>CM076576.1:894197714-894913969 GCA_034641835.2 Pinus albicaulis
AAAAGGAATTTTTAGCAGTAATTTATGCCATTAATAAATTTTGACATTACATTACTGTTACTCTACTTTTGTCCATACTGATCACTCGAATCTTAAGTATTTAATGAACAAGTTTGTCACAAATGCTCGAGTTACCAGATGGTTATTGTTACTACAAGAGTTTGATATTACAATTGTAGATCGACCAGGTAAAGAAAATGTTGTTGCTGATTTCCTTTCATGGTTAAAAACTGATAATAATATTCCAGTAGATGATTCCTTTCCTGATGAGTAATTATTTTCAGTATCTGCTCACTCACCATGGTATGCAAACATTGCCAATTATTTGGTTGCAGGGAAGTTACCATCACACTTTTCACATCGAGAGAAAAGAAAAATCATTCAAAAAAGTGCTAGGTATAGCTGGATAAGTGGGTGTCTTTTCTACACAGGACTTGATCATGAAATCTGGAGATGCATCAGAGAGGATGAGGTATATGATATACTAAAAGATTGTCATGATGGCCCTTATTGGCCCTCACTCTTTAAGGATGCAAAGAAATATATTCGGGCTTGTGATAACTATCAGAGAATGGGTCAACCTAATCATAGAGATGAAATGCGATTAAACCCCCAGGTAATACTTGAACCATTTGAAAGATGGGCCTTAGATTTTATAGGACCCATTAATCCTCCATCCAACCAAAGAGTTTATATATTCTTTTGCACAAATTATATGACTAAATGGGTGGAGGCCAAAGCACTTCTTAGAGCTAATGAAGAAGTTGTCCTAGCTTTCCTATTTGAAGGAATCTTTGTTAGATTTGGAATCACTAGAGAGCTAGTTACAGATGGAGGACCTCCTTTCAATTATCATGGTTTCAAAGCCACCCTTCAGAAATATCATATTAATCATAGAACGACTACACCATACCACCCCCAAGCCAATGGGCAGGTGGAAAGTACAAATAAAATAATAGAAGCCATTCTAACCAAAATAGTGAAGGATAACCGGAAGGATTGGTCTCAAAAGCTCCCTGAAGCACTATGGGCTTACAGAACTACCTGGAGAAATACTATAGGATTTTCTCCCTATGAATTGGTTTATGGTAAAAGTGTTGTTTTTCCTATGGAATTTGAAATTAAAACCTTAAGAACTGCTTTAGCTGCTAACCTTGATTTGACTGATGTGCAGACAACTAGGTTACAACAGCTTCTTGAATTGGATGAAAAAATATTAGATGCCATTCATCAGACAACTATGATCCAACAACAAAGAACAAAGCAACATGATAAAATCATCAAGCACAAGCAATTCCAAAAAAGGTAATTGGGCTTTATTGTATGATTCTCGGTTTGAAAACTTTCAAGGGAAGCTACGTACAAGATGGTTGGGACCCTATGAAGTAGATGCTGTTTTTCCCAATGGAACAGTAAGGCTCTTAACAATTAATGACTCTAAAACACCACTATTAGTAAATGGTCATTGGCTTCGTTCTTACCAGCACCCTATTTCTAAAGAAGATTTTAAGGCCACTTGCATGGAAAATGCACATTATGTTTTTCTAGGGGAGTCTTCTGATCCTCACTGCATTTAATTGTTTTATGCACTGTATTTTTAGTATTAGATTATATTTCTTAAACTAATAATCCCTGTCAAGGGTTGGCATATTACAATTGATTATTTTGCAGATTCTTGATTAAGGAAGGGCTTACCAAGGAAGGACAATTTCACCACAAGAAGATCCAAGCTTCATTTTGAGAAGCTTTGTTTCCCTCACTTAAATTCATTTCCCCATCTCCCAGTAACATTTCATCATTCATTCCCTTCATTCCTTTTTCCCTTTTCATATCATTTTCCCCATTTTTCCCATTTTTCCCATTGCTGAAACACCATTCTTTAGCAAATATTTTCCCTATTCTTCATTGCTGAAATACCATTTCTCAACAAATATTTTCCCCATTTTCCCACTGCTAAAACATCACTCCTCAACAACATTCTCCCTATTTTTCCATTGCTGAAACACCACTTTCAGCAGTATTTTATTCTTCTTCTTGTTGCTGAAACACCATTTCTTTCTCCAAAAATATGACTATGCAACTTTTTCAGTCCTTCATTTTCACTTCTCTTATTCCTTGTGTGAATCCTGTCCATCCACTACCTTTTTCTTATGATCAAGCAAACTCTAATATGATCTCCCTCATGTTCCAAATAGTTTCTAAAGTTCTTCCATGACTATTGAGCTATTATAAACAAGCACTATATTTTTCGAACTACAAATCAAAGGTAAATATAAGGTATGTAAATTTTATGTAAATACAATTAAACTATGGTTTAAAGAGAATATTTTGGTCATCATGACCACAATCTCCGCACACTTAAAAACATCATTTCATTGTAGTTGAGGGGGAATATCGAAATTATATGCCATCATTTCACAACATGCCAATTACCGTCATTTTTCCTACCCATTACTTCACCTCTTCACCATTATTCCATGTTCTCATTCGCAAAGTTTACTCTATTCGAAGTCCGGTAACTTCACTCTTTGCCTCTGCATTTTACCCAAGCTGGTTAACTATGGGAGGAACAACTATTCGACATGAGCCCAGCTCGATAGCTCTGCTTGAATTGTTCCTAGACACGTATTGGATTTTCAGCAGGCAGGCTGGGTGGGATATTTTGAGAGACTTCAAGGTTCGATCCACATCAAGTCCTGGAATTTGCACAAAATCTTCAGGAGGACCATTCTACTATCTAGGGAGTCTGAATTCCGGTTTCAGAGGGCGACATAGCACAAGTTTCGGGTCTGCCGGTCACTGGTACTCAATGGTTTAGTCGGAAGAACATCATTTTGAATGCACAATAGGACTTTCTTCTGCCAGGAGAACACATTGAGCTTAAAGGCCGGGGTGTGGGACTTCACTCATTGGCTCCTCCTTGGCTAAAAGTTGCTAAATTCATCAAACATTATCTCACTTGTGAAGGTCTCTATCAGATAGTCTATCAGCACGACTTTGTATTAATGAGTCATTTATGACACGGTAGACTAGTGAAAATTCCTTACTATTTACTTGGATGTATTAGAAATATGTCATATTATTGTAGATGGGTAAAATTCCCACTCCTTTCCCTCACCCATCACCGCCTTTTTTAGCTACTGATTCAGAGGGGTTTTTCTCAACAAAACTCTCCTCTAAACAACTTACCTTTACCTCCTGAGCAATCTGCTGAAATTCCTCAAGAAGCTGCTGAGAACCCCCAAGAAATCCTTGAAAGTTCCCACGAGCAACAACCAGAGAATATCCCTGACCCTCGATCAATTCCATCCACAGAACCAGCTAATCTAGTTAACCTGTCTTCAAGTCCATCTCACCACTTAGCAAAATCATCTGATCCTATCGTCCATATTCCCAGTGATGACTCTTAGGCCTATACACCACCATCTTCCTCTATTCGTAAAAGAAAAAGGTGAATTACAACTGCCTCTTTATAAAAAAGACAAACAAGGGCCACAACTAAAGAAAATACCTCCTTTGATAGCCCTTCTCCTAGGGAAAAACCCTCTCATAAAAAGAAAAAGCAAACTACTGCTTTTTTTCCTTTCTTACCTAGGAGACGAATGAGGACGTCTATTGAATCAGAAGCCATTCCTATTACCCCTGATCCCGCAGCCATTTTTTTAAAACTCTATTCATCACCACCCTTCCAAACCCTGGAATTATTACCTGTCTCACCCTATGGCACTGAAACACAAGAACCAGATGCCCAGGGTAATATGACATCATTTTATATAGAACAAGTAGCTGTCCCAAAAAAACCAGCTACTCAGTCAGTAGCTGATTCACGAGAACCAACTACTCATTCATCAGCTAAAACACAAGAACCAACTGCTGATGTGCAAAAACTAGACATCCAAGATGCTACTCATTTAGTAGCTGCTACAAAGGAACCAACTCTAGCTGTCACACAAGAACCAGCTACAACTAAAACACAATAATCAACTCTAGAGAAAGCAACTGATACACAAGGCCCAGTCACCATGGCCTCCCTTTTACAGGAAAATGAGTTTTTAAAATTAGAATTAGAAGCTTATAAGCGAGAATTGGTAATGGCAAGGGAAGCCTTTGACGAGGAGCTAAATTTTTATACTTCGGCCCATACAACATCCATGGCAGATAAACATAAAGAAAATGACCCATATAGAGAATATATGTGCCACCAATGTGGAGACATCTATCAGCAAGCAGGATATAAGATAGTTCAAGTTCCAATGCCAGGAGCATCTACATCTTCTGCAGTCAAAGAAGAATGCCCTACTGTTACACAAGAACCAGTAGGGCCTTCAAAATTTTTAGAAAAAGAAGTAAAGGTACATGTATCCTACCCTACTGTAACTGATTCTGCTACTCAGACCATACCTTAGCCTACCACTTGCAATGCCATAACACAAACTGAACCATGGAAAGAGATGGAAATAATGAAAAAGTGGAGGAAATAGTATGCTATTTCCCAAGATAAAAACTTACAACAACACAAATTGGTTTGGAAGAATCATATATATTCTAATTGGGAGACCTAGGAGTAGACACTCCAGCAATTTAGATTTTACAAGAAAGAGAATAAAGAAGTAAAAGGCAAACTACTCTTAATGTTTCAACTGGTACAAAAATTATTGGCCACTAGGAAACCATCTCTAAACTATTCTTTATTTCTCTAAGAACACCTTGTTTATTTTCAGTTGAAAGCAGTTAAAGACGGAAGACCCCATTAGGTGCTTACATCTGAACAGTTTGTGAAAAAATTTGCAGAAGCTTCCACCAGTGATCAACACCTACTATGTGAGTTGTACCTTCAAAATGAAGCTATCCCTGAAAACAAAAAGATTAATCTCAACCCTCTTGTTGGTGATATTCAGATCAGGGCATTTGCCTCCTTTCTTGCTAATTAGATTACATGGCAGACTGATTTTCTTGCAACTAGGCATAATGAAGACAATCACCTTCTCTGGATAAGGCCAGAGCCTCAGAACCCTGCCATCTTTGTGGCAGAATATCATCAATTTTTGCAGAAGCCAGGGATGATTGAACACATATAGCAATTACAGGCTTCAGTACTCCATGATTGTCACCAATTCATCAGGGCCCAAGAAACTGCTGCTCTAAGAGAAAACAATATGTTGTGGAAACAATCCTCTAAGGAGAGGTAGGAGTATAATCCTTTTAGCCCTACTAACCTTGAAACTGCATTGTGTAGAGTACCCAATTACATCAGATGTGCTCAGAAATGTGCTGAAAAGTGGATAGGGTACCACTTTCACTTTCCTATTTTATGGATGCCAGTAGAAGAATATCATGCCCATTATAGGTTGGCTAACAAGGATGAATTAGCAGCATGACAGAAATTGCAAAATGTGCAAGGATTGAGAGCTTTAACAGATAACACCTTCCATAGCTATTGCCTAAGTATTGCATGCCAAAAGCCAGTATTCAGACTCAGACTCAGACTAAAGTTGCCTGAGGGCATGCAAACTTTTCAGTTGGGGGGGATGTTAGGACCCCATAATGTACCATTTTGACCATACATTTTGTTATCATTCCACTCTTTTCCAGTCCATATTTAAAGCTTACACTATCACTTTCATCCATTTTTCCAAAGGTATATAATATTCTTCTCTTTACTATATGTTTAACTTGTTTTACATATAATTTTACATTACTTTCATATTTAATCATTAATCGAAGATATATAGTTGCTGAGACAGTTTGAAGACTGCAGATAATCTATCATGGCTATCTGAAGACCGCGTTGCTGAAACAATCAACATGGTACGCAAATACCGTTGTTGAAACAACCCGTGATTTGCGATTTTGAAGCAACATTTCAAGCATGACGACAACAAGAAAAGACAAGTAAGGAAGCTGTTACACGGGCCACTCTGAAGCCAGTACTATCGTAACCATTGTAACAACATTTTGCTATGGAAGAACAGAAAGGCCCTATTTCAGAACAGAAGATCAGATTGGGTTAAAAATAGGATTTCTTTAATGTAAATCAATTGTAATAGATGTCTCCTCTTTAAAAAGAGGAGACATCAGCATTAGAGGGTGTGAGAGACTACGGGGGGTGGGGGTGGTTTATTCTGAACAGAGAAGGAGTGTGAATCTTTTGTAATATGTTGCTTTTGACAGATGAATAAAAGTTTGTTCTGAGCATCTCATTTTAATTCCTTCTTCTGGGGAATCTTGTGAGAACGAAAGGGCCCGCCTTCTTCACAAGATTCACCCATTGGTCCCTGTAGTTTGTTAATTGTTCTTTTCATTCATGCCTTGATTAAAATTTGTTTACTGAAGTTATTTATGCAACATCGTAATTATGTTGTTTATTGCTAAAGCTCTGTTTCCATTACTTGTTGCATCGATTTCATACAATTTATTATTGAGAAGTTGTGGATTATTTTAATTAGAAATATTGTTTATGAAATGAGTTTGTGAAAGTTTGGTAATCAGAAACAGGTGCTAAAGATTCCTACTTGGGGAATAGGGTCTTGTTCTCTATTATAGCATAGTTGGTCTTCCTTTTTGTAGATTGATTTCCTTTCCTAGATCATTGTCTTTTTAATCTATGATTCTTTTAATGATAGTCTGCAATAGAAGGATTGTCTTTGCTGTAACTCAAGTAGACTTCAGTTTCATTAAAGCAAGGTGTGATTAGTACTACAACATTTCATTTCTTTTTAGATTGAGCATATACAGTGTGTGATTTCCTTTGAAATAAACAGAGTTCCCTGGGTTGACAATTTATGTAGCACTTGAATTGTTTAACAATTAAAGTGACCAACACCTCCTACATTTTAACAATTCAATATCATTGTTCCTTTTTATCTAACTCCACATCCATATCATTTTCTCTAAAATCAATGTTGAAAGGATTACCCATAGCAACATCATAATCATTTTCATTTTTTATAATTTCCTCATTGATATCGTCATTAAGAACATTTTCATATACATATACTTCAACCATTAGGGGAACTTTGAGGTCTAAAATGGGCCTCCTAAGGAAAATAATAAAATAATAATTGTGATTTTTTAAAGAAAGAGAATGAAAAATACCTTTTTAATTTTTTTTTTTCTTTCTCCTTGTAAGTTCGCTCAAATTCAAGAGTAGACACCTATTGGATGTAGAATTAATTTCCACATCTAATGAGTACCCACTCTGCATACTTTGAGTAGATCCGCATCGTTAAAAAATGAAAATACATGAAAAAAGTATGTTTGAACATGCCTTTTCCATGTATTTTTTTTTCTATGTGGATCTACTCGTAAGTATGCAGAGTGGGTACTCATTGGACATGGAAATTAATTCTGCATTAAACGAGTGTCTACTCTTGAAATTTGGGCCAACATATAAGAAGATAAGTCAAAAATACAATAAAAAAAGTAGTTTTCTTATTTTCCCTTGGGGATGACACCAACATCTTGATTCCTATTGGATATTTTAAATTTAATTTCTTTAGTACATTTTTTTGTTTTGAGACCCACTTTTTGACCTCTAAATTCGCTTATTGTTCTTTGAATTTTTTATCTAACACATCTACCTGCTCATCGACATCATCCTCTACTTCAATTATTCATATTCTTTTGCTACATTATACTTTATAGGCCTTCATCTTGGATAATATCTAATAAGGTATGACCAACTTTCTTTACCTAGAATCCTTAAGTAAAAGACCCACTCAAAGTGGCTTGGGAGAGCATATGGATTTGTACATAAAGGCTAAAAGGCTCTGTGCATAAATGCTAAAAGGCTGTATGCATAAAGGCTAAAAGGTTGTATGCACAAAGGATAAAAAATACCTTGTAAATTAAAAAGGAAATTGTTAAAACTAGCCTGGTGAAAATTCATGATAGCTTGAGGGGAATCCATGTCCAATGGCGAAGTTGGTATGATGATATTAGGAATACGTAGTCCTATGAAACATCTAGTCCTTAATATAAATCATGCACACCACATGGTGAAAAATGAATTCCCTAAAAGGGAAAAATTCTTGAAAATGCATGAAATAAGGCATGATGAAAAATTCATGCCCTTAAATAAAAATGCATGCCTTGTGTTGATAATTGGATGTTGACCTTATAAAATTACACAAGAGTAGGGTGTTGAGGAAAATGCATGCCTCAACTTGAAATTTCATGTTGAGTGCATGTTTACATAGTGGGGAGGAATACAAACACCTCGATAATGACAAATGTGTGTCTGCACTATAAAAATGCACACCCTTGACATGGAATTGAAAATCTATTATGGCCTAAACCCTCAATGCTTCTTACTTATCCCATATGAATGGGTTTCACAAGAAGATGAATGAAAGTGGATGTTGATCCATTGTGTATGATTGTGATAGTATGTAATATTTTGTTACAACCCTGAGCCCACCTGTGAAAAGTTGTTTGGAAACAAGTTACATATGTAGTTAACCTTGTATGTTAAGTTGTTGAAACGTTTTGGAATTCCATTACTTGAAACAATATTTTAGGGTAATATGGCTATCTGTATTTTTATTACTAAACCTTAATGAAAATGATTGAAGGATGTTTTACAATCTTCTGTTATGATTAATATAAAGGAAAATTATATTCCTTTTATAGTTGTGATTTGTTTTTAAAACAATTATGCCATAATAGTGGATTCTATAAGTGAGTTCCAACAGAAGATTCTATAACTACTTCATTATGGCAATAAGAGCTAAAATATAATCTAATAATAGAAGTAATTCTAAAACATCCCTTTCAAACACAGGTATAATAGAATGAAGTTTACTTCTCTCAATTACAATTATGTTAACATGATCATATGATAGGTATATATGTTTAAACTAAGGAAAATTTTGAGTTGTATGGATGATTGAATATGCTAAATCTCTCACCCACGTAACAAAAATAGCTACAAACTTGCAAACGATTTATTTATTAATTTTTTGGGTGAACATACCTTTAGGAATAAAATCACAGGAAATAAATCAAAATGAATTCATAAATAACACATAGAATGAAACAATACAAAGGAGACACCAATATATGTGGTTCACTCGATTTGGGTCATGTCAACAAAGAAATAGCCAATCCTTCCTTTTATTTTTCTAGTAAAATGAAGAGCTTACAACCCATAACACATATGTTGCAACCTCCTCTTCTCTCTTGCACATACTACTCACTTTCAGTTACAATTCTCTCTTAATAATACACAACAGAAACACAATTCCCTCATAAAAGAGGGTTTCCTTCTTGAAAAAAATACACTAACATGACATATGAAATTAGATTTGTCATATGATGACTAATGATCCATATTTAGTATGAAATTACAATATTTTACAAGGAAATATATCTAATTATTTCTCTTTATGGGATTTCCCCCCAAACCCTTGCTGGGCAAGGGGGGATCCAAAGAATTGTTGATAACCCCCTTGGACACACTAGCGACACTAGAAACGAGGAAATACCCCCCTATATTAAGGAAAATTTTAGGGGCTAGTATTTGCAAATAGGATAATTTTCCATGTTTTTTTCAAAAGAAAAATATTCACTAATTTTCATTTTTTTCTTAAAGATGATCGCCCAAATTTTATAGTATACAATTAATTTTCCTTTAAAATCACCAAAATTGTATAGATACTTATATGAAATCATTAGAAATTTGAAATATTTATAAAAATATCACTAAGAATTTTATAGTTTACATATTAGGGAGTAGTAAGATTCAACAAGTTGTCTAAAATTTAATTAAATTACAAGTGTTAACATTTTCCTTTACCTACACCCCCCATTACACACTGGGGTTCAAACATGGCTAAAAAATAATATTTCTAAATTAGTAAAATAATTAGGCCTTAAAACCGACAATATCCCACTTCGAGACTAATTACAGTAACTCCACTGCTAATGCACGTATTCGACTATGCTTTGACTTTGGACCTAGCTAGTTTCTCATTTTCATCATCATGCTTGAAGACCAACCAAAATTGAGCAAAAAATCAATTTTTCCTTGGTTACTAGATTCGTCAACATGTTTGTAGGATTCTTTTTATTATTTATCTTTTCCACCTTCAACTATCCATCTTCAAAAAATGATCATATGAAATGGTACCTAATATATATATTCTTAGTCTTAGAGTTAGAGTCTAAATTATTTGTAAGATGAATGTCACTCTCACTATCTCTATTCAACCTACTATTATTTTCCTTCTTTCCCAATTCCCACAAGAACCTATATAACCAAGTCATCTCTTTACCAGCCTCTATAGTAGCAATATAATCTACTTCTATTGTTGAAAGTGCAACAACCCTTTGCAATTTCTAATTTGACTTACTATTGTTCCACCTATAGTAAAAACATATGTGGTGCTCCTACTATCTATATAACCTGCCATAGATAAGTCAATATATCCCTATAGAATAGTGTTTAAACCTCTAAAGTATAATTATTGAGTAGTAGTACCTCTCAAATACTCGAGATTCAACTTTACCAACTTACAATTCTCTTTACCCGGATTGTTCATATACTCGCTCAAAACTCCTAGTGCATGTGTAATATCTAACCTTGTGCACACCATCACATACATCACACTGCTAACTTATTACGAGTATGGAACCTTAGACATATAATCCTTATCGTCCCATATTTTTGGATACATATCCTCAGTCAATTTGAAATGGCTAGCGAAAGGTGTACTAACTACTTTTGCATCTTTAATTTTAAATATTTCCAACACCTTTTCTATGTACTCAGTTTAGGAAAATGTTAATTTATGAAGTTTCATATCTCCTATTATTCTCATTCCAATTATTTTCTTTGCAAGACCCAAATCCTTAATAGCATTATAAATATTTAATTTCATTTTGAGCACATTTATATCCTACATGTTATAACCTGCAGCAAACATGACATATACACACAATAAAAAGATAATATATTTGTCATCATATATTTTATTCAAGAAAACAAAGTGGTTATACTAAAATCTACTATATTCTTGTTCTTCCATAAACTTTTCAAATTTCAAATACCATTACCTTGGAGCTTTCTTTTAACCATACAACCTCTTCTTCAATCTACATACCAATTTTTCCTTCCCTTTGACCTCATAACCCTATGGATATTGCATATACATTTCTCCCTCCAATTCCCCATGGAAAAAAATGTCTTTACATGTAACTAGTCAAGATTCAAATCTTATATTGCCACTACACTTAAAATATTTCTAATTGAATTCATTTTTATAACGGAAGAAAATATTTCATCAAATATAGACCTATTTTTTGTGCAAACTCATTTAAAAAAAATCTAGACTTGTATCTCTTTTTTCCTCCATATTCATCCTCAACTTGTAAATCCATTCATTGTACAATGCTCTTTTATCTATATGAAATGAGACCAAGTACCATGTATGGTTATGTACCAAAGAGTCAATCTATTTTTTCATAAGGGTTGCTCCCATTTATGTCCGATGTTTAGATGTATTGGTTCTTCATATATTTCTGATTCACCATAAGAAATCAACAATACATAATATAATAAAGGAGAGTATCTTTCATGGGGTCTACTAAACCTAGTTTATATTCTTCCAACACGTATGGATTTTAGGTACTTGATGTTGTTTTCTTCCATTGAATATTTTGACTTTCTAGCACCTTTGGGATGTAGTTTTCTATGATTTCATTAATCAATGTGTATTCTCTTTTTTCCTTTTCTTGTTTCTTCCCTTGCATATAATCATTGTACATGATTTTCTCATTGAACACCACATATATACTTCTAATTATTTTGCGATTTTCATAATCTCATTAACGATAGGAAAAGTCATTAACTCCACATCTAATAAAATTACACTTCTTGGATTTTTACCTCGACATTTGTTCTATTTTCTCTATCAATATGGACAAATACTTTAGAACCAAAAATATTCAAAAATGAGTATTTTACCATTTTACCTATCCATTCATCCTTTGGAATTCCACTATCCAAGGAATTTGAAGTCCCTCTTTTTATTAACTAAACAATAGTCTCAAAAACATATTCCAAAATTTTTAAGGGAACTCATACATGCAATCTCATACTCCTTGCATGCTCCATGATTGTACTATTCATCCTTTTTGATACACAATTTTCTTGTGGTATTCCAGGATTTTTCTTCTCTCTACAAATCCCATGATATGAACATTAATTATAAAAATCCTTTCTTGAATATTCACCTATATTATTTGATATGATACACTTCAACTTATTTCCTATCTCATTCTCAATCAAATTTTTCCATTTATTAAAGGTACCAAAGACATTATATTTGTTTATAATGCAATAACCCAATAGTTTCCTAGTTGCATGATCACTAAAAGTAATATAATAAGAGCCACCAAAAGATGATAACTAAGATAGTCCCCATACATTTGTATGCAGAAGATCTAACTTTTCACTCTTCTTTCCCTTCCCAACTCTGATAAACCTAACTCTTCTATACTTTCCATAAACACAATGGTCACAAAATTCCAAATCAACCTTCTTCAAATCTAGCAATTATTTCCTTGAACAAAGAATCTACATTTTCCTTCTCACTTAGGTTCCCAACCCTACGATGCCATAATTATTTATCCACTTTTATAGAAGATAAAACTATAACAAGGTCAACATTACCAGTGAATAAATGCAAAGTACCTACCTTCTCTACATTTTCTATTTTCAAATATCCTCTAGTGACCTTCCATGGATTTCATGTAAATGTGAATGTACAACCTTCACTTCTCGACCACACTGTTGAGATTAGATTTCTACTTAATTTAAGAATGTTCCCTACCTCTTTCAACAAATGTTGGTTTCCATTCTATAATTGTATGTATACCTTACATTTTCCAACACTTTTACATGGTTCACCATCACCCATATAAATCTATTTGAAATCACCTTGAATATATACTTTAACTCTATCACCCAAGAATCAACAATGTTATATACTGAAAGAATTGAAGAATCTTGTAACACATCACCCACATCATTTAATTCCTTTTTTTTCTCCTATTTTCCATCTCCTTTTATTCTTTCAGAGTGTTAGCACAAGGAGTCACTCCTTGACTGCATAAGGAGTAAGCCTTACACATCATAGTTCATTTCAAATTTTAAAAGGGATGTTTGAGTGGTGGGATGGATTCTCAATGATTTTGAAATGATTTTTTATATTCTATAAGACTTTCATGCATTTGGCAAGTTGTTGCAAGTATAAATTGTGTGGCTAAATTAGTAGTATAGGGAGCATAATGTACAAATGGAGAAGATGGATAGTTGGTATATATTCCAGGAAATATTCCTATCCTAAATAAATCACACAACTATGATGATGGCTCTTTACACAAGCTCTGTTTATGCAAAGTAAAAAACATTCAGAAAATAGATTTCATGTATAAAGTATTCCACAAATCCTTTATGAAATCTTCACTGACATGTTCTATAACACACATATAATTTGCAGAAATTTGAAAGCAAATAATTTACTGTTAAATCCTTTAAAAATTTCTCACTCACACCTTACTAGTTTCTGCAATTCATATTTTAGAAGAAAGTAACAAAGAAAAGAGATACAACACACATTAGATGTTCCTTGAGTCACAAAATCCTCGAGCATGAAGTAAAAAAGGCTTTTGATTATATTAAGTCTTCAGGTAGACCAACATCCAACCTGGGAATGGTATTTACAAGTGGTATGTATAGCAAGAGAGGCACCAACTCCATCTCTTATAAAAATAAGGAAAAATTAATTCTAACATTACATAGGTGTCAAAAGACATTACAACCTTATCCAATCGAAATATAACAAAAAGGAAAGATGGAGAAGAAAGAAGAGAAGAAATATGGGATGAAATGTTGAGTGTGCTGTCATGATGCCCCTTTTTCTGCTGATTTATCTCCTTGTGTTTGGGGTCTTTAAATAACCATGTAGATCCATTTAATAAGACCTCTAACAACCTCATAGACACATTTCACCATCACTTGTTATATCCATTTTGTTACAGGTTCTTATCCATCCTTAACTGGCTCAGAAAAATTTTCTAACAGGTGTGAAAATTCCATTAAAACAGGTTGTATCGGAAATTCCGGTAAAAACCTGTAACTGCGCAAACTTTGGAATGCTATCGGAATTTCTGGTAGTGCCCTGTTTCTTTTTCAAAAATATACAAAAAATGTTGGAAATCCTATGTAGACTTATATCCCTTGACATCTTAAGCTGTTGTTCAAAATTATGAATGATAAGCAAAAAGGTACTTTTATTAAATTTTTTTTTACCTTCCCTCTATTTGTGCTGCAGCTTTAGCAAGCTTATCCAAGTCTGTTTTACTGTCAGCAGTTGATCTGGATATGGTTGCTCTTGTGGCTGCTTTTTTGACTGTGGCTTTCTCCTCCTTAGAACCCTTTTGTGTTTTTCTTCTCTTTGAGGGCTCTGAGTGCTACTCTGAAGGTTTTTTTTTTTTCTTCATGGATTTCATTGTCTTTGACCCTTCAGGTTTACCTTCAATATCAATTACCTATTTCATTAGGCTTGGATTATGTAGAGCCTTGGACTTAGGCCTAAACTTGTTGTTGTCTTTGGTATGCCTCTTTCTGGTACCAGCAACAGGTTTGGCTTCTTCTTTCTTCTTTTAACTACTAATGTCATATCCAACATCTTTAAGGAGTTCTTCATCTAATTGTGTAGGCTGATGCTATTTATGTATCTTTTGCTGAATATGTGCTTCCAAAATTTTTGGTAGCACCTGCGTTTTTGATTTATCTGTAGTTGCAGACCTTCCTCTTCGGGCTCTAGTGTAGAAATTAGGAAAAGGAGGAACAGGAGCTGCTATTTTCATAGATTTGGGTTTACTTGCTGAGGAACTCTCTCCCTTTTACAACTTTCTCTCAGATTTAACTACATAAACCTTTTCTTTCTTACCCTTGGCCTTCTTATATATATTTTGTTTTTTCCCTTTCTGTTTGTTCTTCTCTTTGCAGGCTGAGAATGTGGTTGTGAAAATGGAGGTGTAGGTGTAGGTTGGCTTGCCCTGTAAAACAAAAAGTGGTCCCAAGTTTGATTTCTCTTCCCTAACTCTTTTTCAACTAGAAATTTGATTAAATCTTGTTGATAAAAGCTATACTCTGAAACATCCATGTGATTTTGAACCCTTGCTGACATCTTTGTCAGGATTTTCAACAAGAAATATGGAATATTTAATGTCTTCATACCCGCAACATGAAAAATAAACCTCATGCGATAAAGGAACACAACTGTATAGCTCCTTTCACAAGTGAGGTATATCTTGATAAGCTTAATAGATTATGCTCATTAATTCTTAAGATAGCTGCTTGGAATGCCCTTGGCCCAATTTGGATCTCTGTGTTCATCCTTGAGGAAACTATTGGGTCTCCTTCTGTGATAACCTGCCCTTTAAACCACCTCTCTCCTTCTTGTGTAAGGTTAAAGGCTTAAGCAATGGAGTCATTAGAAACCTGCAAGGTAAGGCCATGAAATTTGGCTGCTTGTCCATTAAAAGAGTTAGAAAATTTTTGAGTGAGATATACCTAAGCTGGTGCATAGAGAATACCACCCTGACTAGATAAACAAGCTTCTTACCCTCGAATTTTCATCCACTAGGTCTGCACCCTGTGGCTCAATTTGATTTATTTTTCCACCTATTTTAGTCATCTTTAGAAAATAAATGACTCTATCTCTTGCAAATGATAGGTGGTAGATTTGGAGGAGTTTTAACTTACAAGTGTTGCTTGTATCTTCTTTGAAATCCTATCTAAAATCTGGACTCCTCCTCAAAATATGACTCTAAACAATTCGATCTCCAACAACTAAAGTCTCAAATGACAATGCTCCTGATGTTTCGGTGGTTTTAAAAAAAATATAAGGTTCATCACCCCATGCAAATCAACCTTCATTATGGAAAATATCCCTCACCGTGATGTGCACCATGTGATAATCCATAATTACCTTCAGTTGGTTGCGTATTTTCGTATGGAGAACTCTAGCTGGCTTGAGAGAAGTAGATCTATGAATAGCATTTACCTCTGTTGTCTTTCTATTAATTGGCTGAAATTTCCAGCAGCACTATTTTGCGACCAACCAAATGGTTATGGTGTTAAGCGTGATGACCACGATCTCCTTCGTTTAGAAAAACATGTAATTTGACATACGTCTAACTGGCTTGGGGTTGACAGACGGATGAGATGAACGATTAAGTGCATTAATATGAGTTGACACATAGGCTTAACATATATCACGACTTGACTTGAGCTAGATTAACTGCACAAGACACCTATCATGAAATATGAACACATGACATATTTACACTACAACACGTGGCTTGGTAAAATCAGATGCACTTTTTCATTTTATTTAAAAGAAGAAGAAGAATATGCTTCCGGAAATTCCAACAGCATTGAAATAAAAAGAAAAAGACAGAAATAGTAATATAACAGACTGTCTAAAAAGACTAAAACTGGCACTTCCAGAATTTCCGGTAGCGACCAATTTTTTTTTCTTTCTCCTAAAAATAAAACTATGAAATGGACTCATGACTTAGCAAAGAACTGTGTTAACACAGATACCAATAATATTTCTTCTTTTGTCTTTTCTTTCCATAATGCTAGTATTTCGATATCACTCTGGATTTGGATTTGGTCTTCTTATACTTTCCACAATTCCTTGGTTTCTTTCCTGTCTCCCTTTTTCTTCCCCTATTTTCCACATTTAAATAATTACTTGGTCTCTCATTTTTCATCACATTTCCTCACTAAATATAACACGAACAACATCATAAAACTTTAAAGTGTTTGAACAAGTGATAGAACTAATCGTAACCATGACCAAACCATCCTAAATTTTTGGTAATGAACACAAATTCAAATTATCCCTAACTTCATTATAAAAGTTTATTCGTGTAGAACTCTTCATTATCTAGTGACTGCATTAAATTGGTTTAAATGATTAGCACGAGGCCCACCTTTTGACTTCTTTATTAAATAAAAAATTATAAGAAATACCATGTTGGAAGTTTAGGGATTTTCATATAGTTTATCCAATTCATTAATAAAACCATCCATTTCCTTTTCTTTTGAAATGTTAAAATCTATTTATTTTTCTAGGCACAATTGTATTGTTTCCAGCTCCTTTCTATCAAGAATACCCCATTTTCTGTCTTTCATAGCTATTGTCTTCTTTGTTATTACGCCCAAGAGTAAAAAATGTTTATTTATTTTTTTAATTTTTAAAATTTTTTTAGGTATCTTCCATATATGGTAGTTTTGGTTGTTAAAATTATCAACCCTCTTCCACCATTTCTTTCGCTTGAATAAGGAACCCTCCATTCTCATGAGTTTTATCAGCTAAATAAACCTTCTTACTATTTTTACCATTGTGCTAGTTTTAAAAGGAGAAATAAACTAGTAGATAGTCATAACCAACCTTATTAAACCCCAAACTTATTAGTTCCTTGCATCTAACATTGCGACATAATATGCATAATACATGTCTATTTCTTTTATTGAATATTAGGAGGATCATTTAAATGTCAAAGAAAAGGACTATAAAGCCCTAATGGTTGAGATCTTAGATGAATAGACACCTAACAACCCACCTGGTCCTAAGTTATAGGATAACTCATGCTTAATTGGAAAATATACCACACATATATGGTCAAAAGTGTAACAATAGTTTCAAAGAGAAAACCCACCTCCAAATGGCCCACACTCAAAGGTTTACAAGGTTTCTAGAGGAATTTGACTACTTAAAATGGATGCTCATCTACCTATTATTATATGTGCATAGGTAGTCCAGTGGCTAGTGCAACATGTTGATCTTGAGGAAGACGATATCAAGAGTATCTAGGGGAATCCCATCACTTCATTTAGTGTATCATACCTTAAACTTTACTACAAACATCCCAGATAGGAATTAAAATTGGATGAAGATGGCTAATAGATTCTAACATTCCACCTAGAGAGTTTTTGAAGACATCATGGAACAATAGACAAAATTTCAAGACCTAAGTGTATAAGGTTCCATATAGTAGCTACAATGTTGTGCAATTCATATGGTCGGTCTAATGCTGAGAACTTCCCTACTGGATGGGTATCTGTCATGTACAATGCATTATTTGAGAGAATAATATTTAACTAGGTATACTTCCCATCTTGCTCTACGAGGACAACATTGGAAATGCATATAATCCTAAAGAATCCCAACACCCTCAACGTTTCATGGCCTCTTATCCCCTCAACATCGTGAAATAAACATTCCTAAGAAAGGGATGGAAGTGGATAATTCATGAGGAAACAAATTCATATATATTGAAAATTCCTATGGGGGAACCACTATGTATAGTCATTTGCAAAGATATTACAAAATTTTTTGGTTCCATTTTATGATGTCTTGCTCAATGAACCTACTGGAGTATGTTTGAAAAGGATGCAAAGATACTATTCTCAATTAATGATTGGTTTGTGGATCAAGATGGAACTTAATTAAGAATATTTTGGGAAAAGAAACTTCCCCGTCTACTACCTAAGTTCATAACCAACATAGTGTTACTTCAAGAAATATCATGTTAGGTTTGCATAGGGGTAGGTGGAGCACTCTCATAGGACAATAAGGCTCCCTAGTCACACATGCCCTTACACTTCGAGACATATTAGTTAAATGATATCAAGAAATCCAAAGATGATTTTGACACACTAAATCTTTTATGTTTTGGGGATCTCACATTCCACATGTATGACCCAATATTTGCAGTGAAAAACCATTACAAATCATGCAAAAATAGGCGGGATTAATAATTAAAGATTGCAATAGAGGAATGAAATAAATACTTCCATAAATTTATCAAAGGTTATTTCAAGAACAATTTACAATCCTCCTTAAACTCAAAATGAAAAATCTCAAGACAGAAGAGAGAATTTCCTACAAACATTCCACTTAGTATAAGGAAACTAGAATTGAGGAAGAGAAAAAGTTGAAGTAGGACCAAGAAGTTGCATGTATAGCCCAATAAATTGAACTAAAAGAATAGTTAGATGAAATTATGAGGGAGGAGAGATAACACAATAAAAGCGTAGAGGAAGAAGAAGAAAATAGGAAGAGAATGAAAGGAGACAATAAGATGAAGAAGAGGGTAGAGAAAGAGAAGAAGTTCTTAATGTCGAAGAAGTAGAAGAAGAACCAATTGCACAAATAGATTCAAACACCATGGATTTTGATCTAGTCCAACTAGTAGATCCCATAATCATAGGAGGGCACTTGCCAATGATGGAAATGAGCATCACACTAGATAAAAGGAAAAAAGTAGTCAAATTGGGAAGATTCAAGTTTGATCATAACCTAAACATGATAATGGAATGTATGCAGGAAAACATTTCTATCACAAATTTAACTCTAATGAAGGTCATTAATGAAAGACCCATTATGCCCGACACTAAAAAATATTCACTTGATATGGCTTTAGCAGGCACAACATTCTCTCAGGCCACAAAGAGAAAATCACAGGTTCTCCTAGAGAAACTAAAGCATAAAGAGAAAAACGAGTGTACCCATGCATTCAAATATTACATAATATTTTAGCTTAGTTCTTGTTGCTTTAGGAACCATATAAAAAAACAAATACTCAACTTCAAGGTGTATTGAATGCTGCAAATAATCTAGAGAAATGTCCCAAGGAATACCCTTAAGCCTCACTAAGTGTTCCTATAATTAATATGTACACAAGAATTGACATATGATTCCTTCACTATCAATCAAGTTTTGAAGATCTAAGAGAAACTTGAAAAGGACATGTCAATATCTATATCGCAATACCAAAAACATTATTCCTTAGTTGAGAGAATAATCAAGATGAGAAACTACCATCCATTGGGACCTAAGGAGCGGATAGGATGGATGAAGAAGTAAATAGTGGAATAGATGAGTTGGGAAAATCTAGATAATTTCCTTTTAGTTTCTTCACAAAAAAACCCACTAATGATAATCTTAAGACACACCTTGTGGATCCCACCAAGCAGAAAACAATACTAAAAGCCTTCCTGGTATCCTTGACGAAATATGTATTGACTTTATCTTTGAACACTTTAGAATACCATTCATCATGGAGAGTCTATTATCTAGTAGGATTAAAATGATTGCATATTATATATGGAAAGTCTATACTAAAAAACTCCTTAAGGTATAAGTTAGAGATCCAATCAAATTGCAGAAGCTATCAGTTTAGTTCCCAAGAGTTTTGAAAATTGTTCCTTTTAATCATATTTGAAAATCATGGTAATTTGAAGAGTTATAATTTCCCTAGAGAAACCTAGCTATCTCAAGAGGTAGTTACTAGCATGTCCAATAAATATTGTAAAAATTCAAGTGAGGAAGATAATGTAACTTGTATTCAATAAAATATAATATTGAGAAGCATAAAAGGCCATTGCTGAAATCAAAACTTAGGCACACATTATGTTTTGTTTCAAACTGTTGTTTAGAAAATTCATTTATGTATGTAATTTGTGAGTTTATTGTTGTTGATAATAAACTATTATGTGAATTAGGTATTTATTTCTCACATGATTATTATTTCCACACACAAGATTTATTTAATAAGCACTTGTTAGACCAAAAAATTACTATTCTGGATCTTCTCTAGCAACTTAAACATTCAGTGTTGTCTAAGATTTATGTGTATTCACTCATTTCTTCCTATTCCCATTATTTGTTTAGCTCTTAGTTATTTTATATTAGTTTCATTTTTTCAAGTAGTCAGACATTAGCCTAGCTATTACGTATTTCTAGTCTAAAGTTCTTTCAGCATTTCATAGCATTTAGAAAAAAACAAGCATGGTATTGTGCTAGAATCTGGGTGGGTCTCTTACTTGAAACAATGTGAGGTCTAATTGGTATCTCATACCGAAGAGAAATATGGTGACTCTTGTTAGGTAATTCATCCCTATCAAGACTACCATAGAACATGCCTTGCATAAATGAAAAGATAGGAAGAGAAATGTGTGTACCTTCAGTTCTTCATTTTTTGATGTGATATTTGACTAGATCAAATTTATGAAATCTTGCTCTAGTTTCTAGAGATCCCACTTCCATTGATAATCTATATAACCAAACACATCGAAGCAAAGATAAAGAAATCTTATTTTCAAAACAAAGATCAATTAGTGTCATAGATAGATATACTAAGAATACATTTTAATCTAATATCAAATCATATGAGCTGAGATAAATATTGGGGAGAAATCTTCATGAAGTTTACATTAATAGAGGAAAGTCTTACAATTATACCTTGTCATAGAAAGAGTAAAAATAGCACTTCTCGGATACCTTTTCTCCTTATCCTCCTTGAATTAATTTCGGTGATCGAGTTAACCATAACAATATAAGGAATTGTTTCCCGGATGCGGGTGTATAGTTGGCTCAGCACTGTGATGGGACTTGGGTTCGGCAAGTGGAGGAGACACTTGCCCACCCAAGACAAAGCCAGGCGGGATCACCCTTTTCGATACACCTTCATAACTGTAACAATTACTCTTGGCGGAGGTCGAGATCCGACCATTATTCCTGCCCGTTCCTCTGTATGGTTCTTACTGCACCCACATTATGCTCACATTTATGAGAATTTAACGCAGGGGGAGCTTCTAGGTTTCACTGTTCGGGTCTTAAAGATGGAGGAAGGCATAGGAACCTCTGGTGCTCCTCCTCCACTGCATAGTATCTGCTCTCCTCATGCTGGGCTCCCTGGTTACCGCACGACCACTAGCCGTCGAAGCCATTTGACTTGCTGTATTGAATTTGGAGAGGGTCTGCACCTTTCTCGCTCTGGCCTCTGCACTTTAACCTCTGTCAATCTGGAATTCCTCATCAATCTTCTCTCTCCTAGCTCAGTTCCACCGACTCCTCTTTCGCCTACAACTGACTCCATCACCATGCCGCGACTCCGTCAGTGCATGAGATGTCACAAGGGTAGCACAAGAAGCCAACCCCAGCGCTCCCCCTCCACGTCAAATTCTGGGTCCTCTTCTCAATCCTCTGAATTTTTCTCTGGCAGATACTCAAATACTCGAAGTGGGAGGGGCAGGCTCCAAGAAACTGGCCTCTGTATGGGTTCTCCTACATCCGCCAACCCCAACTCGCCCAAAATTTCCCAATTCTTCTTCAACTCCTCCCTAAATCGACCCCACATAATTGGCTCCATTTCGGTGGTTTTTACTGAGGAATCCCAAGGAGGTGAGACTAGCATGCGTCAGGAAGGGCTTACCTCTGTGGCAAATTAGGACACAAAAAATCAGCAAAGGAAAATCAACAAGGACAAAGGAAAGGCTACAAGTGAGGAGGAGCAGGTTCGTGATGGGCATGAGAAGGAGCAGGTTAGATGCGGGCGTGTGCTTTCCTCCACTGCGGACTAGCCTAGGGAGGACGATGACCTGGAGGCTTACAGATGCCTCATCGTTGAGGAACCTCCTCCTCCACATGATGTTTAATTATTCCAAGTATGTTTTGTTTTTGTGCTATGAGTCCCAACCTGCTGGGATTGAATTTGAATATGGAATTTTGTTATCCAGTAATTTTTGTCTTTCAACTTATCATAGGTGTAAAATTAAGTGGAATCCATGGCTGTTACCCCTGTGTGGGCAGCATAGTAGAACGAGGACTGAACGAGACTAGTTTCCCCTAGTGGGCGGTCTTTTCTCTGTTTCTTTTGATGATAATGCCACTCTTCTGGGCAGAGACACGGCTTTGGCCAAGATGTAAAATATTTTTCCCCCTTTTTTAATAGATTTAAACTAACTTAGAAAAAAAAAACAATATAAGGAATTGTTATTAAGAAATTCACCAACATAAGATTAATATATTCTATGTTTCTATATGTCCCTCTCCATTGGAAATTTATCATTATATAGGATTCTAATAGATCTAGGAGGATGAATCTAGACACCTAGGTCCAAGAGACATTCGAAAAAAGGCATCAATTATTGAACCTATGCTAAGTCATATTATCCCAAATAAAATTCATCATCTTAGTAAACCAAATTCTATAAATTTTGACCCTTCATCATTCCTTTGCTAAAGGCAGGTAGTGATGGGAAGAGTTGCATCAATCCTTGGTAGCCAGAAGAGAGTGATACAATGCCATTTTGTTGAAGATAAAGAATTATGAAGCATGAAGTTAGGGCTATCCAAGTGTATGTGCGCAAAAATCTCACCCCTAAACTGGTATAAGTGAAGACTAGGTCCCTATTCAACCCTAAGGCCGATAAATATGCTGATAACACCATGGATCACATACAAATGTGCAAATAATTTTTTTTAATTGTGTAACTTCATTCCCTTGATCATATCAATCTTTCCTCTATATGGTTCAAAATTTTTTGGTCCATTCTCAAAAAAATATAAAGGTTTCATAACTACCTTCAATATTGAGTTTTTATAGATTTTTTTATTATTATTTGTATTTGGGTCATTTGGTATCCATTTCAGTTAGACCATAGATTGCGTTAGATCCAAGGTGGCCACGTCATTGTTAAAGTCCTTTCCAAAAAAATGTTTTCATGGTTATCAATGCACATGGTATAGTAAATGTGCACCACTGAATATACTCAATAAACGAGAATCACTTCCATAAAAAAAAAAAAAAATTGGTGAACTACAAAAATTGCCATAAATTTTTTCACAGATTTGATGGTGAATACTAAAGTGGAATTGGTGTGACTTTGATTTTATGAAGAACTATGTGAATATGAAAATTCGAAGGAAAAAATTCTCCAACATGCAAGTGAACGATTTTTTTGTACGAGATTTTTTTGTACGAGTGTGTATATATGTGTATAATGCATCAATCGCACTATGTTGTCATGTGCAGCATTATTTGATTTTCAAATAATTTTGATAATGTCTATATTTTATTATTCTTATTATTTTTCGTATTTATTACCAGATGGATAGTAGAAGTTTAAAGAAAACAGATTATTGTAGTGAGTGCAATGGGAGTTCATTCCCAAAAAAAAATCCAAGTTCGTTAACTTTTATTGAAAAATTCATATATTTGATTAGATATGTAGGGTTTAAATTAATGATGTGTATTGTGTAATACATGTCAAGAAGAGAAAAAACTTGAAGGATCTTAATAATATTGTTCACAATTTGAGTGCAAAATATTATACAAGCTGGTTGGAAATAGAGGAATTAGGTAGATGAAGAGGTAATTAATAGAAACAAATTTCTTTAGTTTTTAACCAAAGATGTTTTTTTTAACATTAATTACTAACATGTTGTAACATCAAATTTCACATTTTTCTTAATATTCTATAAGCATCGACAGCAAGGGAATATAATGCTATCAAAATATAATAAAAAATAATGAAGGATGTAAATGATGATGAATTAGTTCTTAGTTCATCTAGATAAACACTAAAAATTGAGGAGAGCGGAATTTAGTTTTTACAAAACTATGAGATATATAGGGGAAAAAATGTATATATATAGCCATACTTTCCACTTATAGTACATAAATCAATCCAATGACTCAAAAAATCAATTTATATAGACAATAAAGGAATCATTTCCAAAGGAATGGAAAATGGGACCCATGTGACTTGCGATAGGGTGATTCAACAATAATGTTGGCCTCAAAAGTGATAATGGGACCATTAGGAACATGCTCCCATGAGAATGCATGCATGTTCCTAGAAATGTGCAAATTTTTCTAGTCTTCAACACTTGGCAAGCCCTAAACCACCAATCCGGATGCCAGCTAGGGGACCAAGGAGACATGGCTCAAGAATGTGTACACAATATTGGAAATGGACACACATTATTAGGAATGTGAATGTGTTCATAGAAAAACACACATGTTCCTAGTACATTGTACTTAAAAACAAACATGCACTCTCAGTTAATTGTAATTTTTTATGTGCCCATGGCCATTTTTATTTATTTTGGGCCACGCCACATTTTTGTGAAATTTCATTGAGCCAAATATTGTCTCCCTTCCTCCCTCCCTAAGTATGAATCCTTCTCTCTTCCCCTTACTCTCTTTCTCTATCCCTTCCTTACTCCCTCAATCCCTCCTTGTGACAACAATTCCCTTTGAAAATTGTATTCACTCACTAATTTTTTCTCTATTTCCTCTTTACTACCCCACAACATTTCCATGGCTCATCCTTGAAACCTAGATGATACTAGACATGTGAATGTTTATCCATAAGAAATTCCCTTGTTAAAATTCTATTGATAGAGAAAGCAATGAATTTTTGTTTGTTTTCCAACATGATATTTTCATTCATTACGTATAATTTCTATCTCAACAATGTATTTTCAAAAATTTTAGTTGTCAATTTCTTACTGAGAATTTATTTGTTGATTTTCTCAGCTAGTTTTGATTTCTAGACTCTCTTTAGTGATCCGTTCCACTCCAATCATTGCTCATGAAAAACAAAAAAATCCTAGAAATTTTAACAAACAATATGGTGTAATTAAAATGATCCTTGAAGCAAATGTCATTATTTATTAGCTCCACCTAGAATGAGTCTTTAAATAAAGTTTACTATTGAAGGTGTGCATACAAACATACAACACTTAAAATTGAATAACATGTGTTAATGATTGGGAAAATGTGTATACATATGTGACAAAAGCATGCACATGTTGTGATGAATGCACATGCATTCATGAGACTAACATTTAGCTACCTTCCTCCCTTTTCCTTTTCATGGGCGGTGGACCTTGGTAAGACCATGCATGAATTATAGAATGCACATTTTCTTTTGTGGCATTATTTATTGTTGAAAATAACACCAAGAAAGATTCTAATTTAATTTTCCCTTGAATTAAATTAGAAGAAAATTGTATTTCGAGTTAAGGGTCTAACTTGAGTCATGTAGAGTGTCTCCTAGTTTATGGGAGCCCTGATTGAGTTTATTTTGAGTTGTAATTAATTAATTCGGTTTATTTGAGTTAAAGTCAATTTAACTATTTCCAACTATTGGAGGAACTAGTGAGAGGCCAAAGTGTGGAACTTGAGCTTGAGCCACACTCAGTGATCAATCAATTAACTGATTATTCACTCATACATAACTCATGCATGTCATATCTGAGAGTTACCCGATTGATATTGGAGTTGAAGGGAATTGTACTATCAGTTGTATAATCATCCAAATTGTACAGGTGGTGCATGCAATCAAAGGAAGGAACTTGATGGATTACGTACTTGTGGATGGGGATTTACCTAATTAATAGGGGCTAATTACCCAAGGAAACATCACAAGGAAATAGGGACTTTGGAAAGCAAAAAATTGGTTAAAAATTGGTTAAGTAATGGCCAAGGCTTGTCTAGGAAGTAATGAGACCTATAGAGATAGTACCAAGGTTTCTCAGGCTTGAGAAAAGCATTGTAATATTATCATATCTTTTGAATAATGAAATATACAAATAGAAATGTTTTTAGTTTTTGATTTCCTGATGAAATCATTGGGTAATGTGTTTATTGAATTATTTCTCTTGTATTCTTCGTGATTTCATGATCATTTATTGTTTCCAGAATTGGTAGAGTAGATTCAAGTCTATTTTTTTAGTAAATTACAATTAGAATTTTGAATCTGCAATGACTTTATACATGTTATCAAAGCTGAAATCAAAATATAAAAGAAGAATATGAGTTTGTACTTTTAGGAGGAACAATTTTTGTAGAGCTAATATCCCAGGGCTAGCAGCAATATCAAGATGTCGTTCTATGGTTTGAGGCTCGAATATGCCCTTTAGGGTAGTTTGAATTACATTTCCTGGAGAAAATGGATGGAAGCAGTCTTGTAAGACAATGGATTGAAGGAGTTCATTGATAAGCACATCCCAAAACCAACTCCAACTGATGCACATGATCTAGTAGAGTGGAAGAAGTGCATAGAAAAAGCAAGAAGGGTATTAATATAAGGAGTTCGAGATAATATTGTTTTGAACCTTCATAGTAAGGAGACTCCATATGCAATGTGGAAAGTCTTCACAGACTTGTTTCATAACAACAATGACTACAGGAATCTGGAACTAAAGGAAAAGCTCAGAAAAATCAAAATGGAGAAGGGTGACACAATACCATAATACTTGACCAAGTTCACCCAATGTCGTGATGAGCTTGGAAGTGTTGGTGTTATAGTTTTCGAGGATTATCTAGTTACTCTAACACTTCTAGGCCTTACCAAGAGCTAGAACAACTACCAAGATTCGGTAAATGGGAGGGAGAAGCTACCAGAGTGGGAGAGATTATAGTGCGACTTGGTGTAGGAAGATATTAGGTGGAACACTAGAGATGGAACCTCATGAAAGCATGATGATGAGGTGAATTGTGCCTTGGATGGAAAGGAAATAAAGGGAAAGGGAACAAGTCCCAATCTAAAGGAGATTATAGTCAGGCAAGGAAGAATAAAGACTTTTTGAATATTAAATGTTTTCACTGTCATGAGCTGGGACACTAATGCCATGAAGTGTCCATACAAGAAGGCTAGAAAGAAGCCCTCAGGAGGAGGAGTAGGTGAAGCCCTTGCTTCACAATTCAAGTTGGATTTCACACTCATTTCTTGCATGGTGACATCAATGATTGGTTATGTGGTACCCGGATAGTGGAACCGCATTCCATATGACCGAAAACAAATAATTCTTTAACAACTTGGAGGAGAAGGACCTACAGAGGCACATCGAGATGGGAAATAATGGAAAGTATAACAAAATTGAAATCGATACTTTTACTTTTTAGAGGGAGTCTGGTTCTCCTCTCACATTAAAATATGTCATGTATGTTCCTGGTTTGAAGAAGAATTTAGTTTTAGTTGTTATGTTGGAAGACTGTAGCTACGATTTCATATTTAGTAAAAGGAAATGCATTCCTTCATCACATCGTCATGGGACAAGTGAAGTAGATTTGGTTTCAAGTAAAGAACCTATACAAATTGGATGTAGAATACTATGATCCTTTGAGCACGAAAGTAGAGAAGGTGCAGAGCCAAGACATTAGTGACATATGGAATAGGCGACTTGGCCATTTACACCATGGAACTTTGAAGATAATGCAACATATTTCTACAAGACTTCCCAAGGGTGCAATTGAGAAACATGATACATGTAAAGGGTGTACATTTGGGAAGTACACCAAATCCACATTTTATGATAAGGATAGTTGAGTGCAAGAGATCCTTGAAAGATTTCACTCAGATGTGTGTGGACCATTCTTGACAGCCTCCACGACCAAACATAGGTATTATGTGATTTTTGTAGATTATTTATCATGCAAGTTTTGGATATTCTTCATGCAGAAGAAATACCATACGATCTCAAAATTTTATGAGTTCAAAGCAATTGTTTAGAAAGACATAGGCATGAAAGTGAAGGATCTCAGGAGCGACAACAATGGAGAATATGTGTCGAATGTGTTCAATAAATTTTGTGCTTTAGAAGGAATTCAATGGGAATTGATAGCACCTCATAACCCATAATATAATGGGGTTGCAGAAATAAATAGCGAAAGTACTATGGGATTTGCATGAGTGATGTTGCATGATCAGAGCCTACTGTTGCACTTGTGGGCTGAAGCATGAAACAAAACCGTAGATGTGCAGAACAAAATTCATAATCGTATTCTCAAGATGATTACACTAGAGGAAGATTTTTCAGGTAATAAACCAAAGGTGGCACACTTCAGGATTTTTTGTTCATCAGTTTACTGTCATGTTACCAAGGATGCACGGAAAAATCTAGAACCAACATCAAAGTTGGGAATATTTGTGGGGGACACTTATACACCTCACAACTATTAGGTGTACCTAGCATATCATAGTATGACAATGGTTTTTATAGATCTGAATTTCAATGAATAGAAGGCCATGAGATGTTCCCTTGAGAGGGAGATTTTTTCATGTAGTTGAGGAGATTTTATCTCCAAAGGAATAATCTCGAGATGTTGTGGAGTAGGCACAAACAAAGGAGCATAGAGTGGAAGCACCCACTCATCTAGAGACATCGAGAGATGGAAGAAAGCACACAAGAGAGGATGATAAGTTGATGCATTATGCTAGAGAGAATGTGGGAGGACCCACATCACATCGCAGGCATATGAGGCCCCAAGATTGGTACACTGGCTACACGGCTCTTATGAGCGAGAGTGTATAGAATGAGCCATTCTCATTCGAGGAAGCAGTGAAGAAGCCAATATGGGTTGATGCCAGGGTAGAGGAGTATGACTCCATTATTAGGAAAAATGCATGGGAAGTTGTCCCAAGACTAGAGGACAAGTTAGTTGTAGGATTTAGTTGGATATACAAGGTGAAGCAGGAGGCAGATGGGAGTGTTGAGAAACACAAGGACAGATTTGTGGCCAAGGGGTTATCTTAGGTGGAGGGAATTGATTATGAGGAGACCTTTTCTCCAGTAGCAAGGTCCTCTTCAATCATATATATTCTAGCACCTTCAACACATATGGGATGGAAGATACATCAGATGGATGTGAAGGCAAATTTCGTAAATGGATTGATTAAGAAAGAGGTGTACGCGATACTAAAGAAATTTCACATGGATAAAAAAAACCCATGGAGACTCCTCTAGCAGGGAATTAGAGGAAGGAATATGCTACTTTAGGTGAAGTGGTAGAGGCTACCATTTATAGGAAGCTTGTGGGTTCACTTATGTATTTGGTGAACACACGAATGAACATATTTTATGTGGTTAACCAACTTAGTCAAGCAATGGTTAAGCCAACAAAAATATATTAGAAGGAAACCAAACATGTGTCGAGATACCTCAGAGGCACCACTCAGTTTGGTATTTGGTATACACATCCAAAGGGAGTGATACTTCAAGGCTTCACATATGTAGATTGGGCAGGGAGTCCATCTGATAGGAAGAGAACATTAGGGGGCATCTTCATTATTGGTTCAACAACAGTTTCTCAGTACAGTAGGAAGCAAAAATCGTTTGCACTGAGTTCAACTGAAGCAAAGCACATGGCTGCTAGTCAAGAAACTTGTGAGGATATTTGGATGAGGAAGATCCTTGTTTCGTTGTTTGGTTAGTAGATGGATCATATAGCGATTTACTATGACAACCATAGTTATATCAAACTCTTGGTGAATAGGTTTTTCATGATAGGTCCAAGCATATCGACATATGGTACCACCATCTCAGAGATTATGTGCAAAGGTAGATCATGATGCCAGAGTATATTCCTATAGAGGAATAAGATGAAAACATCTTGACGAAGGAAATGTCAAGAGGAAAATTCAATTTCTATAGAGGCAGGATCGGGGTATCAGATAATCCCTTTCTTGCTTAGAGGGAGTGTTGAAAATGGCACCAAGAAAGATTCTAATTTAATTTTCCCTTGGATTAAATTAGAAGAAATTGTAATTCCACATAACATGACAACTTATACGAGTTAACTAAGTTATTTTGAATTATTTGGTTTAGTTAATTCGATTTAAGGGTCTAACTTGAGTCATGTAGAGTGTCCCATAATTTATAGGAGTGCTAGTTGCCTTTATTTTGATTTGTAATAATTAATTCAGTTTATTTAGGTTAAAGTTAGTTTAACTAGTTACAATTGTTGGAAGAACTAGTAATAGGTCAAAGTGTGGAACTTGAACTTGAACCACACTCAATGATAAATTAGTTAACTAGCGGTTCAATCATAAATAACTCATGCATGCCATCTCTAAGAGTTACCCAGTTGAGATTGGTGTTCAAGGGCAGTGTACTATCAGTTGTATAATCATCCAAATTGTACAGGTGGTGCATGCATTCAAAGAAAGGCCCTTGATGGATTGCATACTTGTGGATGGGTATTTCCCTAATTAATAGGGGCTAATTACCCAAGGAAACAAAAAAAGGAAATAGGGTCTTGGGAAAGAAGAAAATTGGTTAAGTGTTGGCCTAGGCTTGTTTAGGAAGCAGTGAGACATATAGAGATAGTCCCAAGATTTCGCGGGCTTGAGAAAAGCATTTTAATATTCTTGTATTTTCTAACTAATGCAATATACAGATAACAGGGTTTTTAGTTTTGGATTTCCCCAAGAAGTCATTGTGTAATGTGTTGATTGAATTCTTTCTCTTGTATGCTTCACGATTTCACGATCATTTATTGTTTCTGCAATCGGTAGAGTAGATTCAAGTCTATTGGTTTAGCAAATTACAATTAGTAGTTTGAATCTACAAAAAATTTATACACTTATCCCCCATCTCTATAACCCCTTCTCTCCCATTGATACTCTCTCTCTCATTCTCTCTCCCCCCCCCCCCCGCCATGGCTAACCCCTTAAACCAATATGATCCAAGATACACGAAAGCTTATCAATAAGAAAAGCCCATGTTAAAAATATATCATTAGAGAAAACGATGATAGATTTCTAAATCTTGATACCTTTCCTTGTCTGGCATGAAATTTTTGTTCATTATGTACTTTAACTCTTATCTGAGCATTCTCTTTCTGAATTCCTCAATCACAAGTTTGTTACCAAGTATTTCCTCATTGATTTTTCCACTCATAGTTGTGCTTTCTAGCTTCTCATTGTTGCACTATACTACTTGCATTATTGATTTTTGAAAATGAAAATAGTCTTGGATCCAAATAATCCTAGATATTTCAAAAAAAATCACGGCATAACTGAAATGACCCTCAAAAAAGATTTCATTAATTAGTATCTCTATCTAGAATTCATGTTCAAATTGAATTTACCATTGAACATACACATGCAAATAGATAACACAGAGAATTGAAGAACACATGTTAATGACTGGTATATATGTGCACATGTTTTGAGAACATTCATATTTTCCAAATAATACATCCACCTACTTTCCTCTCTTTCCCTTTTCACATAGGGTGGGCCTTAGTAGGACTACATACACATTCTGGAACATGTGCATGATTTTATGACATTACATCTCCCCCCAACCCCTTATCTCCCATAAATCCTTCATTTGCTATTGGAACTATTGTTTTGATTGTTTTCAAAGATAGTGGGAGACTATAAATGTTATATAAATAATGCAAGAAGAACATTATTAATAATATAGTTTGGATATCCATTTTTTAGTTCATTCCTAGTTTGGATACCCAATATTTGAAGGAATTTTTACCCTAAATACCTAGATCAAATGGGATCATATGATATATAATTGAAAATATTATTCCAAGAAATTTCCAATGCTATATGGAACTCCCTCTAATTCCATAGGAATGAGGAGATATGAAATATTTTGTCAGGTTGGCTTAGCTAGAAAGTACATTTCAACCTAGCTAGTTTTATAATTAAGCTCCATAAATGAACATGGAAATTCTATAAGTATAATATATTTGAGTGCATTTGAAGACCATCTACACAAGAAGAGATATAAGGTGCACAAAAAAAATTTGGGAAATACTCTTAGGGTCTTAAATGAGGAGCAAAAATGTGATTTGTGGAGTGAACAAGCCATATTGAAATTTTTGCTATAATTTTTATTTTAGGATATTTTACACCATGAAAATTGGAGAATATAGAGGGGAAATATTTATGAACCTATGGTAGAAAAGTCAGAATTTGGATTGTTGTAATTTCAGAGATATGATATGAGGAACTTAGGGTTCCTAAATGCTCTTGAAATATCCTTCAAATATGTATGCTTTTCATTTTCACTATATATTTTCTTCTAGGATGTAAAAGATGGAGGGGACAGAGGGAATATATTTGTCTACTTGTGGTAGAAATTTGAGACTCTTTTTCACTATAATTTTGAGATATGTTTCAAGGAAGTTAGGGTTTTTGAATTCTCTTAAAATCTGCTCCAACAAGACAATTTGGAATTTTCATTATAATTTTTCTTTTGGGATGTCTCAAATTATGAAACTTGGAGGAGATGGAGGATAGATCTTCACATGAATGTGGTAGAAATTTTATAATTTTGTATACCATAATTTTGGAGAAATTTCATGTGGAATTTAGGGTTATTAAATGATCAGGAGATCATGTCCATTGTTCAAACATGTTAAAAAATGAATGTGCTAAAAAATGTTTGCAAATTGAGCGACCATAAAGGTCTTGTCGCTACGATTTTGGCGCCGTGAACGGTTCATAAAACATAGGTCGTATGCAGAGGTTATTAAGGTTTGAAGGCCTAGTAAACTCCAAAAAAATGACTTTGACCCAATTTTTACTATGTATGAAATTTTTCAATATATATATATATATATATATATTTGAAATAATTATTTTTATATAGTTTTTATGGCCGATGAGGGGGTGCCACATGGCCTGCCCAGAGGCTGTCACGTGGCCCCAGGCCAAAGGTCAAGCAACATTGTAATTTTTTTGGGGAGTTCAGAGTTTTAAATGTGGGACCTTCCTGCAAGCATTGCACGCGCCCACCGCTACACCACGGGTTTTTTCTTAACCCCTAACCTCTCCACAACAATTTAAACGTTTATATGAATTTCGTTGGCGGGGGAAAGGGCTAGCCCCCATTTAAAATAACACTCCATGTAACTGACGTTATGAACCATGGGCCTATTACTCGACAGTCAACGTTAACCTCGGAGGGATTTCAGTGTTCACATGGTGACATTTAATGTCAGGGTTAACGCAAATAGTTTTCGCAAACGGTATTCTTGGCTGTCATCACCGGGGGGGGGGGGGGTGGGGTTCACATGCCTAATATCAAAATTTATTATAACTCCTAGTTCGGTGGCAGTTATAGTTGGCGGAACTGACAATTTCAGTGTTGTTTTCTATTTTGGCGGGCTTAACTGGAGTTCCTCCAGTTTTGGAGGATCTTTCTTAGGAGACATTGGGCATTTTCTTGTTTTGGCCATAAATCCTTAGATGTTCGACCAATTTTGATGCATGGATAGTCAATTTTTGGTATTATTGACATTTTTAACACATTGGCAGAGGCTTCAGAGCCATCAAAGGTCATATTATGTAGGTTTATCTTCAGGAGAGGTCAAGGAGCCACTAGGGTGTTTTCAGTGTTTTGAGCATCCATTCTCTTTTTTCTCCAAATGAATAGTCATTCCTGACTAATTAAAGAATTATGAAGCTATTTTTATAGAGTTCACAACCATTTGAGGCTTTTATTCACATTTACTTATCATTTTTGAGCAATAAAATATGAGGGACATGCCATTGAGAGCTGGACTAGTAGATGTAGCCCAGGAGGGGTGAACTTCTTCATCAAATTTTCTGAGTATTGTTACATGTGATTTTTATTTCTCTATTATTTACTGCTGTACAATGTTATACAAGTAATTTTCATGCTTTAACCTCACACATAAATATGTTTAACTAAGTTAAAACCATTTGTTTCACTTGCAAACTTCAATGAACCTTATGCATACAATTTAATTACTGTTTGGATACTTAGCACAACAAAACTAATACATTCCATTCATATCAAGTTGGTATCAGAGCTTAGTTTGAGAATTAGGTTAAGCTAGAGTATTTTCTCTGTTTAACATTTGTGCAAAGAATTTGTTTAAAATTTTGCATAATGACTCTTGCAGGCTGTGCAGAGCCATCTTGGGGTAGCATTTGTTGTGGTTTTTAATGTTTACTAGGGTAAAGCTTAAGAGAGGAGAAGGTCAATTGGTGAAAGCTAAAATCAACCCTCAGCCAAGGAGAGCAAGAGTGCCATTATCTCCACCTTCAATCTCACCTCAAAGGGAAGCAGAAGAAGCCATAAGCATGACTTAAAGAGAAGGAGAAATCCATGAAGAAGTTGATCCCAAGGAGGAAGAAAGAGTGTTCAGAAAAGCATTTCTTGACTTGACTGAAATGGTGAGAGTCCTTCATCAAGAAAGGAATGAAAGACTAGAAGGAGAAGGATCTAAACTTCACAATGAAGGAGATGGATCGTCAGGAGGCCATAATTATGAAGATAATTCCAAGAAGGGTAATGGAGGAAATGGAGACAGTGGAAAGTCTCCATCATCACCCTCATCTTCATCTTCATCAACCTCTACTTGATATTCAATACAACACAAGTCAAAGAACACTGGTAGAATTCATTTTCTAAAACTTGAAGTTAAGTTTGAATTGCCAAAATTTGATGGTGAAGTTGATACAGAAAAGCTAGATAATTCGATTAGGCAATTAGAGGTCTATTTGAGAATTAAAATTTTTTATGATGATGAAACCAAAATCCAACTAGCTTCATTGAGAATGGAAGGTGCAACACTTGTTTGGTGGGAATCCAAGAAAAAGGAGGAGATCAAGAAATATGGTAAGATTATCTTATCATGTTCTGATTTCATTTCTGCAATAAATGAACAGTTTTATCCTTTAGCTCACATGCAGAAAGCCATAATGGAATTGCAAAATTTTAAACAATTGAAAGGACAAAATGTTCAAGTGTATACCCAAGAATTTAGAAGAAGAGCTCTTTTACTAGGAGTAGATTTGCATAGCCAAGACACTTTACTCAAGTATATAGGAGGTGAGGTTTACATACTTACCTAAGACATGCCATTCTCATGTTTAACCCTACAAGCCTAGATGAGGTTTGCGTTCAAGCCACACATTTAGAGGCAAGGGGAAAACAAAACTTAGATGGGAATGAGTAAAGTGAATTTAAAGGAAAATGGAAGAAAAAGAGAAATGAAAATACTAGAAAATAGAAGGGAAAATTCTTCTGCAAACACTGTTCTAAAACAAGCCATGATGAGGACCATTCATGGAAACTTCATCCAGAGTTGAAACCAGAAATTTTTAAAGCCAAAGATAAAGCCAAGGAGAAAGGAAAGACAGTTGTAGTAGTTAAGCAATACCTAGGGTCAGAATCAGGAGATGAAACAAAAATCATATCTATGGGACTAAATAACTTGAAGGGGAAAGATAATGAAAATAAACCTAGTTCTAGTATTTCTAACTGTCACATAGAAGCTTGAAGTGAAGAAAAGAGAACTGAACTGTTTCATGTGAGGGTCATTTCCAAACATACCAAGGTTGACACACTCTTTGATAGTGGGTCACAATCAAACCTTATTTCTGAAGACTTAGTCAAGAAAATTAATCTTGAGATCATTCCACATCCAAAACCATATCCACTTGGTTGGATTTGCAAGGATGCAAATTTATAGGTTTCAAAGAAGTGCATGTTGTGCTTTGCAATAACTACACATTTTATTGACATGGTTGAATTAGATGTTGTTCCGCTTGATATAACATGTATGGTGTTGGGAAGTCCTTACTTGTATGACAGGAAAGCTATCTTCCATCGCCATGAGAACAAATACCATTTATTCAAATATGGAAAGGAGTACATTGTGAGAGCTCATCGCAAAAAACAGGACCCTTCTTTAGTTAATTGAGGGCAGATGAAGAGGCTCGTCAATGCAAGTCAAAAATTGACATTGATGATGATTAAGCAAAGAGAAGTTTTACATAATCCTTTTCATGTAAATGCTGATATATGTAATGAGTTGTTTCAGTTTGAAAGAAAGTTGTCTTTGAAAGAATATGACAAATAGTTGTAGCAATTGTCTTTGGTGTCGAACGATGCTGAAAACAAAGTGTCAGTGCAAGAAGTTGCAAAGGTTCAAGAGAGGGAAAAGAAACTTATCAAAGAAGACACATGATTCAGCAATGATCATTTCTGGTTTCAGAAAGGCATGGTACTACGACGAGGAAACTTGGTCAGAAATCGACACAAGTACAAGGCTGATTCAACAAAAAATTTCCATAAGGATAGGATGCAAGGTGAAAGTAATTTTCAGTTTCCTTTGATTATAGACCAATGTAGAAACAATATGTTTACTACAAAGTTAAGTTGTTGTTCTGCAAGTTTAAAAAATGTGCAGCATGACAGTATCAAAGTCAACAATGGTTGGTCAACGTAATCAAGGAAAAATTTGTCATTTCATGAAAATTTCCAATTAATGAAATCAGGGAAATTTCAGTGGATTAAGATTGGGAGAGTGGGGACACAGTCTCCTCATCTTCATGTTCAGTAGTCCAGAGAGATTTTGGTGTCAAGAAGCTTTCTAGTGGGGAGGTGTGATCAGGAGATTATGTCCATTGTCAAAAAATGCTCAAAAATGTTTGCAACCTGAGTGATTGGAAAGGTCTCGTCATTGTGATTCTGGCGCCATGAACGACTCGCAAAACAGAGGTTGTATGCAGAAGTTATTAAGGTTTGAAAGGCCCAGTAAACTCCCAAAAAATGACTTTGAACCAATTTTGACTATGTATGAAAATTTTCAATATATATATATATATATTTGAAAAAAATATTTTTTATATAGTTTTTATGGTCAATGAGGGGGTGCCACATGGCCTGCTCGGAGGCTGCCACGTGGCCCCAGGCCAGAGGTCAAGCATCATTGTAATTGTTTTTGGGAGTTCAGAGTTTTGAACGCGGGACCTGCTCACAAGAATTGCACGCGCCCACCAATATGCCACATGTTGTTTCTTAACCCCTAACCTCTCCACAACAATTTAAACGTTTATATGAATTCCGTTGGTAGGGGAAAGGGCTAGCCCCCATTTGAAACAACACTCCATGTAATCAGCGCTATGAACCAAATGCCTATTACCCGATAGTCAATGTTAACATCAGTGGGATTTCAGTGTTCACATGGCAGCATTTAATGTCAGGGTTAATGCAAACGATTTCCACAAATTTTTTTCTCGGCGGTCAGCGCGTGGGTGGTCACATGCCTAACTGCAACATTTACTATAAATCCCAATTCGGTGGTAGTTACAGTTGGCAGAACCAATAATTCGGCATTGTTTGCTATTTTTGCGGGCTTAACTAGAGTTCCTCCAGTTTTGGAGGAGCTTTCTTAGGGGACATTGGGCAGTTTCTTGTTTTGTAAATAACTCCTTGGATATTCGACCAATTTTGATGCATGGATAGTCAATTTTGGGTATTCTCGACATTCTGAACACATTGGTAGAATTTTCAGAGCTATCAGAGGTCATATTGTGTAGGTTTAGCTTCATAAGAGGTTAAGGAGCCACTAGGGCCACTAGGGTGTTTTCAATGTTTTGAGCACCCATTCTCTGTTTTATGAATTGAATAGTAATTCCTGACTAATTCAAGCATTCTGAAGCTATTTTTACAGATATCAAAACGATTTGAGGCTTTTATTCACATGTACTTACCATTTTTGAGCAATAAGATATGAGGGACATGCCATTGGGAGCTGGACCAACAGATGTAGCCTAGGAGGGGTGAACTGCCTCATCAGATTTGTTGAGTATTGTTACATGTGATGTTTATTTCTCTGTTATTTTCTGTTGTACAATGTTATACAAGAAATTTACATGCTTTAAACTCACACAAAAATATGTTTAACTAAGTTAAAACCATTTGTTTCACCTGCAAATTTCCGTGAACCTTATGCACACAATTTAATTACTGGTTGGATACTTAGCAAAACAAAACTAATACATTCCATTCAGATAATTAAATAGTCATGAAATAACTTTAACTAGGCTAGTTTGACATTGTTTCTATAAATGATTTTTTAGGAATTCCACACTGTGAAAATTTCCAAAACTTGAGGAGACATATAAAAGTGCATCAAGTTAATATTTGAGGATAATATTTGTGAAATTTCATACGTGGTATGTTGCACATGTCTATCCTTAGGAAGAGGCCAAAAAAACAAGTTTTAGGAGAAGGAAACCTAATGAAGGAAAAAGCAAGAAGCACACCTGGTGAAGGAAGAAGTAGCAAGTAGACCCAGTGAAGGAAGAATCAACTAATAGACTTGTTGAACGTAAAAGTATCTAGTACACTCAAACCTATAGGTTGGCACCTAAAAATATTGCTAGAAAGGGGATGTGTGTCTCTTATATATTGGTGCTTACAAATATTTTAGTGGAGGGGATTGGTGTCTCCTATAGGTTTGTGCTTACAAATATTGTAGCAAAGGATATTGGTGTCTCCTTTAGGTTGGTGCCTACGAATATTGTAGTGGAGGGGATCGTTCTCTCTTGTAGGTTGATTCCTAAAAATGTGGTAGAAGGGATTGGTGTCCCTTGTAGGTTGATTCCTACAAATATTGAAACAAGGGGGATTGGTGTCTCTTGTAGGTTGGTTCCTACAAAGTTTATAATTGTAAGTTGGTTCCTATAAAGTTTGTAACACAAGGTTGGTTGATATAAAGTTTGTGTTAGTAGGTTTGTGCCTAAAAAGTTCTAGTATAAATAATGTTTTAGTTATATCTTGTGTTTTATATGAGAAAGTGTTTGGCCATGATTTATGAATGTTTAAATAAGTAAGAAATTGTCTTATACTAATTCACCCCACCTTTTAGTATAACTATGAATCCAATAATTGGGAGAAAAGTAGGTTCCTTTGGAAGTAGTCCAACCATTAGAAAGAATATTTTAGAGGGGCAATGGCTAGTCATGTAGGTTATTTCACAAGAAGAGCTATATTATTTGATGGAAAAAATTATGCCTTATGGAAGGTATTGATGAGGACTTATCTATTGTCTCTTGGTTTTGGCATTTGGCAATTTGTACTAGATGGTTATAAAGATTGAGCAACTCCTCCCTATGATAAAGATGGAAAGAATGCTTGTGTAAATAAGGAAAAGTAAGTAAATACCATCTTGTGTGGCCTATTAGAATTAGAGATTGTCAAAGTAATGTATTCTGAATTTTCAAAGGACATTTTAGACAAACACCAAAACAAATATGAAAGATATGACAAGGTGAAGATGGAAAAACTTTAAAACCATATAATAAATTTTGAGAGTTTGAGGATAAATGATGAATAAGATGTTTCAATTTACTTAATTTGTGTGGATGATATTTTTAATACTATTAGAGGAATTCGTAAAGAAGTTAAGGAATTTTTGTAGCGGCTACAACCACCCTCCAAATTTTTTCCTATGCTTAGATTTTGGAGCCTAACATTCTACTCACAAGATGTTATCTTGCAATGCAACCAAGTATTCATGCTTTGATTAAGATTTATCCTTTTCATTTGTGCTTGTGTTCACTCTCTTTCACACTTAACTGATATTTCTAAGTCACAAGCTAACCTTTGAACTTGGTCTTGTATCAGTTCTAGGCCATCCTCCAAGAACGGTGCAATCCAAGAGGGCAAGCCTAGCCTTGTTGATAAAAATTGCGTAGTCTTCAATGGAATCTCTTCCTCGAGTCCAAAAATTGCGTAGTATTCACCGGAAGCTTTGCCTTAAGTCCAAAAACTACGCAGTCGTGGATGGAGGCCCAACATTGAGCCTAGAAACTGTGCAATCATCATTGAGCTCAGAAACTACGTAGTGAACTGAGACCAGAGGTTACCCAATGACAGAATTGTAAAATATTTCTCAGCAGTGTGCATGGAAATTTTGCACCGAAAAAGCATAAAATAAAAAAATAATCCCTAGAAAATAGGGATATATTTTTAGTTTCCTGAAGGAAGCACACCTTCTATTTTCAGAAACTTTCACCAAGTGTCGCTTTTACCTTGATTTTAGGCATGTGTGTCATAAAACTTAATTCTCCCAAATATATTTAATACCCCTATATTTCATTTTCACACTCGATATTGGAGATCTAGCATTCCCAAGGAGATCAAGGAACCTTCAGTCCGGTCATCGTCTCTTTTCCAGGTGAGTTTTGATTTTATCACCTTTCATCGCTTTTTCTGTCACTTTTTGTCGTTTGTCTTGTGTGCGTGTTGTTTTACTTATTTATTTACATGCATGCTGGCATTTAAACTTGTTTGAGCTTGTATAAGGGTTGTTTTAGCTTATAATTTTTCTTTCATAAGTTTTGGGGTTCCATCCACGACGACTCTCCTCAATGATTTGGTTTTCTTCCCGTTTATTCAATTTTTGCATTTGATATATCAGTATTCATTCACACTTAGTCATATCTGCACTCAATCCCACACCATATCTTAGATCTTCTTGTTTTTCACACTTCCCTTGGGAAGATCTACAATTTCCTTGGTCGGTGTTCACTTTTCCCAACTGCTCACTCCACAATCCTAAGGCTCAAGCTGAGAGCTTGGCCTCTAGAACTGTACAATGTGTAGTACAGGCTAGCTCAAATGAACATTGCGTAGTTCCAAGGCTTAGCCTGCTTCCATGGCCACTGAGAATATGCAATGCACAGCCTCTCCCATACCATTGCCCAGGCTGAACTGCGCATTGCACAGTTCGCAGAGGAAGAAAATCCCTCTTATCCATTAAAATAACAAAATTATTCTCTTCATATTCCTGGTTTGTTACTTGAACATGCCTTGAAAGTAGATTTTATAAATACTGATGTTTTCTTTCCATGAGTGTATTTTATATCCGACAAGTACAAAAATTGTTGAGCACCTCTCCAACAGTCATTGTTACCATGGCATCAAAGAGAGCTTCTTCAAAAGAGGCCACCGAAAACAGTACTAGGGAAGTAGTTGAGAAAGCACCAATTAACTTTCTAGTATATAAGGACACTCAATTTTTTATAGAAAAGGAATCATCACTGAAATTCAAACATGTTAAATATGATTTTGAAAAATACTTTTAGGCAGATATAAAGGACTGGAAGGTTTATCTCAACATCCTACAGTTAGTCTTATACAAGGTTGCATGTAGGTATCCAACCTTGCCATGTGAATATGTTCTCAACTGGATTGTCTCACACATTGATGAGAAGACTATGACATCGAGAAATACCAACGAAAATAAGCTTGCTACCTTTTGGAAACAGATTACCAATTCATGTATCATCTTCCCCAGTCAGTAAAGCTCATTGACTCATACTTTTATGGCACCCACAACTATATGAGAAAAAAATATATTGGCAAAGGCTGGATGAAATAGCTGTCGAAGTTTAGACATACAACCACCCATACTTACAAGATAAAGTTGCTCCCATCTCTTGGTTAGCCGAGCATGGAGACTTTTCCTGAGGGGTGGGAAATATTATTGAACCAAGTGGTGAATGAGGGGAAGACGTTCAATTGGTCAAACCCGTTGGATCATTAGTTGAGAGCCTATGTAGCAGAAGGTCGAGATCCTCCCAAGGGTGAGAAAGCAAGGTTTTAAATGTATGCATACTTACTGGATGCAATCTATGCACAAAATCAGTTTCTTGGCATGAAATGGACATGGAAACCATGAGAAACTGCCGTGCTTACCTATTGTAAGCTACTTTCAGATTGCAGTCATCGAGGAGTTATGAAACAACTAACTAATGAATTTATCATTCCATTATACAAGCTTATATTTTAGGAGGACCCACCTTGCATATCGTGAGGAGCAATGGAGGAAATATCATAGATCATAGATCAGTTTGCCTTACTAAGTGGCACACTTATCAGAGTGTTCAACGAGCATAAGTTGTCGCATATTTTTGCAAGGTATTTCACCAACAAACTTGTCATGCAAGAAGTGTTATATCATATCGCCACAGGCTTATCAGCAACACTGCACAAGAAGAAGAAAGGACCATGTGCCACTCTTCCTTTGCAGATCATATTATATGAACTTAAGAATCTTAGAGTTGTAGATACCAAATCAAAATTGATAGTGAAGTTTGAATTTACTATAAAATACTTCAATCCATATGATCAAAAGGAAATTTTCAAGGACCACTGTGTGATAATCTACTACAACGGGGTTAGTGGGGAATTTCATTGGTTGGAGGAGAAAACATAGAAGAATTAATATAATTTTTGGAGACCCCTCGAGTAGATCAGTATAGTTGGCTACTCCATAAATGATAACAATCCAGGAAGAAGCAATAATAGAAGGTAGAAACCCGGAACAAGACAAGGGAAAGAGGAAGGTTGCTGACAACGCAAAGGAAGAACAAATCTAGAAAATGGAAGTGGATCCAATCCTTACACAATAAGATTTGGCAGTAGAAGCAAAGAGGAAGCAGTTGTTACATAGGGAACATCAGAGGAAGATAAAAAATAAGAGCTTGGAGGAAGCAGAACTGAGAGCATAGAGAGCAGAATAAGATCTAAGGGAAGAATGGGAGCAAAGGAGAAGAGAACAATAGGAGAAGCATAAATAGGAAGAAGAGGAAAGAAAAGGTATAATGGAAAGATAATCAATGCCAATACAAGTCGAAGAGTAAGAACAAACCCAACTAGTAGTAGAGGGAGAGAGCGAACAAATGCAAGATCGAGAGCTTTCTCAACATATTGAATAATTGATTGAGGTTGCACATATGGAGTTGGGACCACAACCTCATGATGAAGATGTTGACTTGATGCCTAGTGCACCACATGTCACTGTTTCTTCTTGATGATGTCTGGTAATGTATGTGTACAATATGCCATATGAAGAACTCCATAAGATGATTGTACAAGAGAAGCATTTTTTTTTTTTTTCCAGATGATCATCAATCAGCTACATTCATGAGATAAAGGGTGATAGTGGTGGACACCAACAAGAATCCAAATGCTATTTTGCGAAGAAAAATTGGCCTTCGCAGGTGCAATGATATGAAACACTCATTATTTGACGACTAAGAATGAATAGTTGGTACATAATATATAGGATTCCTGAAAAGAGAGAAAATCTCTGTGCAGCAGTGTAGAGTGCAGCTTCCGTACATGTTTACTTGGGGAAATGAGAGGAGTGATACTTTCTGAAGTATCAACACTTGGAGAGAACATGTATGAACTTTATGAGGATGTCATGACCATGCATAAGGAAACTGTCTTCTTTCATAGCTTACAGCAACAGAGCAGGGAATTTTTAAAGACTCTTAAGAATGTACAAGTTGGCGTAATCGTCTTGCAAGAATGGAAAATGCGATACGAGGGGGCGCCGCTTAGTTTGGTAAAGAAAATGAAGCCAAAGGAAAATATGGAGAAAGTGATAGTTCATATATTGATCCAAAATAATACGCAAGTTTCCTCCTTCATTGGAAACATTCATGCCTCATATGCACGGTTGTACACCAATTTAGATTTCATGGTGAGAACCCACAAGATCCCATCGGTCTGCTCACTCACCGAAGCTAAGAGTAAGCATTAGGTTTGGTAGGATATTGAAGAGTACTTGGAGCATCTGAAACATATTGCCACCAAGGAGGATTTGGAGCTGAGCAGATATAACATGCAAAACTACATTGGTGGTCCTGTTCAGATCAGAATAATGCTGCTCTTGGTTGAGAAATAGGTTAAGACTGGCTCCAAGTCATTGTGCCCAGATGCTATGGAAACTAGAGTCCGATTCTAGCCTGAAACCATCACACATTTTGGGGATGTCATCACACAATACCGAGCTTGGAATCAATATGCGACTAATGAGCATCAAGTAGAAGTTGTTGAGATAGAGCTCACCCAAACTCCAACATCATAGTATTTTTTCTTGTTAGGATGTCAAGTTTTCTCTACCCTATTTTTTCTCATACGTGTATGAGTGGAAAATGTAATAGTATTTGTAATTACTTGTAAAATTTAAATTCCAAGTTTCCATGTTGGAATGTGAAGATTCATAATGTAATGTAATGAGTCATTTTTTAAAGAAGTTGAAGAGTCATGAGGGGAGTCCAAGAGTCACAAAGGGGAATGTGAATATTAACCCCCTTTTGTTATAAATATAACCTCATAACTCATGTAAAAGGATTTTTGGAGGTAAGATTTTGGCTAGGCTTAGGCTTAGAAAGAGCTTTAGAGTTTTGTGAGAGGCTTGGATTCTCTGTAGCATAGAGGGAGTATACTTCTTTGGAGGCATAGGTGTTGTTGACTTCACATTCCACTATTGGGGCTAGTGGTTCACCAATGTTGAATGTACGATTGGAAATTTCACTTTTAATAAAACTCAAAGTCGAAATGCTTGGCATGCATGTATTGTGAATATAGTAGGACTACTCTTTTTGTATTTGCGATATATGTTATTTAACTTATGCACATTCTTATGAACTATTTCATTTTCATTTTTATGTATCTTTTTGGATGCGTGTTGATGTATTATTTTTTCACCTTAACTTGTAGACTATTCCACTTGTTAGCTCATCTGATGTCATTTTTCTCGTGCATTCCTTCCAAGCTGCATACTATTATAGGCTTCTAAGGGGCACAATTCCTTTTCCATTCGTGTGTTGGAATCATTCATGCATCTCACTTGACTATTCATAGGGTCACACACTTATTCTCACCAAAGACACCATGCACCACTCTATGCATTTTGCAAACCAAGGCTAATCATTAACACCCCACTTTTGGGACTCCTACTCCAAATGGTATAAGGTCTAGTTGGTACTTCATATTGGGGATATCTCTTGAATGTTGGTGGGTCTAACATCTCCAACATGAATAGATGATTGTACAAAAGGCACCAAGATCTCCCCCCTTAATATTTTATGCAAATGTCTCGGTGTTGGTGAGGTAAATCCTCTCTGTGGACAGAGGCGATCCCACTAGCCCTAGGGTGGGTGTAGCAACAAACAAACAAGCTACAATATTTATTCCTAGTTAATGAATGGATGGAGATTCGATAGATGACTTACTAGAGGTCCTATGCTGTTTTTGTCGTCGAAAAGAGTGGCTGCCTCTCGCTCCTGGTTTGACAGATCACGATCCGCTCGCTTTCACGCTCGGACACCTGCACACACACAAGAAACAACGACAATATACAACATACTAATTCACATTCATAACTATTAGTCAATTGAAGAGGACTAAATCAATTGCATTAAATAAACAACATAACACAATGATGGAACCAACACCATAGTCAAGTATATTAATAAATGAAAGGAAGAGTACAACCAAGCTTCGACATCGCGATCTCCTCCAATAGGGTTCAAGCAGAGCACGTCTCATAAAGGCTCATAGGGAATTCATAAGGGACTCTCTCTATGGAGTTCCCCTTGGTTCTACCTTCTCAATAGAAATTACTCAGCTATAGTATTCTTCTCCAAGTTTAGCTAGCTTTCATAAAGGGAGAAGGCATATTTTTATAGAGGGAGAGGGAGAGGTTAGGATCCCTATAATTATGGAAGGGAGGCCTATCTTCAAGGAGTGTTCCATGGGAGGTGGAAACCACAGCCTAAAGAGGGATGTTCGTGCCTGATAAACTTAACCACTTCCAGTGACTCATCCCTGAGGTGGTTAGAAGGAAAATTCCACCTCTAATTTAAAAAAAAAATTCCTAAAACAGCTTGGCACGGGCACTGCACTGAGACAAAGCGCCAAGTGGCGCGAGCCCTAGTGAAAATCTTCCACATCGGCGCGAGGGGTGAACTGGCTACCCACGCCAAGTCAAAACATAGGTTTTGGGTTCTTTTTTAAGGAAATGTCCAACAAGAGAAATGATGTCTTTATGCAGAAGGATGCAAAGAAGGTGTTTGAAAAGTATGACACCGCTCACAAGTCACAGGAATGACCCTCCAATATGCGGGGCGAGGGATTGTAGGGACGGTGACAAAATGCCGTGTAACAGATTCCCCCTAAAGCATGAGGTCCGAGAGAGGGGGAGGGGTGAAATGCTTTATGAGAACGCGTTCGACCCAAACACTACTGTCAGAAAACCTGTGAGTACAAATACAATTGATATCTCTGATGCATGATACGTTGCATGGGCATAGCCATCCATAATAGAGTACTTAAAAAGTCAGATCCGAGGTATGGATGCAACCATCCAGCAATAAGGATTAACAAATAGACTCAGGTATGGTCACAACCATCCAATCAAAAGAGTCATGTAATAAGTCATAGTTATCCATAAAGAACCTGCAACCTAGATTTTATCAAACAAAACCCAGGGTCTTGCGCTCCAACTTAACATGAACAAAAGTACAAATTCAAGCATGCGAATAGACGAGTTGAAGTCGAACATGCAGGAACATCGTCTGATTACCAACCAATAATGAGAGCTGTTAACATACGTGAGAGAAACCATAAATAATGACAACGGATCTCAAGGTACAAAAGGTACAATCCGTGGAGTGTGAACAATGATCTGGCATTGAACACCCGCAAAATCATCCGATCGAAGGCCGATGATGTTAACCTTGCATCAGATGCAAAGAAACTGCCATTAAGGCATGCAGGCTCCAAGGTACCTGAAGGGAGTCTCTAGATCAACTTCCTGGAAAATGAGCTGAAGTCGACAAGAAGCGACCTGTTTGAAGGAGGGCCATGATGTTTCCCACATCATCGACACGAGAAAGATGAATATGATGATTTGTGAATCAGGACCAACAACGAATCAGAGGGAGGTTGAAAATTGTAGAGGCAAAACTTCTCTTGAACATATCGGTGGCATGACACTGAATTTGGCAGTATCTGACATCAAGGGATCTGAAGTCATGGTGACGTGGCAAAGAGTAGATGAGCGGTCAAAAGAGATTACCCAAAACCATGGAGGCAAAAAAATGACGAAGTGAGATGTCCCCAACCCGACACGAATGCAGAAAAGTGCCATGTTTAAGAGTGACATACTACCGACTAAAGTCTGGTTCCATTTTCCCCCACCATTTATAGCAAGTACCCCATTTATTTTTTGTAAACAAGCTTGAAGGGGATAGCATATGCTTGCGATGTAAGTTTTTCCTTCGGACAAATCCAACCTAGTACATTTTACGAGCCCTAGGAAGGAGGAACTCGAGTAACGTCATAACGACGGAGTTCGATGTCATCAGTTTTTAATGAGTCTGACAAGGGGAGAATTCAACATCTTTTCATGTTTAGAGACTTTGAAAAGAAAGCGGAAAATAAAACTCCAGCAATGCACTTTTCGGAAATAGTCTCTTAGATCCGAAAAGGTAGAAAACAACATCCGAGAGAACCTCTTAGTCGCGATAGGCTAAGGTATTCCTTTTTCGTAAATAATCTATCCCAGCCCAAAAAAGGGGTAAATGTATATTGGGTAGATATCGTTTCGCAGCCATTTAATGAGTTCAAAACGACAAGTGTCTTGAAAATATTTTCAGTTTTAGAAAGTCAAAAAAGAGCTGAAAGATGACGCCATTAGTGAATTTTTCGTGTTTTTACTGAGTCCGAAAAAGTATAAAGATAACTTGTTACTTCGTCATAACCATGTGAAAACCTGCCGCTGCACAAGAGACATGTGTAAAACCCATTTCTCGAAAATAATATGATAAAATAATAGACAAATATGTTTTAAAACCTAATTTAAAACTCTGAAATGTTATAAAATTCCATAAGTGGTAAAAATTATTTACTTTTCACTTTTACCTCTTTGTGGAGCAACAATGACCCATTGTGCTTTGTGATCTTGTGGTGACGATTGCGAGTGATCCAGTGAACCGATCTTGATTCTGTTAGTCTCAGGTAAGATCCGACACTATTTCCCATATTTTAAGCTAAATTTCATTACCTGTACATGTCATTTTGATTTCCTAGGAGAAGATTTATCAAAATTAGGGCATTGTGGTTGGGGCAAGTTTTGGGCACGGACCCGTGCCAATCACCCATTTTTTACATAGAGGGCGCGCCCATTGGCACGACTGTTTGTGAAATAGTCACGCCAACCACGAAACCTAAAAATCTGCATAATTTTAGGGAAAATACAGTCATTTTCTTGCAAATTTCAATGCCTAAGTAGAATAACAATGCTCATATGAACAATGTCTGCAGGTACCAAGAAGAAAAAATGGTGATCGAGTGGAAAGAGAGGGAACACAGTGAGGAAGATGAACTTTTCATGGAGAATGATCGATGCATGGATGCTCTCAGAGATTCTGGGGTAAAGAAATTATTCCTAACACTGTGCCTCCGGGCTCATCTGGAATTTCTTCAGTATTTGGTAAGCATATGGGATGAAGACCAATAAAAGTTCATGCTTCGAGATCAATAACTTGAAATCGAAGTTTCCGATGTCTATTTTATCATAGGATTGTAGCAGAGAGGTATGACCGGTACCTGTCGCAGCGGGGAAAGCATGGGGATGGTGATCGACAGGGTGTGCCAAGGGGCACAAAAAGGAACAGGGAGTGGAAAGGTTGACATCCAAACCATCCCAGATCTAGCACTAAAAGTAGTGCTGCACACTATCACGCGGGCTGTAGGATCGCAAGCACCACATGAAGCCACAAAAAAAAAACTGCTTCTTGCCGTAGACTACCTGAACCTGACTCTCTACAACTGGGCAGAGGCCGTGACTATTAACATTAAGCGGTAACTGAACAAGTGCAAGAAGGCAAAACTAAAGCAATTTGGGTATGGATCAATTTTGGTATCGTTCTTCTTGGAACGACTACCGATATTCCAGTTCCAGGAGGTCATTGTCCCAATGCCACCACCCAGAGAACCACGGATTGCCCGATGGGCTGGGCTAATGCTCAGAGTAGGGGGCGGTCAACAGATGTCTTGGAGGTTGGAATTCTTCGATTGGCTCCATAGACAACTGATTGTCATCATGGAGGACTGGCCCTATTCTAGTACAGACTTCACCGGTGGTCCAGACCTCCCTCTCTCGGAGGGAGAGGATTGGGACGAAGATCTAGGTGAGACTCATTTTTATTTTCATGAGTTTATGATTTTTTGATATATATGCATGTTCTGACAGTTAATATTATATGTATGCATATGTTGGCCTAGAGAGACCTGCAGGTATGTCACTGATAGCAAGGCGAACTCCTCGTGATTTCAATCCTCATGGTGAGGGTGGCGAGGGGGAGGAGATAATACACAATATGGAGGAGATTTCCCGAGGGATTCTGGACTATACTTGCCTTGATGATGTTCCTCGGGCCTACCAGAGGCATACCATAGGGGTGCCAAGTCATATCCAAAGCTTGCTGAGGCAGTTGGTACGGGCGGTGACGTGCTATCATGAGCACCACACTGACTGGCACCTAGGATTTTATTTCAGCATATTTTGAGAGACATGTTGTCTCGGGATGTAACTGAAACATACATATATATTTTTTGGGTTTTTATGATGCACATGCTGCAAAAAATCGATATATATACATCTATTTTCTACGTGGGTCTATCTACATATGATGATGTTTTATAAATTGCACAAATGTTTATCTAACACAATGTTAGCCACTGCATCAGTTAATGTATTCATTCGTCTTGGTATATGTTGATATGTGATGAAATAAAAATGTCTTTCAAGCAAATGAATACGTAAATACAATCTCAAAATGCATGGGTTTCGAACCAAATAATGACCATTAAGTTGAAGAATAACAAGCTGTGAATCTAGATTTACAAGCAATGCGCATATGCCGAGGTTAACTGCCTCGGTTAATATTTCCAAAACAACACTATATTCAGTGACATTATTTGTAGTTTGTCTTAGACATTTTACCTTGTAGGTTAATCAACTTACCAGCAGGATTATAAATTACCCAAGCTTCCGAGGATAAGTTCCTGGTACTGCGGGAAGCACCATCTGCAAAACCGACATAAGGGGCAATAGACATCTGCATAACAAGAAAGACCCAATAAGCAGAAAAAATATTACAAAGCACATCAAACCTAAACATGCACAAAAGTGAAAAAATCACCTATGTACACATATCATGCATGAATGACTCAAGCATAATACTTTTTCAGATATAACCCATTCCTGGGTTGTGCTAAGGGATAACCTTCATAATCAATAAGCTCATAACCCCTTTCTGTAACACACGTTTGACGATGTAGGGACCATGCCACATGGGTTGGAATTTACCTGCCCGCAGCTTGTCATGAGCTTGGTCGTACATGAGGATGAGGTTGCCTTCAATAAAAGAACGAGGGGAAACTCTTTGGTCAAAGTGGGCTTTGACTCGCTTCTTTTGTGCTTCGATGACCAAAGCAGCTAAGCAACGAGTTTCATCCAATCTCTCTAAATAGAGGAGACATTATTCCTTAGGTGAAGTATTAGGCAGTAATTCCACAACTAATTTGAGTGAAGGAATTTCACACTCAATCGGAAGAGTAGAATCTAGACTGTACACCATCTAAAATGGGGTGAATCCAGTTGCACTGTTAATTGACGTTTGGTAAGCCCATAGAGCTGAAAACAACATGAGATGCCAATTTGATTTATGGATCCCAGTTTTTCATTGAAGCATCGTAAAAAGAAATTTGTTTACAGCTTCAACCTGGCCATTAGCTTGAGGGTAATATGGCGTTGAGCTGTCGTGACGCAGACCCAACTTAGATGTTAGCTCCACCATCATATAGTCCCAAAAATGTGAACCGTGATCAGTAACGATGGCTTGAGGGACACCAAACCAAGTAATAACATGATTGAATATGAATTGCACTACTTTCTTATCGTCCATAGCCAGTGTAGGCATTGCTTTGGCCCATTTTGTAAAATAATCGACGGAGATGATAATATAGGCATGCCCCCGGACTGAGCGAGGGTTACATGTCATAAAATTGATGCCCCATTTGGAAAAAGGACCAACGATAATGACAGGGTGTAAAGGAATAGGTGGCGCGTGCATCTTGCGTTGATATATCTGGCACACATGAAATTTGTGTACTACGACAATGCAGTCTTTAAAGATGGACGACCTGAAATAGCGAGTACGAAGGATCTTTTGTGCGGTGGCATAACCAAACATGTGACCACCACAGGCACCACTGTGGCAATCATTTAAAATTTTCTTAGCTTCCTCGAGGGTCAGACATCGACGGAGTACGGAATCGACTCCAACACGATAGCGGGTATGTCCGAGAATACGATAAGGTTGCGACTGATGCTGAATGTGGCGTTGGGCATATTTTGTCAACTCAGACCTAAAATTAGAAGTCTGGAGATACACGATGATATCAACGTACCATGGATTGAGGGTGCTAATCAATAAAAGAGTTTCGTTCGGAATATGATCCTCGGAATAAGAAGGAGCAGAGTCGGCGGGGAGAGAACAAATCAGATCAGTGAAAATGAGTAATTTCTTTGATTTGGCGGTAGTAAATTCCAAATCAAACTCTTCGAGGATAATGATCCACTTTGAGTATTTCCCCCCCAGCAATTGTCGAGACAAAATATAGGTCATGGGGTTACAATTAGAAATCACGGTTACTGTCCGTAAAAGGATATAATGACGAAAATGTTGGACGGCCTGGACCGCAGCCAGCGCTAACTTCTCAACATGTGCATAATGTGTTTCAGGGTTGAGAAGGTTTTGAGACAAGTAGTAAATAGCATGCTCATTACTGTCATCATCATCTTGAACCAAAACCATGGCGATCGTATTGAAGGCAACAACTAGATAGAGGGTGAAATCATGATGATAATTTAGAGGATGTAATAGAGGAGCGTTGACAAGCAACGTATTAAGCGTATTAAAATATTGTTGAGAAATTTCATGCCAACAGAAAGGGACGTCCTACTTTAAAAGTCGTGTGAACCCTTTGGCTACTTCGGCATAGTTCGGGATAAAACAACGTAAGAAATTTGCTTTCCCTTGTAGAATCTGAATCTGGTGTAAAGAGGATGGAGCGAGGAGATTTAAAATAGCCTCAACCTTAAGTGAATCAAGATGAATTCTGTCTTTGGATACGATAAACCCTAAAAGTCTACCAGAATCGACGCAGAAGACACATTTATGCAGATTGAGCTGAATGTTGTAACGTCTACAATGAAGAAAGATCTGGCGGAGATGGTCTGGATGGTCTTTTCGCACACCTGAATGAGCCAGAAGGTCATTTGGGTATAGTTGAACAACATGATGAATATCATGAAAGGCATAAGACATCGCATGTTGGAATGTAGCCCCAACGTTCTTCAAGCTGAAAGGGAGATTCTTATACGCGAATGTTCCCTAAGGAAAGATAAATGTGGTCTTATGTTGATCGGACGAGAGAATGTTGATCTGATTATAGCCAGAAAATCTATCCATGAGGGAAAAAATCTCACTCCCCGCACAATCGTCAATGATCTGATCGATGTAAGGGGTGGGATAGTTATCCTTAGGGCAGGCCCGATTAATATCGCGATAGTCAACACAGACGCGAATTGTTCCCTGCTTCTTATCCACAGGAACAATGTTAGAAACCCACTCTGTCAGAGGAATTGGATAAATGAAATTCGCTTTGAGAAGTTTTTCAACTTACGATTTTAAGGCGGCGAATTTCCAAGGATGCACTGGATGAAGATGCTGGCAAACAGGCTTCGCACTGGGGTAGGTGGGAATCTTGTGCACCATAATACTCGGATCAATCCCAGGCATCTCTTCAAAAGACCAGGCGAAAACATCACACAATTCACGAAAGAGGCTAGTATACACTTGGACTTCATCAGAAGAGCAAGTGACTCCGACATGGATGTTCTCAACAATTCCCGGTTGCACGGAAATATTGATAGGCATCGTCTGGGTGATGTTACTCAAGTTACCTTCAGTGAAGACTTCGTGAGTTAAGATAGGTGTTTTAAGTGATGGAGAAGGAACTTGAGACACAAAACACTCAAGACAGTTAGACATTTCCCCGAGACCAGGCATAAACAAGGAACGATGATGCCCATCGCTCCACGGTAGGTCTTCGAGAGACATGATTTCCATGATAGCCTCATCGGATTGAAAAAATTCTTTCAAAGGATCAGGTGAATCTGTATCGCCTAGCCAGGAGGATTGAGAAGAAATGTCGAGAGACATGCTCAAAGGACCACCTTTAGAAGGGGGAAAATTTGATGCAGCTACAAGCTCGCAATAATTGCTTTCAATTGGACTAAGTGGCATCGAATCCCCAAATGAATCAACTTGTTCAGGTAAAGGGACAATCCATGGGTCATTCGACTGAGAGATCATATTAACTTGAACTTTATTTGGTGGTGGAAGGGGAAAGATACCTATGAGGGCAGGGTATTTGAAAAGACCCGACCATACATTGCTGGGGGGAGAAGGAATCTGATCCACGTATGGAACTTTGTTCTTAGAAGACGAGGTAAAGAACGACAATTGGTCGACAGTAATGATTTTTCCCTCATGTGGAAACTTTATAAGACCAAAGAGGGTGGACGGAATGCACAACATAGCATGAGTGCAACTATGACTGATTAGAAGATTGTAATTGAGTTTAGCGTCAACTAATTCTACTTCGACATTGACCGTCTTTCCTTGCAAAGTGATTGGCAAGCTGGCGAGAACAACCAAGGGTTTCGATTCCCTTCCATCAAATGCCTCAAGGGCATTGGGTTACGAAGTTAGAGCTGGAGAGCCAATAGATTTTCAGCAAGCAGATGACATGACACAGGTGGGTGCATCTTCATCCACAATGGCTCTGGTTAGTGGATGTTGAGACCGTTAATGCCGACTCTGTAATGATGTTTAAATCCGCAAGGCGAAAGTCTGGGGACGAAATTTCAAATCGAAGTGAGAAGGGCTAGGATCGTAGGATCAATCTCGTCGATCATGATAATAATGCTTTCCTTTTGAGATTTACAACCTAAGCACTTCTAATGCGACATCACGGATGGCGCTAGCAATCCTCAACACACTCAGAATACGTCGAGTGCATGGGCGTTAGGATTATAAGAAGATTTCTGGAGATCACCTTTAAAAGGTGGCCATATAACGGGTTCAGCACTAGGCCTTTCAATATCTAGAGGACCAGAGGCAAGTGGGGGAGGAGGACCATCAACGATCTCTTTCCCAACTTCTTGGCATGATCCAACATAATATTTCGACCGAGTAGTGATGGAAACGGGTGTATAACCGTCCATCATGAACACTTGAGAGCCAAACGATGCAGATGGTGCAGGTTGCTCGACCATCTATGTTTTATGAGACGAAAAAGGTTCTTTGAGGACAATTGGAGTTCCCTTAGTGCCTTTGAGCAATTTACTAACTTTGGCTCGTCTAGGAGAATCCTTAATGTAGTGTTACTCATCACAAATCAGACATGGATACTTCAGCTTGTGCTGTGAACCATCATCAGCACAAGGTTTAGACGAATTTGGTTTTGGGGCATCAGCTTTGGCCTTTCATTTTCCCTTATTTTTTACCTTGGATGTCTTGTCCGCAGGATTGGCCTGAACGACGTTGACCTTCGAGGTTTTACCAGAGTCCAGGGTAGGCCGAGGAGCAGAATCATTGGAAGAATTTTAATTTTGCTTCCCCTTGTTGGAAGAGGGAGACTTACGTGAAGTCTGAGACACATAACCAATAACGCCATTGATGGATGGGGTGGTCGGTGCTTTATAAGTCCTATGTCATGGAACATCAGTCAAGATATCATACAATATGCCCGATTCAGAGTACACTAAATCAAGGTACTGGGCATGAGCAATGGCCTATTCCTCAGTGACACAAGTCCCCATGGCTATGTCTTTTGCAATCAGATTGAAAAAAGAGGTAGTGAACCAATGAGTAAGAAGCTGATAAGGAATTTTGAATTTGATTAGGCAATGACGACGTCTCCATTCATGAATGTGGTCCGAGATATGGGTAGCCTGGTCCTATTTCAAGGATGTTAGGAGATGCGTCCCAGCTTCATAACGAACCAGTAATTGGAAATGAGTAAGGAATGCCATAGCGAGAGAGTTGAAATCTTGAAAGATATCGCGAGACAGCTCGATGTACGACTTAACAGCAACTCCAGTTAGAGTTCGCTGGAAAAGACAGAGTTGAATAGAGTCATCCACCCAAGAATTGGAAGAACACCAAAAATGGTATGTTATAATGTGTGCTTGGGGGTCCCTCCAGACTTGCCGTCAAACTTGGGGCAATCACCAGGAACCTTCGTTGGAACCGGAGGCCAATACAGATTATGAAGGATTGGATCATTTGTTAATTTGGACACATCCGATTATTCGAACGTGGTGAGAAAGGGTAATTGAGGGTTGAAAGGCATAACAGGTCCTCGATAAGGACTCGTACCCACATTCCATCCTGGTTGAGTGTAACTCTGCCCCATTGGTTTTTTCTCAAAGGATTCAGACCATAAGGGGTATAAGTCGGATAGTTCAGCTGATATTGCGGCCGAGGACTAGGATATGGAGGTTGAGGACCAGGATACTGATTCTGAGTATATGCGGGTCCCGATTGAGCAGCATAAAGATTTTTCTACGGAATGTAAGTATGGCCTTGCGGTTGAGGGAAATAAGTAGAACCTTGAGGCACATTGTATACCGGTCGATATTGACCTCGAGGGTAATAAGCGCCTTGGGGCTGAGTGAGCTGCTGATAAGTAGGGCCCTGCTGAGGTATATAAATTAGGCGCATAGGTTGACCCGCCTGCGATGTAGAGTAGAGTGGTTGCTGAGCAGGGTGAACTGCCTGTGCAGGTTGTCCCTGCTGAGAAGTTTGATCTAACTGATGAGGGCCACCAAGTTACCCCTGCGGAGTAGGTTGGCCTAATGTCTGCGATGGGCCAGGTTGTGCCTGATGACTAGGTTGACCTGGAGCAGGACCATAAGATGGCCCTGGCTGTGCAACATTGGACCAATTGGAAGGTATGGCTGTTGTGGTTGCACGAAAGGTTGCCCTTGAGATGGATAAATTTCCCCCCTAGGATTGTATGAAGGTCCTGGTTGATATAACGGTTGCCCAGTAGGTCCTTGGGGTTGTCGAGGTTGGATCATAGGCTGACCTTGTAAAGGTTGGCCTTATGGATCGTAAAGCTTCCCTTGCGAGCCGTAAAATAATCCTTGCTGGATCGAAGGTTGTCCCTAAAAGGGTTGTCCTTGTGGGTCATAAGCATACCCTTGCTGAACCAAAGGTTTTCCCTGAAAGGGTTGTCCTTGTTGGTTAGAAGGTTGCACAAGAAAGGTAGGTCTAAAACCAGAAAGGAACTGATAAGCTTCAGGAGCAGGAAAATAGATAGGGTTGTTGTACTTATTGTAATGAAATAGAAATGAATAAACTGGGTTACCGATTGCGTCATAATGAGAAATATAAAGATCACCAGAATCCTGAGGGGATTGGTAAGTGTGGGAGCTCTGCTGCTCAACAGCTAGCTGATACTCCTTGAAAGAAAGGGCGTCAGGGGTCACCACAGAAATTGAAGTCTCTATCGAAGGCGAAGCCCCTGACGACTGAGCAGTGAAAACCGGTGCCAATGCAGCCTTGTAGACAATAGGTCTAGTTGGGACAGACGTAACAAAAGGCTTCGACGAGACAAGTGTCATTGGCGACATCCATAATGATGAAAGGATCGACCCCCTCGACGGAGTTGATGCTGCCATGGAGGAAATACTGGCCATAATCTGACCCAAAGACCTATATCTAGTGGGAAGTGACACCGATGGTGAAGATTGAGCAGACCTTGAAGGGATGTTTTCCAAAAAACGTTGGTATTCTTCAATAGAAATAGGAATTCCCTCACTTCCAATAGGACCAGACGAGTCCATGTCTGAATCCGTCGTGAGATCTTGTAAAAGACTACGGGGACTAGGAGGTATGATAGCAGCCAAAAACGGTGATCCCAGTGTAAGGGGGGGGGGGGGAAATGTTACCCTATCCCAAACCCAAACCAAGCATCTGAAAGAGGCCAAGAGAACTCAACTGGTTCTCAAAAGGTGTACTCTGACAGGAGAATAGGTTGTTGAAGCTTGGTATACCTGGATGATTGAGAAGTTTCAGATGAATCATCCGAGAGAGGACTACCACTAGATGAAACTGATGGTTCCACCACTGTGACTGTAGCACACCAGAAAAGGCAAAAAAGATCGAAAATGAAGACTCTTGGACAAAAACCAAGGAAAAAAAAGATAGGCCAAAAGATCAAAATTTAATGGGCGTGTAATCGTAGGTAGTTTATTTTACCACATTGAAACCAAAAATTCGCTGTTTCATGTTTTAAGTGTCAAGAAACAGGCAAAAGATGACTCTAGTCACTTTTAGTTTTAAGCGAGCGTGAAAGGACAAGTGCTCGATGATCTTTTAAAATTTATGGAGTCAGTAAAGATTGAAAATTACTACTCAGGTAGTCTAGGTAAAAGGGTGTACAAGGTTTCCGTGAACCGCCATATATACCTTGGTAATCAAATGAAAGGAGAATTGACCAAGGACTTGACGTACGTGTAGCTAGTCTCCCTGAATGCTGTGTTTGGTGTATCATGATTACAAGGCGGCAGACCTGGCTTCCTACGGATAAAAGGATTGCAACCTAGAGAGGTCTCCCTTTATATACTCGACGATACGAGGATCACAAGTCCGTACTATTGTTGTCTGAAGCCAGATGGTGAGCGAAAACTGTTAGGTTTAAAGACGTCGGAACACATCGCTAACTTGGACCACTGGATGTTTCGTTAGGTTTCAATGTTGCCTTAGGTTAATTGAGTAAATTTTAAGTTGATCTTGTATTTACGTTTCAATTCCAAGGTCCTACAGAATGTTGGATCTCAAAAATCTCTAAATGCAAGCTACATGCCAAAAGATACCATTTCATTGAATGAAAAGATATTTACGAGAAAGTTAGGAGTTTTCAAGCGATAGAAAATAATAAGAACATGCAGAAGCATCCACTATAGTATCCGATGCAAGCTAATGAAAATGAGAAATCTTTCCTAAAATTGTCCAATGCTAGATATGTGAAAGACTTTCAATTTCACAATGCAAACAAGATTACAAACAATTTTTTTTTTATTTTTCAATGTAATAGAGCAAACAATGCACTAAATGACATGAAAAATAAACCAAAACACTAGTTCGAGAACGTTAATGTGAGAGTTGAAGCGAGATAATTTCAATCAAGCCAAAACAAACATAAGAAAACTCAAACCAATGTTGCAATCTCCCAAATCGAAGAAATATTTCGAAACAGACCCATGCAAGTAATGTGATCTATGCTTGGAGTGACAAGAAGCAAAATTGAACGAAAGAGGCAAGAATCATTCAACCAATGCAATCACTCAAACGGATCAAGGGAGCTAAATGCAACCAAACAAGGAATGAATTTGACTGCGAGACAAAAGACTCAAACTCCTACAGGAGGCTCAACATACCAAAGCACTTAAAAACCCCAAGGATGCGATGTTGATAGGAAAAAGACAAACAACTAAAGGAAGAAAGATGATCACAATAAAAAGAAATCCCAAAGCACTCTAGAAATAACTAAAAATAACCCAGAAGCAAAAGTAATGACCAAAAATATTCAAAATAGAGAAAACCCTAAAACCTACTGGGGTCGACGCGGTTGTTTGGCTATAATCAACGCCAAACAGGGGATGGTGTGGGTACTGTAGAAGTCAATTTCAGCCTCAGCAAATTGCTAACATAAATTATCAACCAGGGCTAGTAAACTGATGAAGTGTGGTGCACTATATGTGCTTAAGTGACCTCTTCCTTACTTCGTTGTATGTGTTTTTTATTGTTTTTGGGGGTTTTGTCTTTTTAGTAATTAGTATGCTACTCTATGTTCAATAGATGAAATCAAATCTATGTCAAAAAGAAAAGAAAAAGAAACCTTAGACTCAAAACATAGTGTAATTGTAAATTCTATCTCTTATTAGGAAAATGATGAAAAACAGAACATTCTAATCCATGGATATCCTAGCTTGCAAATGAACATGAAATGTAACTCAACATAATACAACCAAATCTCCTTCATCTAATATTGATATGTTGGAAGAGCTTTTAATAAAAATAATGGTTGTAAGATAATGAAGATCTTTTAATCTAATTGCAAAAATGCTAATTAACTCAACATGATACAACCAAATATTTTTCATCTAATATTGATATGTTGGAAGAGATTTTAAGAAAAATAATGGTTGTAAGATAATGAGGATCTTTTAATCTAATTGCAATAACTTAAAACATTATAGTGAAATCTCATTCATTTGATAAAGGTTTGTTGGAAGAGCTTGAGAAAAAAAATTACTATAATGTAGTAAGGATCTCCTATAAAATGCTGAAATAACTTATAACATTACAACTAAATCTCATTCATGAGTTAAAGGTTTATTGGAAGAGCTTTTTGAAAGAGATTAATCATAATGTGATAAGGATCTTCTATGAAGCAAAACAATCAATAACTCACAATACTACAACTTAGTCCCATTCGTGAATTAAAGGTTTATTGGAAGAGCTTGTGAAAGAGATTAATTACAGTATAATGAGGAATCTGATCTAAAATTGTGTGAGCAAAATATTTCTTATACAGAGATTGACAATAGGGGCTTTTACTAGTTATTTCACCTTTACTAGAAAGGATGAAACCAGAAGCTTCTGGCCCTCTTATTGACTCTGCCTAAAGAAATATAATGTAAACACTAAAAACTAAATAACAGAAAATGAAATGCTAATAAATCAAAATATCACAATTGAATCCCATTCATTTAATAAAGATGTATTGGAAGAGCTTGAGAAAGAGACTAACTGCAATATCATGAGGATCCTTTATCTAAGCAAATGACATGAAAAATAATGCTAAAAGCTATGATTTCAGAAAGCAATCTAAGTAAGGAAATATGACAAAACAGAATTGAAAACAACTTATCTAGAAAACATGCAAAAGCCTCCTTGGATAGCAGGGGCCCTCTGCTACCAATTTGGTGTAATCCTTAGCTCCTTGAAGATGTAATCAAAATAGCATCAAAGAACTTCTTTATTGAAAAAAACTCACAAATCTACATCCCATTCCATCTTAAGCTTTATTACAAAAGACTCTCTATTCCTTTCTCTCCTTCTCCTATTTTTCACTATTTTTTCACTACCTTTTCATTACCCATGATAGGAGAAAGCTTCTCCTATTTATACAAAATATGAGGAGTTATCTCATTAATGAGAGTCCATGAATCTCTCCCTCCATCTCTAGAGTTACAATCAAAATAGAAAATGATAAGACACATGTCTTTCTAGAGTTTCAACACAACTAAGAAATGAGACACATATCCTTTTAGAGTTTCAATACAACAAGGAAGTGAGACACATGTTCTCATGATCCCATGATCTTCTCCAACCAAATTCGAATTTGGCCTTAGAGTGCCACATAAGGGTCTTCTAGAAGTCTCCTTTTGACCTACACATGTCACAAAACTCATAACACATATATAGATATATGAAAATATGTTAATTTTCTAGTTTCTAATCATAAATTCACTTAAAATACATAAAATAAATAACTTTGGAAAACAAGGATCCTAACCCATATATTTATGAAAATGGTTACTTGATGTAGGGTTTTAGGTCGAATGGCTATGAAATAAGAGCTAAATGGTTATGACATAATGGAAATATGTATGAATATGGAGAACACTTTTGAGACTCAATGTGCACAACACCAACAACTAGCGCCAATCGACGTGGCTGTCTGAACAGAAAGCACACAAGGCCAGTTCACTTAGGTAAAAGGGAAATTTTTTGAAAGATAGAGGTCATATCTGATCGTCTGGGGTTGAACAAGGGTCTTAGACTTAGCAGAATAATCAGAAAATGAAAAATAAACAAGAGAAGACAAAAAATAAGAAGAAATGGATGAAAGAAAAACTCGCACTGATCCCCAACGGAGTTGCCAATTTGTTGGTGAGGTAAATCTCCTCTACGGACAGAGGTGATCCCACTAGCCCTAGGGTGGCTCTAGCAACAAACAAAACAAGCTACAATATTGATTCCTAGTTAACGAATGGATGAACATTCGATAGATGAATTACCAGAGGTCCTATGCTGTTGTTGTCGTCGAAAAGAGTGGCTGCCTCTCGCTCTTGGTTTGATAGATCACGATCCGCTCACTTTCACGCTCGGACACTTGCACACACACAAGAAACAATGAAAATATAAAACATATAATTCACATTTGTAACTATTAGTCAGTCAAAGATTACTAAATCAATTTCATTAAATAAACAACATAACACAATGATGGAACCAACACCATAGTTGAGTATATTAATAAATGAAAGGAAGAGTAAAACCAAGCTTCGACATCGTGATCTCCTCCAACAGGGTTGAAGCAGAGTGCATCTCACAAAGGCTCGTCAGGAATTCGGACGAGACTCTCTCTACAAAGTTCCCCTTGGTTCTACCTTCTCAATAGCAATTACTCAGCTATAGTATTCTTCTCCAAGTTTAGCTAGCTTTCATAAAGGGAGAAGGCCCATTTTTATAGAGGGAGAGGGAGAGGTTAGGATCCCTATAATTATGGAATGGAGGCCTATCTTCAAGGAATGTTCCATGGGAGGTGGAAACCACTGCCTAAAGAGGGAGGTTTGTGGTTGATAAACTTAACCACTTCCAGTGACTCATCCTTGAGGTGGTTAGAAGGAAACTTCCACCTCTAATTTTTAAAAAACATTCCTAAAACAGCTCGGCATAGGCACTGCACTGAGATAGAGTGCCAGGTGGCGCGGGCTCTAGTGCAAATCTTCCACATCGGCGCGAGGGGTGAACTAGCTACCCGCGCCAAGGCCAAAACATAGGTTTTGTGTGCCTTTTTGAGGAAATGTCCAACAGGATAAATTATGTCCTTATGCAGAAGGATGCAAAGAAGGTGTTTGAAAAGTATAACACTGCTCACAAGTCACGGGAATGACCCTCCAATATGCAGGGTGAGGGATTGCAGGGATGGTGAAAAAATGTTGTGTAACACTTGGCTATTGAAGAAATGAAGGATCTCGAAAATCTGAAGATGGATGAGCTACATGGGATTTTCACTACATATAAAATGAGGGCAATAAAAGGAAATTGAAATCTAGAGGAAGCAAATTTCAAAGTTTTAAAGGATAAAGAAGAATTTAAATCCAATGAGTATTCCATTAATGAATTAGATGCAGAAGAAGAATAGTATGTGAGAAAGGTTAAAAGTGGATTAAGTAAATACAAAGATAAAATATTATAATAAATCTTCTGGGAAATCACATAAATTTTTTTAGAACCGATGCGTTTCGAGCTACATTTAGTAGTTCATCATCAGGATAATGATGAACTACATTTAGTAGTTCGAAACACGTCAGTTCTAAAATTTCTTATGTTATTTATCGGAAGATTTATTATAATATGATATGGATCACAAAAGTTTACACTCAAAAAGATAAACTATCATTAAATTAATTAAATTATGGTAGAAAAGGGTATTTTGTTGCTAAATTTCCATATGAAAAATGTAAGGACAATGATGATGAACACGATCATTAAAATAGTAGTAAGTCTTATAGAAACAAAAAAGGTTGATTATTCCAAGAAGAAAGGTTTTTATTCTAGAGAAGATAGTATCTCCTTAAAATAGGGTGATGAATATGCATCTAATATTAAAAAAGAAGAAATTATCTTCATAGTCATTGATTAAAATACCGTTGATAAGGAAACTGAAGACAATACATAAGAGAAAACATATTCGAAGGGTGATGGTATTCATGGGGAAGTAAACCTTGAAGAAGAAATTGTTTGTTCTCTAGAAGAGATAGATAGACTCAAAGGATAGATAGAAAAAAACAAAAGGAATTTTGTAGAATTATGAGAAGAAAAATGATAATAATTTTGTTGAAAAAATAGTTTTAATCCTAAAGGAATAACTAGAAGAGGTAGAGAGGATATGATAAATAGTGAGAATCTAGTTGAACGAAGAGGAAGAATATTGAGAAAAGTGATATGACATGCCTCTGATACCAACATGATCCAAGATATTTTATTTAGGTAATGTTAGCAGATTTGCATGAAATAGCATGTAAAAACAATGTATGCAAACACTTAAATAAGAAGAAACATAAAGGATACCATAAATACAATGCATTTTGATATCAGAGTTCACCCAATGTGGTCTATGTCTTCAAGCCTTGCTTCAATAGTGGGGAGGCCACTTCATTCATCTCAACAAAAATAAAAATGAGTACATGGAAAAATACATCATTATACCTCCAACCCTGGGAGTGACTTGAAGCTCCACTGCTCAAAGCACAACAATCACAACACCAACAAGTTTGTTTTGGTCATTTTGATACTTTTAACTATAACCATGACCAAATTTTGAAAGGTGCATTGCTGTCTTGAACTTTATGTCTAGAAGTAAATGAAAAATGTGAGCTTCTACCATGATCCCCGATACCCACTACTTATATCCAAAATCTGACTGCACCATTTAAATCCTTATGAAATTCTGAGTAAATGAGTATAAAATTAACTATATTCCATGACCATAATCTCTCGACCCCCAATATAATCTTCAAGATTCCATAAAAACATCTAAAGGGAATATTTTGAGAACATTCCAAGGAATATTCCCTTGGAATATGATTCTCGTTTTTCATACCACAGGGTTCAACTGAAAAGGTTATATCAACCTCGAGGTTCCATTTCATTTGGCTCCACTGCCCACATAGTTCCTCTCTGCTTTTTCTACCAACGATCCATCCTCTGTTCTCAGCCTCACGGCTCTAACTCGGTCCCACAATTGATAAGGGTTAAAATAAATCTGACGGGTAGACCAACCAACAAATGGTCATTGCCCCGCCGACTATCCATGCTATACTAAGTCGTGGGTATTTGGGGTGGCTCGAGTTCAAAACCATTGCAACTTTATTTTAAATATTAAAATAGTTTTTTGCTTTAACAAACTTTGACCACCACCATAACTTGTAACCATCGATGTCGACATTAACTGTATAGATAATCACCATCATTTCCATTTAAATGTCAAGCTTTTTCATAATTACATCTTCCTGCCAATTATATAATGGTTGGTTAATAAACATTGTTTATATTTAATATTTAACACCGCCAATTAACCATTAAAAATATTAACCACCGATATATTTAAACAACCACTAAATGCCGCTAGTTGGGTCAATCTGTTTGGGCCAATTTGGCTGCTAAATGGGTGCCATGTGGCCCCGTATTATTGGGCCACTTCAACTGCCTCTAAAGTTTAGCAGGGTGCCTCCATATATGGTGGTTTCCACTAAAATTAACCGTAGTTAAAACTTCCGCTAATTTTGTCTAACCTCTATTAAACTTGACTGTTATTTTGGCCAAGATACGAAATTGGTGATGGTCCAACTTTTTCTGCGCTATGCTAACTTTTTTCCTTTAGCGAAGTTTGACTACAACTTTGACTGAGCATAACTTCTTCATATGAACTCAGATTGAGGCATCGTTGGATTCCTTGTGACGAGCTCTACAACGTAGAATTATTTTTGGTGCAATCCAAGTAATTTTATTTTTGAGCCATTAGGGATCCACTTGGATCATTCCTCCCCACTCAAGGAATTTTGGTCCTCCAAAAGTATTATCAACACTACAATCTTGATCTACATAACAAATGTATCTAACGTGTCAGCTTTCCTTTCCTTCACCTTTGTACTTCAAAACCATAAATGATGAATCCGACACCTATATTCATATGCAAGTTGCTAATACATGTCCAACTTGTAAGACCATACTTTCCAAGAGTTTATAGAACAATCATGGTTAAGTTTTAACATAACCCATACCTTTTTCTATCCAACTAAAGGCCAAAATATAATAATGTTGCATACTTTTTCCCATTTATTAGGTCTTTAAAAAGAAACATGTGATTTACAATGGTGTCCATACTCAACTACTTAAAAAGGCGACACACCTCTTACGTAACTAGGCTAATGGGATTTCTTCCTTTAACTGGCTTCCTCGTTGAACTGCTTCATTGACTAGTTCATTCACAAGTGATTTTATCTGCATCTGGTCCTTCTTTGGGCATAGCTCTAGATGGATCTTCCCATATGTGGATTTCTGATGTCCACCCTTGTTTCAATGACTGTAAGGGTTTTTATTCCTCAATAATTTCTTGAAATTCTTTTATGTCTCCTTCCTAGGTGACATAACCTTCCTTGAATAATTGTCTTTGCTGCAAGTATGGCAAGAAGATATTTCCTTATTTTTTCTTTTGAAATTCTTACTATCAATAGAAGGTGGCGATGTGCTCTCAGCATCCAACATTAATTTAGACTCTCTGAATTCTGTGGATTTGGAGTGTCTTTCAAATACACCAAAATTATCATCATAATGAGAACATGAAAATTAATAATCACTGACATTTTTTATCTCAGTTTTCAATTCTAAAGCATGTGATGATGGCTTCACTAATCCTTCACTGCTATTCAACTTTTCCAAGGCCTCTTCTGTGGCTTGTAACTAAAGCTGCAATCTCTGATTCTCCACTTTTTCTTCTCGTGGAAATCTTCTTAGCTCAACATTCTCTACTTGAATGCTATGTTTTATATCCTCAAGTTCTTGGAGGCATGCATTCTTTGGTTCTCTTCTCATCTTTGGTGCAACACCTGCTGCAATCACCATCTCTTCACTTGAATCATAACCTAGGTCAATTGGTTCAACACCTATAATACCAAAAAATGCGATCCTCATCGCATCGCCTTAATCAGAACCCAGGTCATGTTTCCCTGTAGCAATGGTTTTTTTCCTCCCTTTTCCACCATACTTCTTAGGTTTCAATTCTGGATGTAGTTTCCAACAATTCTCCTCACCATGCCCTTCTTTCTCACAATGAATGCAATAGGCCTTTTCCTCCTTTTTCTTTGTATTTGATGTCTTCTTTGTATGGTTTTCTTGTTCATAGTTTCCCCTAATTTCAAGGATAATGGCTTTCACCTAGCTGCATCAAGAGTAGTGGGGGAAAACAACAACAATGAATCTTGAAGGTTACAATGTAAAGAAAAAATATATTTCATCCAAGTATTAGGTTAATCTAAAGGAACTCCCAATTCCAATGGTTTCTTCCTAAATTATTTTGTGAAACTTTTAACATTTTTACCTTTTCGTTGTCTCAAATGTTACCATTCTACCATGTTTTTTTTCCGATATCCCAATAGATAGAATTTTCCTTTTAATGCACAAACAATTTCAGACCAAGAAGAAGTGAGTTTACTCATATGCTTGCTACCTTTCTAAAGTTTTCTCTCCCACCATATAACAATCGTGCCTCCCATTCGAAGAGATGCTAATTGGATATTTTCCTCATCCTCTTCAATATGTTGTATTTGAAAATATACTTCACTATGTCTAGTCCAATTGTTTAGATTTTCAACATTAGATTCTCCATTAAACATGGGAAAATCAAATTTTACATCCAAGCTCAAAAATTCTTTTTAGAATAATTCTATGTTTATTACTAAAATGATGAGAAGAAGATGAAGAAGTAGAACATTCACTTAAAGATGGATATGGAGGTTTATGAGGTTCTCCTCCATTTCCCTTATTTACCGAAGAATTTTACTTTTTTTCTCTTTATTCTTATTTTCTTTTCTTTGCCACTCTCTTATCATAATTTGCAAAGAATTTATTTACTTTATTTTCCATTTTTTAGATGGATTTTTCGAAATATTTGTCATTCTCGATATGAGCATCATCATATGCCATTTTCCTTCTTCATGTTGCATGTACAATATCTAGTTCAAAAGACATAAGTTTTCCCTAACCCCCTTTGAGTTTGGCTCTAGTTATCATTCATACTCACAATTCACATAAACAAGAAGATCACACTCATACCAAACTTGATATGGTATTCCTCTAATATTGTTATGAAACCATCTCACAAAATAGAAGAAAAGATAGATCAACGACTTAGAAATCAGCCTCTTCGAGGGGGAAACCTCCTTTACAATACATAAATAAAAAATTCTTGGATGATACAAATAACAAAACCTCATTTATATATATAGGAGTCCATTGGGTCACAATATAATCCTAACCTACTTAACAATAATAATGTAAGGGCACAACAATAACAATAGTGGCATTTTATTGGGCACAATAATAACAATATGGGGAGTACAAGGGTACAACAATAACAATAAGGGGGCTACACTAACAATAATAAGGGACTAAATCAGTAATATAGGGGCCTAACATGCCCCTCTCCTTCAAAAAATTGTTTTCCTCAATGCTTGAGTAGTTCTAGATGCTTTTGTATAAAATTCTCATCCTCCCATGTGGAATCTTCAATGGGTAAGTTCTTCCACTTGAGGAGATACTATGAAATTGATTGATTTTGTAGCTGTCGAGTTCTTATTTCTGTGACTGCTTCAGGTTCCAATATAATTTTTCCTTCCTCATCAAGTTCTAGAAATATTGTTTGAAATGGAAGTTTGTCACTTATAACCTTATTTAAGCATGAAACATCGAAAACTAGGTGCGCTCGGGAAGATGTAGGAAGCTCCAATTTGTATGCCATAGTACCAATCTTTTGCAACACCTTGTAAGGAACATAGTACTATGGCAATAATTTATTATCCTTCTTAGTTTTTCTTGAGGGACATTTGTTTGTATGGTTGTAGCTGTAAAAATACCCAGTCGCCTACATCAAAAATTCTCTCGCTGCGATGTTGATGTGCCTGTTGTTTCATTTGATTTTGTGCCAAATTTAGGTTATCCTTTAAGAGTTGTAGAACTTGTTGTTGATGCTTGATGTGATCTTCCACTGCTTTAACCTTAGAATTTTCTCTTAAAGATGATGTGATGGACTGTGGATGATATCCATAAAGTTCCATAAATGGGGTCATTTTTGCTGCAGTGTGGAAGGAAGTGTTATACCACCATTCAGCTAGAGGTAACCACTTGACCCATTGTGTTTCTTTATCAGATACACAGCAATGAAGATATCCTTCCAAATTTTTTTTCACTATCTCAGTTTTCCCATATGATTGAGGATGATAAGATGATCTATGAGCAATTTGAGTACCCAAACAAGAAAATAACGTCCAAAAATTTCCAGTGAAAATGGGATCTCTGTCGCTTATAATAATATTGGGAAAATCGTCATAACTCTCTCTGTAAGCATTGGATTCAAATTATGTAAAAAGTGGCCAAAAGTACACAGATTGTAGTTTCTTGTGTATCGATTTTATAACCAAAAGACGAAACAGTGACACCTGCCATGTCATACAAGTTCGCTCTGATACCAAATTTTATGAAACCAACTCACAAAATAGAAGAAAATGTAGATCAACGACTTAGAAATCAACCTCTTCGAGGGGGTAACCTCCTTTAAATTACATAAATGAACAATTACTAGATGATACAAATGAAAAAACCTTCTTTCTATATATAGGAGTCCATGGGGTCACAATATAATCCTAGCCGACCTAACAATAATAATGTAAGGGCATAATGGTAACAATAATGGTGTTTTATGAGGCATAATAATAACAATATGGGGACTACAGGGGTACAACAATAACAATAAGGGGGCTACACTAACAATAATAAGGGACTACATTAGTAATACATGGACCTAATAGATACTATCATGATCCAAGATATTTTATTTGGTTGATGTTAGCATAATTGCATGAAAGAGCATGTAAAAACTATGTATGCAAACACTTAAAGAAGAAGTAACATAAAGGAGACGTTGTAGCTTCTATAACCCCCCTCCAAAAAATTTTCTATGCTTTGATTTTGGAGCCTCCCTTTGGTTATATGAACTATCGTTTTAACCTATTAAGGCCACCATTGGTCTTATTTTTCTAAGTGTTAAATTTTCTTCTTAGACTCCTAAGAGTTTCAACCTCTCACTCCATGCCAAGCTTTTGATATATTAACAATTCATAGTCAGTCACTTCATGTTGATAGTCAATCCTTGTCGACAATTAATATCCAAATTATCAAAGATAAACAATGAAAATTTTGTGAATATGTGTTTAGACATAACCTGATGACACTAACTGCATGCCTTGATTTGAGGGTGTAGTTCTTTGTGGAAGTCAACTACAAAACTCCTTATCGAAGTGAAATTGGAAACCCCATGTGATAGGAAACTGCGCAATCAACTGTGGAAGTCAACTGCATAGTCTCTTATGCCAGTGGAATACATAGTTATCAAAGATAAACAATCACACATCCCTTGAAAATAGGAAGTGCACACTCATGGAGTATATCCCTTTCACACTTATAGATGGGAGTTTGGCATGTTTTGCTAAGTTGTTAACTTTACATGTGTGAATTGACTAAGTTTAGATCCTTGATTTTAGGCGTGCATGCTCAAAACCCTAACCATGACCTCGTGAGTGCTCATCTATATAACAAGCCATCCTAGATATCACTCTCACACTCATCTTTGGATTTTTCTATCTATTCTTGTGTGCACAAGGAGCTTTTGGTTTCATTTTTGGCACTTTTCCTGGTAAGTTTCTTAACTCTCACTTTTTGCTGCTTTTGATTTTGTCGCTTTTTCCTTCGCAAATGTCGCATTTGCCTACTTTTCGCATAACAATTGTCACTTTTTATATTATTATCTTTTTCATGTTTCGTTTCAATATCATGTTTTTTTTCTAGTGTCGCTTCACATTCCATGTATTTTGGTATACCAACCAGCTTCGAGTAGACTCGAAAAGGTACATGAAACATAATGTCACTCCCTTTAACAGACATAATGAACGCATGGCTTTCGTAGAAATTATGTTCGACAATTTATTCCTTGAGACACAACTAGGGTGCCATCTTCCACAATCATCCCGAGTTCCACCAGAAACACAGTTGGAGCACCTTCCTTATTCAACTGGTGCAAATGAACTATCTACAGTTTGTAGAAGTAATAAAAATACATTTAATTGTGTAGTTCACAACCCATGTACATATAATTTCTACACTTTCTATTTTGATGGTTCAAAAATCTAGGAAAGAACTAGAACTGATTGCGTTCCAATAGACCCACCATGAAAGGAACACTTGATCTCAGGCCGCTTGGAATTTGAGTGCACAAACAATGCTTGTGAGTATGAAGCACTCATTTTGAGCCTAAATAGAGCTATTCACCTCATTGACGCATCTTCAAGAGAAATAGGTGATTCAAAAATAGTGGAATGATAGGTACATGAGACCATTCATTGCGTTTCACCTCATTTAAAGGTATATCAACAAAAGGTATGACATTTAATCCTGCATTTCCAAGTTTTAATTATTCTTTCTATTCCAAAAATCCAAAATGAAACTATAGATATATTGGCCAATGCTGCTATTAGGTTGTCACCATCGAAGGATGGGTTTTCTGTTGAATTTTTTGTTAAACCATTTGTCCTTGACAATATCACTTATTCACATATGTGTGATGACCAAAATATACTACATTTCATGGAAAGCACTGACATACTAAAAAACACAACGATAGCAAGGACGCGCATGAAGAAGCATTGCAGGATGCGACCAACAAGGGTAAAGAAAACCCCATCTCCAAGGGTGAGACATCTTTGGAAGAGCTACATGACTTGCAGAATCACTTCTAGGGACCTGCCAATGCCAAAACTCATAATTCCATGTTGTTACGTAAACAATTCAACTTGGGAAAACAAAGGGTCCAAAGGGTATGAATCTCAGTACATGTCGTATACCATAAGAGCGAATAGCCTTTACCTGCTTATTCAGGAAATACCAATATGCACCTGTGTGTACACATGAAGAGCCAAAAATTTACAACACGCAAATCTTCCAGCATGTCACACCAATAAGGGAAGGGGCTAAACCGTTCACGCAGGAGCTCACAAAAGTACATATGACACTTGAACCCCTTAACCAGAAATATTTTATAGAATCGCTGTATGTTTATATCATCTATCAAGCATGACACTCAACTTGGGTCCCAGTCAGAAAGAGTTTTGGGGAAGTTCATTTCTGTATTTATTTTCTAAATATTAATTGCACCTCGGGCAAGCACAACTACCCCATACCATCCAGGGAACATGCTTTGCAAAAAATATCGAGGTCTAAAACATTCTCTTTGCTTTCAGGGTACTCAGGATACAACCATGGTCTGGTCGTGGGACATGATGAACTAAAAATAACTCTCCTCATTACCAGTACAAGCCCTTGGTACGCAGATATGCACCAACATATTGAACATGGAGCCATCCCCTCTTTTCTTTTCATGCAAAAGAGAGGGGAATTTGGGCTGAAATTTCCATCTTATCTGTTTGTGTGCATGATTATTTTCAGGGAATATCATAACGGGGCATTGTTCAGATGCTTGGATGCAAATGACTTCGAAAAGGTGTTCCATGATCCTCACAATGGACCAACTGGAGAAAATTTTGCAGACAAGAAACATGAGGTCAGGGGAGCCGACCTGTATTAGCCCACATTATCCAAAGATGCTCATGCTTATGTCCGCAAGTGTCGGGTCTGTAAATGGTGTGCTGATAGAGATGAGAAGTCAAGCACCCTACTGCAGCCTGTCGTGATGGAAGAAGCATTAAAATTATGGGGCTTTGTTATTATTGATAAAAATTTTCCACACTCACCAAAGCAACATCCCTAAATCCTCAATGATACAAGAGCAGTTACTCTCAAACAGGTGAATGATTAGGAAGTCACCACTTTCCTTCAATAGAACATAATTTCTAGGTTTGGAATTCCTATGTCACTTATTTTTGATATTGCAACATATTTCCCATTGTTAAAGCTTTATGATTTTGCATTGGAATATTTAATAGTGTTTAAATTTTCTGCTAACTACTATCCTTAGGGGAATGGTCTCGTTGAAGTCACAAATAAGAAATTTATCTGCATCATTAATATGACCATATTATTTGAGAATTGGAACTAACATTCTACTTTGGTAAACGTTGTGTGGGCTGAACCGAGTCATGCCAAGCCTTCCATCAACACCTCCCCTTCCTTCCTGGTATACAGAAAAGGATCCATCCTCCCTCCCAGCATCTAGTCACTTGCTCTCGAACTTCCCCATGATTGCCAAGGAAAACCATGTTGGTTAGTGCAACGTAGGGTGGAAACCTTTCATAAGCTCTAGGAAGAAAGATTGAAAGTGAAAGGAAAATTATTACTCCACCAAAGCTGTATCAAGAGGTGGTTAAACAAGAAGTCTACGGGGAAAGAAAAATTTAGTGTGGGTGACTTAGTCTTGAAATGGGATAAATCCCATGAGGACAAAGGAAAACACACTAAATTTCAATCCCTATGGATTGGACCCTTCACTGTGCATGAGAAGCCTGGCGAAGACACCTATCATCTTCAATCACTTCATAATAAGACTGAATCTCTCCCTATAAATGGCCAAGATGTCAAACATTATTTCCAATGAAAATATGGGTTAGTTCCCTACACTATGTACATATTTTTCTTTTGTTTTCTTGTTTTCATTCTTATTTTTTCCGTCTTGTTCATGTTTTGTTCATCATATGAATAAAATGATTCCCTCATGTTGGTTTCTGAGATTGTGTGTGTGGTTGAAGTCTAAGGAACCTCGTGACACTTCAACATTTGGTTAGCCGTTGGTTTGGATTCCTTGTAGTGGTTATGTATTTTGGCTAAAGAAGTTCTAACGGAAAATATGATCAATCCGTAAGGAATGTCTTGGGCTAACCATCAAATCGTGTATACATGGGAAACCTTGTGCTTATACCCGATTCTTTTTTTTGGGTGTTTTCATCCTTATCCTATCAGTAAAAGGGGAGGAGGGGAAAATATAAACGAGCAAAACTAAATTAGAGTAACCTATATACTTCTCTGAAGGAACAACCTCTCCTGCTCTCAATAAGATTGGATCCCTCTTCTGCCTAAAATAAATAATTGCCAATGAAAAATCCCCTTTTAAAATAATAAATAAAGGAGAAAGAAGAGAAAGGCTTCCTGCATAGAGAGGTAAATCAATCAACTTTGCCGAGGCACTGTTTAGGCTCATTGGGAGTAGAGGAATTTTTGTGTTTCTAAAGTGACTCCACCGAGGTACTTTCTAGGACTGCTGGTAGTAGAGTAACACCAGAGATGAAAACATATACTCTGAAAATATTAAGCTCACGATCTTCATTACCATCCCCCTGTTTGAAAATTTGTGATCAAGCTGAATATTTTTTCAGTTAAACCGAGTGGTATAATGGGTACTTGGTTTATGCATGAGGTAAGTGGGGAAACTAAATAAATATGCACTATGAATCAATACTCTCCGAAGAACCAAGGCCTTGCACAAAAGAAGTTAACCAAAACAGAGAAGTTGGAGTCCCACCAATGTATCACCAAATGTTGTAGCTGCTACAACCCACTCCAAAATTTTAGCCTATATCAAATTTCAAAGCCTTCCTTGGTCTTGTTTATGGTTGTCGCAAAATTTTAAGGTCCATCTCATTGCTTTTATTAAAGTGTGTGATCCCTTTCGCGAGAGAGGAAGATTGACATATTTGGCATGATTGATGTCACAACGAATGTATGAGCTTGTCCCATTGATTTAAAGAGGTAATATTTGCATAAACGAGTTTTTATAACTATGTAATTAATTGTCACACTCATTTCCAAAGTTCTAAGCAACGTCAAACAAGTGTCGTCATGGTTGTCATAAAGTATATCTTTGATGTCACACTTATCGTAACTGGTCGTAAAGTTGTCACGCGGAGGGGAATGTTTGAATGCTTGTTTCTAGGAATATATATGTTGTTTGAGTCATCGAATATGATAAGTGTGTGATCTCAGCCAAAGTCCATCAGTGTTCACATCACCCTCATCAGTCCCATACTTAGTCATCTTCCGGAAAACTTCTCGACCAAGTAACTTAGCCTCTCCAAGCCTCCCCTGAGCAGCGCATTGCATAGTCTCAATCCTCTGGTTGTGACCTTACTTCTTGTCATTGCACAATGCGTAGTAATATCTTGCCAAGAGTTTCATTTTGCACAATTTTGGTTACCAACACCCAACCTTCACCTCTGAAATTGCGCAGTTGAGGCCTCCAACCCAGCTTGAATTGCGTACTACGAAACTGCAAGACACAAGCTCATCCCCTGAGCCTTAGGAATGCACATGGCATAGCCATCTAGGCCTCCTTGGCCTCCTGAACTCCACATTTGGATTTCCTATCTCTCACCCCTACTGCCTGTCCCCACTGACTCTGGAAACTATGCAATCATGTACCTCAACCCAGCTTGAATTGCACACTGCATAGTTTCAAGGCTCAAATATGCTCTCCAATTACCTGATCTGTGTAGCTATATAATCATTGAGCCTCCTTTCCCAACCTGTCGCCTGTCCCGGGCTTAGTTGATGGATCAAAATGCATCATCTTAGGCTAGGGGGTTTCAGATTAATGTCGTCCCATCATGAGTGAATTGCAGAAATAGGTTTTCTATCAAGTCATGGTGAGATGATAAAGGAGGAAATGAAGGAATAAGGCATGCTCAAAGACACTCTCGTAGCTCAAATTACAAGATGATTGATCTAGAGAAGGAAAAATGACACTAGTGTCATGTCATGTCATGTCATGAGTGGTCATGTTTCCACATCACTATTGTACATCATGTCCATTGTAATCAAATTTATTATAAAGTGGAATTCCAAAGGACACACATGAATTTAAGAGTCATGCAAGTTGAAAATTCATGGGAAGACAAACAACCATGAGGGTAGTCAAAGAGTCACCCTTGGTTATATATACTCCCTCATTGTATGAGCAAAGGACTTTTCACCTTGGCTCCACCAACAAATAAATAGAGAGAATATCCAGTTCTTTTGTAGAGCAAGGAGTGGCTCCAACACTCCATTCTTGGAGCTAGTGATGCTCATTTTATATATGTATCTTAGAAATTTTACTTAATAATAGAAGCCTTTCAATCGCAACATGTTCTTCATGCATGAATAATGAATGTTTGTAAGAATATTCTGTGGATGTTTATATTTCATGTTCGCTTTTCACATGTACTAGGATAGTTGAAATATTTCGGTTATTTTAGTGCTTATCTTGTTGAGAATGTGCTGTAATGGTTTTAACTGCTGCCCCATCCTTGTGGAAAATTCCACGGGATATTATACAAATATTCCTCATATTAATGTGTGTGTAATTATTGTCCCATCCTTGTGGACTACTCCATAGGATATTAGACAGATCCTTCTTAAGCTGTTGTGTGTAATGACCTTGACATCCAATGTGGACTATTCTACTGGGTGTTAGATGAAATCCTTTGGTTCACGTGTGTCTCTACTTTAGTGGTACTATTACCTGTCTCTTAGAGGCTCATGTTTCTTCATTTTCCCCTTTACAGTAGATGAACATTGAGACACTTGCAATCAGAAACTCACCATGCACACCCCCCTTTCTTTGCAAAAGTACATTGACATCACTCTCTCTCTTGCTGATAGCAAGAGCCAAGGCATATATTTAAGAATAAGGAAACTAGGCCTTTGTTTTGGATGGGACTCCTACAAAAAACGGTGTGAGGTCTTGTGACTTCATATCGGGGAGATTCTCTAAATGTTGGCGGGTCCAACACCATCAACATTTCCAGTGATGGAAGGAGGGAAAATGGTTTTTTTATGGCTGATAAACCCACCGAAGCCAAAGATAGATCATATAATCAAGGAAAAAACATACACTCCACCTCCCCTGCCTATGCTTCCAAATTTGGTGACTCTTCTAAAACACAACCCACATGAACTTGTGAAATTTCATACAATCAGATATAGTCAATCTTTCTAATAACCCATCAGTTCAAAAAAGCAGTTGGAATGATCCCGAGAGTATTCAGTCTTCCATATTATTCCAAAAAGAACAAGACTACCTCTACAGGAGTAGTGGTCACCACCTTGGAAGACGTATTTCTCGCAACCCTAAAATAATTAACAGTTTCTTTGGAGAATGCAAAAGAACCTCTAGTTTTCAGTGGTGGAGAAGGATATGACCCACTACTCTTAGGCATAACCTTCAACTGGTTAGGCAATGAAGAAGAGGAAAAAGAGTTATCAAATTCTGAAAAATAAGAGGAGGACGATGAAGAAGAAGAGATGTAGACCAAGATCTGGATTGGATGTATCAGGGCACACTCGCACTTTCCGGTGTGCTGCATAAAATTCCAAGGCTACTAGAAAAGATATTAACAAAGTATGATCCTGACACAAAAATTAAAGAAGAAGAACACTTGGACAATTTATACATAAATTTGAAAACTCTTGAGGTAATATATGATGACGTTGCATGCATACTTTTTCCAAGTACCTTGGATGGTAGAGAAGCTATATGGTACCACAATATTCCCCCTAACTCCATATAGAATTGGAGGTGATTTAAGAAAATTTTTCTTGAGAAATTTGTGGATGACAGAATCCCTGCCATGTTGTTGAAAGAATTAGGTAGCCTAATAATGGAGCTGAAAGAAAAAGTGAAGCATTTCAATAAGAGGTATAATTGTGTCTTGAAAATATTTTTGGAATACACCAAACCTCATGAGTCATTCCATCACCAAGGACTACTACACTTCTGCCTTGATAGCAAGCATTGCGTAGTTCGTAAAGTGGACTACGAAACCATCAATTTCAGAAAACTTTGAAGAAGCAATCACAGTTGAGAAATACTTGCATGCAATTGGAGTCATTGGATATGATGAACCAATAAATGACTCCAAATATACAAGTAAATGGTCTCAGGCCTAAGTAAACAAGGCCAAAGAAAAGGAATCGTCTGATATTGATAACTTGACTCGCATGATTAATACACTGTCGACTGAGTTAGCATAACTTAAACAAAGGTCAAGGGAGATCACTGCTAGTATCAAGCCTCTGCGATTCAACCCATTTAAAAGAGTTGCAAATTTGGGTAGAAACACTAATCCACTGACGAAATATGCGTAGAGTTCAAATGTAGCATTGAACCTTGACAAGTTGGGAATGACCGAATAATTTCATACCACCAAGATTATCATTCTGAGAAAACATGCCCACAATGGAATCACACCATGATATTTATTTCCACGCACTTTTGCAGTACGATACTAGCTGATGAGGAGACAGAGCTGGAAGAGGAAAATAAACAAGATGCTACACTTGACGAGACTCCAATTGTTGGGCATGCAGTAAACATGTTCAACTGCATATTCACAACCCAAAATAACAAAACTGAGAAACAACCTCCAAGTGACTCCTTAGCCCAACCATAGTCAAATCAGTACAATTTATGGAGCTAAGGGATGACCACTACAAAACAATTGATGAAGAAGAAATTCAAAGAAGCCTTGCTAAGGAAAATCGGTTCGCTAGTCAACTCATCTCAAAACACTCAGATCAAATCCAGGAAATCCGCCTCAACAAAAAATACTTCCACAAATGATAAATATAATATCGTCGCTCCGTAAGTCTCAAATTAGGTTTCTTACCTATAAACTTCAACTTCCCTCTCCAATGTGGACTATAATATATTATAAGACATGAAGAAGGTCTGTGAGAAAATTTCATCGTTCGAGCTAACAAATATCACAAACCAATGGACATTCTTTTACAAGCACTTGGGTCATCCTCCATAGGTAATACTTCCCATTTAGACAAGTGATCAGGCACATCTTCTGATTCTCTCCAATTAGTACTTCATGCTTTAACATTGGAAGTAAACACACTCTACCCTCCTTTTATCTTAACTTTCAAAATATTCAATTTCAATGCACACAATTTGTTGGTTGATTTTGATGCATTAGTAAATAGAATGCCATTGTCTAGAGAAAATAAAATCAATGCCACACGGAACAAAAATTATGTAAAGACTTTCAGCTGGACAAAAATATTGTCCATGAGATCGACGAACTCAAATATTTGGTCATCTACCTTTCATCCGATAAATGAGTACACCAATGCATAAACATATTAGTTGTGGACATACCTGAAGCATATGGACTATTAATAAGTAGACATTGGTCAAGAAAGTTGTAAGGATACTTTTATACAGACTGGTCACACTTATGGCTTTGGTATAAGTTTAGAAACAACTAGATTCAAGTAGACTCATAAAGGTACATGAAACATAATGTTACTCCATTGAATGGACATAATGAACCCATGGATTTCGGAGAAATTATGTTCAAAAATTGCTTCCTCGAGACACAACTAGGGTTCCATCTTCCACAACCATATTGAGTTCCACCATAAACACAATTGGAGCTCTTTCCTAGTCCAAATGACCTACATACAGTTATTAGCGATAATAGAAATACTTGTACTGGTGTAGTTCACAAGTCTTGTACATATAATTTCTTCACTTTCTACTTTGATGGTTCAAAAATGTAGGAATGCACTAGAGATGGTTGTGTTTTGGTAGACCCACCATGAAAGAAACACTTGATCTTAGGTCACTTGGAATTCGAGTGCATGAACAAGGCTCTTGAGTATGAAGCACTCGTTTTGAGCCTACAAAGAGCCATTCACCCCAATGATGCAACTTTAAAAGTAGTAGGTGATTCAAAAATAGTGGAATGCCAGGTACGTGATACCATTCATTGTGTTTCACCTAGTTTAAAGGTATATAAACAAGATTCGTGGCATTTAATCTTGCATTTCCATGTTTTAAGTATCATTATTGTTCCAACAATCCAAAATGAAGTTATGGATATATTAGCCAATACTGCTGTTAGGTTGTCACCATCGAAGAAGGATTTTTATGTTGGATTTTTTTATAAGCCATCTGTCCTTGAAAATATCACTTATTAACATATGTGTGATGAACAAAATATACTATGTTTCATATCAAGTGCTGACATAATAAAAAATGTAGCGATCAACAAGGACGAGCACAAAGAAGCGCTGCAGGATGTAGCCAACAATGGTAAAGAAAACCCCATCCCAAAGGTTTCAGTATCTTTGAAAGAGCTATATGACCCAAAGAATCGATTCTAGGGACCTGCCAATTCCAAAAGCCATATTTCCACGATGTCACGTAGACAGTTCAACTTGGGAACAACAAAGGGTTCGAAGGGTATGAATCTCAGGACCTACCGTATACCACAACAAAGGCTAGCCTTTACCTGCTTATCTAGGCAATAAAAAGGTGCAGGAACATGTACACATGAAGACCTAAAATTTTACAACATGAAAATATTCTAGCATGTCACAACAATAAGGAAAGGGGCTAAACTGTTCAAGAAAAATCTCATGAAAGTACATCCCGCACTTGAACCCATTATCAATTAATAATTAAGAAAATTTTTGGATGCTCGGATCATCTATCAAGCGCGACACTCAAATTGGGTCCCAATCAGAAATAGGTCCGAGGAAGTTCATTTATGTATTGATTTTCGAAATATTAATCACACATCAGGAAAGTGCAACTACCTTGTGCCATCTAGGGAATATGCTTTTCAAATGGTATCGGGGGTCTGAAACATTCTCTTTTTTGTTGGGGTACTCAGGATACAACTAGGTTCCGGTCATGGGACTTGATGAACTAAAAATTACTCTCCTCATTTCCAGTACAAGCCCTTGGTACATGGATATGCACCATCATCTTGAACATGGCACCATCCCCTCATGTATTTTCGCGCTACAGAGTAGGGCGTTCAGGATGAAAGTTCTATCTTATCAGTTGGTGCGAGTGATGATTTCTAGAGAATATCATAATAGGGCGTTGTTCAGATTCTTGGATGTGCACGACCCATAAAAGGTGTTCCATTATCTTCAGAACCAACCTGTTGGAGAAGATTTTTTGGACAAGGCACATGAGGTCAGGGGAGTCGGCCTCTATTGGACCACATTATCCAAATTTTCTCATGCTTATGTCCGCAAGTGTCAGGTCTGTAAAAGATGTGATGATAGGGATGAGAAGTAAGTGATCCAAGTAGATATTGGTGTCCACCCGTGTATCATACTTGCACCCCCACTACTATTTCTTTTAGTTTCCATAATTGTAGTACAATTTACTATTTTTGATAAATTTTCGGGTCTTGGAGAAGATTCGCCCACAGGTCAAGAAGAATATTGTGGCCACAGTCTCCAAACAGGGCTCCCCTGCATGACAACATCAGATGTACAAAGTCATGGAGGAATACAAGGACATTTTCTCCTCACCCACAGGGGTTCCTCTACACTGTCAAGTTAAGAACTCCATTGATCTGACCCTAGGCGCACCGCTGCCTAGTGGGATGATCTATTGACATTTTTTTTTTGGAGAATGATGAAATCACGAGGCACATCCACGTGCTATTGCAGAAATTTCACATCAGACCAAGCTCCTCACATTTATTTTCTGAGGCTGATAAAGAAACCAAATTTATTGAATGCATCTAACATGTTCACTAGCAGGTCCACGATATCTTGGAGAAATCAAATTCCAAGTATAAGAAGTGACATGATCAAAATTGGGTGCCACACAAGTTTTAGGTGGGCGACAAAGTTTGGTTTCATTTGGAGAAATAATTCCAAAATGGAGCTCATCAGAAACTCAAACCACTCTGATATGGGCCTTACACCATTATCAAGGTTGCGGGGGACAATGAATTTGAGTTAGGTTTTTGGATATTTAGGGTTTTCCATTGTTTCTCAATAATAAATAGGCCTTCGAGCCTCATTGTAACAAAGTTAAAAGGCATGTAGCTGCCACATCTCTTCTTAGAGATAAGCTACCATTGGCCTAGCTAATTTATGTCCATTCTATCTGTAAACATATTTCAGTTATTTGATATTAATGAAATGAAGTTTTATTTCTGTTGCATCTCTGCGTTTATGTTTATTTCTATATTTTATTGCATTGCTGCATAAATCTGGATTAGTCAACCACCCCATTGCATCCTCTCGCGATAGAAGAATCATTCCAACAGTGGGGCTTGGTTATTATTGAACAAATTTTTCCATACTCACAAAAGAGGCATCCCTACATCCTCACCGCTACAAGAGAATTTCCTTTGAAACATGTGAAGGATCAAGAAGTCACCACTCTCCTCCAATAGAACATCATTTCCAGGTTTGACATTACCACATCACTTGTTTGTGATATTGAAACATATTTACCATCGTTAAAGCTTTATGATTTTGCATTGGAAAATGGAATAGTCTTTAAATTTTCTGCTAACTACTATCCTCAGGGGATTTTTCTCGCTGAAGTAAAAAATGAGAACTTGATACGCATCATTCAGAAGACCATATTCTATGAGAAAACGAATTGGAATTATTCTTTGGTAAACACTACGTGGGCTGATCGAGTCATGCCTAATGTAACAACCCTCATAAAAAATCCATGTACAAATATATAAGACCACAGTGATGGGACACATATTCCAATCTGAATAATGGACAAAACATCATAGTGGGTGTTCATTTTGGTTTATTATGGCTAAAGGAAATTGGAAAAGGCTTTAGAAAGGCATGTGGAAATTATTAGCATTTATTTATGAAAATAATGGAAATTATGAGAAAAGGAAGGTGAAAGGTCACATGCTGCATGTGAGGAGGAAAATGAAGGAAAATAATGGAAATTGTAGAAAATATAGGCCCCATTGATAAAAATCCTTCTAGAAATAATGGAAATTTTAGAAAATATGCTAGTGCATTTTTGGAGCTCTTTCATTAATATCTCTCTCTTTCATACTCTTGGATACTTAGAGTTTTCTTGGAGCACCCTTGGAGAGCGTGGATATTTGATGATTTGGAGAAAGAAGGAAAAGGGAGAGCAGGAAAGTGCAAGAGGACATCGAGATCAGCACATACAACTGGTTCTGAGTGCATGTACCGAGTTGCATGTATATTTTCCTCACTAGTTTTGGCATGCATGGTGTATGCATGTGGTTTCTTGATTATGATCTGTCATTGGCTTGTAGGATTTCCTGGATTGATAGTGGATTTTCCTAGCCTTTCCATTTCCTAGATAGCCATGGTGTTGTGGGTTTATTTCCTTTGATTTGATTTGATTGATTTATTTAATTTTTATTTTTTTTCTTGGTTGGTTCTCATGATTCCTTTAGTTATTGGGTTGAGTTATTAGTTCTTAGAGCCTTGGTTGGAAAAATTCTATGGAGCCCAATGGAAAACTGTTGGGCCGAGTTACTAGTCCTGGAGCCTTTGTTGGAAAAATGATCTGGAGCCTTAGGTGGATTGAGTTACTAGTCCTGGAGCCTTGGTTGGACAAACACTATGGAGCTTGGAAAAAACTGGGGTTGAGTTACTATCCCTTGAGCCTTGGTTGGAAAAAACACTCTGGAGCCTTGGAGCAACTTGGATAGAGATTGAATCTGTGATGGTTGTGATGTCTGGCCATGAGGTGGAATCACTGGTTGAGGGTTGAGGTGGCTTGGCCTTTGGAAGCCCTGGATTGGTTTTGATTGATGTGTTTGATGAGATCCCACATTCATGCTTGGTATATGGAATGCGAGTGATTGAATTAAAAGATATTTGACTCGGCCAATATGGTTGGGTGGAACATGGAAGTCCCATCTTCAGTTGGTTTCTACATTCATTAATGGAGAGCTCAATCCTTTGGTATTTGATGTATAAATGTACCAGTTATTATGTGGATTCTATTACTATTGTATCCATGGTATTTCTGTTTTTATTATATTGGTTATAATAATGTATTATATGATTGATGAGGTATGAATCTATCCATGTTTTTAATTGTAAATTAATGCACAATGTATCTATGGTCAAATAGATTGTATTGTAGCTAATGATGTAAGGGAGAAATACTTCTTAGTGATTCTCAGATAAGTATGAGACCCCTATGCTCATGTATGTTGTTTACACCTGTAGTTTAAATGTTTGTGACATGTTTGAAAAAATGTCTTTCATGGCTAGGAGGGGTCCGGATGAGTTCTTATTGATGTGATTGTTTCCGTATCATTGTCATGTTGTTGTTTATCATCTCTGAAAATTTTAATGAAGGTCTAGGAAAAGCACTGATTTCTGGGCCTGAAAGGGTGGTTCAAATCTGAGAGATGCATGCACATAACTGATTTTTTCAGGCCCTGGACATGGGCATGCAGTGTTATGCCTAGGAATATAGCCTCCTAGCTATGAGCATGCGGTCGTTATGCCTACGACTATGGCTCAAAGAGGTAAAAAATTTAATGTGACCTTGGGATAAGAGGCCTGAATTGTTGGGTCACCTCCTCGGGGCATTGTGGTTGATGTACACGGTCTGTAGGTTGTGTTTTATATCGATTCCACTTCCTTAAGGTCACATAGAGGTTGAATCTTGTTATATTAGATTCTCGTCCATGTTTACCCCGGTTGGCAGGTTACTTGGGTAGATGTGGGAAGAGGGTGTTATAGAGTGGTATCAGAGCATGCTTCAACCCTTAGACTGGATGGTAAGTGTGTTGGTCATGTTTTCCTATTGTTTGCATATGTGTTTTTCATACCTATGGTGTATGTGCTTGTTGCATCTGTGTTGTGTTTTCTATGGTGGTTGTGGTGTTACCTTGGAAGTGCTTATGTTGTTGCTGTGTTGTCATGAGTGTATGACTAGTTATGTGTTGCTCATGGTTATGTATTATTCGTTCAAACTTGCTAATATATTTGTTAAATATTGTACAAGCATTGCTTTCTTATGCTAGGGTTACATAATTGTCATGCTTCGAAGTTATCCGTGTATGCTTTCTTGTGTGATGTCATATGTTGAACATGCATTGGTCATTCATGATTGGTTATACATGTCAAGTGGGTGCGTATGGTAAAGTTTGCATTGGTTTGATTGAGGTTGTTATGCATAAGGTCATTGTATGAAATTATGTCATCATGATGATGTTGGTATGTTATGAAGCTAATGTGTTGGATGAGATAGAGTAGGAGATGCAAATCATTAAAGTGAAGTTGCAACAATGGACTGTGGGGTAAGAGTAGACTGTCATACAAGTTGGTATGCTTCGGATGCAGGTATGTGATTCGTGGTTGTTGTAAGAATTAGGGTTACTTATATGTTTGTCATTATATTATTATTAGGGTTACATATGTGATAAATGATAGTTGATTAGTCTAGTCATATGCATTATGGTTATGTGTATGCCTTTCATTCTATTGATTTTATGGTTACATACATGATATATGTTAGTTAATTAGTGTGATCATATGTACATGAGTTTGATATTCAGGCATGGTATTTACTTGATAATCATGTTATATGTTGTTGATGAGCATGTTATATGTTAACTTGTAGTTAGCTCAGTCATTATGTTATATATTATTGATGAACATGTTATGGGTTAACTTCTTGTTGTTGTATGATAGTTAGCTTGATGATTAGATTACATGTTGTTGATGATCATGATATAAAACTTGTTGTTACATGCTACTGACTTGATGGTTAGGGTTATGACATTCAGGCATGGGTTGACCTAATTATGATAATGTGTTGTATTATGTCTAGACTGACTGTGCATATGAGATTGTATGCATGAATGAAAATTGTTTATGAGTTTAGTGTGTGAACATGTTAGATAGATATTTTTATGGATATCATGACCTTATTTATGATTGGGTTGATATGTTGTGAAGCTATATCATGCTAATCTAGATTGATTGTGCAGACAAGATACACTCTCCTGAGATGCATCAAGGTAAGAGTCTACTTTTGGTGTATAATTGGTGCTTGAATGTTTGATTATGTCATCTATGTGGTGTTTGATTGATTTGGTGTCTATTACATCATCTAGTTTATTTATTTAACATGGTATGTTTGCAAGTTGATTGAATGTTTGATTAATCATATGATATGAGTATATGTTTGTAATATTGCATGAAGATGGTTGTAATAACATGTATGCGTTGAGATAGAGGATATGTACTTGAGTATAATAGGTGAAAATTGTAAAATTTTGTCTAATGACTATGAGTTGACTATTGATTATGACATGGTTTTTAGTATTGGTAAAAGTTGATTTCAAATTGATAGATATGTTTCCTTGATCTTTGGAACCTGTGGCTAAAATGTGTGTTCAGTTACAGGTCAACATGCTTGGAACAACAACATAATATAGCTAGCATATTTTTGTATTTATTTATCCATTGACCGTTATGTGGTTATGGAAGTGTGTGATGAGCCTTGGTATTGCACCAAGAGTGCTGCAACTCTCTAGGGGCTGCCCTATTTTTCTTTATCAACTCAGGGTTCATAAAAACTTGGAGGTGACAGTGCTATATACACAGAAAATTCATTATGCTCATATCATCCTCTTCTGCTTTACGAAAGGGTACTATTTCTTAAACTATGATAAGAAATGGAGTCTGGAAAGTAAATTTTTGGAAGGAAATGACAAAAATGACGGAAATGAAAATAATTTAATGTGCAGAAAGGAAATTAATTCTAAACCACATTTGACTTGGCCAATCGGCTAAACACACCCTACTTATCTTATGCTCTATTTACCATGCTTCTCTCCATGATCTAACTAAACTTGAGAAAGTGTTGCTTGCAGTTTAGAGAAAAGGGGGTTAAGGGTGCTAAGGGAAGGCTGAACACATGAAACAAGGCTTAGAAGTGTGAAAGAGGGTTTAGAATTTATTAAAACTTATAATATCGCAAAAATCCTTTAGAGTGGGAGGTTTTTAAAAGTGTGATGGTGGAATTGCAATGGGAGGATGGAATTGCAATATGTGATATGTGATATTGCAATCACAATATCATAAAGTCGGAGGGGTAGCGAAAGTGTTGTTCGTGAGTAGGAACGAATTGTGAAATGCGATGGGATAAAGAATGTGAAATGTGAAATGCGATGGGATAAATACTGCAAAATGCGAAATGTGACAGGATGACCTGGCAGTAAGGCCGGTGGAAAAGTACGATAGCAATATCACAATCAGTGTTGGGAGCAGAACGTGTTATGAGAACCAAATGAAAAATGAAATTTGTGATTTGCGATGTGGAGGAGTACGAAGAATTATCACAATCGGCATTTGGAGTGCTATGTGTTAACAGTAACCAAATAGAAAATGAGATTTGCGACTTGCGATGTGGCGGAGTATAGAGAATTATTGCAATCGGTGTTTGAAGTGGTAAGTGTTAATGAGAACCAAATAAAAAATGCGTTTTATGAAAGGAATTTTAGTAAGTATTTTAAAGGAAAAAAAATGGAAAAGTTTGGTTTCCAAAGGTTTTCGAATATTTTTGTGATAATTGGCAAAGGTAAGGTGGAAGGGTTATATGAACTATCACAATCGGAGCTCGGAAGTGGGAAGTAGACTAGGAGGATTTGCGATTTGTAATAGAGTGAAGTACAGTAGCGAAAGTTTTGATGAGGAAAGGGTGAAGGTCAAAATATTAGCATTTTTAAGTGTCTTGTGAAAAAAAAGGGGCAGCAGCTGCAATAAAAGAAATAGGAGGGAAATGGAGGCACAACAAAAACTATGGAGGCGTAAAAACAGAGATGGAGAATGAAGCGAGGAGGTGCAAATGGGCTTCCATGGTACTTTGATTCTTATTCTTGCAAACAACTCTATTGATCCATGCACGAAGAACAGACAAATGCGTGAAAATATAGTACAAAAGGAAGGCTGAAAATTGTAATGCAACTCTACCCTATTCTCATAAATATGAACATAAATCAATTTTTGGGTCTGAGGGAAGGTTCACCCTCCTCGAGCTATATTGACAGAGATGAGAAGGGAGGTCTTGATCCACAACTTGTAGATTTTTCTCCTCTATTCTATTACTCATAAGCAAATGAAACCTACAAAAACACACTGAAAGCAAAACTAAACAACAATGAAACTATTAGAATCAGATCTACTCACAACAAGCAAAGAACAAGTACAATAGAGAGGATGAGGCACATGGTTTGGGCCCTAACCCACACACCTAGCTCTATGAAACTGAAATCAGTAAAATGAAATTAGTATTCTCATTTCATGAAAGAATAGTCTTGTACATTTCTCAAAGTTTAATCATTGAGTACAATAATCAAATGCTCAATAGCTTGCAGCAAAGTTCTCAATAGAATCCAATAAAAAAAAAATTCTTCCTAGCTCTAGCTCTGTTCTATTTATTCTATAGGGCAACTACCAACAACTCCCTTGAAAATAGTGATTGAGTCCACTTGAATGCAAGAAAACATAGATTGAGTAAACTTTGGTCTTTGATTTTCTTGGCTGCCTCTAGAATTTGAATTGTTGGAGAGAATCCTTGGGGATCCTTTGGCTGCCTTCAAGAGTTAAGGATGGTGGAAAATCCTCCTATAATTTCTCCTTGTTGTCTCCTTCAATTATTTATGATAAAATCTTCAAAAATAATGTCAATTACTCATGATTTTCTACACTCAACCTCATATTAGGCACTCAGAGTATGTTAGCCTTAATCACCACCTATACTAGCATCATAAAACCAAATAACAATAAAAATGAAAGAAAAAGAGATTTAAGAAGGCAAAAAGGTGACCATTAACCCCTCCAAATATGTCTAATGATGGAGCTCATTAGTGTGATCAAAGGGATTACATGGTAGGGGAATTCCATGAAATATTGGAGAGGGATCAGGTTGATATTTCCTTGGGAACCATGGGGATTGAGTCATGGTGTTTGTTGTTAGTCTTATTCTTTGGGTCTTTTGTGATTTGTTGCACTTGATTGTGAACTTGTTTATGTTTGGTGCATGATCATGCCACTTTGTTGCGGTGTCGTATTGCTTTTGATTTTTCATGGTCTTCTTCTTGTTTTTTCTTGTTCTTTAATTTTGTTTGAGTGTCTTGGGCATTGGATGAGAAAGGCATAAGTTAATGGCACTCAGGGAGAGATTTCTGCTACCCAATAGGTAATGTAAGACACGAATGAAGCTTGACACATGAGTAAAGGGCAAATAAAGGTAAGAATATGATAGCCAGTTTGATTGGTTATGTCAATTGTGGTAAATTGACGATGGAAATATAGACATGAGAAAGGAAATAGAAAAGGTAAAGTAAATGGATCTGAGGTGTCAGATGCCTTGACTGTGTTGGGAATGATTGTTCTCAATATTGTGCATGGTGTTCACGAATAATTGAAGTTCTCTTAACCTATACCTTATGATATCTAGCAATTGTGTTGTGATCATGATTATGTTTATATATATATATGTATGTATGTATTTATGTCGTGTCTAATAGGGTCATCATGGATCATGATTGTATAATGCTGATTTTTATATGTATATATTTGTGTATGTATGTCATTGTCTGATAGGGTCATGATTGATTTATGCTAATTATTATATATATGTATGTCTGTATCTATGCCATTATATGACACGGCTTTCAAGGATCATTCTTGTGGAGGATTGATTTCTTATGTAGGTGAACGACATGAAGAGGTTCTTGGTATTATGAGGAATCAAGTGGCATAGTAGCCTTGATAGATTTATGAGATCAATATCATATGGATATGATTTAATATTATATGCTGTACTATGCCTATGTTTATGTTATGGACAAGTAATGATGAGGGGCACATCAATGAAGTGAAAGTAGTGTGATCTACGAAATGCTAGGATAAGCATGTATAATGGAAGGACACTAGAAGCAAAGTTGCTTATGGGGTTTGTGTGTGGTATATGGATGTGCAATACTACTATTGTGTATATGTTGCACATGTTGTATATTGAGTGGTTGTACCTATGGTGATGTGTACATGTAACATATGTAGTATTGTGTACATATGATATTGTATGCTTGTTGTATATATGGTGTTGTGTGTATATTTCATATGCAGTGATAAGTATATATGGTGCTATGTACATGTTGGATATGCAGTGATGTGTACATACCATACTGTGTGCATGTTGGATATGTGGTGTTGTGTGCATATGGTGTTGTGCGCATGTTGAATATGCGGTGCTGTGAACGTATGGTGCTATGCACATATGGTGTTGGGTGCATGATTGCACACGTGGTGTTGTGTACATGTTGTACATGTGGTGTTGTGTGTAGGTGGTGTCGTGGACATATCGTGCATGTGGCGATGTGTACATGTGTTTTCATGTACATATCATGCATGTGGTGTTGAGTACATGTCGTATTGTCTACGCATTGTACAGGTGGTGTGGTCTAAATTTGGCATTGTGTACACGTTGTGAAGGTGGTGTTGTGTACATGTGATGTTGTGGGGGTAGTGTTGTGTATAGGTGGTATTATGTATGTTGTCACTCCTAGAGACAGTCTTGAGTTGTACACAGACTAGTTCCTAGGACATCTTAATCAGCAAGGAGCATCTATTTCAACTTATAAGGGTTGACAAGAAGGAGCTATCATGCTATAATATCTTAAGTGAAAAGATTTGGTGAAAGTGGAACCGAGAATCTAAAAAATTAAACACAGTAAGAGTAATACTGTAGTAATAGAGTGTAAACTTTGATATGTGAATGTATCAGACAATTTTAAGACAGAACGCTGAAAAGGGGGCTGAATTCTAGAATAATTCACAGAGGTTAATAAAAGGAGGGCGATGGCTGTGTAAGAAAGTGTAATGGACATTAACTGTAACGGAAGCTTGATCTAGAAACAAGTATTCACATATACTAGGCCTATGTAATAATAAGAATCCATACATGAATTTTTTTTTAAAGACAGAGCTCCATTTCTGCTAATATCAGAAGAACGTTGGTAGAAGTAAAGAGTGAAACATAATATCCTTCCTGAGCCATATTTAAAGTAATATACATGAGTGAATATGAGTATCAACAAAGATAAATTCAAATTTAAACATATGAGCACTCACATTCCAGAACACATATATGAGAAATATGGAAATCAATGAAATGAACATTTGTATTATAAAACATAAGGAAGAGCTTCAAACTGTGAAGCACTCCGATTAGAATCCCCAATATCGAAAAAAATCCTTATCATTGAATCCCAATGGGATCTTCAACATTAATATCAAAGTTCATACAAAAATACACACAGAGTTATTTTCTAGTTAGTTTTTTTTGAAAATATGGAACCTCATATCAGTCCCTGCTTACTGCTTTTATAGAGTTTTTCACCGAACATACGCAGAAAGATATTTTTGGAAAATATCTTTTCCGCGTGCTTGTATGCAATTTTAAGTCCTGATAAAACATCAAAATTTATGATGAGAATAAAACACTTCCCATCATTTACAATCCGGGCTCATGGAAATTTCTAAAGAAATATCATAACTGTCTAACAAAAAGTAAAATTTTCACGAGTGAAATATGAATCTCACTCGGATATTGAAAGTAAAAATAGAAATAAAAACTGGACGCCACGCGGGCCGAATCATGAGTTGAAATTTCCAGTGGTGGGAAAGAGTTGAGGCAGTGGCTGAAGCAGGCAGTATGATGGTTGCAGAAGAGCTGGCTAACAAACTAGCATGACTTGTACACCTCTGCCAGGTGTCGGTTGTAGGCTCAGGTATTTTGGTGAAAGCTTCTCCCTTAATGTAAACTTCAGTAAGTTCGTCATAACTCACCTGAGTAAGAATATTATATTTCACTTGGTGAAGAAGCGAGAACTCTTTGCCAGGGACTAAAACTATAGTTTCAACTTTAAGTTGAGAAAAATTTTCGGAATGTATGTCAGTCTGATTTATTTGTTCCTTCAATCGGCATTCATACACTGGTAATGGTTGTAGGACTGCATTGTAAGGCTCCTAGCATGATGGGAGCCCGGTAAGTGTTATCTATGTCCAATCTATCTCGAAATGCTACAAACTGGCTGCCACCTTTTCCAAACTGCTCAAAGCCATGCCGCGCGCGGACTCTTTCTCTATTGCCTTCTGACATTGCAAAGCTTCCTTGAATCTGTTCCTGATCGACATATGCTTATAATTTAGACAAGTGTTTTTACTTGATTTTTCTGTTCCTTACCCTTCTTTCGCTCTCCCCTCTAGAGCTGATAGCTGAGACAACTTGCGAGACTTCTGAGAAGTCAGAAGAAACCGTGCCATCTCATATCACTACAAAGCCCACTTTTCCCTTATCTGGTTGACCATAAAGTGTCTCACTTTGCAGCAGCTGTTCATCTCCCATGCCTTCTGCTTCATTGGTACCGGTTCTTTGCCTTTTGGAAGGAGGGGAACCTTCTCCTGAAACATTGACCTCCTCTACCTGTTTCTATTCTGCTTCTCTCATTGAAGCAATATCTACCTTTTCCCCTGTCACAGATGAATCGGTCTCCATCTGTGAAAGCAAAGGCCAGGTTTCAAGATTAGCTCGCCATTTGATGAAGGGCCTTGTTTCATGAGTGTAAGGGGTTGATTTAATCTTCTTCCTTTTTTTTGAAATGATGCCTTTTGGATCATAGGGCCAAGCTTTCCCTTGCCCTAAATCCATGCCTTGGAACAGGTTTTCCACCACGGGAAGGGCGTGCCTTGAGTTAACAATGAAAGGGCTGATGGTTGTAGGAAGCTTGAAAATAAACCCCTTTTTTGTAGGGAGGAAGTGGAGCTGGTCAGCCTTTAAGGTCTGCCGGAGGTATTCCAAAGCGTAAATATGCCGAGCGAGAAAAACTGGCAAGTGGTAGGGAGAAACTTCGGCTCCGTAAACCCTGATTTCAGTATAGTGATAAAAAATATACCAGTCTCCAGTGCTTTTAGCCTCACTGCACTGCAACCATTTCTTATGCTCAGGAAAAATCCTAGGCGGAGGAGAATTATGAATACTAGTATAGGCTATGGGCATGAAATCATTCAATAAATTTGAGTAACCCATCCCATTTTCCAACTGATGTGTTGCGGGATTCCAGTCAAAAACTGGTCTTGGCTGAGAGTTTATCCTATAGACTTTTTCTAAACCCAAACCCTCAAAATTATCGGCTTGTCGGAAGAGGAACAGATAAAAGACCATGGAATAGAAACGAAAACGATCCGTATCTGAGAGATCCTGGAACTGAGTTTGGATGGCAGAGGACAAAAAACCAGGGATATCTAAGACGACACCGGGTTGCGACATTAACCACAAAAAAACTATGCATTTTTTTGAGACTCGCTCGAACCCTTCTATACCTAGTAGCCCTACAATAAGAGCAAGGGTAGGCTAAAGGTCCTCCTTGAATAAAATCAGGGGCACTAAATCTACAGAGGGGAAATTTGTGAGATGAGAGTCAGTAATGGCAGCAATGAAATCAATCTGTTGCCTCCATGGCAGTTTAGAAAACTGATGATATAGTGTCATTTCATTGAAACTGACGTAATTCGAACTGGTAGGATAATAGAGAGATTTTCTGATGATTTCAGGGGATATGCTGAATATTTTATTCCCCTAAGAATATAGGAACATGCCCCAGCATTCATCATAAGCATCCCAGAGCCAACAAATGAATTCAACCACTGGGTAGACAGGGGGAGTAATCTGATGATACAGTCTAGACAAAACGACTCGAAACCTATCTCTATTTTGCACATGCTTCCTAAACAGCTCAGGCTTGACGCTACTATGAAAAATGGGTATTGCGGGTCTTGGATGTCAGCTTGCAAATCTGTGAAAGGTTTGGGTCCAGGGGCAACCCTAGATTCACGGGCTTAGGGATTTTCAGGCTTTGATTTCTTGACCATGACTTTACCCATGACCATTATAAAAATTTAAAAGCGAGAGGAAACTAGATAGTATAAAAGGGATGGAATACATGCGAAGTAGGGATAATGCTTGGGAGAACGACGTAGGAAGATTGAAAACGACTTGGCAGACCTGATACTGGGCGCTCACACTTTCGTTTATATAGTCACTGTAAATAGAAAGTATTTTACCACAATAAATCATGGAACGAGGCTATACAATCCGAAAATAGCTCGAGAAGCGATGTTAGGGCGATGCTAGTAGGGTTGACGTCATAAGGATGCTGACACTGAGACGCGTGGCATCGGGGGATTTGATCTCAGGATTTAGTTAGGTGAATACTGTGCATCGGGTTAAATGTCGGTACTGGTCTTGTACCGGGTGTCCTAGGACTTACCTTACCATTGGATCATGGTGACAATTGTACCTTGGGATAATGTCCACGAGGAACGTGAGGTGATCTCTGTAACGGCTTCAGACCCACGACCATTTTCCCCACATAGTGCTTGACTCCTGGAGTCTGTCTTTCCACATCATCAAAATTCTGGGGGGGGGGAAGTTCCGCCTTCCCCTACCATCTATGAGCCCCCTGGAATTGTTCGTGCGTTCCTTTATTATGTGTGTGCCGAACATGAGTGGGTCACGCCCCATATCATTTTCTCTGTGCCTTTCATACTTTTTTTCTCTAATTTCGGTTAATACCTTTGACATCCTCCTGCTTTATTATAAAGTGCGCTTGTCCCCTTTTCATATATGAATCATTTTGATTTTTTTTCTCTCACACACCCTTTAAAACATCAACCTTTTAATATTGTCGGGTAATCTGCCTTTATAATGGTTTCTTACACATAGAGAGGGTGGATGATATAACAACATTGGCTCCATTTGGGGACGACATGTTTTCCCTCGAACGTGTCGAGAAATTTGCAGACCATCTGTTAGTTCCCTCTGTGAAAACACAGCTCATCAACACCTTTTCTTCTTTTTCATGACTTCATCAAAATTGGGCCTTATTAGATAAAACGACTGAATAATGTACAATATGAAACATCAGAACTTTTAGCTGGCATCAAAACTGGAAGAAAGGCTTTAGGATTTTCCCATTCACGGGGGCATCCAGTAGGTCACCCTGCAAGTTTTCCAGCTTGAATGTGTTGTTTCCACCTTGTTCAAAATTTTTGAAGGGACCGTACCATAAAGGATCAAATTTTCCATGCTTCCCCTTCTCTGCCCTTCGTATGTCCCATCTTAGTACTAAATATCCAACCTGCATCTTTTTGTCTTTCGCATGTTGATCAAACAGGTCCTTCATTTTCTCCTGATATTTGGTCAACCTATGATTCACTTGATTTCGGGTCTCCTCCAGCTCTACCAATTGGTTCATCCTCTTGGTAATGTCGTTCGGCTCCTCCTGCCATTCCTGCATGAACCTAGCCATTGGTAAAGCCAATTGTATGGGAAAACCTGCTACCCTACCATAAACCAACTCATATGGGGATTTCCTCGTTGACCTCTTGCTAGTGATCCTATTCGCCCATAACGCGAATTTGAGCTGGGAATCCTAGTTTTTCTGATTTTCATTAATGGCTTTCTTTAGCGCTCTCACCAAAGTTTTATTTGAAGATTCTGCTAAACCAGTCCTCTATGGGTAGTAGGAGGTGGAGTGTCCCAACACAATGTTATATTGCTAACAAAAACTGATGAACTTAGCAGAATTAGAAGCCTGGGCATTATCTGTAACAATCTTGGCAGGGAAACCAAATCTCGAGATAATGTTCTCTTCCAAAAATTTTATCACTACTGTGTCTGTTGCATTCCTTTCTGGCACAGCCTCCACCCATATGGTGAAATAGTCGGTGGCTGTTAATATCCATTTATGTTGCCCACTTGATTCAGGATGATTTTTTCCAATAAAATCAATTCCCCACTGTTGGAACGTTCATCTATGTGTACAGGGATCATGGGCAAGGGAGAAAACTTCTGCCTTTTTGTGAATTTTTGACATTTTTTGTATGCTCTAACCCGAGCGAAAACATCTCCGAAGAGCTTGGGCTAGAAAAAACCAGCTTTCAAAATCTTATGGGCAGTGGCTCTCCAGCTATAGTGACCACCACATATGCCCTCGTGGAACTCTGCCATTACTTCCTCCACTTCATTCTCGATAAGGCATAAGAGTAGGATGCCCGAAGGGTCTCTCCAAATCAAACAGCCATTGGCTATAATGAAATTCTGTGACTTTATCCTTAGTGTTATATATTTTTCTTTGTCATAGCTAGGGGGCACCTAGGAGTCAAAATATATTCTACAACTTCCTTGTACCACGGATTGAGGAGGTACTTGATATGAGTCTTCTGTGTAGTTGTTTCTATCCCACATCATTCATATGTTTTTTCAGACTCCTCGTTTGCTATCATAGATAGATTTATCCCCAAAGCCTGACAATTTGACTCTGACAGGATTTTAGCTAATCCCTATCCTTTAATTAGCTTGGTGGGGTGTATCTCTAACTCATATTCTTGTATCTTTGCAATCCATTTGCCCCCTTTCCCCTCATTATCTCCCTGGATAAAGATTTCTTTTACAACTGTCGTGGGTATAAATGCAGTAATGGATGATTGCAAGACATACATTCGAAATGCTTTGAGAGATTTAACCAGGGCATAAGCTTGTTTCTCTAGGATGTTATATTTTAACTCAACATCACGGAGCACCTGACTGAAGAAAGAAATAGGTTGCTCATACCCCTCTTCATTCTTCTGTAACAATACTGCTGCAATGGTGTGAGGAGATGTGAATGAAAATATCATGAAAGGTTTGGTGCAATCTGGTCCAGCCAGCACTGGAGCTTCTGCGAAGAAGGTCTTAATCCTGTTAAAAGCCTTGCATGACTCGGGAGACCATTTTACCTCATTATTCTTCTTGAGCATCTCAGTTATATGCCGAACTATCTCTGCATAGTTTGGAATGAACCTTCTCAAGAAATTAATATGCCCGAGGAACACTTGGACCTATTTCTTATTTCTGGGGAAAGATATGATGTTTATAAATTCTACCCTTTTAGGGTCAATTTTCACCCCAGCCTTTTTCACAATGTGTCCCAATAGTTTACCTTCTTCTAAAGCAAACAGTGATTTCTAAGGTTTTAGAGAGAGACCATACCTTCGACACTTCTCAAAGGTCCTGCGCAAGTGTTCAATATGTTCTGCATCATCCTTTGAGAACACAGTGATGTCATCGAGGTAGACCACTACGAATTTATCCTTTTCCCCCACAAAAGAAATATCCATGGCCCTTGCATTGATCAGTCCGAATGGCATCTGAGCATACATAAATTTTCCCCAGGGAGTGGTGAAGGCAGTTTTATTTTGATCTTCCAGAAGCACAACCACCTGATTGTATCCAGAAAAACCATCCATCATAGACATCCATGAAGCTCCCACTACCTTCTACAATATATGGTCCATCTTTGGCAGTGGATAATTATCGTTTAGAGATGCTCAGTTTAAATTTTGGAAGTTAACACATAGTCTTATCTCTCCATTATTTTTTCGAACTGGGACCAAGTTGGCCACCCACTCAGAGTATCTCAATGGTATGATGATCTTGGCCATTAATAGCTTCTTGATTTCCTTCTCTATGAAGGGAAGGAGAAAAGGGTTAATCTGTCTGAGCTTCTGTTTATGTGGCTTCGCATCTTCTTTTAAAGGATTCTTGTGCTGAATGATGCTGATATCAAAAGTATTCAAGTATTGATAAGACCATGCAAAAAAATCTTTGTATGTATGAAATAATTTATGATATTTCTCTTTATATTCTTCAAGAACCTTTTTAGACAACTTTACAATTTTTGGATCAGCTTTGGTGCCAAGATTCAGGTCATCCACCTGATTTTCTTCTACCACTTTACTCGGCTGTAATGGGACGTCATTTTTGTCAAACAACCTCTCCAAAGGAACTAGTCCTCTAGGTATTACATTTTCTTTGAGTTGCAGCACTTTATGACCAGCCATGCTTTCTTCCCATTTTTTTTGAGAATGGTCTTCAGCCTCTTCTTCATCGACGTCTATATCCATATTGGAGAATTCTCCAACAGTCTCCATGAATCTTCTTACCTGATCCTCATCCTCAAACACCTGTCAGTGTTTGACATTGTTGGGAATGGAAGGTTGGTAGTGAACTTCAATCTCATATCTTAAAAGAGGATTTTGAGGTGGCCGAAAGGTACTGGCAGCCACAGCGAGAGAATCTGCCATTCTGTTTTGCTCTCTTGGTATGAACTGAATATTAAAAGCTAAGAATAATTTTTCTACTAAATCCCATACCTCATTCCTATAGGCCCTCAGTTGTGGGTGTTTAGCTTGACATTGATTTCTCACCTGCCTCACCACCAATTTTGAATCTCCCAGAACTTTCAGTCTATGAATGTTCATACTCCTTGCTGTTTGCAAACCTAGGAGCAGTGCTTCGTACTTAGCTACATTTTTTGTATCTTCATATTCCAATTTAAAAGATAATGGAACCCATTGGCCAGTAGGGGAAATTAGGAGCACCCCAGCTCCATTCCCTTCTTTAGAGTTGGCTCCATCAAAATGCAATGTCCAAACTCCAGCTTCTTGATTCCTTGAGGATTTCTCGGTTTTGATCTGACAGAACGATGGCTCCTGTACATAATCTTGGTCTTCTTCCAACATTAGATATGAGAACTCACCTTCTTTACTATATACCGGTGAATTAACAAAATTTTCAGCCTTAGTGACCATCTTTACGAACCTTGTCTCCCGATACAGTCTCCTTTCTTGCCCTCCAAATACAGGGATAGTAGCATAAGTTAGATCCAGTTTTATTGACCCTTCGATTTTCATTCCCCAAGACCTTGACAACAGCATCCCGAAATGACCTGGGATATCAACTACTACTATTTCCATCACCACACTCTTGGCTGGGATTTGGGCTAGATTAACTACCAAATCCTTGATCATCCCAAAAAATTTGACTCTTTTGGAATCAAAAGAGTAAAGGTCTTTATATGGGCGAGTGATTTGCAACCCCAATTGCTCCATCATCGATAGGGGCAAGAGATTATGAGACGCTCTGGAATCCAACATACAATTATGCAATAACAAATCATGGATTACTAATGACACATAGAAAGGAGGGGTCGAAGCATCTAATTCTTCAACGTGAGGACCAAAAACCACCATGGGCCTTTCTTCTTGGAGGTTCAGACTATCTGGGATGGGGGATGCTTCTGGGGGAGGCATAAAAGAGGAGACCTGAGACTGATAGGCTAGCTGCTTCAGTAGTTCAGTCAGAGAGATTGAGATTTTGACTTTGTCAAGCTCTTTTTGCAGATTAAATACAGAGGAAGACTTCTCTATTATATTTTCTTTTGAGTCTCTATTTTCAGCTAAAGGTTTCTCTTCTTTCAGTACAGCCTTGGCATTTGGAGTAGTGGCTAACTTTGAAGAGAAAGGAATATGATCATTAGAATATAATGGCTCGGTTATAGGCCTCTTACCTTTATCTCCAACCTTCTGCACCATTATCTCCTTCTGTACAACTGTTTCTTTTTGGGGCATCTCTTCCTCCTGTTCTTGTGTATGGGTTCTTTTTCTAGAAGACCCGAGATCATATTTTCTATGGAACTGCGCTTGCATGAAGTCAACGAACTTCTTGCAGTAATCATCGATCTCTGTATCTTCAGTGGCTCTAGATTTTTCTTCTTCTTACTGCAAAGGAAGCCCCACTCCATCACCTTCTTGCAAAGGAAACCCAACTTCATCACTATTTGAATAAGAAAGATATGGATCATCTCGCTCATCTAGAATGTCTTTTGTAGGGCCATCCATTTGTCCTTCTAGGTACAGTGGTGGCTGTATATGGTCTTACTGCTCCTTTTAATCTCTTTGTAGTATTTGTAGAGGTGGCTTTCTGTATTGTGGATTATAACCTCTATTTGGAGCAGTTTGGAATGTTTTAGAGGTGGAGTTCTTTGCCTCGAGTTCAAGCTTCACCAGCTTTCTTGAAATATTTTTGATCATTTTATTCATCTCTTCAATTCTATTTTCAGCTGCCTCTCTGTCTTGGCCGGATGTGGACACCTCTTCTTTTCCTCTCTATCTGGCCTCGTGATATGGTCTCCCCTTCGATTTACCTATAGAGGCAAAATTAGCCTCTACCTCCAGTGCATCAGTTTGGGCCTCATCCAGGGTGGCAGACTTCCTCTCTCTTAGAGAGAATCCAAATTCTGAATCAAAAGGCGCTACAAACATGAATTTAGCAACAGTCTGGTGAGGTTTCATTTCAGCTGGGAGGCTTGTGTATAGTTTATTGAACCTTTTAATGAATTCTGGCACTCCCTCATTATTTCTTTTTCTAAGTGCATTGAACTTGGTGAGACAATATCCATGGTATTTCTTTTCTCCCCATTTTCTGATAAAGGAATTTTCCATCTCCTCCCAAGTAGTAATGGAGCAGTCTCCCAAAGTTTTGAACCATTTTCTGGCTTCTCCATCTAAGGACTGGACAAACAGTCTCAACACTACATCCAAATGTTCGACATTGAAGTTTTCTGCAAAGGCACAAAAAAATTCCAGGTGTTTCTGAGCTTTAAGATCATTTTCCCCGTTGAAATGAGGCAGGATTTTCAAATAATCTTGAGGCATGTAATTTAATAATTGAGGCAATGCCAAGGGGGCATATTTGTTTAACAGGAAGCTCGGAACAACCATCGGAGGTTGTGGGGGTGGAAGGAGAATCTGATGAGTAAGAGGAGGTGGTGGAAGAGAATTATGTATGACAATTGGTATATATTGAACGGAGGCTTGAGGGGCTGATGGAAATGTTGGAATTTTAACAGTAAAAACTTCTGTGACTTATTTAACTTCTTCAACTTCAGGAGTGGGATGAAGAAAGAAGCTGGTGGTATCTACAGATTCAGCTTCATATTTAACTTGAATATTTTCCAGAGAGGGGTTATCTGAAGAATAATCAAGGGTTCTCACTGTGGAGTCAGAACCTTGATCTTGAGCTATTTGGGAGGAGGAGGATGGAGAGTATTCCAAATAAAATCTAGGGATATCTATGTGGGCTGACTTTCTTTCTCTCCAACCTCTCTTGTGTAGAATATTTTCTCGGTCAGACACCGAAGGTGTTCTCAACTGGGATGTATCTGACCTTAGATGTGGCTTTTGGGAAGCCAGGACTATAAATAGATTTATCTTATGAATGACAGTGGAGTCGCCAAGGTGAGCAATCTACAACTCTCAACTCTTCCTGCTAACCTGTTCTGAAGAGTGAATGAAAAGTTTGTCGAGGCCCAGGGATTTATATTTTCTCAAATTCATATCCTCGGCAACGATGCCAGAAATATGTTGTCACTCCTAGAGACAGTCTTGAGTTGTAGAAAGACTAGTGCCTAGGAAATCTTAATCAGCAAGGAGCATATAGTTCAACTTATAAGGGTTGACAAGAAGGAGCCCTCATGCTATAATATCTTAAGTGAAAAGATTTGGTGAAAGTGGAACTAAGACTCTCAAAAATTAAACACAGTAAGACTAATACTGTAGTAACAGAGTGTAAACTTTTATATGTGAATGTATCAGACAATTTTAAGACAGAACACTGAAAATGGGGCTGAATTCTAGAATAATTCACAGAGGTTAATAAAAGGAGGGCGATGGCTGTGTAAGAAAGTGTAATGGACATTAACTGTAATGGAAGCTCGATCTAGAAACAAATATTCACATATACTGGGCCTATGCAATAATAAGAATCCATACATGAGAACAATTTTAAAGACAGAGCTCCATTGTTGCTAATATCATAAGAACGTTGGTAGAAGTAAAGAGTGAAACATAATATCCTGCCTGAGCCATATTTAAAGTACTAGACATGAGTAAATATGAGTATCAACAATGATAAATTCACATTTAAACATATGGGCACTCACATTCCAGAACAGAGATATGAGAAATATGGAAATCGATGAAATGAACATTTCTATTATAAAACATAAGGAAGAGCTACAAACTATGAAGCACTCCGATCAGAATCCCCAATATCGACAAAACTCCTTATCACTGAATTCCAATGGGATCTTCAACATTAATATCAAAGTTCATAAAAAAAATACACACAGAGTTGTTTTATAGTTAGTTATTTTGAAAATATGGAACCTCATATCAGTCCCTGCTGACTGCTTTTATATATTTTTTCACCGAACATACGCGGAAAGATATTTTGGGAAAATATATTTTCCGCGTGCTAGTTTGAAGTTTTAAGTCCTGATAAAAACATCAAAATTTATGATGAGAATAAAACACTTCCCATCATTTACAATCTGGGCTCATTGCCATTTCTAAAGAAAATATCATAACTGTCTAACAGAAAGTGAAATTTGCAAGAGTGAAATATGAATCTCACTCGGATATTGAAAGTAAAAATAGAAATAAAAACTGGAGGCCATGCGGGCCGAATCATGAGTTGACACTTTCAGTGGTGGGAAAGAGTTGAGGTAGTGGCTGAAGCAGGCAATACGATGGTTGCAGAAGAGCTGGCTAACAAACTAGCATGACTTGTACACCTCTGCCAGGTGTCGGCTATAGGCTCAGGTATTTCAGTGAAAGCTTCTGCCTTAATGTAAACTTCAGTAAGTTCATCATAAATCGCCTGAGTAGGAATCTTAGATTTCACTTGGTGAAGAAGCGAGAACTCTTTGCTGAGGACTAAAACTAAAGTTTTAGCTTTAAGTCGAGAAAATTTTTCGGAAGGTATGTCAGTCTGATTCATTGCTTCCTTCAGTCGGAAGTCATACACTGTGTTAGAGTCGGTCTCTTCATCCCTCCGTCAGAGATCAAAATCTCTTTTGTTGCATTTCATTTTAGGCGTCTGATCCAATTTAGTCAGCTGCATTCCATTAGGATCATGGATCATCTGACGGAAGGGTCTTGTCACTCATATCCCTCATGTCATGTACCTGTTGGTCCGTATCTGTTCATCAAAGTTCATCAAAATCATTTCCAGTCATTGACAGTCAATGTTTGGTCTTTTGGTGGGAAAAGAGTCATTTTAGGGTTTCCAGTCTCATTAGGTTTAGGGTTTCACAAATTTAGTCTTCAAAGTGTCCAATAATGTCAGCAGGAAGATGAGGGAGGTTCAAAATAAGTTTTAATTTCAAAAATTTCATCATCATAATGTTAGATCATGACTTTTCTTCAAAACTCTGTTTTGAAGAAAAAATGTCAATTTTGTCTTTTGTAATAAATGCCATGTAATTTTCAAAAGTGTTATTAGTTGTGAAGATCTTTAGGCATAGCCCTGGTTTCCTTTGCCAAATTCCATGCCAGCTATCCCTGCAAAAAATAGACAAGAGTTTCATCATTCAGCTCAAAAACTCAAAGGAAACAAGCAAAACAGAGTTTATATTAAAAAAGTGCAAAGCGCCAAATTTCAAACATTAGCAAGTGGGTTATTTCAAAACAAAAATCAAATTCCTTTGTGTATATAGGATATTTTCATATTCAAACAGTTCATTTGCACCAAAAGACATCATTAAGCCGAGTCAAAGTGTGGAAGAGCGAAAACAGTGTTTTGGAGGACCGACTGTGGGAGAAATTCAGGGTCGCAGCGCACTGGAGGAGGGTCGCGGTGCACATGGTTGTCGCGGAACATAGAGCCACCCATCACTGTGTTATTTTGAATGGGCATGGTGCATACACCAGGTGCGGCGCACAGGGCCGACAAGCAAGATTTTTGTCACTGCTTCATGAAATTTCAAATCGACTCAACCTCTTATGATTCAAGTAAGTTTGTGAGCCCTTGCAATTGATTTTAAACAGTGTTTGGTGTGGTTCGAAGGGAAGAATATAAGAGTTTGAATGGTTGAAAACATAAACCCTATCTTCTTGATAAAACTGCTCCTTAGGGTTTTGAATTGGAATTTTAAAATTTGATTCTGGTGCCAAAACACTCCAACTCCATTTCTCACTTGTGTTTCCCTTTCCCATCACTGTCATACCATCATTATAGCCTCTCTCCTATTCCCCTATATCCCAAATCATTTCCCATCATTTTCCCCTTCCCATTTCATTGGTAAAATTTCCCAAAATCCAAAATTCCCAAACAGTCAAGTGACTGTCCTCATACTTCAAATTTCACTTGACTAAACCACATTTTTCCCACTGTACTATTTCCCACAGTCCCTTCCTACTTGGCACATATTTGGAAATCAAGACAAAGACATCAAATTCCTATTTTCACCTCATACAAATCAGCATGTAATTGACATAGACTTTCAACACCATGGAGACAGACACTGAAACTTCATATGAACAAGACAGTGATTCTACCATTGAGCTACATGCACCGAGAAGGCCTCGTAAAGGTGGAAAACATGTGAGAGAAGAGCCCACCTCATTGACTCAGTTGCAGGCCTGTCCACTTGCCATGGCATGTTTTTGAGAGCAATCATGCTATCAGTACTGTCAGATGATTGCTCGGATTCAGCATCATCAGGAGTTGGCTCGGTTGTTTGTTTTAAATTTGCATGATGGTCAGGTAACTTTTGCTGGTGTAAATTTCACCTTGACACCGGAAACCATTTCTCAGGAGACAGGAATACCGAATGTAGGTGAAGAGTGGAACAAGAGACAGCAGGTGGATAGAGTGCATTATGAACCATACATCAGGCCTAGCTATGTGAGACAACTCAATAGGGTATTCCCATTCCAGTTTCTGAAGGAATCCTATGCACCTTTGATGAGATTCATTATCAGATACTTCAGTTGTGAGGGCCGGTTTTCACGCCTCTATGCCTACCACATCAGGTTATTGATGCATTTCACGAGAGTGAGGATGATGAACATTCCATATTTCATGTGCTGAAACATCGAGAGAATGACCACTCTTGTGCAGAAGAAGACTCTCGAGCAGCTGTACAACAATATTTATCACTATGCACTCATCAAGATCATTGTTATACATCAGCTTGGATTGCAGGGCATTGCATGGGAAGATTTCATTTCCCATGAGTTCTTCACAGCCCGTCAGCCTCCTCTGGATATTTTCCATGATGCAGGTGAACCTTCACATTAGCTTGAAGGTCCCGAGATAGAGCCTATCAGTGTGCCAGTGTATGTCACTTATCAGAGAGGCACGAGAGTATTATTTGTAGCAGCCCGATGAGTACTATCTCCACCCAGGGTGGAAGGGGTCTCGTTTCTGTCATCAGTAGCACATGTATAGGTAAAGGATAGAGGTAAGAGGCCCATGCAGGATGAGGACCCTTCAAAAGGCCAGGATCTGATTTCATATTGATTGATGAGGATTTGAGCTCTACAAGATCAAAATTGAGAGAGATCATTCAGGAGCAGAAGGCCGAGATCGAAACATTGAATGACAAGTTGTAGAGATCTCAATGGATCATAAACTATCTGGAGCAATGGAACAAACAGTTTGAGGATCAAAAAACGATCATGGAGTTGCAAAACATCCGTGAGAACTGGCAAGTTGCCCGGAGAAGCCCAACCGAGATGACACCTATTGAGCGGGAGATCGAGGCTGATAGAGAGACTTGGCTTGAGAGGGTTAAAATTCATCTTGAGAAGCTGTTGGAGAAGGAAAACAAGGAGAAGAACATTCTCAGACACATGAAGAACCACTATTGGGCGCGCAATCACGTTTGCAAAGTGAGGATTAAAATCCCGAAGGCAAGGCTAAGGAGGGCATTGAAGCGTCGCAAAAGGCATTATAGGCTCCAAATTTTGGCTGAAGCTTCGTTGGATGAGCATAGCACTTGATCAGGGACCTTCAGCTCAAATTTCAAGAAATTTGGGAAAAATTTTGTCAATTTTGAATTTTTTGGTCACAAAACAGGTTTTCTTGCCCAACGCGTGGCGCCACTTGGCGTGCGCTTATAATTGGCAACTCTTCAAGAGGAAACCTTTGAATTTATGGATTTTTTATCAAAATATATGCATTCTCATGGATTACCTTAGGATTTCATCAAGTTCTGGGTTGCCTAAAGTGTCAAAAACACCCTAAAAATTGCCTTTCTGCCACTTTTTGCACACACAAGAAGCAGTGTTGGAAGATTGAACTTTTGGAGGGGAAAATAGCAACCAAATCCAGAAATACTACTTGAGTTGGAAAGTAGACAGGTAGGGCTTTCCAACGAGCTATCATGAACTAAATTTGGACTTCGGGAAGGGCCTCAAAATCAACTCCAAACTTGTGCTATGCATAGAGATTCCAGGCGCGGCGCATAGAGGAATTTGGCCTATTTTTCACTCAGCAGCTCAGAATTTCGCCTAGTTTTGGCCAGTTTCACTTTTTCATGTAAATATTGATGTAATTTCATGATAATGATGTAATTTTGGCACATTTTCACTCATTCTAGAAGATTCATTCACCAAAAGGTGAAATGTAAGTGAATGGATCAATTTCCTAGCATATAGAGGCAAGTTGTTTCATTGCCTATTTTCTAGTTCCTAGTTTAGATATGGTTGAAACAGCTCATAGAATGATGAGATCTACCCCTAGAGGCATGGGAATGAGTTAGGCTTGTCTATATCATGTATTTCTTCAGTCATTTTCATCGTTGGACACTTGGGATTACTTGGCACTTCATTGTACATTTCATCTCTGCACTTTTGGCAAAGGAATAGACCAGGGTTTGCAGCACTCTTTGGGATCCATGTGGCTCTGTGTTTTGATGGTGTTTTTATCTATGTAATTTTAATTTCAATGATGTTTATGTGTAACATTTTCCCTTCTCTTTTCTTCTTAAATTAAACAAATCAGTGTTAAAGGTGGAATTCATTAGCTTGCTTTGCTCTGCCTTCAAGTTTGTTTAATTTTCCATGTTTTCATCTGTTGGAGTAGGAATCTTGATACCATATTGCTCTATTCATCTCCTCACCAGTATGATCCATCCATTAATTCAATATAAAGCATCAAAATGATTTCCTTCCTTGCCCCAATCAGAACTCTGCAAAAACCAGGCCTAATCCCCGCACCCAAAACTGCCTTTCCCTTTGATCCAACAAAAACCCCCAAAAACACAATCAAACTCCTTCACTTATATACCTAGCCTAAAATTAGCCTTTATTTCAAATTCATCTCAAGCCCTATTGATTATTTTTGCTGAGATTGACTCGGAGAGAGCCCTCTCCTGTTCTGGTAGGGCTAGCTACGAGACTGAGTGTGGTTTGAAGTTACACTGAAATCTACCCTTTTCAGCTTGAGGTAGATTTAGGCAATAACACACTCGTAGTGGCCGTAGGACTGCATTGGAAGGATCCCAGCTTGATTGGAGCTCGGTAAGTGTTATCTCTGTCTAATCTGTCTCGAACTGCTCCAAACTAGCCACCACCTTTTCCAAACTGCTCAAAGTCATGCTGCGCGTGGACTCTTTCTCTATTGCCTTCTGACATTCCAAAGCTTTTTTGAATCTATTCCTGATACCTCCCTTTACCAAATCTTCTGGACTTAGCTCATTTAAAAGAGAAATATACCTCTTTTAATTTTGGATCGTATTAGAGGCATCAATACCTCCTTCATGAAGTGTTCTTCTGAAAAAGGCGTACATCGGCCCTTTTTTCCTCAATGATATTCAGGAATGCCCAACGCTTCTTCACTTCCATGATAATTTCAGTCCAAATCAAACGCTGAGTGTCCAAGAGGGTGATATTTCCATTTATTCGGTTGGTTAGATCTCGAATAGTTTTCTCTTGCTGTGCCTTCTCTTGTTTTCCCTCCTTTATCTCTTTTTGCATAGCAGCAACCTTTTTGGAGTTCTCTGTGAAGAGGGCCTCGAGCTCGCTGATCCTATGAGATGCCATTGAGACTTGATTTTCTACCGCTTGAAGTTCAGCCAGTGTCATGGTCAGTTGCTCTGAGAGTGAGCTAGTCCCTTCCGGAGCTGGTGGAGTGCACACATGGGTATCCCAGCTTATATGTAGTTCATCCATTCTTCCTTGTAAAGTAGCCATCTCCTCTGAAATTTTAGCTTTATATTCCCTTTCCTTTGCAAGGGAGTCTGCCAGGCTTGCCTTATCTTTCTCTTCTTGGACTAACTCAGCGGTTTGTACGTGATGAGTGCCAGGTATATTCACTTTGTGCTTCACGACTACGACCTGTCTTTGAAATTCGGCGATGAGATGGCCTTGGGGATCTACTTTACCCTTCTCCTTCCCTTTTACCACTTCTTGGAGACTGTGTAGATCATTCGAGAGTGCACAAGAGTTGATCTTCTCCCTTTTGAGATTTTCAAGCACTTGGTTATGCCTAGTCTGTAACTTTCTTAGAGTGAGGGAGAGCTTTACTACCTCATCATTTAACATATCACCGAAACACTGGAACAAATTACACTTGTCGATTGGCGAGACTTGTGAAATGCTTATTTCTATTTCCAGGGCTCTATAATTGGTGGTACCAGCCTCTGGGTTTAGGATTTATTCAATCATAGCCAGTATTAGTTGTTCTTTTTCCAAGTCAATTACAGATGAAAACCTGGTATGGTACTTATCGACATATCCTTCTAATTTAGACAAGTGTTTTTACCTGATTGTTCTGTTCCTTACCCTTATTTCGCTCTCCCCTCTAGAGCTGATAGCTGAGACAGCTTGCGAGACTTCTAAGAAGTCAGAAGAAATCGTGCCATCTCGTATCACTACAAAGCTCACTTTTCCCTTGTCTGGTTGACCATAAAGTGTTTCACTTTGCAGTAGCTGTTCATCTTCCATGATTTCTGCTTCGTTGGTCCTGGTTCTTTGCCTTTTGGAAGGAGGGGAACCTTCTCTTAACACGTTGACCTCTTCTACCTGTTTCTGATCTGATTCTCTCATTGAAGCAATATCTACCTTTTCCCTTGTCGCAGATGAATCGGTCTCCATCTGTGAAAGAAAAGGCCAGGTTTCAAGATTAGCTCGCCATTCGTTGAAGGGCCTTGTTTCATGAGTGTAAGTGGTCGATTTAATCTTCTTCCTTTTTTTTGAAATGATGCCTTTCGGATCATAGGGCCAAGCTTTACCTTGCCTTAAATCCATGCCTTGGAACAGGTTTTCCACCACGGGAAGGGCGTGCCTCGAGTTAACAATGAAAGGGCCGATGGTTGTAAGAAGCTTGAGAATAAACCCCTTTTTTGCAGGGAGGAAGTGGATCTGGTTAGCCTTTAAGGTCTGCTGGAGGTATTCCAAAGCGTAAATCCACCGCGCAGGGAAAAATGGCAAGTGGTAGGGAGAAACTTCGGCTCCGTAAACCCTGATTTCAGTATAGTGATTAAAAATATACCAGTGTCCAGTGCTTTCAGCCTCACTGCACTGCAACCATTTCTTCTGCTCAGGAAAAATCCTAGGTGGAGGAGAATAATGAATAATAGTATAGGCTATGGGCATGAAATTATTCAAGAAATTTGAGTAACCCACCCCATTTTCCAACTTATGTGTTGCGGGATTCCAGTCAAAAACTAGTCTTGGTTGAGAGTTTATCCTATAGAATTTTTATAAACCCAAACCCTCAAAATTATCAGCCTGTTGGAAGAGGAACAGATAAAAGACCATGGAACAGAAACGAAAACAACCTGTATTTGAGAGATCCTGCAACTGAGTTTGGATGGCAGAGTCCAAAAAACCAGGGATATCTAAGACGACACCGGGTTGCGACATTAACCACAAAAAAGCTATTCATTCTTTTGAGACTCGCTTGAACCCTTCTATACCTAGTAGCCCTGCAATAAGAGCAAGGGTAGGCTGAAGGTCCTCCTTGAATAAACTCAGGGGCATTGGATCTGCAGAGGGGAAAGTTGTGAGATGAGAGTCAATAATGGCAATGATGAAATCGCTCTGTTGCCTCCATGGAAGTTTAGAAAACTGATGAGATAATGTCATTTCATTGAAACTGACGTAATTCGAACTGGTAGGATAATAGAGAGCTTTTATGATGATTTTGGGGGATATACTGAATATTTTGTTCCCCTGAGAAGATAGGACATGCCCCGACATTCATCGTAAGCATCCCGGAGCCAACAAATGAATTTAACCACTAAGTAGACAGGGGGAGTAATCTGATGATACAGTCCAGAAAAAACGACTCGAAACCTATCTCTATTTTCCACATGCTTCTTGAACAGCTCAGGCTTGATGCTACTAATGAAAAATGGGTATTGCAGGTCTTGGATGTCAGCTTGCAAATCTGTGAAAGGTTCGGGTCTAGGCGCAGCCCTGGATTCACGGGCTTGGGGAGTTTCAGGCTCTAATTTCTTGACCGTGACTTTATCCATGACCATTATAAAAATTTAAAAGTGAAAGGAAACCAGATAGTATAAAAGGGATGGAATACCTACGAAGTAGAGATAAAGCTTGGGAAAAAGAGGTAGGGAGATTAAAAACGACTCGACAAACTTGGTATTGGGCGCTCATGCTTTCGCTTATACAGTAACTGTAAACAGAGAGTATTTTACCATAGTAAATCATGGAACAAGGCTATACTATCTGAAAACAGCTCGGGAAGCGATGTTAGGGCGATGCTGGTAGGGATGACGTCATAAGGACGCTGACACTGAGATGCATGGCATCGGGGGATTCGATCTCAGGCTTTAGTTAGGTGGATACCGTGCATCGGGTTAAATGCCAGTACTGGTCTTGTGCCGGGTGTCCTAGGACTTACCTTCCATTGGATCATGGTGACAGATGTACCTTGGGATCAAGCCCACGAGGAATGCGAGGCGATCTTTGTAATAACTTCAGACCCACGACCGTTTTCCCCACATAGTGCTTGACTCCTGGCGTCTGTCTTGCCACGTCATTAGAATTTTAGGGGGGGGGTGGGGACTTTCGCCTTCCCCCTACCATCTATGACCCCTCCGGAATTGTTCGTGCGTTCCTTTATTATGTGTGCCGAACACGAGCAGGTCCCGCCCATATCATTTTCTCTGCGCCTTTCATACTCTTTTTTTTTTTTAAAATTTCACTTAAGACCTTTGACATCCTCTCGCTTTATTATAAAGTGTGCTTGTCCCCTTTTCATATACGACTCATTTTGATTTTGTTTCTCTCTCACACCCTTTAAAACATCAACCTTTTAATACTGTCGGGTAATCTGCCTTTATAATGGTTTCTTACACATAGAGAGGGTGGATGATATAACAACAGTGTACATGTTGGCATATGGTACTGGTGTACATGTGGTATTGTGTGGATGTCGTACATGTTGTGTTGCGGGAATGCGGTACCATGTAGGTGCATGGTGTAGTCGTGGTATCATGGCATGTGTATTCATTGTGTTGTACTTTGTATATGTATATGTATATGTATATGTATTATGTTGTATTGTACACCGTGTTTAGGTGTATGTGTTGTATGCCGGTGTCAGCATAAGTATTGTGTTGAATTTTACACCGGGTGTAGGTGTATGTGTCGTATGTCGGTGTGGGTGTGTGTATTGTACGAAATTGTATGTCGTATGTGGGTGTAAGTGTTGTGATGTACACTTTGTGTATGTGTACATGATTGAAGAGAAGAAAAGGCACTGGGTGGTTTCCGTGTGTGGCAACCGATTTAGTGTGTGTACAAAAAGAATAAAGGTAGAAGTAAGGATTGATGAAGGATAAGTCAATATTTTATTTTAGTTTTATTCTGCATGTGATCTATTATTCTTACTTATGATGGTTACATGTGATTTATGATTATTGTTTATCATGATTGCATGTGATTAATGATTTTGACCTATGATGGTTGTGTTTTGAGATAATCAGATGTGATATGTTTATGCATGATGAGTTTATCAAATAACTAGTTTGACTTGTGGTGGTAGGAAGTAAACATAAGTGCAAGTGTAAGTTATTTAAGGCTACAAATGAGGTATTATTTGAATTTATTTCCATTTTTTTGAAACTAATGGAAATTATGTGCTTGGTACAGGAAAACATGTAATGCCCGGTTGGGTGGTTGAAACTGATTGTAATCATTAGAAACAACAAAAAAAGGAATTGGAACATGCAACAGTATGGTGGTAAAGCACTTAAAGAGAAGGGCCATTATGGGACACTGGAACCCAATATTGTCCATTGATTTCCATGAGCATGCTATGACTTTCATGATGGTTTTGGGGAAGGTATATGCCTTGTTTTTTATGTCTTTCTATGCAAGGAAGCCTTGCCAAGGGATGTACTGCTCGAGATGGGGGTTCTAGTGGAACTTGGAAGGTGAGTGACTTCACGAAAGGGGGTGGACGGATTTCTTGAGGGATTATGTAGTAAAGAAGGGAAGGTGGAGGATGGATTTTTTTTGGTCATTAGAATTTCTAGATGGAATCAGATGCACATTGGGAGTGTGCCCTAGAACAATGGGCCAGTAACTGTTCACTGAGAGGACAAATGGCGCAGAATTGTAGCATTGGACATTGGAAGCAACGTTAAATTTTAAAATGGATTATGGACTTCCTGTAAAGGAGGTGAATCTTGGTATTGTTGAGATTCAACAAGAAGATCCTAGTGAAAATGAAGCACCTACACTATGATGGAGCCTCAGGCTATTTTTAGGTGTATGTCTATTTATAGATGTATGTGAAAACTCTATTTATAGATTGCATGTCTATTTATAGATTCATGTATGATATTATTATCCCTTAATATTAGTTGGACAATAAACTATATTCTATTCTCAATGATTACTTGGAAATGGAGTTTTCTTTAGTGCAACTTTTTGGAGTTTCTGGTGCTAGAATCCGGTGAAAAAAATTGAGGTAAAATATTGATTTATGTTATTTAAATTGGTTTTTTGATTGTACATATGGATTCAGTACCCTAAAAAACCCTTAGGGCACTTAGATTGTGCAATTTTACCCATCAAACTTATGCCTTCAATGAATTCCTACTGGATTTTAGAGAAATTAGACCAGAAAAATCCACTGGAAAAGCCTTCAAAAAGTTAATTGACTACTCGCTTGGAAATAGTTAATTGAAGTGGAAAATAAATTAGCTAAAGGAATTTCAAGTTAAGTGGTTGGTTGGTGGGACATGTAGGTTTACTTAGTTGTAACTAAGTGATTCGAAGTTGTAACAGAGTTGGAAGTGTAGTTATGCAAGGGGTAAAGTTGTTTAACTCAGTTAAGTGAGTTAAACTCAGTTGTGCTAGTTGTAACTGAAGATACACTAGTGAGAGATAAAGTGAATTAATTATTATTAATTAATTCAGAATTAGTGGTCTCACATGCAACTGAAGATTTACTATTATTAAATGCATGCATGTTAGATCCATTGGAGACCCAATTGTGTTATAGGTGAAAGGGAAGTAAACTATAAGTTCTGACTTTATCCGGATGCACATATGCAACCACACACACATTAGATGTGCCCAATAGGATTGTGCATCCAAGGCAGACAATATTGCATTCATTCAGGGATTGTTATAAGTAGGTATTGTGAAGTGGAGGCAAATTGCAGTAACTTGGCTAAGGAACTTGCCAATATTTGTATGATAGCGTGAGACAATAAGTTCATGTACTGAGAGCTCTTGGATTAGAGCTTTGTATGTAATTTTTTCATAATCTATGATATAATATACAATAGAATATAGTGGGGTTTTTAGCTATAATCTTTCCCTGCTAAAATTATATGTGTTGTGTGCGATTGATCTTTCTTCATGATATTGTAATTGGTGATTGTGTTTCAAATTATGTAAATATTTGTAGAATTGATTTTGTATTTAACAGTATCATATTATTTTTAGATCAGGAGAATCCAAGACATTCATGTTACATGTATTTTGTGTAATTTATACATGGTATCAGAGCACATGAAATTGCAGTAGTGAAGCAGGAGTTGATTTTGTTGGTGGAAGGAATTCAAATTTGCAGAAAGAATTTCTTGGCGCTACAACTGATTCAAGATCGAAATGGATTTCAATGGCTTAAGGTTAGAGTACGCACTTGAGAAAAAATGAAACTAAATTTCTTGGAAGGACAGGATGGAGGTGGTACTCGAAGACAATGGCTTGAATGAATTCATTGAAAAATATGTTCCTAAGCCAGATGTTGCAGATGTTGCCAATCTTGATGCATGGAAAAAGAAAGTGGCATAGGAGAGGTGGATCCTGTTGGAGGGAGTATGAGACCACATTATATCAATCCTCCATGGGAAAGCCACACCATATTATATGTGGAAGGCTTTGACAGATCTATTCCAAATCAGCAATGACCATAGGAAATTGGCACTCAAAGATAAAATTAGAAAGATCAAGATGGAAAAGGGCGATACCATTCCAAAGTATCTCACAAAGTTTGTCCACTGTTGGGATGAACTAGGGAGTGTGGGAATAACTGTTGCTAATGATGATTTGGTGAGATTGGCTCTCTTGGGACTTCCTAAGAGTTGGCACAGTTATGAAGACTCTATCAACGGATGGGAAAAATTATCGGATTGGGAATGACTGGGGTCAGATCTGGTGCAGGAGGAGTTAAGGAGGAACACCAGAGATGGCTATTCATCAAAGCATGAATATGAAGATGATTGTGCTTTGGTTTCCAAGGCAAAGAAGGGGAAGAAATTCCATTCTAAAACTGAGTCTAAAGGCAAGAGCTAGATTTGTCCAAGGTGAAGTGTTTTCACTGTCACGAACATGGGCATCTTGCTACTAAATGTCCACAAAAGAAGAAGAACAAGAAGGGTGTTGGAGCTGCATTTGGTGAGGCCCTTGCCTCGCAATTTGAGCTTGACTTCTCTTTGATCGCATGCATGGTGTCAAGTGCATTGGGATCGGTGTGGTATTTGGATAGTGGCGCTTCCTTTCACATGACAAGAGATAAGGAAATTTTTAGTGATTTGGAGAAGAAATATCTCGAAATGCATATAGAGATGGGAAATGAAGGATGATACAGTGCTACTAGGATTGGTACCATTAACTTTTAGAGCGAGTCAAGTAAACCATTTCAATTGAAAGATGTTATGCATATTGTAGGTCTGAAGAAAAATTTGGTCTCAGTCGCAATGTTGGAGGACAGAGGTTATGACATTGTTTTTAGCGATGGAAAATATTTCATGCGACATAAAACAATGGGTCAAGCCAAGAGGATAGAGATTCTAGTTAAGAATATCTACAAGCTGGAGGCAGATGGCTACATTGACGTGATGGGCAAGGCAGAAAAAGTGGTGAGCAAGGATGAGGACGAATTATGGCACATACTATTGGGCCATCTTCATCATGGAGCCTTGAAATTCATGCAACAAATATCTACTAGACTTCGAATGGGAACACTTGTTGAATTAGATCAATGCAAGGGTTGCACCATGGGGAAGTATGTAAAGTCCACCTTTCATGAGAAGGAGAACCGTGCTTTGGGGATCCTTAAGAGAGTTCACACAAATGTGTGTGGACCGTTCTGGGTTGCTTCAACATCAAAACATAAGTACTATGTAATATTTGTTGATCAATTTTCTCGTAAATGTTGGATCTTCTTCATGCAGAAGAAGGATCAAACATTCTCAAAGTTCTGTGATTTTAAGGCATTGGTGGAGAAAGAGTAGGGGAAGCAAGTGAAGGCTCTTAGGAGCGATAATGGTGGAGAATACATCTCTAACGAATTAAAAAAATTCTTCATCAAAGAAGGAATTTGAAGATAACTCAAAGCACCTCATAACCCACAGCAAAATGGGGTCGTGGTGAGGAAGAACAGAACGATCGTGGGTGCAACACGAGCGATTTTACATGATCAAGGTCTAGCATTTGTGGGTGGAAACATGCAACACTGCAGTTTATGTGAAAAATCATTGTCCTCATAGAGTACTTAGCATGAGTACACCTGAAGAAGATTTCACTCATAAGAAACTAGATGTTTCACACTTTAAGATTTTTGGCTCATCTGTTTGTGTGCATGTGACCAAGGATGACAGGAAGAAGCTAGAGCTGACTGTTGAAGTTGGGATTTTTGTGGGGTACACAGAAACACTCCATAATTATCGTGTGTATTTTCCAAACAGTTGAATGACTGTTGTGCGATGGGATATAAAATTCTATGAGGGGAAAGCCATGCAGTTGTCGCTTGAGAGGGAGCTAGACTTGCATGCGAAGGAGGAATTGTTGGTTCCCAAAGATGAGTCTCTATATGTGGATCAACCACAAGAGGAGGTTCATGGAGTGGAGGAGTCCACTCACACAAATCCATCCATTAGAAATGGCAGAAGGTGTACCACATAAGCTAATAGGTTGAGACTTGATGCTGCACAGAAATGTAGGAGCCCCTACTTCATAGCGCATACAAAGACAGTCTCCTGACTGATTTACTGGATACATGGATCTCATGAGAAAATGTATTGTGACTGAACCATATTCCTTTCAGGAAGAAGTGTAGTAGCCCACATGGGTAGATGAAATGGTGGAGGAGTATGACTCCATTGTCAAAAACAGTGCTTGGGAAATTGTTCCAAGGCCGGTTGATAAATCAGTGGTAGGTTCAAGATGGATCTACAAGGTAAAGCAAGCTGCTGATGGGAGTCTTGAGAAATAAAGGGCCAGATTTGTGGCTTGGGGCTTCTCATAGATCAAGAGGATAGATTATGAAGAGACCTTTGCACTTGTCGCAAGGTATTCTTCCATAAGATCCATCCATGCTCTCTCAGCACAGATGGGCTGGCACATTCATTATATGGATGTGAAAACTGCATTTATCAATGGGATCATTGAGGAATAGATGTACATAGAGAATCCTAAAGGTTTCAATATATTCAACAGTAAGTTGCATGTGTGCCGACTGAAAATAGCACTGTATGGGCTGAAGTAAGCACCTCATGCTTGGTACACTTGGATAGACAACTATTTCACTGGACTGGCCTTGATTAAAAGTGAATTAGATGCAAACCTATACCAAATTGTGCTGGAGGGTAAGATTTTAATCATTTTTCTTTATGTTGATGATTTAATATTGACTGGTAATGAGCAGCTGATACATTCATGCAAGGAGGATCTTGCAAGGGAGTTCGAAATGAAGGATATGGGCCTCCTTCATTATTTCCTTGGATTGGAAATACGATAGCGAGAAGGTGAAATTTTTGTGTCTCAAGGCAAGTATGAAAGGGAGATACTGGGTAAGTTTCACATGGAGGGCTGAACACCCATGGATACTCCTCTTCCAGGAAAATGGAGGAAAGAGGATGCTACTTCTAGAGAGGTAGTGGATGCTACTCTCTATCAAAAGTTAGTGGGTTCGCTAATGTATCTAGTGAACATGAGACCAAAAATTTTCTATGCGGTTAACCAACTGAGTCAAGATATGATTAAGCCCACTAAGATCTTTTAGAAGGCGGGCAAGCATGTCTTGAGATACTTGAGGGGCACATTAGAGTATGGTTTATGGTACAGATAGACGGATGAAGTGAAATTTCATGGCTTCACGGATGTAGATTGGGCAGGCAGCCCATCAGACAGAAAGAGCACATTAGGGGGGATCTTTAGCGTTGGATCTACAACTCTTTCTTGGTACAATAGGAAGCATATATCCATGGCTCAGTTCAGCGGAAGAGGAATACATGGCAACGATTCAAGCTACATGTGAGGCTATCTAGATGAGAAAGATCTTGGTTGGTTTTTCTGGTTCTCATATGGATCTGACATTGATTCATTATGATAATTAGAGTTGCATTAAACTCTCGATTAATCATGTGTTTCATGATAGATCTAAGCATATAGATATCCAGTACCATCATCATAGATATTGTGTGCAGAGGAGAATCATGTTGCTTCAGTACATTCCTACAGAAGATTAGGATGTAGATATTTTGAAAAAGGCACTCACCAGGAGAAAATTTGAATACCATAGAGACAAGATCGGGGTGAAGGATAATCCATTTCTTGTTGGGAGGGAGTGTTGAGATTCAATAATAAGATCCTAGTGAAAATGAAGCACTTACACTAGGATGTCGCCTCAGGCTATTTTTAGGTGTATGTCTATTTATAGATGTATGTGAAAATTCTATTTATAGATTTCATGTCTATTTATAGATGCATGTTTGCTATTATTATCCCTTAATATTAGTTGGAAAATAAACTATATTTTATTCTCAATGAGAACATGGAAATAGTTAACTAAATTGGAAAATCATTTGGCTAAAGAAATTTCAAGTTAAGTGCTTGGGTTGTGGGACATGTAGGTTGACATAGTTGTAATTGAGTGATTTACGTTGTAACAGAGTTGGAAGTGCATTTATGAAAGTGGTAAAGTTTTTTAACTCAGTTAAGTGAGTTAAAATCAGTTGTGCTAGTTGTAACTGAATATACACTAGTGAGAGATCAAGTGAATTAATTATTAATTAATTCACAATCAGTGGTCTCACATGCAATTGAAGATTTACTATTATTAACTGCATGCATGTCAGATCTAGTGGAGACCAAGTTGAGTTCTAGGTGAAAGGGAAGTAAAATATCAGTTGTGACATTATCTGGTTGCACACATGCAACCACACACACATTGGATGTTCCCATGAGGATTGTGCAGTTAAGGTAGTCAAGATTGCATTCGTTCAAGGATTTCTATCACCAAGGATTGCACAGTGGAGGCAGGGTTTCTGGAGATAGTAAATTGGCTAAGGAACTTGCCAATTTTTGTATGACAATGTGAGACAATTAGCTCATGTATTGAGGACTCTTGGATTAGATATTTGTATGTAATTGTTTCATGATCCATGATATAATATACAATAGAGGATAGTGGGGTTTTTAGCTATAAGATTTCCCTGGTAAAATTATCTGTGTTGTGTGTGATTGATCTTTCTTCATGATATTGTAATTGGAGATTGTGTTTCAAATTCCACAAATATTTGTAGCATCAATTCTGTATTTAACAGTAGCATATTATTGTTAGATCAGGAGAATACATGAAATACATGTATTTTGTATAATTTCTACAGGTATTACTTTGAGGGTGGAGGTGTGAGCCTTTAGATTCCCTTGTTGATTGATACGGGCATCGTATCCTTTTATTTGTTGGTTGAGAAAATGTGTATATGTGTATGTTATTGTAAATATTTTATCGAGATGGATTTATAAAGTTCCATATACAATAGGATTATTTGTTGGTTGAATCAAATGTGGTTTTTATTGTAAATACCATAATGAGCTATGTTACAAAGCTCCAGTACAAGGTATGTTTGTCATGTTTCATCAATGGTCATTGTAAATACTGCAACGAGCTGTGTTATAAAGCTCCATATGTAGTATGTTTTGTTTTAGCAGTTTGCTAGTTTGTAGGTGTCATTAAACACCGAGGACTGTATTCCCCCAAAGGGGAGGGTTCTATAACAGCCTTGGTAAAAAATCCATGTAAAAATATATAATACTATGGTGATGGGACACACATTCCAAGCTGAATGATGGGAAAAAAATCCTAGTGGGTGTTCATTTCTGTTTATTATGGCTAAAATATATTGGAAAAGGAAAAGGCTTTGGAAATGCACGTGGAATTTATTGGAATTTAATTATGAAAATAATGGAAATTAGGAGAAAAGGAAGGTGAAATGTCACAAGTTGCATGTGAGGAGGAAAATTAAGAAAAATAATGGAAATTGAATAAAATAAAGGCCTCATTGATAAAATGTCTTCTGAGGATAAGTTCATAAGATTTTGGTGGTTCAAGCTTTTTTCAGATCATTTTCGAAGCTCCCTCATTATTATATCTCTCTCTCGTGACTCTTGGATACTTAGATTTTTCTTGCAGCACTCTTGGAGAGTGTGGATACTTGGTGATTTTGAGCAAGAAGGTAAAAGAGGAGCAAGAAAGCACAATAGGACAGCAAGATAATTATCTACAGTAGGTTCCAAGTGCTAATGAGTTGCATGTATGTTTTTCTCACTAGTTTTTGCATGCATGGTGTATGCATGTGGTTTCTTGATTATGATCTGTCATTGGAATGGAGGATTGCCTAGATAGATAGTGGATTTTCCTAGCCTTTCCATTTCCTAGATAGGCATGTGTTGTGGTTTTATTTCCATTGATTGTTTTCTGGTTGGTTCTCATGATTCCTTTAGCTGTTGGGTTGAGTTATTAGTTTCTAGAGCCTTGGTTGAAATTTTTTTCTAGAGCTTGACAGACAACCATTGGGTTGAGTTACTAGTCCCAGAGCCTTGGTTGGACAAACTCTCTAGAGCCCTAGGTGGGTTGAGTTACTTTTACTGGAGCCTTGGTTGGAAAAATTCTCTGGAGCCTAGAAAAATTTGGGGTTGAGTTACTAGTCCTAGAGCCTTGGTTGGAACAAACACTCTGGAGCCCTGGAGTAGCTTGGATAGAGACCAATCCATGATGGTTGTGATGTTCGAACGTGACGCAGAATCACTGTTGAGGGTTGAGGTGGCTTGGCCTCTAGAAGCCATGGATTGGTTTTGATTGATGTGTTTGATGAGATCCCATATTCATGCTTGGTCTATGACACGAGGGTGATTGGTTGAGGATAGATTTAGCTCAACCAATATATGGTCGATGGAACATGGAAGTCCCATCTCCTGTTGGTTTCTACATTCCTTAATCAAGATCTCAATACTTTGGTATTTGATGTATACATGTACCAGTTATTATGTGTATTATATTGTTGTTTTATCCATGGTATTTCTGTTGTTATTATGTTGGTTATAAGCATGTATTTTATCAGTGATGATGTATGGATCTATTGATATTTTTACTTGTAAATGAATGAACAATGTATCTATGTTCAAATATATTCTATTGTAGCTAATGATGTAAGGGATAAATGCTTCTTATCAATTCTCAGATAAGAATGAGACCCCTATGCTCATATATGTTGTTTACACCTGTAGTTTCAATGTTTGTGACATGTTTGACAAAATTCCTGTCATGGATAGGAGGGATCCAAATGAGTTCTTATTGATGTGATTTCTTCCTTAAAATTTCCCTGTTGTTATTTATCATCTCTGAAATTTTCATGAAATTATGGGAAAAGCACTTGGTTCTGGGCTTGAAAAGTAGCCCAAATCCCGGATATGCAGGCACATAATTGAGTTTTTGGGGACCTGGCCGTGGGCTTGCAATGTTGTGCTTGGGGATATAGCCTCCCAGCCACGGGCATGCATTTTTATGCTTGCGAATATGGCTCAAAGAGGTCAAAATTTCAGTGTGACTGAGGGATAAGAGGCTTGGATGGTTGGGTTACCTACTGAGGTGTTGTGGTTTCCCTACAAGGTCTGTAGGTTGTGTTTTCTATGGGTTCCACTTCCTTAAGGTCACATAGGAGGTTGAATATCATTATAGTATCCTTTCATCACATGTTTACCCCGGTTGGCCAGTTACTTGGGTAGATGTGGGAAGAGGGCGTTACACCTAAGCCTTCCATGAGCACCTCCCCTTCCTTCCTGGTATATGGAGAAAGAGTCATCCTCCCTCCCAAAATCTACTCACCTACTCTCTAACTTTCCCAAGATTCCCAAGGCAAGCCATGTTGGTTAGTGCAACATAGGGTAGATTTCTTTCATAAGCTCTCAGAAGAAATATTGAAATCCAAAGGAAAATTATTACTTCACCAAAATCGTGTCAAAAGGTGGTTCGACAAGAAGTCTGCAGGAAAGGACAACTTCATTGTGGATGACTTGGTCCTGAAATGGGATAAAACCCATGAGGAAAAAGGAAAACACACTAAGTTTCAATCCTTGTGGATTGAACCATTCATTGTGCACGAGAAGCTTTTCCAACACACGTATCATCTTCAATTACTTGACGGGAAGACTGAATCTATCCCTGTCAATGGAAAATATTTCAAACATTATTTCCAGTGAAAATATCAGGTTGTGCCATATATTATCTACATAGTCTACTTTTGTTTGCTTGTTCTTATTCTTGTTTTTTCCGCCTTGTTCATGTTTTGTTCATCATATGAATAAAGTGTTGCCCTCGTGTTGGTTTCCAAGATTGTGTGTTCGCAGAAGTCTAAGGACCCTTGTGACACTTTAAAATTTGGTTAGTCATTTGTCTGGATTCCTTGTATTGGTTATCTATTTTTGCATCATGGATGTCACAATGAATGTATGAGCTTGTCTCATTGATTTAAAGAGGTCATATTTGCATAAATGAGTTTTTATAGCTATGCAAATATCCATCACACTCATTTCCAAATTTTTGAGCACCGTCACACAAGTGTCGTCATGGTTCTCGTAAAGTATACCTTTGATATCGAACTTGTCGTAACTAATCGTAAAGCTACCTCACAGGGAGGAAGGTTTGTCTGTTTGTCTCAGAAGATCTATGTTGTTTTAGTTGTTGAATATGCTAAGTGTGTGATCTCAGTCAAAGTCCATCAACGTTCACATCAACCTCGTTTGTCCCATTCTTAGTCATTTTCCGAAAAACTTCTCGATCAAGAAACTTAGCATCTTTGGGCCTCCCCTGAGCTGCACACTACACATTATTAGTCCTCTATATATGATCATGCTGCTTGGCACTACACAATGCGCAGTAATAGCTTCCAAATATTTCTCCATTGTGAAGTTTTGGTGACCAACACCCGACCTTTACCTTTGGAATTGCGCAATTGAGGCCTCCAACCAGACTTGAATTGCACACTTCACAACTTCAAGACACAAGCTCATCCCATGAGACTTATAAATATGCACTACATAATCACCTAGGCCTCCTTGACATCTTGAGATGCGTAGTTGGATTTCCTAGCTCTCATCCTTGTTGCCTGTCCCCACTGACTCCAAAAACTCCGCAGTCATGTCCCTCAGCCAAGCTTGAAATGCACACTACATCGTCTCAAGGGTGAAGGTTGCCCATTTCCTTTCTGAAATGCATAACTATATAGTCACTGAGCTTCCTTTCCCAACCTGTCACCTGTCTTGTGCTCAGTGCATGGATAAAAATGCATCATCTTAGGCTAGGGGTTTTCGTATTGATGTCATACCTTCATGAGTGAATTGTAGGAATAGGTTCTTTATCAAGTCACGACGAGATGATAAAGGAGGAAAGGAAGGAAGGAATCATGCTCAAAGACACTCTTGCAGCTGAACTTACAAGATGATTGATCGAGAGAAGGTGAAAGGACATGAGTTTTCAACCACCTTCCAAGACTTGAGATCATTGAAGACTCCCTATTATCAAGGCATGCAAAGGAGCGAAGGGGATATATTTCATGAAGACACTCAATTCCTAGCAACAACTATGGATTGACATTGCCATGTGATTAGGTAGTCCGTGTCAGCAATTTCATGTCATGTCATGAGTGGTCATATTGCCACATCACTATTGTACATCATGTCCATTGTAATAAAATGTATTGTAAAGTGGAAGTCCAAAGGACACACATGAATGTAAAGGGTCATGTAAGTTGAAAAGTCATGGGAAGTCAAAAAATCATGAGGGTAGTCAAAGATTCACCCTTGGTTATATATACTCCCTCATTGTATTAGGAAAGGACTTTTGACCTTGGCTCCACTAGCAAAGAAATAGAGAGAATATCCAGTTCTTTTGTGGAGAAAGGAGTGGCTCCAATGCTCCACTATTGGAGCTAGTGATGTTCATTGTATATATGTGTCTAGGAAATTTTACTTAATAACATAATCCTTTCAAGGGCAACATGTTCTTCATGCATGACTTATGAATCTTTGTAAGACTATTCTACGGATGTTTATATTTCATGTTCGCTTTTAACATGTACTAAGATAGTTGAACTATTTTGGTTATTTTAGTGCTTATCTTGTTGAGAATGTGTTGTAATGGTTGTAATTGTTGTCCCATCCTTGTGGAATATTCTGCAGGATACTAGACAAATCTTCCTCATATTATTGTGTGTAATTGTTTTCCCATCCTTGTGGACTATTGCATAGGATATTAGATAGATCCTTCTTAAGTTTTTGTGTGAAATGACCATCACATCCAATGTAGACTAATCCACTGGGTGTTAGAGGGAATCCTTCGGTTCACGTGTGTCTCTTATTGGGTGGTACTATGACCTCTCTTTTAGAGGCTCACTTTTATTCCTTTTACCCTTTACAATAAAAGAACATTGACACACTTGCAATCGAACACTCTCCAGGAACACCCCTCTTGACTTTTGAAATTACATTTACATAACTCTCTCTCTTGCTGAAAGTAAGAGCCAAGGCATATGTTTAAGAATAAGGCAAATAAGCCTTTGTTCTAGATGAGACTCCTACACCAAATGATGTGAGGTCTAATTGGGACTTCATATAGGGAGATCTCCTAAATGTTGACATGTCCAACACCGTCAACAAGTCCCAAATCTAAAGGCCTCACTCTAGTCCATGATGCTAAATATGCTCACTCAACTTGTTGGATCCCAGGTTATAATTATAAGATTAATTATTGGAATTAATGTAAATGTGAAATGTAATGAATATGAAATGACATTAAATGTAAATTCTAATGACCCATGTGATTAATTCGAAAGGAGGGAAAGTCTATTTGAGATATTTTTTGTGAAAATACTAATACATTGTCTCTAATTATTCTAGGCTAAAATATTTATGAGGGGATGAACGAGAATATGAGGGAGAGTCATTTGCTAGAATTCGATATAGGGGTTTTTTTATACTATTTGTGGGAAGAGATAAGAAATAATCATAACCTCCATATTTCCATGGTAGGGAGGGCTGCAACTCATGTAAATTCCACCCCTAGTAATGAAAGGAATTTGGGTTTGTTGCTGCAAAGGCTCAAGACCCCTTTTCCTTCATACCCCTAACCATATGGATGAACCATATAATGAATGACACATGGAAAATTTTCATTGGCTTGTAGATATGACATGGATGCAAGTGGCATAATTACATCAACATGATGTGGCACCACTCAATGTGTGACACATGGCACCTTGGAAGACAACTTGCAATATATGTGGAAGTCCAGTCCACCCAACTTGTACATGATTAGCCCATATGTAGCAACACGGTCCCATAGGTGCACATAAATTTTGAAGTTCAAATTTGAGAAGCTTGAGAATTATTATAGGGCTAATGAGGATCTGGGACATAGTGGCTATAGCAGAATTGAAATAGTAAGCACACAAGTGGAGATGCGGTCCAAACTTGGAGGTGTTTGCAAGTCTGCAAAGGAGAGATCCTAAGAAATTAAGCTGGGGTCCAAGGAAAAGGAGCAAGACATGGTTTCAAGTGGAGTTATGACTATCACATACATAATTTATAATGTTGAGTTAAGCCCTCAGAGCTTTGAGCACAAAGGAGCCAACGAGAAGAAATGCATGGTTTTGAAGACTTTGTTTGAACCAGTCGATAACACGGTTTCAACACTTTGGGGCCTATATTGAAGACTTTTTTTGAATGAGTTGGAAACATGTTTAAGTTCTTTGAGCCAATGGTGAAGGTTCTTCTCATGAAATAAGTTAACATATTATTGATTTGGCATTTATTCCAAAATTTGGTGTTTTGGAGTTAAATCAATGTACGAGTAAAAAGGCATGAATGAGTTGGAAATAAGAATGGTAGAATGTATAGTTTAGAAGAAAATATTAGCAGATTAGCTAAGTCTGGAGATCGCCAAATTTAGAAAGACATTGCTAAATCTTGTAACTTATCATAATGGAGGAAAAAAACAACTAAAGCATATTTTCTCACAGAGACAGATAAACAGAGTTTTGAAGAATTATTTTTCACATCAAGAGGACATTCAAGAAATAAAAAAATAAGAATTTAATGAGATAAAAACCTTGGATAAGTGAAATTCAAGTGAAATATGACTAAATATCAAAGAACTAAAAATATAAGTCAAAATTATTTATAAGTAGAATCGATTGTGTAAGATGGTGGGTAAAACAATTGCTCATGGATTGATGCTACTAGTGTGGATGGTGGTTTTATCAATGATAAAAAATGTTTAGGGTGATTGGAGTTTGTGATTAAGGAGGAATTTATTTGTTTTATGAAAGGAATTAACCTTCATGATTTGAGTTTGAAAATTGTAAGAAAGATGATTGAGGTGAAGCAACTGGCGTTGAAATTGACAACAAGAAGGGCTTCTAATTTATTTTTCCCTTAATTAAATTAGAAGGAAATTAATTCCACATCACATGACAACTTATACGAGTTAAATGAGTCAAGAAGATTTAGTTAGCTCAGTCAATTCGATTTGGGGGTCAAACTGGAGGCATGTAGATTTCACTCTATGTTTTAAGGGGTCTATTTACAGTTTATTTAGAGTTGTAATTGCTTAGGTTGATTATTTGAGTTAAACTAATTTTAACTAGTTCTAATTGATAGATGACCTAGTGAGAGGTCCAATGAATTAAATATGATTTAATTCATATGAAATTATCAATCAGATAATTGATAATTCATTATAAATAGCTATTACACGTCAGTTGTAAGAGTGACCCAGTTGATATTGGAGTTAAAGGGAATATAACTATCAATTATATAATTAGAAAATTGTACATGTCATGCATGAGGTCAGCAGGTCGCCTTAGATGAATTACACAATGAATTCTTGGGAATTTCCTTTTTAATAGGGGATCAATTACTCCATGAATGCATAAGCAAGGTTGAGCAACCCAGAGGCAGGAAATTGGTTAAGTATTGGACCATTCTTGCTAGACCAGAGTGAGACAATCAAAGATAGTGAAGAGGTTTCTCAAGAAGGGAAATAAAATTGTATTGTTTTATATTCTGGACTTAATGAAAAATACAAATAGCGGGGTTTTTAGCTGAGGCTTTCCCTAGATACATATTTGTATTGCACGATTGAAATTATTTCTCTTTCTTGTTCATGTGATTGTGCGATCGTATTTGGTTTCCGCAAATTTGTAGAAATAGATTCCGTATTTTGTTTTAGCATATTATAAGATCTGTTGAATCTATGTGTATTTTCTACATGGTGTCAGATTAGGAATCACTATAGAAGAGAAGAACCAAAGTTTGTTTTGAACAAGTGAATGAAATTTGTATATTTGTTCTTCAGGACCAGTAGCATATCAATATGTATTTCCATTCAAATTACATAGAATGGAAGGAAAGGATGGAGGCAGTGAATATAAAAAAGGTGAGAAGGATTATGTTAGATGGAGTTCAATATCATATTGTCTCGAACCTCCATGGAAAGATTAAATCCATATGCTATGTGGAAGGCCTTAAAAAGTATTTTTCATAATAGAAATGACCATATGAATCTAGAACTAAAGGACAAGCTCAGAAAGATCAATATGAAGAAGGGAGACATGATACCAAAATACTTGACTAAGTTCACCCAATTTCGAGATGACCTTGAAAGTGTTGGTGTGACAATTTCCCAAGATAATTTGGAGATCCCAGTACTTCTAGGCCTTCCCAAGAGTTGGCATAGCTACCAGGACTCGGTGAATGGGAGGGAGAATCTAGAGAAGTCATAGTGATTGTGGTCTGACTTGGAACAAGAAGAGATTCGACGAAACACTAAAGATGGATCCTCATCAAAAGACCGATGATGAGGAGAACTGTGCCTTGGATGGAAAGGAAAAGAAAGGGAAAGGGAAGGCATCCCATTCCAAATTAGATTCTGGTTAGGAGGGAAAAAAGTGAGACTTGTCAAAGGTAAATTTTTTCACTGCCATGAGCTTGGAAACTATGCTACAAAGTGTCTGCACAAGAATACTGACAAGAATCCATCAGGAGGAGCGAATGGTGAAGTACTTGCTGCACAGTTCGAGTAGGATTTCACCCTCATCACATGCATGGTGTCATCAATGATGGGTTTTGTGTGGTAATTACATAGTGTATCTTTGTTCCATATGAATGACAACAAATAATTCTTCAGTAACTTGGTGGAGAAGGATCCCCAAATGCACATCGATATGGGAGATGATCGGAGGTATAGCGCTACTGACATAGGTACATTTACCTTTTAAGGGGATTCAATTACTCCTCTAACATTAAATTATGTCATGTATGTTCCTAGTTTAAAGAATAATTTGATTTCTGTTGCCATGTTGGAAGAATGTGGCAATGATGTGATATTAAGCAAAGGAAATGCGTTCCTTCATCCCAAAGCCACAGGAGAAGTGAATATGATTGGGGTTTGAGTAAAGAGCCTCTTCAAATTAAATGTAGAAGACTGTGATGCCTTGAAAAAGAAAGCATAGAAGGTGGAGAGACGAGACATTGGTGAGTTATGACACAGAAGGTTGGGCCATCTACACCATGGTGCTTTGAAGATCATGCAAAAAAATTCTACAGGACTTCCAATCGGTGCACTTGACTAGCAAGATACATTCAATGGGCATACATTAGGGAAGTATACCAAAGTGACATTTCATGATAAGGAAATCGAAACAAAGGTGATATTTGAGAGAGTTCACTCAGACATGATAGATTCCATAGCAAAACATAGGTATTATGTGATTTTGTAAATGATTTTTCATAGAGGTGTTTGATTTTCTTCATGCAGAATAAAGATCAACTGTTCTTAAAGTTTTATGAGTTCAAGTAACTTGTCGAGAAAGATACAAGGAAAAAGGTGAAGGCTCTAAGGAGCGAAAATGGTGGAGAATATGTCTCTAAATAATTCAAGAAATTTTGTGATTCAAAATTAATTTGAAGGGAATTGATAGCACCTCTATTAGGAAAACAATACACAAAATAGAAGAAAAGATAGATCAACGCCTTAGAAATCAACCTCTTTGAGGGGGAAACCTTTTTTAAATTACATAAATGAAAAATTCTTGGATGATACAAATGAAAAAACATCCTTTCTATATATAGGAGTCCATGGTGTCACAATATAATCCTAGTTGACCTAAAAATAATAATGGAATGGCACAACAGTAATAATAGTGGGCTTTTATGGGGCATAATAATAAAAATACGGGGACTACATGGGTACAAAAATAACAATAAGGGGGCTACAGTAACATCAATAAGGGACTAATATAGGGACCTAACATGCACCTCTCCTTCAAAAAAGTGTTTTCCTCAATTCTTGAGTAGTTCTGGATGCTTCTGTATAAAATTCTCGTCCTCTGATGTGGAATCTCTAGTGGGTAAGTTCTTCCACTTAATGATATACTTTGAAATTGATCGATTTCATAGCCATGGAGTTATTGTTTCCATGACTACTTCTGTAATATTCCTACTTAGCCCAAGCTAAGAGGAATATTCAATTTTGTTTCATTTCCTGTTTATTGAATAAATGAATCAAGAAGGACAAGTAAAACTCCTGAAAATAATGAATAAATCCATGCCTATGTGAACAGAGACAAATCTGAGCCATATAAAATAAACATTTGTAGGTGTGAATGGGTTTGAACTATGAGACTGGGTCAAACTTGACCAAATCCACAATGCAGTATAGATTCAATGTACCTCATGGATACACAGTGCAGTTCTAGATGCAGGATCCAAATGTGAAAGGAGCTAATTCATTGAAGTGGTTTAGGGTTTGAAAAGGATTTTATCTTATAAAAGGAAGAGGAGAGTAGCATAATAAGGTTTTTGAAGATATTATTTCAGAAGATATTTTCTATTTAGACATTTCTTATTCTCTTGCTGTTTAGCAGAGGATAGTGCTGCTTAGCATTGGGTGTTCCTGAGCGAGAATCCCACCTCCTTCCTAGAGCAGCTTTTGGAGGAGCCTTGTTTGTCTTGTCCACTATCTGGAATTTGGCCAAGCTTCATCTTACACCTACAACAATGGTCCTATTTAGGATTAGGTTTTCCTTGTGAGCTGCAGCAAGTGGAGGATAGACCTCTTTAGATATATGCAGCTCTAGCACCCCTTTTCACTGGGAAAGTCATCTATCCCTTTAAAAAGAGTTTTCTAGACCTTGGGAGCTTCAGATCTAGATCTTGGCATCAGGCCAAAGTATACTCAGAGTCTACAGTGTAGTCCCTTTTGCAGTACTTCGTCATTTGCAGTAGCAGAGTTGTAGGGTGTTTTGGCATTAACTTGGAGGAGAGATCTCTAGTGATTGGGCCCTTCCTTTCACTGTGGTGATCCATGGATTGGACATCCAATCCATGTTTGTTTCAGATCTAATATATTGTAAATTATATTCTTCATAATTTTTTGAATATTACTACAGATCGACAATTCTAGATTTCAGATCTACTCTTGTACTTTCATGATTTGTTGAGATCCCTAAGGGGAATGTATTGATGAGCCTTTCTTGTACACAGATCGGAATTAGATCTATATTTTTATGTACATATCTACTCTAGATCTTTGTTGTGACATACTGCTACTTCAGCCAATAAAAATAACATTGTCAAGCTTATTCATACATTTCTCATGGTTGTATCACCTCATTTATGAGGGTTTCTTCTTGTAAATCCTTCTCCTTTCTGTTATACATTGTATGAGCTCTACTGTAAATCCAATTTACTGTTGTATCAGCCATATTTGAGCTACCATATTGGTCTCCTACAAGTATTGGGCTGAACTACGTTATTTTCCAATAGTTTGTTTTTGTATTGTTGCAGTCCCCTTCTTTGGGCATTTTCTAGGTACACTAGGTGTGGGGAGACCCGTTTAACCCACCTAGGAAGATTTGTTTTTGAATCCCTCTTATATTTAGGTCTTAGATACTTAGATATAAGGGATCCAAGAGTTGGTTTACAATCCTGTAGCATCCATTCCTGAAAAATGTGTTTTTCAGGCATGCCTTGCTAGCGGTTCCGATTTTGGGATATTACAGTGGTATCAAAGAATATTTCTTGGATCAGCCTATGAGTATCAAGATGGAGATCAAGATGATGAAAAGAATGAGGCTGTTGTTATTATTTTTTAGATCTAGAAAGGACCTCTCCAAGGAGGTTAAGGAGATAGAAGAAGGAGAAAAGAAAGGACCATGCACTTCCTACTCTCACAAAGCAGAAGACAAGAAGCATGGAGGACACTTGGATCATCAGATCCTGAGTGAGTACCTTGTTGAGTACAAATCTCAACCTAGAGCCTTCAAGGAGACTCTAGCCTTCCCACAGTTCATTCAACTGAAGGAAGGGGGGAGACCCTGCAGCAAGGGAGAAATCAAGGGAAATAGATTTCTAATGTCCACTTTTGATGGGACATCTGCAGTCAAAGCTTGGGCAAGAAGACTCAGTTCATTTTTCCTACTACATCCAGTGGTAGAGAGAGAATCAATGGATATTTCAGCGTTGCACCTGAAGGGTGAAGCAAGGAATTGGTGGTTTAGCCATGTGAGACATGCAAAAGTATCTTCTTTTGCAGGTTTCACTTAAAGGGTGATCAAGAGATTTGAGGAAGAGAAGCCCTCACTATCTCTTGAGGAGATTTGTACCAGCACTATGTTAGCCTTGGAAGAGCAGCCTTCAACATCAGTAGTTGAGGGAGCTAACATAGTATAAGAAGGAACTCTTGTAGCCATACAAGATGTTCCCAAAGCCTATCAAGGTATGATTGAGTTTACACCTTCTATTATTGTAACAAACCATTTTGAGGGTTGTGGAAACCTACTATTGCATGACCCAGAATCATCACTTACTACTAATCTAGAGTAGTAGAGTTGCACTGCGCCATCTGAGAGCAGCAGTGAATAAAGGAGGACCCATTCCTCATGGGAGCCATCAAATGTCAGCTTCATTCATGAAGCAATGGAGACAAGGGGTAGACATCTTGAGATAAGAAACATTTTCTCCTCTCTAGATGACACTTTCTCATTGAGCATGCCACAACTCAAAGAGAGACTTCTACTTGTAGCAGATCCAATACCCCATTGGTTTTGGAAGACCATGCATGAGGGCGAGGTCTCATCAAGAGATCCCATGGAAGGTGCACTTTAACATTCCATGAAGTGCAAAGTTCTTCAGAGATTTGAGAAGGTTGGTGTCCTACAATGGGAGGATACCAAATGTTTGCATAAGGAGGTCCATGATCCACCAGTGGATGAATGGATGTGGATGATGAGAAAGAAGATGGAGAGATACTTGCAAATCTATGATACCGGGTAGCAGGAGGCTTCGCTGCGCTGGTTACTCTTGAAAGAGTTTGGCCATCATCCTCTTTCTAAGGGTATGTGGAGGAAAGATGTGTGGAAAGATACTTGCATCATTGAGAAGCAAGGAGTACAGACACATTGTGTTGATATGAAATTCTTCATATCAATCACTATGTTTTCACCACATGATTTATATGATGGAGGTATGGGGAGGAAGCAAAATTTTTTGTTGCTTTGGATGTTCTTGGGAGAGCAAGAGCAGAGTTGCTCTCACACTTTTCATGATGTTGCAGGAGGAGGAGATGGAATTATCTTCTTAGCCTTGGATGATCTGGAAGTAATTCCATTCCAGAATGAACTTCTTGTTTGTAGCAACATTATGAAAGATGTCTTTGACAATGAAATTGTCAAAGAAAGGATATATGTATTGACAGGAGCCTATTTTCATAGGCCAACAACGCTGTCACTTTGGAGCATGAATTTATGGATGGAGTGTCCCCATGATCATTCCACTCTTAGTGCACTTGATGGACATGGAGGAGGTGAGAAAGATGGAGTAATGGATGAAGACATCTATTTATGTGATGTGTTCTTGGCTTGGATTTCCAAGTACATGAGGAAGGATCTTCGTGCAGCACATGATTCATTTCTCTTCATGAGAACATGTCATATCATTATGGAGAGTTTGTTCATGGACCCTATCATGATCTTACTTTTAGCACGTGGTAAGGATCTTGTTGCTGCATTTAGTGATATGCATACTCTTACCATTTCTATGTAGTGCCTTGCTCCACAAGGAGGCAAGCTTTCTATTGAGCTCCATGATCAACAATGGGCCAGAATGTATGATGGAGACAACCATCCCTTATGTGGCCATGGGAAAGTGTTGTATTACTTCATGTATGTTCATTCATTGTATACAACCATCTACTATTTAGTAGTAAATGAAATAACATTCATAGACCAACATGTAACCGACAACCACTTGCCTTGTAATTTTCTGAAGCTGTAGTTGGAAAAATTGTGCTGTAAATTCATGGGAGATTGTTGGTACCTTCCTGCACCATATGAAGCCTTCAGTATTTCCTTTTTATTGATGCTAATCATAGTTCCAATTACTGATGTTGATCTTTATTTTGTGAGGAGCATGATTAGAGAGGAAACACATTGGCTAGATGTGTTCTTTGAGGGAGAGGATTCCCACATTTTCTGCATTGCATGTTCTAATGGGAACATGAGAGGAGATATGGCCACCACAACCAAAAATTTGTTTCTTTATGGGGTGGGCCATGAGTTTGATGAGATGCCATATGGTGATGATTTCCCATCCATCACATATGGAATGGTTTGGGCCAGCTTGATTCATAGTGTTGGAGAGGAGGTCTTTAGAGATCTAGTCTTAATCTTGCCTTTTGAAGGCAACATTATTGCAGCCTAGGATCAACAAACACTCCACACTTATCTTAAATGGAGAGGAGGGGTAGGCACCTATGTCTACCATGTTCAATTTTTCATCCCACCTTCATTGCATGAACTCAAGGTAGAGGAGAATTTTCTGGAGTTACCATATTGGGAGGTGACTCATTTTGTATGGATGATTGCTTGGGGAAAGATGCTTTCCCAATCCATTTTAGTTCTATCCTTGCAGTTGCTTGAGGGAAAGAAACAATTGGGAGGGGAGGACTGTAATATTCCTAATTAGCCCAAGCTAAGAGGAATATTCAAATTTGTTTCATTTCCTGTTGATTGAATAAATGAATCAAGGAGGACATGTAAAACTCATGAAAACAATGAATAAATCCATGCCTATGTGAACAGAGACAAATCTGGGCCATATAAAATAAACACTTGCAGGTGTGAATGGGTTTGAACTATGAGATTGGGTCAACCTTGACCAAATCCACAACACAGTCTAGATTCAATGTACCTCATGGACACACAACGCAGTTCTAGATGGAGGCTCCAAATGTAAAAGGAGCTAATTCATTGAAGTGGTTTAGGGTTTGACAAGGATTTTATCTTATAAAAGGAAGAGGAGAGCAGCATGAGAGGGTTTTTAAAGATATTATTTCAGAAGATATTTTCTGTTTAGAAATTTCTTATTCTCTTGCTATTTAGCAGAGGATAGTGCTACTTAGCACTAGGTGTCCCTGAGCAAGAATACCACCTCCTTCCTAGAGCAACTCTTGGAGGAGATTTTTTTGTCTTGTCCACTATCTGGCATTTTTCCAAGCTTCATCTTATACCTACAACGCTGGTCCTATTTAGGATTGGGATGTCCTTGTGAGCTGCAGCAAGTGGAGGATAGATCTCTTCAGATCTATGCAGCTCTAGCACCCCTTTTCATTGGGAAAGTCATCTATCCCTTTGACAAGAGTGTTCTAGACCTTGGGAGTTTCAGATCTAGATCTTGGAATTAGGCCAAAGTATACTTAGAGTCTACAGCATAGTCCCTTTTGCAGTATTGCGTTATTTGCAGTAGCAGAGTTGCAGGGTGTTTTGGCATCAACTTGGAGGAGAGATCTCTATTGATTGGGTCCTTCCTTTCACTGTGGTGATCCATGGATTCGCCGATCCATGTTTGTTTCAGTTCTGATCTACTGTACATTATATTCTTCAGAATTTTCTGAATATTACTGTAGATCGACAATTCTAGATTTCAGATCTACTCTTGTACTTTCATGATTTGCTGAGATCCCCGAGGGGAATGTATTGATGAGCCTTTCTTGTACACAGATCAGAATTATATCTATATTTTTATGTACAGATCTTCTCTAGATATGAGTTGTGACATACTGATGCTTCAACCAATGAAAATAACGCTGTCAAGCTTATTCAAACATTTATCATGGTTGTAGCACCTCATTTCTAAGGGTTTCTTCTTGTAAATCCTTCTCCTTTCTGTTATACATTGTATGAAATATACTGTAAATCTGATTTACTATTGTATCAACTATATTTGAGCTACCATATTGATCTCCTGCAAGTATTGGGCTGAACTGCGTTATTTTCTAGCATTTTGTTTTTGTATTGCTGCAGTCCCCTTCTTTGGGCATTTTCTAGCTGCACTAGGTGTGGGGAGACCTGTTTAACCCACCTAGGAAGATTTTTTTTTGAATCCATATTGGATTTAGGTCTTATATACTTAAACATAAGGGATCCAAGTGCTGATTTCCTATCCTGTAGCATCCATTCTTGAAAAATGCGTTTTTCAGACATGCGTTGCTAGCAATTCCGATTTTGGGATATTACAACTTCAGGTTCCAATATGAATTTTCCTTCCTCATCAAGTTCTAGAAATATTGTTTGATTTGGAATTTTTTCACCTATAACCTTATTTAAGCATGAAAAATGGAAAACTGGGTGCACTCGGGAAGAAGCAGGAAGCTCCGATTTGTACGCCATGGTACCTATCTTTTTCAACACCTTGTAAGGAACATAATAATTTGGTGATAATTTATTATCCTTCTTAGCTTGCTCGAGGCACATTTTTTTGCATGGTTGTATTTGTAAAAAGAAACAATACCCTACATTAAAACTTCTCTTGCTGTGATGTTGATCCGCCTGTTGTTTCATTTGATTTTGTGCCAAATTTAGGTTATCCTCTAAGAGTTGGAGAACTTGTTGTTGATGCTTGATGTGATATTCCACTGCTTGAACCTTATAATTTTCTCTTAAAGATGATGCGATGGATGGTGGATGACATCCATAAAGTGCCATAAATGGGGTCATTTTTGTTGCAATATGGAAGGAAGTGCTATACCACTATTCAGCCAGAGGTAACCACTTGACCCATTGTGTTTGTTTATCAGATACAAAAAAGCGAAGTTATCCATCCATAAATTTGTTCACTATCTCAGTTTTCCCATCGGATTGAGGATGATAAGATGAGTTATGAGATAGTTGAGTACCCAAACAAGAAAATAATTCTATCCAAAAATTTCCAAGGAAAATGGGATATTTTTCACTTACAATAATATTTGGGTTTCCATGTGTTAGTGGCAGTCTTTGCAGCCTTCCTCCAGTGATCAAACATGATATTACAAAGTGATTTTAAGGTGTCAAGGTCAAATTTTGTCATTTCAGTGAGTCTTCAAGTAAAATTTGGTCACTAGGTATTAGGTCTGGAGTTTGTTTACACTCCTTTCAAAGTTGTCCAAATGTCGGTCCATGTCACCATTCAGATGAGTGTACCATGATTCATAGGGTTTTCATCATCATGTCAAGTTCCACTGGGTCATTTTACACCTTGTTCATGCTTTAGTTGTGCCTAGGTAAGGTTCATTTCCCTCTCCTAGGGTTTTGGAGGTAATTTCTCTTGGATGGTCAAATCATCAGCAAAAATTGTATCCTGATGTTCTTATATATTCCTCTATCCTTAATGTACCTTATTAAACACTTCCCATCACTGATATCCCCCAAATTCCTCATTTTCGCACAAACCCTAGTTTCTTGCTACAACTTGACAATTTTCTAGGCTAGGCCTGTGTTTTGCCCTTTTGGACCCCTTCCCCTCACTCAATCTCTGAAATTCCACTTTCCCCTGCTTCCTAACATCCCTCCCTACTTCCAGAAATTTTCTCAAGAATTTAGAAGCCCCTTATCCCCTTCATTTTTCTTCATTTCGACAAATCCCTTGTTCCACACATCGGGATAGGTTTTAATCCAATGATGTTTTTGAGCAATAAAGATGAATTTGGGAAAAATGAGAGAGGTTTTTGTCCAAAATAGGCCAAGGAAGAAAAAAATCCTTCACTTTTTACACAGGTGTCATGGTTTTAGAGAAATGTAAAAAATATAGCTGCCTCAGGAGAATTGATGCGCCTCTGAAGTGACCTTGGGAAGATCAAGATTTATCCTAGCTTGGTTGGGCAAATGACTTGCTTGATGAGTCAAATAATAGCTAGACATAAATATTTTCCAATGAGATATCATGAGATCAATTTGGAGTTGAGGAAGACCTTCAAAAGTTGACTGCAACAACACTCTGCCTTGAGGCAGCCTCATTTTGCACATTTTGACCAGTCTTGGGAGATTTGATTTTTGACAGGGAAAATGAACTCCAAATTGAAAAATTCCAGTTGGGTTGAAAAGTATACTAAATAATTTTTCCAATGAGCTATCCTATTCCCAATTTGGACACCGGGAAGGTCTTCAAAAGTCTCCTGCAAAAAGGCGCGATGCATTGAGATGGCGTGGCGCATTGGGCAACCCTCTGCAGTGTAAAAAATGAACTGGCGCGACGCATTGAGACGGCGCGGCACATTGGGCTAAAAAGCCTGAAATTCATTCAAATATTCCTCCAAAGACTCAAATTGCTAAATTCTTCATTTCCAAAGTAAGTTAACATCCCTCCATGACCAATGAATGAATTTCTCTTGGTGCTTATGGTGATTTAATGAGAAAAAATCAAAACCCTACCTCTTTACATTTCTTGCCAAAAGCAGTTGCATAGGGTTTGAAAATTGGATGTTTCACTACAAATTCCACTTCTATCTATCTCTCACTCCCTCACTCCTTTATTCCTTCATTTTTTCCCTCTCGTTACATTTCATCCACTAATTCCTTAATTCCCATATACCTAGTCAAATATCCCCAAAACCCTAATTGCCATCCCAAAACCTAGATATCATCCCCTAAAACCTTTCATTCCCTAAAATCCTACAGCTAACATCAAACCCTCCCCTAACCAGTCCCACTAATTCATGGAGCTCTAAAACATGAAAGCAAAATGGCAAGCTGCCCAAAGGAGCCAAACCGAGATGGCATCCATTGAGCAAGAGATTGAGGCTGATCGAGAAACTTGGCTTGAAAGGGTCAATATTCATTTGGAAAAGCTGCTAGTGAATGCCAACAAAGATAAAATATGTTTAGGCACGTGGTCAATCATTATTGGGCGAGAAATCATGTTTGCAAGGCACGAATCAAGATCTTGAAGGCTAAGTTGAAGAGGGCATTAAAGAATCGAAAAAGGAAAGATAGACTTAAAATTTTGGCTGAGGCTTCCTTGGTCAAGAATAGTGCATGATGGAGGACACTCAACCCAAATTTCAAGAAATTTGGGACACATTTTGCAAATTTTGATTTTTTTGGCGTAAACACAGATTTTTCAGCTCAACGCGTCGCGCCACTTGGCGCGCGCTTATGATTGGGAGTTCCTCTTTGGTAAAAATTTGTATTTTTGGATTTTTCATGAAAATTTATGCATTCCTACCAATTACCCAGATATTTTGACAAGTTTTGGGTTGATGGAGGGGTCAAAAACACCCTAAAATTAACCTTTCTGCCCCTTTTTGGACAAACAGGAAGTAGTGTTGGGAAAACTCATTTTTGGAGGGGAAAATTGCAACCAAATTCAGAAATTTTACTTGGGTTGGAAAGTAGACGGGCATAGATTTCTAACAAGCTATTCTGAGCTCAATTTGGACACCGGGAAGGCCTTAAAAACTGGCTCCAAAGTGGCACGACGCATAGAGATTTCAGGCGCGACGCATTGGGGATTTTGGCTCAGTTTTGACTCAGTAACTCTGTTTTTCGCCTAGTTTTATCCAGTTTGACTTTCTTACTTCAAAATTTAAAACTATTGATGTAATTTGATGTAATTTTATGGGTCTTGATTTAATTTTGTCAATTCTTTACTCATGGAAGTATATTCATCCATCAAAAGGTGAATTGCAACTGAATGAATCAGTTTCCTATCTTATAGAGGCAAGTTGTTCCATTGCCTATTTTCCAGTTCTTAGTTTAGATCTTGTTGAAATAGCTCCTAAAACCTTGAGCTCGACCCCTAGAGGCTGGGGATGAGGTAATGTTGTCTATATCTTGTAATTTTTCAGTCATTGGCATAGGTTGGACACTTGGGATTGCTTTGAGCTTCATTGTACATTTCATCTCTGCATTTTGGCAAAGGAATAGACCAGGGTTTGCAACACTACTTGGGATCCATGTGGCTCTTTGTTTTTATTATCTCTTTCTCTCTATGATTGTAAGTTTATTGATGTTTCATGTGTATCATCTTCCTTCTCATTTCTTCTTAAGTTAAACAAACAAGTAATAAAGGTGGAATTCATTAGATTTGCAGTGCTCTACCTTGATTTTTGTTTAATTTTCTATGTTTTCAACTGTTTTAAGAGGATTCCTGAAAGCCTCTTGCCCTCTTCAACTCCTCACTGGTATGAGATATCCATTTCATTCAAATTTGAAGCATTAAAACAATTGCCTTTCTTGCCCCGTTCAGCTCTCTGCAAAACTGATCATTTCCCAGACCCATAATCTACCCTTCCCTTTGATCCAAAAAACACCTTCAAAATCAAAACAAACTCTTTTAAATATATACCTAGCCTAAAATAAGCCTTTATTCAAGTCATCTCAAGCCTCACTGATCATTTTTGCGAGATTGACAAAGAGAGAGCCCTCTCCCGATCTGATAGGGCTAGCTACCAGATTAAGCGTGGTTTGATGTTACCCTAGACTCTGCCTTCCTTCAGCCTGAGGTATTTTTAGGCCATAAAACCATGTATATTTTGAATTTTTTCCATAAATGAAATATAAATTGTACTTGCTTTAAATAGATGAGATAATGCACACGTATGCTTGGTAATTCTATCAACTACCACCATGATGACACTCTTTCCTTCGTACTTAGGTATACCCGTGATACAATGCATTGAAACCTCCTCTCAACGTTGACTTGGAATGAATAAAGGTTGTAGTAGACCCATTGTTTTACATAAATCAAACCTATGGATAAGTATGCTTTCCCTAAGTGTGGTGGTAGCACTTAGAACAATAGAAAGAAAGATATTTGACCTTTACCTTAAAATGAATAGATAAGAGAAGAAAACCTACTTGTAATCTATTCGCTTTTCCTCGCCTCCCTTCATCGTCCTGTCACTCTCAATCAAACTGAACTCTCTTGATTGGTACCTATAATGGAAAACAAAAGATAGAAAATGAAATAAAGGAAAATTATATATTCATGTTAAACAAATTAAATTGATTGCATCTGTAAATACACATATAACATCATGGACACATGTATTAGGAAAGGAACAAATGTATTTATTATGAAGTAGAAGGAGAAGTTACAACCAGTTGGATTGATTCGATGTCAACTCACTCTAGCTTCAGTCCCATCCTCATCACACCAGCATCATCACTCCAACAACATAAATTTTCATGCAGATGACACCTCCAAGAACCGTGATCTCACCACCATAAATCTACTTAATACAAATTATTAGTCCTTTGTGCACTATGATCAGTGATCTATTTATAAGTAGATGAAGGTAGATTGACACAGATGAATCATTGAATTGTTTTTCAAAAAATGGATGAATAGGTTTCCTTGTTCATGGGAATAGAAGGATAATAGGGTTAATGGATCCAAGGTGTCCATATTCGAAGCTATCAGATGAGGTGAAAGCTGGAACAACTTCTAGAAGACACTAGAGGTTGGGAAGATTCCCAGAATCCAATGAAAAATTCTCTCCCATTCGACCAACACACTCTAAAGTGGGCATAGATTCGCTGCAACGTAGCCTTGCATGGGAATATATGCTCTTCAAAGCACTTACTGTAGTCTAGGGGTGCGCGTTGATGGTTCAATGGGGCACTTCAACTGGCATCTAAGCAGTGAAAATTTCATGAAGGAAAATCATCAATGGGATGGCTTGTTTAGGGCATGTAGCAACTAATTTAGAGTATGATAGACCCTAATGGATATTGATCTGTGTTTTGGGATGATGCCCAAAGTGACCTGTAACACCTGGTGTCTTAATTGTCTCAACTTTATTTTGCTCACAAACCAAACATTCTGCCACAAAAATTTGAATATTATATTTAAGGCCATCCCAAAAAATTCTTTCTTCACCATGTGGTAAGTTTTTAAAAATCATGAGTGTCCTCCTAAGGGAGAGGTGTGGAATTCCAAAAGAATCTTTTGTTTTAGTTAGGAATTCTTACAAATATATAAGCGATATTTGTACCATAAGGAATAATTTTTCCAACTAAATGTATTAAATGTACTGGGATCTTGCGGCAACTTTTGAATGAGTATCCACACTTCTTCATCATTCTTCCATTCCTCCCTTGATTCGGTTATCCAATCTGGTTGGATAATAGAAATGGCACAAAACAATGCTTCCACCTCCTCATCCTTTCTTGAGAGTGCATCTGCAACAAGATTTAACTTCCATTTTTTGTAGATGATTTCAAAGTCATAACCTACCATCTTTGTGACCCATTTTTGCTCTCTTCTAAAGATATTCTTTGTTCCAAAAAGTATTTAAGACTATCATGATCAATTTTTACCTTGAAGTGTCTTCCCATTAGGTAAGGTCACCATTTCTTTATTGCATGTAGTATTTCCAATGTTTCCTTCTCATAAATAACTTTTTGTAAATAATTTCATTTGATTGGATGAATTCCAAAAGAAATGGGTTTTCCTTCTTGCATTAAAACAACACCAATTCCAATTCCTGAGGCATCACATTCCACAATAAAATATTTTGTGAAGTCTGGCATAGCTAAGTGATCCGGATTTATGCAGGAACGCAACAGAATAAACATATAAACCATAAATACAGAGATACAATGGAAATAACACTTCATTTAATTAATATCAAAGAACTGAAATTTGCTTACAGACAGAATGGAAATAAAACTAGCTAGGGCGCTGGTAGCTATCTCTGAGAAGAGATGTGGCGGCTACAGGCCTCTGAACTGAGTTACAATGAGGCTCGAGGGCCTATTTATTATTTAGAAACAATGGGAAATCCTAAACAGCCAAAACCCTAATCCTAGGAGATGAAGCGCCAAAACTATGGGCCCCATTTGGGTAAATTGGTGTTTCAACTTCCCAGGGGCGTAACTTTGGCATACGATCTCCGTTTGACGCGTACCATACCTCGTTAGAAAGATCTATCCGAGGAATACAAATTTGGAATGGGCAACATCGGTCTATGGACCCATGTTGCCCTCCATTTTCCCAAAAAACGTCGTTTAGGGCCTCAAAACGGCTCCGGAAGTTTAGGACCCGAAAAACTGCTAAAAATAGTAAACTGTGCCGAAACTGAAAAACTGAAATAGACAATGGTGGAGCCCCAAGTGGAATAGGCGGGTGACCACCAATATCCACCTGGATCATTCCTCCCCCCTTAGGAAGCAATGGTCCCCATTGCGTTAAGTTCCTCCATGAGATGAGGAAATTTTTGTTGAACTTGGTCCCTAGTGAACCACTTTCCTTGGTGCAGGAGTTGGCCAGCTTTGACAAACCGATATAGTTGGATCTTCTGTTGGCGAGTGTTCTTGATTTGCATGTCCATGATACAATCTGTGGTGGCCTGTTCCATGCAGTCTGGATTTAACTCTGTTGGTGTGAGTTGTTCTGCAATGTCCGAGGTGTCCAATAGAGGTGGGAAGTAAGGACGAAGGCGATCCACATTGAAGACTGGGTGCAGATCAAGGAATGGTGGAATACTGAGCTCGAAGGCATTGTTCCCTACAGCCTTGGTGATGGTGTACGGCCCGTATCGGAGCGGGCGAAGCTTGCGGTGGGGTCCAGTGAGGCGCTCCTTCTGCAAATGTAGCCATACTTTGTCACCCACCCGGAAGTTGTGTGGCACCCGGTGTTGATCATGGCGTTGCTTGTACTTGGCATTGGCTCTGTCCAATATATCATGAACCTGTTGGCGGATGTGTTGAATGCGCTCGATGAAGCTACTGGCTTTGTCAACTTCATACTGGACATGAGCTGAATTGGCCTGAGCAGCTGCAAATGGCATGGCTACGTCAATGGGGCATAGTGGCTGGAATCCCAAGCCCACCTGAAAGGGGCTATGGCTGATTGAACTGTGGAGAGCCCAATTATAACTATGTTGTACATAAGGGAGGCTCTCGTCCCATGTGCGTGGATGCTTTGAATTGTACATGCGCAGAATGTGTACAATCATTCTGTTGACGACCTCTGTCTGGCCATCTATTTGGGGATGGAAAGTTGTGGACTTGGTGAGCTTTGTGTCCAACATTGACCAGAGGCTGGACCAAAATGTGCTGAGGAACCTGCTATCTCGATCTGATATGATAGACTGTGGGATCCAAAAGTGCACCCACACTCGTTCAAAGAAGAGTTTAGCAGTGGCTTCTGCTGTGATATTCTTCTTACAGGCCGCCATGATGGCCATCTTCGAGAATCTGTCAACGACCACGAAAACACAGTCATTTCCATTCTTAGTAGAAGGTAGGCCCGACATGTAATCCATGGAGATGGATTCCCAAGGTCGACTAGGGGTAGGTAGTGGAGTATATAGGCCTTGCTTCTTGATGGTCGGTTTGGCAATGGCACAAGCATTGCAGGATCTGATGTGCTTCTCGACATCCTTTCGAAGGTTCGGCCAATAGAAATACTTCTGTAGTATTGCTACTGTTTTCTCGACCCCGAAATGCCCAGCGACTCGACTGTAGTGTGCTTCCCATATCATCTTGGCACGCTCGCTTGAAGGAACACAAAGGTGTCCCAGGTGACATAAAAGTGCATCTTGGAGGTGAAAATTTGGAACTTGCGTACCCCCCAAGAGTGCCTTGTAAGTGTGGCTAAATTCTGGGTCACTCTCATAGAGAAGCGGCCAATCAGAAGTCTCGTGCCCACAAGAGTTGAGCACGGTGGTGAGCGCCACGATCGGTGGTCGGCTGAGGCAGTCTGCAACATTATTGGTGCTACCCTTCTTGTACTTGATGTTCAAATGAAACCGTTGCAGATATGTGGACCACTTCTGATGGCGATCATTCTGCAACTTCCCTTGTGTCTGTATGAACTGCAGGGGCCTGTGGTCTGTGTGGATGATTGTTTCCTTCCCAAAAATGTAATGCTTCCATTGTCGACAAGCTTTCACAATGGAGTACATTTCTTTGTCATATGTGGGGTACTTGCGAACTGTGTCAGACAATGTCTCACTGTGAAATGCCACTGGATGTCCCTGTTGAGTAAGAACTGCCCCAATAGCATAGTCGGAGGCATCTGTCTCGATCTCAAATGGCTGTTGCAAGTCTGGTAAAGTGAGCACTGGGGCAGAACAGAGGCGGTTTTTCAGTTCTGTGAACGCCTTCTGTTGAGGTTCCGACCAATTTTTTTTTTCTCTCGCTCCTCCCTTGGTGACTTGACTCAAGGGCCAAGTGATATGAGAGAATCCCAACACGAACCTCCGATAGAAATTAGCAAGACCCAGAAAGCTACGAAGCTTTGTTATAGTGGTTGGGGCTGGCCAATCCCGAATGACTTGGATCTTGGCTGGATCCACATGCACCCCCCTTTCATCAATAATGTATCCCAGATATTGAACCTGGGTCATGCCAAAAGTGCACTTCTCCAAATTGGCACACAACTTGTTTTGCCGCAGTGTTTGGAGGACTTGTCGGATGTGGTGAAGGTGCTCTTCCCAAGTCTGGCTGAAGATCGGAATGTCATCCAAGTACACCACTACAAATGAGTTGGTGAATGGCCGCAAGATGTCATCCATCATCCTCATGAAGGTGGCGGGAGCATTCGTCAACCCGAAAGGCATGACCAGCCATTCGAAAAGGCCTTCCTTGGCTTTGAAGGCAGTCTTCCACACATCGAAGGGTTCAATTGGTACCTGGTGATACCCAGACTTCAGGTCGATCTTGCTGAAATATTTTGCACCTTTGAGTTGGTCGAGAAGGTCATCAATCCGTGGGATTGGGTACCTATTCCGGACAGTGATCTTGTTCAGCGCCCGATAGTCAATACAGAGTCTCCACGTCCCATCCTTCTTCTGTACCAACACGATCGGGCTCCCACGGGGCGATGAACTTGGTCTGATGTGACCTTTCTGCAACAGCTCCTGAATCTGCCTCTTGATTTCATCATTCTCCAGAACAGAGCGCCGATAGATCGGTCCATTAGGTAGCGGCGCACCGGGGGTCAGATCAATCGGGTGCTTGACCTGACAGTGCAGAGGAACCCCTATGGGTGAGGTGAATATGTCCCCGTACTCCTCCACAACCTTATCCATTTGTTGTTGTTGTGCAGAGGAGCCCTGTCTGGAGGTCGTGGCCACAGTCTTCTTCTTGCCCTGGGGGCGGATCATCGGGAAAATGAATTTCCTGGTTTGGGAAATGAGCTTACTGCATTGTTTTGCAGTAACCAAAGAGATAGCGACAGGAGGTGGTACCTCTGGTATCCTGTACAACTTATTTCCCAAAGTAACAATAACAACACGAGGTCGAGACTCATACATAGCATGACGCTTCCACAAGTATGGTTGTCCTAATAATACATCAGAAACATCAATAGGAGCAACGTCACATAATACCTCATCCGTGAAGGGCTTGGTGCTATAGGGAAGGCGGCACTGCTGGCTGACGCGGAGATCTCGTCCTTGGTGAAGCCACCCGATGGTGTATGGATGTGGGTGAGCTGTGGTCGGCAAGCCCAACCGCTTCATGGCGTCTGCTGAAATGAGGTTCTTTTGGCTCCCATTGTCGACAATGAACTGTACAGGGGAGCCCTTTACCCACATCTGGGAGTGGAAGAGACGTTCCTCCTCCTCTGGATCTTCCGGTTCCTCCTTCTGGATCTTTGTAGTGGCAACAATGGCATTAGGCTCTGCATCAATAATCTGTTTCCATTTTTCATTCCCCTTTTCAGGTTATGATTCGGAGTCGGAGCATGCATCTGACTCAGAAGCCCTCATCTCGGCCACTAGCGACTGCTTGGCCCGACACTCACTTGTGTTGTGAGTGGAGCTCTTATAGAACTCACACCACTTTCCCGTGTCCTTCTTTGGCTTTGCGGTGCTGTTCTTTTCTTGTGGCTTCGATGAGTTGTCTTTAGCCGCCATGCCTTGGCTCGGTCCTTTGTTCTGCATTTTGGAAGCACCTTTCCCTTGCTTTTGATTCGCAGATCCAAAGTCTCGCTTCTTCTGCTTGAATTTCTGCTCAATCTTGGCAGCATACCGGTATGCCGTACCAAGCGAGGAGATGTCAAGGAACTCCATTTCCTCCTGAATGTATTTGTGGAGACAGATGTGATACTTTAGCACCAGATGTTTCTATGAATCTTTGATACCCAACTTTGTGCGCAGGGTATGGAACAGATTCGTCAGCTCATGCACATCTTGATCCCTTTGTTGTCGCAGCGTGGTCCATTGTATGTACTTGTCCTCATAGCTCCCCACGGGATAGTACTGTTCCTTGACGGCATCTCGGAAAGAATTCCAAGTTGGTACGGTCGAGAACAGAGAGGGTTCTGTCTGGTCCTTGTTCTCACAGTAGGTTTCCCACCAGTCCTTAACATGGGGGGTAGCTTTGAGGAGTGCAAAAATAATCTTCTCCCGGTCTGAAAAGTCATGAACAGAGAAATATCCTTCTAATAGATTCAACCATCTATCTACGGCATCTGCGTCTATTTGACCCTAAAATATGGGAATGTCAAAATTTACTTGTACCTTAAAGGGAGTCGCAACTCCAGAGTGGCTACTAGATGCAGATGCGCCGCCGGTGGGCAGCCGTTGAAGGATCTGAGCAAAGTTATCCATCATCGCGTTCCTTTATTTTTTGAGGGCCTCCTCGAGCAATATTTTGATAGGATCTCCTGCTCCCTCATCTTTCTTTTCGTCCCCCATGGGCGTCCGTCGAGGTTTGCGAGGCTGATCTTGCAAAGGTTCCACCAGATCGAGCCCTAGCTCCTTATACCCCGACCTCGTTGGGGACATGCAAAGAAGGATCGATAAAAAGCAGACCGCTCTGATACCACTGATCCGGATTTATGCAGGAACGCAACAGAATAAACATATAACCATAAATATAGAGATGCAGCGGAAATAACACTTCATTTCATTAATATCAAAGAACTGAAATTTGCTTACAGACAAAATGGAAATAAAACTAGCTAGGGCGCTGGTAGCTATCTCTGAGAAGAGATGTGGTGGCTACAGGCCTCTGAACTGTGTTACAATGAGGCTCGAGGGCCTATTTATCATTTAGAAACAATGGGAAATCCTAAACATCCAAAACCCTAACCCTAGGAGATGAAGCACCAAAACTATGGGCCCCGTTTGGGTAAATTGGTGTTTCAACTTCACAGGGGCGTAACTTTGGCATACGATCTCCGTTTGACGCGTAACATACCTCGTTAGAAAGATCTATCTGAGGAATACAAATTTGGAACGAGCAACATTGGTTTATGGACACATGTTGCTCTCCGTTTTCCCAAAAAATGTTGTTTAGGGCCTCAAAACGGCTCCGGAAGTTTAGGACCCAAAAAAATGCTAAAAATAGTAAACTGTGCTGAAACTGAAAAAATGAAAGAGGCAATGGTGGAGCCCCAAGTGGAATAGGCGGGTGACCACCAATATCCACCTGGATCACTAAGACCGGTTCTTGGCACATTTTCTATTTAAGGTGTTCAAAGGCCTTAGTTACTTCAAGAGTCCATGAAAATGCATCTTTCTTCAATAATGTTGTTAGATGTGTTGGTATTATCCCATAATTCTTAAAAAACTTGCGATAATACCCTATTAACCTGAGCAATCCTCATAACTTCTTTATGGTTATGGGGACTTTCCATTCCTTAATGGCTTTAATTTTGTTAGGGTCTTCCTTAACACCATCATGAGATACAATATGACCCAATTATTCCACGTCTTGTAGTCCAAAGAAACATTTGGAGGTTTTTGCATATAATTGTTTCACCTCCAATAGTTTGAGTACCCTGTCAACATGTGAGCATGATCCTTCCAAGACCTGCTGTAGATTAGTATATCATAAAAAAATACTAACACAAATTTTTAAGGAAGGATTTGAAAATGGAATTCATCAACCCCTTAAATGTATAAGGTTCATTGGTAAGGCCAAAAGGCATGACCAAAAATTCATAATGACCCTCATGAGTTTGAAATGTTGTTTTTGAAATATCTTCAGTATTCATTCTAATATGATGATATCCCTAGCGAATATCCAACTTGGTAAAATAAATTGCTCCATGTAATTCATCCAATAATTCATCAATCAATCAATATTGCACATAATTTCATTCCACAAGTTCTGACATTTGGAGGAGTGAAATGGACTGTGGTAGGGTTTCACACATCACTGCTATTGCCATGCCACCACAATTGAGATTGCTGCTCCTCGCTTCGTCGCCATTGTCGCGGATGAAATAGTGGCTGCACTGATTGCAGTTCCTCGCCTAGAGGTGACCCCAAATGAGATGAAAGATCCACAAAATTTTGATGTTGCCGCCATTGTGGAAGGACCACTCTGCTGCCTTGGAAGAACAATCCGCCGCAAACAGATTTGCTACCATAGCCATGGACATAGTATTCCACAATGTAGTATTATAGCATTGAAAGAGATTCTTCTGTTGTGTTAACCCTTCGTCTGTGAGGGGGAGCATTTTGGGCAACCATCCTCAGCTCTCAATTTCTCCTACAAAGATGTTGTCCATGCACAACCACCCAAGAAATAATCCCTTCCTGCTAAGTCTCCCAAGCCTTTTTTAGTGGATAAATTGGAGGAAATTCCCTCCATAGAAATCTCTCATCCATCACTGGATGATCAATTCCAAAAGTATGCAAAATTTTCCATTATTTGCTGATTTAATGGACTATGGCCATGCACTGCAGATCTACACCAATGGATCCACTCCAACTGGACCAATAACTATAAGGTTTTATTTTTCTCGAAGGGTTTCTTCATAGTTGTGTTTTCCTTAAGTGAAGATTATCAAAAATCCTTAACAGAAGGCCCATGGTTTTGGGGAACATCAGGGCTATTCCTCACCCCTTGGTTCCCAGATTTCGACCCCTCTACAATAATAATCACCAAACTTCCCATTTGGGTCAGACTTCCGAACCTCCCGGTGCATCTATGGAACTTCAGTATTTTCCAAGGGATAGGAAACACTCTGGGCTGCTTTCTGGAAACGGACCCATCCAAAGGGGAGAGGGAATATACACCTATGACAGAATCTGTGTAGAAATAGACATGAGTAGAGGTATGCTTGATCAAATAAATCTCAAAATTGGGGACTTCCTATGGACACATGCCCTGGACTATGAGAACAAAACCTTCTGATGCCACCATTTCCATCAAATAGGGCACCTTCAAAACTCCTACACCACGTTCCTCGCCCAAAAGAAGAAAAAAATTCACAAGTCTAAATCAAAAAGTTGGAAACCACGTGATCCACCCCCCATGGATGCCATTCATTCTTTCATCTCGGATAAAGAGGAGGATATAACAGAATGGGAGGAAGCAAAGCAAATGTAGGAAACACCCTTGGCAAGCCCTGAGGCACCCACTGATCCATCAAACTCGCAGTAACACACTCATGAGTCTTCCACCTCTGATTTAGACAAGGAGACTCCTCCTTTAGCCCATAAAAATCTGCAAGTGGTGCCTTCCCAGTTGCATCACAATGGATGGGTCAAAGTTAGTAAAAATAAAGGGAAAAAATGTTGTATGAAAGATTCAACCCATTCCGGGTAGAATCCTATGTCTAACCCATTGATTCCCTATTACTCCTTGTGATCCTTTTTGCTTATTTCATGGTTAGTCTTCGGGACCAAATTTGATAGTTTATCATTTCTGGTTTCCCCGCTATCTATATTCTCTTGATTGTAACTTCATATTGTACCATATGATTTCTTGAACGAATTAGTCTTATTTGGAAAAAAATAATAATTCATCAATCACATGAATGGGAAATTTATCTTTAATAGTGAGATTATTGAGCTCCTTATAATCCAGACACATACACCATGATCCATCCTTCTTGTGCACCAATAATATTGGAGCAGAGAAAGAACTTTGACTAGGTTGAATTATACCAACCTCTAACATTTCTGCAATCATACGTTTAATTTTACTCTTTTGGACATAAGGATATCTGTAAGGCTTGATGTTTGGAGGAACAATTCCTGGAATAAAATGAATAGCATGATCATGATCATGAATAGGTGGGAATCCTTTGGGAGTTTCAAACACCTTGGAATGATTGTCCAAGAATTTTGAGATCTGGAGAAATAGATGATTTTGATGTCGGAAATTCTAGTGAGCATAATTATGAAATTACGCCTTATTGTTCTTTATTTAGAAGCTTTGTCATGACATTAGAGCTTATTATCTTTCCGAGCTTCCTTGAGATACTCCGTAATTCAACTTTCTTTGCTTCCGAAAAAATTTCAAGAAAAGTTCCTTAAAATTAAAATCTACCGTCCCCAAAGTTTGTAACCATTGTACTCCTAGTATAACATCAACACCTCCCATTGGAATGGAAAGCATTTGACTATTCAATACATATTCTCCCATGGTTAGCTTGATATTATGGCACTTTCCAGAGAAATTTATATTTCCTCAGTTTGCAACCATCACTTGACACTCTGGTGATGGGTTTAGGAAGCAATTCAATTCCTTGGCTACATGAAAACGAATAAAATTATGGGTACTAGCCGAATCAGTCAACACTATTACATTTTTCTTCTTTATATGTCCTTCTATCTTGAGAGTTTGAGGAGTGGTACTTCCTACCAACGCATTACAGGATATGGTAAGACACATTTCTTCTTTATCTAGGGTTGGTTCCTGGTTGATATCCTCTTCTTTTGAAGTTTATTGTTCATTTTATTCCTCCTCTTCACAATATTCATAAAATAATTTCTTCTCAGCACACTTAAGACCTTTAGTGTATTTTCTATCACAACTGTAGCAAAGCCCTTTTTCTCATTTTTCTTCCAATTGTTATGGTGTCAACCTTGTAGGTTGTGTAAGTCTAGGAGTAGCAACACTTCCATCTTTATAGATGTGAGTGGTGCGCTTCCTTGTCGCCATAATTTTACTTTCAATTTTTCTTGCTAACCTGAATGCCTTCTCCAATGAATCTGGTTCCCAAAGGCAAACCTCATGCTAGATGTTATCCTTTAAAGTCCCTCTGAAGATATCAATCATGTGTTCCTCTGGAATATCAGTTACCCTTTTATTCAATTTTTGGAAGTCCTTAATGTGCTTCACCATTGAACCCTTTTGTTTGAGATTTATCAGTTGGATAAAGGAGTTGTTGCTCTTTGCATCCTCATAATGTGATATCATTTCCTCCGTAAAAATTGACCAAGTGACTATTTTTTTACGAGAGAAAAGCCATTGATACCATACAAATGTACCTTGTTCTAAATATAAAGTTGCAATGTGTATCTTTTGTATGTTTTGAACATTATGGAGATAAAAATATTTCTCCATTTGTAGTATCCATGTTACGGGATCCTTTCCATGAAACTTCCTCATATAGATATTTGGAATATGAAGGGTCTTCAATCCAACATTAGATTTTATGAAATCACGATTAACATTTATTTTTTCCTCATCATGAATTTCATCTACAACCTTTTTTCCATTAGGAATAATTTCTTGTATCAACTTTTTCAAGCCTTCCATCAAACCTTCCATGTATTCTTTTAGATCATTCTTCATGTCATCCATGTTTCCTTTAATGTTTTCATCGATGTCATCCATCTTAGCTTCCATGCCATTCTTTAAACCATCCATCTTAGCTTCCACACCTTTCTTCAAAACATCCATATTAGCTTCCATTCCTTTCTTCAAACCATCCATATTAGCTTCCATTTCATTTTTTGTACTCTTTGTGAGAGCGAAATTTGTTGCACTTGGCCTTGTAGTTTTGATATATCATGTTGCACTTCTTCTTCTTCATGAGTAATAGTAGAGCCTTCAGAGGGCTTTATATGTGTTGCATTATTTTTAGGGTCCATTTCAAAACCCAAGACTAATATATATGCTTCAATATGCCCTTGGAATCACTTCAAACTGGCTTTTCAAACAAGACTTATGCAATTTAAAAAAAATACACAGTTTTTTCTTGATTTTGAGGAGCTCTATATTGAAACTAATATATCTCTGCAATTTATGATATCTAAGGTTTTGTCTTCTATATTTTAGTAGCCTCTAAATCTTATTTCCAATTCCATAGGTCCGACATGATTTGGATTCTTCAAGGAAAAGTTATACCCAATCTCCCACAATGACCTAATTATGGACTAGTTTAGTAGACCGAACTTGTACATCATTCCACGTGTCACTATTTTCTCCTTCAGATCTGCAATCGATATGCAGGAAGCTACATTCTGTTTGATTTCAACCAATTTTTATATAATTCCAATCTAATGCTCAGAGATAGAGTTATGATGATTTTCCCAAGGTCACTGTCGAGTGCCAGTTTTGCACACTTTTCCTACATTTGTTTCCCCTATTTTACCTCATGACTATAACCATTGGGAATATATCTACCTCTTTTTCCTACCATTCTTTCTTAACTTGTGTTGTTTCACCTTATTTTCATTACTCTTCCATTTCATCAATTATTATGATGTATCATGCCTTTTTTATGACTAACTAAGTATGAATTTTTGAAGAAGATCTATGGTCTTTTGTTGTCTTTTCCAAATACCATTTGTAGCACAAAAGGTCTCGAGCGTGAGGCATATAGGTCTAGTTATAGGTGGGTTGTTACAATGAGAGTTTTACACCAAGACGATGTTACACCATGCTGTTACAGACCCACTGGTGAACTTCTGTTACAGCTATACTGCTGACTGGATCTCGTCAACTCCTAATGCTAACTTGTCCTCTAGCTATTACGCTATAGTTGTGATTTATCATGATAGCTGTAGAAGTTATTAAGTATTATATTTTTGGATAACAACATCTAGGTGTTTTGATTGTAATATATAGTTTTCCAATCATACTTTTATTAAGAAGTGGTTCTAACCATATGCATTCTATTTCGTTCAGCATGAGAATCATAAGATTCTCATGACTGATCCATCCCTCGTTTTTTTGAGATGTAACCACTATATAGTTCTCGGCCCTTGAGGTTGAAAGGTAAGCAGGGAACAAAATTACTTTGGCTCTGTTTTTTCTCATATTAATACAAATTATCATGTTATCGCTATTATATGCATTATTTTATTTAGTTTCCGTTAAGTTCTTTCTCTTCCAATGCCCTGCTAGGGAAGAAGGGCCCTCCTCTTTAGCAGGGATTGCAGCGATTAAGGTAGTTGTGTATATGTGTTTCTATTTTGTTTATGTGTCAGTAGAAGTGTTCTTGTTGTTGTTTTATCTATGAATAGATCTGCTTCAATTCCAATGTTTTATATGCTATTACACATATGAGATCAGAGATACCAGCTGGATAATTGTTGTGTGGTACGCTAGAATAGATTAATTGAGGTGTGATTACAGTCTTGTAGATCATTTTATTTCTGCATGAGTGATTCCTTCCAGTATTTACTTCAGCAATGATTTCCCTTATTTGTATTTGCTTCTAGTTTGATGTATCGACATAGACAATGTGACTGTCATTGAAATAAAATACGTCCCTAGATTGATAATTTATGTGTACTGTTTATTCATTTAATAGTGATTAATATAGCTCAACATTTTGGCATTGTTGTCGGGGATGGCAGTGATGATCCAATTAATCATAGTTGTTTGTTAGAGGATAGAGTGTACCCATTTTGCAATTTTCGGGCGGTAAGACGAGAGGTAAGCACATGCGTAGTGCTCTAACAAAATTGAGAAACTTGCCAATGCTACACTGGGGAACTTAGAGGTGCAATTTCCATGTGTTTTTTAGTGTGTCTCTAGCGACACTTGTATTGTTGTGTAACTTCGCTCCAAAAAGAGAAGAAAATGAATATCAACGCCTTAGAAAAAATTCACATCGAGGCAACCTCATTTGGACATAAATGAACAATTCTTGGATGATACAATTTAAAAACCTCCTTTCTATATATAGGAGTCCATGGGGCCATAATGTAATCCTAGTGGGCCACAATGTAATCCTAGCCGACCTAACAATAATAATTTAAGGGCACAATAATAACAAAATGGGGGTTACAAGGGTTAAATAATAACAATAAGGGGGTTACACTAACAATAATAAGGGACTATACTAGTGATATAGGGACCTAACATGCCCCTCTCCTTCAAAAAAGTGTTGTCCTCAACGCTTGAGTAGCTCCGGGTGCTTCTGTATAAAATTCTCATCCTCCCATGTAGAATCTTCGGTGGGTAAGTTCTTCCACTTGATGAGATACTCTGAAATTGATCGATTCCGTAGTTGTCGAGTTCTTTTTTCCATGACTGCTTCAGGTTCCAATATGATTTTCCCTTCCCCATCAAGTTCTGGCAATACTGTTTGAGCTGGAAGATTTTCACCTATAACCTTCTTTAAGCATGAAACATGGAAAACTGGATGTACTCGCGAAGAAGCAGGAAGCTCCAATTTGTATGCCATAGTACCAATCTTTTGCAACACCTTGTAAGGACCATAGTACTTTGGTGATAATTTATTATCCTTCTTAGATTGCTTGAGGGACATTTGTTTGTATGGTTGTAGCCATAAAAATACCCAATCTCCTACATCAAAACTTCTCTCGCTGCGATGTTGATCTGCCTGTTGTTTCATTCGATTTTGTGCCAAATTTCGGTTATCCTTTAAGAGTTGGAGAACTTCTTGCTGATGCTCGATGTGATCTTCCACTGCTTGAACCTTCGAATTTTCCCTTAAAGATGATGTGATGGATGGTGGATAATATCCATAAAGTGCCATAAATGGGGTCATTTTTGCTGCAGTATGGAAGGAAGTGTTATACCACCATTCAGCAAGAGGTAACCACTTGACCCATTGTGTTTGTTTATCGGATACAAAACAACGAAGATATCCTTCCAAACATTTATTTACTATCTCAGTTTGACCATCAGATTGAGGATGATAAGATGAGCTATGAGCTAATTGAGTACCCAAACAAGAAAATAACTCCGTCCAAAAATTTCCAGTAAAAATGGGATCTCTGTCACTCACAATAACCCTTGGGCTTCCATGTAGCTTTTGAATTCTATCCATAAATGTAGTAGCAACTGTACTTGCTTTAAATGGATGAGATAATGCAAAAAAGTGTGCAAACTTGGTAAGTCTATCAACTACCACCATGATGACACTCTTTCCTTCAGACTTAGGTAAACCTGTGATAAAATCCATTGAAATCTCCTCCCAACGTTGACTTGGAATGGATAAAGGTTGTAGAAGTCCCGGGGTCTTAATTGTTTCCACTTTATTATGCTGGCAAACCAAACATTCCGCCACAAACTTTTGAATATCAGATTTAAGGCCATCCCAAAAAAATTCTTTCTTCACCCTGTGGTAAGTTTTTAAAAATCCCGAGTGTCCTCCTAAAAGAGAAGTGTGCAATTCCAAAAGAATCTTTTGTTTTAGTTGGGAATTCTTACAAAGATATAAGCGATCTTTGTACCATAAGGAATCATTTTTCCAACTAAATGTATTAGATGTACTAGGATCTTGCTGCAACTTTTGAATGAGTGCCCATACATCTTTGTCCTTCTTCCATTCATCTCTTGCTTCGGTTATCCAATCTGGTTGGATAATAGAAATGGCACAAAGTAATGCTTCCACCTCTTCATTCTTTCTTGAGAGTGCATCTGCAACAACATTAAGCTTTCCTTTTTTGTAGATTATTTCAGAGTCATAACCCAACATCTTTGTGACCCATTTTTGCTGCTCTTCTGAAGATAGTCTTTGTTCCAAAAAGTGTTTAAGACTATCATGATCAGTTTTTTACCTTGAAGTGTCTTCCCATTAGGTAAGTTCGCCATTTCTTTAGTGCATGCAGTATTGCTAACATTTCCTTCTCATAAATAGGTTCTTGTAAATCCTTTCCTTTGATTGGACGACTTTCAAAAGCAATGGGTCTTCCTTCCTGCATTAAAACTGCACCAATTCCATTTCCTGAGGCATCACATTCCACAATAAAGGTTTTTGTGAAGTCTGGCGTAGCTAAGACTGGTGCTAGGCACATTGCCTCTTTAAGATGTTCAAAGGCCTTAGTTGCTTAAGGAGTCCATGAAAATGCATCTTTCTTCAATAATGTTGTTAGAGGTGCTGCTATTCTCCCATAATTCTTAACAAACTTGCGATAATACCCTGTTAACTTGAGAAATCCTCGCAACTGCTTTATGGTTGTGGGGACTTTCCATTCCTTAATGGCTTTAATTTTGTTAGGGTCTACTTTAACACCCTCGTGAGATACAATATGACCCAGATATTCCACCTCTTGTACTCCAAAGAAACATTTGGATGTTTTTGCATATAATTTTTTCTCCTCCAATACTTTGAGCACCCTGTCAACATGTTCAACATGATCCTTCCAAGACCTGCTGTAGATTAGTATATCATCAAAAATATTAGCACAAATTTTCTAAGGAAGGGTTTGAAAATGGAATTCATCAACCCTTGAAATGTAGAAGGTGCATTGGTAAGGCCAAAAGGCATGACCAAAAATTCATAATGACCCTCATGAGTTTGAAATGCTATTTTTGGAATATCTTGAGTCTTCATTCTAATTTGATGATATCCTGAACGAAGATCCAACTTGGTAAAATAAATTGCTCCATGTAATTCATCCAATAATTCATCAATCACAGGAATGGGAAATTTGTCTTTAATGGTGAGCTTATTGGGCTCCCTATAATCCGGACACATTCGCCATGATCCATCCTTCTTGTGTACCAATACTACAGGAGCAGAGAAAGAACTTTGACTTGGTTGAATTATACCCGCCTCTAACATTTCTGCAATCATACGTTCAATTTCGCTCTTTTGGAAGTAAGGATATCTATAAGGCCTGATGTTTGGAGGAACACTTCCCGGAATCAAATGAATAGCATGATCATGATCACGAATAGGTGGGAGTCCTTTGGGAGTTTCAAACACCTTGGAATGATTGTCCAAGACTTGTTGGAGATCTGCAGACATAGATGATTTTGATGTTGGAACTTCTAGTGAGCATAATTGTGCAATTACGCCTCGCTGTTCTTTCTTTAGAAGCTTTGTCATGACATTAGAGCTTATTATCCTTCCTGGCTTCCCTGCAATACCCCGTAATTCAACTTCCTTTCCTTCTAAAAAAAATTTCAAGAAAAGTTCTTGAAAATTAAAAGCTACCGTCCCCAAAGATTGTAACCATTGTACTCCTAGTACAACATCGGCACCTCCCATAGGAATGGAAAGCATTGGACTAGTCAATACATATTCCCCCATGGTTAGCTTGATATTATGGCATTTTCCAGAGCAATTTATAGTTCCTCCATTTACAACCATCACTTGACATTCTGGTGCTGGGTATAGGAAACAATTTAATTCCTTGGCTACCTTACAATGAATAAAATTATGGGTGCTACATGAATCAATCAACACTATTACCTTTTTCTTCTTGATATGTCCTTCTATCTTGAGAGTTTGAGGAGTGGTAATTCCTGCCAGTGCATTACACGATATGGTCGGATTCATTTCTTCCTCTTATAGGGTTGGTTCCTGGTGTATATCCTCTTCTTGTTCATTTTCTTCTTCCTCTTCACAATCTATGTAAAATAATTTCTTCTCAGCACACTTATTACCTTTAGTGTATTTTCTATCACAACTGTAGCAAAGCCCTTTTGCTCTTTTTCTTCCAATTTTTGTGGTGTCAACCTTGTAGGTTGTGGAAATCTAGGCGTAGCAACACTTCCTTCTTTATAGAATTGAGTGGTAGGCTTCCTTGTTGCCATTATTTTACATTCAACTTTTCTTGCCAACCTGAATGCCTTCTCCAATGAATCCAGTTCCAAAACGCGAACTTCATGTTGGATGTTATCCTTTAAAGTGCCTATGAAGAGATCAATCCTGTGTTCCTCTGGAATATCGGTTACCCTTATATTCAATTTTTGGAAGTCCTCAATGTGCTGCCCCACTAAACCCTTTTGTTTGAGATTTATCAATTGGCTAAAGAAGGTGTTGCTCTTTGTATCCTCATAATGTGCTATCATTTCCTTCGTAAAAATTGACCAAGTGACAATTTTTTTACGGAAGCAAAGCCATCGATACCATACAAATGTATTTTGTTCTAAATGTAAAGTTGCAATGCGTACCTTTTGTGTGTTTTGCACATTATGGAGATCAAAATATTTCTCCATCTGTAGTATCCATGTTACAGGATCCTTTCCATCAAACTTCCTCATATCCATTTTTGGAATATGGTGGTTCTTCCCGCCAGCATTAGAGTTTATGAAATCACGATTAACATTTATTTTGTTCTCATCATGAGTTTTTAACTACTGTATTTCACATTGGAATAAGTTTCTTGTTTTAAACTTGTCATCAAGCCTTCCATGTATGCTTTTAAGTCATTCTTCATGTTTTCCATGTTGTCTTTCATGTTTTCATCGATTTTAGCTTCCATGTCATCAATCTTAGCTTCCATGCCCACTTCCATGCCATCCATCTTAGCTTCCAAAGCCATTCATATTAGCTTCCACGCCTTTCAGCAAACCGTCTAATCTTTCTTTCCACGCCATCCATCTTAGCTTCCCTGCCTTTCTTCAAACGTCCATCTTCACTTCCACACCTTTCTTCAAAACTTCCATTTCATTTTTTGTTGCTCTTTGTGAGTGAAATTTGTTGCACGCTCTTTGTATTTTGATAGATCATGTTGCAATTATTCATCTTCATGAGTCATGGTAGTGTATCCAGAGAAGGCTTAATGGGTGTTGAATTCTTTTTAGGCGCCATTTTAGAATCCTATATTGATACCTTTTACTTGCTTTGAGGAGCTCGATATTGAAATTGAATTATATTTGTAATTGAAAATATTAAATATCTAAAATTCAGCCCTATAGTAGCCCTCTGAAGCTTCTTTCAAATGCCACAGGTTTGATCTAATTTGGATTCCCCAAGACAAAGTTGTGTCCAATCTCCCACAATGACCTAATTCTGGACTGGTTCAGTAGAGAAAACTTGTAGGACTTGCCACGTGTCACTGTTTCGTCCTTTGTCTCTGAAATTGATAGCCAAGAAACTACAGTCCGTGTAATTGTGACCAATTTTTACGGCACTCAAATCCACTTCCCAGAGAGAGAGTTATTGAACTTTTCCCACGATCACCTCTTTGAGATGAAATTCAGGAGCCTGAAAAAGCACTACCTTCCACAGATCATATCTCCACAAATATTGCGAACCAAGCTCTGAAATTTTTTGATGAATTTCCTCAGGATTTCAGCTTCGCACCATACGAATTTCAGATTCTGAACCTTCGTAGAAAAAAATTTATAGCGCAAATTCCACGATGACCTGTTTAGGAGCCTGAAAAAAGACCTAACTTCCACAGATCATATCTCCGAAAATATTATGAACCAAGCTCTGAAATTTTTAGACAATATTCCTCAGGATTTCAGCTTCGCACCCTAAAAATTTCAGCTTCTGAAACTTCGTAGAAAAAAATTTATAGCGAAAATGCCACGATGACCTGTTTGGAGCAGCGAAACCCTAGAATCCAAAGGCTCTGATACCAAATGTTGTGTAACCAGCTCCAAAAATAGAAGAAAAGAGATATGAACGCCTTAGAAATAAGCCACTTCGAGGGGGCAACCTCCAATACATTACATAAATGAACAATTCTTGGATGATACAATTTGCAAAACCTCCTTTCTATATGTAGGAGTCCATGGGGCCATAATGTAATCCTAGTGGGCCACAATGTAATCCTAGCTGACCTAACAATAATTTAAGGGCACAATAATAACAAAATGGGGGTTACCAGGGTACAATAATAACAATAAGGGGGTTACACTAACAATAATAAGGGACTATACTAGTGATATAGGGACCTAATGAAAAACACAGTCTTGGGCGGTAGGAAGAGCGGGAAAGAACAAGCAATTAACCTACGAACTTGAGAGGAATCACCAATGTCTTGCTGGAACACTTAGAAGTGTGAATTTTGGGGTGTTTTATTTAGGGTGTCTTCAGCTATAAAGTCGCTGGGCAGTAAGACAAGAGGTAAGAACCTATACATCACTCTAACGAACTTCAGCAGGCTCACCGCTGTATAAACTGAAGAACTTATAGTATGAATTGATACACATAGGGTCCATGTGTGCCAGTAGGATGATATCGACATCTATAAACACCCCCCACTCTACTAACTACAGGAAAGATGGGTCGTAAGAAGGAAAAGAAGAATGCAGATTTGGGAATAAAGACATTCTTTGGAGATCTGATCTCAAGGGAAGAAAAGGAAAAATCTACGTCATGCAAAGATTAATGGAAGATAGGACCACAAAAAGCAACTACCATATCAAAGCCTGGGCCATCAGTGCCTTCCGTTTCAGGACCTCACCACCCTTCGAAAAAAATATCCACTCCTAATATCAAGACTCCAGTTTCAAAACATCAGTGGAAAATCATTGATTAGGATTTGAGAATTGAAGGACACTAAGAGACCAGTGGGGAGCATTAGGGACCTGAGGAACAACATTTAATTGATCATCACTTGGACGTTGGTAGTGCCATCAAATCGTTGGTCCTAGAAAAACCTGATACTTTTATTTATCAATCTCCAATACACTCTGAGGTTAGTTCATCCCATCAGGAAGAATCAACCATGGGGGATGAGAATTTCAAGACATATAGCTCTGTTACTTTTGAATTCCCGATAGTGGTAACACGAGATGAGGCTCCTATGAAGAATATTCCTTTGTCATCCCTACCATCCTTTCAAGGGATGGCTGTTGAATATCCCGATACATTTTTGTTTGAATTCGATGTGATGTGTAGAGGTTATGACTACATTTCAGATGCCCAGAAGCTGAAATTATTTCCTGCTACCCTGAAAGGAGCAACATTAAGATGGTTCATGAGACTGGGTGCTGGCACGATTCGAACCTGGAATGAAATGAGGGATTCCTTTCTCTTTAAGTATCAGGATTACTGTCAAACCAGGGATTTGAAGGACGAGATCTTCAGAATTGCACATAAGGAGGAAGAGAGCCTAGAAGACTATATGGAGTGATTTCATTACTATTTACAAAGGTCTAAGTTCAGTAACTTAGACCTGAAAATTCTAAAGTCAATATTATTAAGAGGTATAAGAGATGACTGTTTGGAGCATTTGAATATATTTTGAAAAAGAGACATATTGCAAGAACCACTTGATGAAATAATGAAACTTTTCCTGCGTAGCTCAAGAGGATCGGTTAAGGGGAGAAGTTCAGTTCAGGACCATTCAGTCCAGATACAAAAGTCCACGAGTGGAGGAGTAACTAGAGCAGAGATCAGAAACCTATTTGAGGATTTTAAAACCGACCTCCTTAGCACTCTCTCTGCCCAAATCACAACGGTACAAGTTAAGAAAGTAGAAGCAGAAGCTGAAGCAGCCTTAGAAATATTATGTCCACAATAAAAAAAGAAACATTTGGAAAGAGAATGTGGATTGAATAGTGTCAACCTGTGTAATATCTGTGAATTGGAACATTCTACAAATCAATGTCCTAAATTTCCCAGATTGAAGGCAGTACTTCAAGAATCAAGCGAGGATGTCCATTATTCTTATTTCATCGGATCAAAGAGACCATGGTAGCCACAACCTATAGGTATGCCTTGAGACTTTTCCTCTTTTTATCCTTGGAATAATGTTTATAATAGTCAACAATATCAATGGAAGTATCATACTCCTTCCTCAACACAATTACCTTCACCATGGAACCAGTGGCCGTCTCCTTTGCCAATGCAATATCCCCCATCACAACCTAATCCTTGGGGTCAGAATTGGAGAAATAGCCAAGGTCCAATACTCCTTGCACTACCAATACAAAAGAAATAATTACAACTTCCTTCTATTCAAAATCCTACAACTTTTTTCCAACCCCAATTACTGTTGCAACCTAACCCAAATCCAAAGCATGGATGCTCTGGTTACCCTCTAGACTTATCTTATTGCTCCTATTGGACTTAACGAGGTTCATATTCGATCGGGGAAAGTGATCAGATCTGAAAATAATCCCATTATTACTGAAGAATGTGAGTCATCTAGAAAGGATATGGGTGATTCTGAGGCAGTTGTTACACATGTAACAAATGATACACCACCCATTGTTACACCTATAGTAGCCAGCTCGGGAGGGTCTGATGTTTATACAACAGCCAACCTGAGCAAGGCTAGTGCATCTATGCTAGCTGACTCAGTTGTTAGCATTTAGAATCCTCCATACCCTCAACGATTAACTGAAACTGGGCCGACCTCACAACCTGAATCCAAATTCCTCAAGGAATTACAAAATTTGTGTGTGTGAATTCCATTGTTACAAGCTCTTAAGGAAGTACCTATCTATGCTAAAACAGTGAGGGATCTATGCATCAAAAATCTTGGAAGAAAACCTAAAGACCCTGCTACTGTCCATGTCATGGGGAAACTGTCCCATATAATGATTGATAAGCCTTTGTTGACTAAATATAATGATCCAGGGAACCCTACAATGACTTTCCATATTGATGATCAACCTATAACCAATGCTTTGATTGATCTAGGGGTAGCCATTAATGTCATGACTAAAGACCTCTTTATCTCCCTAGGACTTCATGGATTTAGACCTACACCCACAATGCTTGAATTAGCAAATAGGTCCCATGTCAACCCCGAGGGAATGATAGAATATGTGGTTATCAATGTGGCTTCTTGGAATTATTCGGCTGATTTTCTCATTCTACAGACCAAATCCATCCTGGGGGATCATCCTTTAATCTTGGGAAGACCATGGCTAGCCACTGCAGATGCATATATCAGATGTAGGTCCATATCTATGGTGATCTCAGATGGGAAAGCCACTCAGATACTGAATCTTTACCCCCCAGTGAAACCTCATATGTATTTGAGTAGTCCCTGGTGGGACGAATTAGAACTTGAATTTGATCTTTCCCTACCTCTTCTCATGCTTGGAAAAGCACAATACTTTAAGGATGAAACATAAGACGATATCATTAATGGTTTTATTAGTAATTCACTCTCTATTTCCTCCATTAGATATTTCGGGTAATAATATGAGGTAGATGATGCAATTATTGAACATTTGAAAACCACTCCGCATACTATCAACAGTCTCGTTGAAATTGAACCTAGGAAATGTTTAAAAATCAATACTAACCTGACTGCTAAAAAAAATAGATTGCTGATACAACCATTATAGAAATACAAAAAGGAATTTGCATGGGACTATACAAATATGAAAGGAATCCATCCCGACCTATGCACTCACCACATTTATCTTAAAGAGGATTGCAAACTAGTTAGACAACCGCAACGCCAAATGAACCCCGCACTTAAGGAGATAGTGAAAGAAGAATTGTAGAAACTCCTTAATGATAATTTCATCTACCCCATTTATGATAGCTAGTGAGTGTCTTCGCTTGTCACAGTTCTGAAAAATAATGGTAAATGGAGAGTCTGTGTAGACTATAAAGAGCTTAACAAGGCTACTCAGAAGGACCAATTTCCTTTACCATTCATTGATTAGGTCATGGATACTCTCTCTGGGAAATTTTTTTTTTCATTCCTAGATGGGTTTAGTGGCTATAATCAAATACAAATTACCCCAGAAGACCAAGACAAGAAAATCTTCACTTGCCCATGGGGTAATTTTTCATACAGAGTCCTTCCTTTTGGCCTCTGTAATGCACGAGCAACCTTTTAGAGGGAAATATTGGGTATTTTTTTTGATATTTTGAATGATTGCCTTGAAATATTTATGGATGATTTTACACCCTACGGGGATGCCTTTGAGACAACAATAGCTAATTTTGAAAAAATGATGGGAACGTTGTGAACAAACTAATGTTGCCATGAGCATGGAGAAATGCCACATGATGATGACCGAGGGAATTGTGCTGGGAAATTTCATTTCGGCAGATGGAATCATGGTAGATCTAGAAAAAATTTAGGTAATCTCGAAAATTCCGACCCCTAAGACTCCGAAAGAGGTATGTAGTTTTTGGGACATGCAGGATACTATAGGAGATTTATAAAGAACTTTTCAAATATTTCATCTCCTTTTTTTCGTTGCTTATGAAAGATGCAAAATTTGTGTGGACAGGGAAGTGTGAGCAAGCCTTTCTTATGTTAAAGAACTGTGTAACAACAACACTTATTTTACGAGGACCAAACTAGAAATTGCCATTCCATATCGCTACGGACGCATCTGATATAGTTGTGGGTGTTGTTTTGGGGCAGTTGGAGGAGAAGAAACCTTACTCCATTTATTACATCAGTAAGAATTTAACTCCAACATAACTCAACTACACTGACACTGAGAAGGAATTCTTAGCAGTAGTGCATGCTATCAACAAATTTTGACACTAAATCACCGGGTATCAAGTATTTGTACACACTGACCATGCTGGAATTTGATTTTTGATGAACAAACCTGTTACTAATGGTCAATTTACACAATTATTATTGCTGTTACAAGAATTTGATATTACTATTTTAGATAAACCTGAAAAATATAATGTAGTTGCTGATTTTCTTTCTAGATTAACTATAAGTGATGACTGCACTGCCACTGAGGATTATTTTCAAGATGAATATCTTTTTTCCATCTCTAATCACTCACCATGGTATGCATATATATCCAATTACCTTGTTGCAAGGAAATTCCCACACCATTTTTCTTCCAAAGAAAAGAGGAAGATTCTACAACACAATGCTACCTACTCCTGGATAGAAGGCAATCTCTATCACACTGGGCCATACTTTCAGATTAGGCGATGTGTTAGAGAAGATGAGGTATTTGAGATCTTGAAGGCTTGTCATGAGGAACCCTGTGGAGGGCACCTCAACATATCACTAGAAATTCCTGAAAATGATCTAAAGATCAAGTTAGACATAAAATATGTCATTCTACTACTGACTACTGTAGTATTCTTAGGATCATTGGTGAGGAGTGTCCCAATAATAAACCAAGCTCTTATGCTATTATGTTGACATCAAAAAATATTTTGTCATAGTTCCTAAGACTAACTTTTGAAATAGGTTAGAGAAGTTAAAAATTCCTTACAATTTAAGATTTTTTGCAATTAGGTTGTATGGGACTATAGTTTTCAAGTTTATGAACATTGAGGTATCATTAAATATATTAGTTTAAATATAGGAGTGAAGCAAGTTTTTCCTCTTTCCCCTACCATTTTTGGCATGTATTTTGATAAATTACAAGGTTGTTTGAAATAATTAAGTTGTGTCAACTTGACCATGCTTATATTGAGGAGTTCTTATAACATAGTCCATGTATAACTATTAACGCTGATAAAATGAAAGTTATTATACTTAAATCCAAAAAATATTACTTACACTAATTTTTTTATATGACAACAACTTGGAGGAAGTGACTTCCTATAAATATTTTGGAATCAATCATCATTACATCATCAAACATAAATATAGCACCATGGAAAGGATAAATGGAGGATGGAAAGAATATTACGGGTTTGGAAAGAATTGTAAATTACTGAACCACTGGGTATGGATAAGAATATACTCCTATATTAGACTCTTATTGGTCACCTTATCTTGTATAGTTGTGCAATTTGGGAATATTGCAATATTTGTATAGAATCACGGTGAAATGTACATAAAATTCAAAAGTGTTTAAAAACTAAAAATATGATAATGGAAATTCACATTATCCGATAGTCTTTATAGATGCAAGTCTCCCCCAACAAGAGCATGAATATGATTAGGTTCAAATATTGCTTCAAACTCCAATGAAACCACTTATGGCTCAAGAAAGTCTATGTTAGCCTATCTCAAATAACAATAATAAATCCAAAATAATAAATAAATAAATTAAATATTCCAAGTTAGGAATATGTGCCTAACTCTTGGGTTGTTCCTCAAATATTGGAGTTTGTTTAGTAACTCCCATCTTGGCGGGTTTTTGGTAAGAAATTATCTCAACCAAAGGAGTCTAAGATAGCACGGGCTATCGTAGACATTTTCTCTCGTATATTTAAATTGTAAACTAAATTCTTTTAATAGGAGAGAATGATGAGAATGCCATGAGGCTGAAGCCTCTTTTCTGCCATTTTTTTGTCTGGTTTTGTATCTATGTTTTCTGCAATTTGTTTCTGAGTTAATTGTTTTTTCTACATGTGATATCAAAGCCACAATGATAGAATGTGTGTAATGCGAGGAGCTGAAAAGTGTGGAGGATATAGGAACTGGACTAGCGTATGGCCAGTGCGTGTCGAGAGAATGGATTGATGGGGAGGATCTACATAGCTTAGAGACAAGTAATGCATATGTATTGTATTATGGCTCATGATGGCAAAAGGGTGGTTATCAATCTACAGTGGACGCATTCAAAATCGATAATAGAATCAAGCATTGCCGAGAGGAAAGTCAACTGGAATGGATAAACTCAACCCACATGAAATTTTGGTGCAATAGAGATCAATTTTATTGTGCAATAAAAGTGCGATTGACCTTCCCAATTGGGACTTAATGCAAGGGCTGAATTAGAATTGCAACCAAGTCCCTGATCGCATGTCTGTCCAAGCATTGCGAAATCAGGTTAGTTTCTGAGTTTTTTTTGTAATTCCTGTGCAACAATTGTATGCTCAAACATAGCAGTTCGGTCATACTATCTGTCCAATAACAGTGTGAATCAAAATCTGTGTCAATACATTCCTTTGTATTAGCATATAGTGTGAGCTTCCAAAATATTTGAATCACATGCATTTTGAATTGTCTGAAACTTGGTCACAGTGAAGAAGGTCAATTTGTCGCAACTAGATTAGGTTACATCACAGATATTTCTAGTATAAACATCGATTGTGTTGTTGTAAAATCCTGTGAAAATGTCGTATTATCTTGTGAAAATCCTTGTAGATCTATGAGGGTGGAATAATGAGATGTGTGAAGTATTTGTTGATGTCTAAAAAAAAAAAATGAAGGCCTAGTGGAAATGTTGAGAAGCCATCCAACATGACGATTGTTGGAATTTCGCATAGCATAGAGCTCTTTACAGCTTGCCAAATTCCCCAAATGGTTAACAATCAATGGCAGGAAACCACGGAGTGACAGTTGAATCCATTGAAGAGCGTGAAGATTGATTGCAGGGAGGCGGAGTTGCATCTGTGATTTTCCCTTCAGAATTGTTTGTGGGGACACTGAAGAATTACAGGAGGATCAATATGCTAATCAAATGAAAATCTGCATATATGTAGGAGTGGTGGTCTGCAATTGTGAAAGTGTTGACAGCCTGAAGTGACAGTTACCAGCGGGTTTTGTTATTTGCTTCCATGGAGAACTGAATGTAAAAATTCCTTTTTTTTTCAATAATCTGTTTGGGATCACTGAACGATGGATTCCCCATCCCTCCTCCACCTTCTTCAATTCTATTTTGAGCTTCTCTACTAAAGACATATTATCAGGATGAAAATAATATTAATCTAATCTATAATGCAGTTGTGATTGTGTGCGTTGTGGAGCAATTTGAAGCTCTCACTGTCTCTGTCAGATCTCTCATTGTCCTCGATCTTGATATGACCATCTGATGGCTCTTGTTGGCCAGATATTTCTCTTAGAAATTGGATTACATGCAGAAAGAATTCACCAGTGTTTTGGGCAAGGACGAGTACATTGATCATTGGTCTCGGCATCTGGAATTTGTGGTGATTGAAATTGGAATACTCAGATGTTGCATTTCCATCGGAGTACATGATTAAGCACTGCGTTTGTATAAGAATGCAATTTTTTTTTAAATTTTAAAACAGGGAGAGGTTCATCTATTTTTTGGCATGAAACCAGGAAGACGATACCGTAACCAGTCCAGAGAAAAGTCCAAAATATGAAGCAAATGGCTGCCTTGGAGGAACCTTTGATAAGAATACAACATCTTGAAGAAATTAGACGCAGGCCGCAAAGGAAAAGCCTATGAAAAAAAAATCTCATGTTTTAAAGCGTTGGAGGAGGCAATGGAACTCTCTCCACTTACAGGTCAACAAAATTCCTTACAATTTGGTCATATCCATTCATTAAATATTTTTTAAATGAAATCTTCAAGTCACTTTTTATAAATCACTTTCATAAAGTGATTTGAAAATTAAAAAGAGAGACACATAATTTTAAGTGACTTTAAAATATGTAAATAAAGTTTTAAAGAGTGGTTTGAATTTTTTTTTAGAGATGAGGTGGGTTATGTAATTTGGAGGGATAAGAGATAAGGTGTGGGTTTTTATTTCATAACATTTCTTTTTAGTGGAAAGTTAAAAGTTAGTAAAGTGAATTTTTTTTTGTAATGGAGGATTAAGGTATATATACCTTATATTATTTTGGAGTAATAAGGGATAAGGTGGATTTTAAAGTTTTTATATATATTTGTAATGGAGAAATAAGGAGTATGTAATTTTGGGAGATATAAGTGATCTTAGATTTTTTGGATGAGATAAAGGTCATTAAATTTTAAATTTTGGAGAGATAAGTGTGGTTCATTTTATTTTAAGTGGAGTAATAAGTTGTAACTTGGAGAAATAAGGTGTCATTTATTTTTTGTATTTGGAGCGATATGTGCACACGGTTTTTTGAAGATTTTTGTTTCCAAAATTTGCAAGCGTCAAATTCTCATTGTTTGAGAAAGCTTCAATGGCAATGTTGTAAAAGATGAAAGGTTGATGATCTCAATACTCAATAAAGACATTATTTATGGTGTTCAAGTGTCCTAGATCCGCCCGAAATTGAATAAGGAGATCTTAGGTACACCATGTGTGTTTGTGATGGCACATGTTTTTTTATGCCTTCATGTTGTTGCTTTTTGATTTGTGTCTAGTTGTGACACATCAATGATTTCATTTAATATCGCATGCATAAAGTTCAATATCAACAAGCACAACACATGTAATGAAATAGCTGCAAGGCAGGAAAATTAAACTCAACACATGCATTTGCGCCACTCCAACAAACAATCAAAGTTGTCAACATCTGTATTTTACATCAACAAGCAAATTCACTCAATACAATCAAGTTCATGAATATGGAAACTCCAACGTTTTCAAAGCAAAGTCTACATCAACAAATCCATTTAAGAACTTGTAATCAAATTCATTGTTTTAAGTGAATCATTAAAAATTCATTGTCAATGAATTTTTAAGAGGACAAGGGTTCATTGTTTTAAGTGAATCATTAAAATCATTGTAAGGTTTCTTGGGTGCATTTTTGACAGTGTTTGACACCCTTTGTTTAAGGCAAAATCAAGTGAGTGCATGAGTTTCTAAAGAAAACAAGCAACAAGTTCACATCTCCTACAAGCGAGTGTGAGTATTCATTCAAGCAATTTGCGTCCAGACAGTACAAAGTTCAAACCTTTAAGTGAGCCAGAGTGAAGTTCATTGCAACAACCATCAAAGAAACCAAACAAGTTCAACTCTAACATCAATCAAGCAAGTTGAGATTGACATCAAGCGAGCGTGGCTATTCATTCAAGTGAGCATGAAATCATCAAGTAATTCAAGTGAGTGCTTAAACAAACACAATCATCATCAAGCAAGCATGAATTCCAGAGTTTAAGCAAAAAAATTCTACAAATCAAGTGAGCGTGCCATTCAAGCCACATTCAAGCGAGCCTCTCATTCAAGTGAATAGTTCAAAGTACGACATCTACAACAAGAGACCCTGATTTCAAGTGAGCAAGTTTAGATGGCACAACATATTCAGTTGTTAAAAATTCTTCGTAGTTTGGTCATGTCCAGTGATGAAGACATGGCGCACATCAGCAAAGAAACTCTTGCTGATCTTTCACAGCATCTACAAAAAACACATGAAACTATTGATTTTCTTCAACTCGAGTCGCAACTTCAACGAAATAAATTGCAAGAAAAGAGAGATATTTTCAAGTCTTTCAATCATCTAGATGATAAATCATTCATCCAAACAACTTCAAGTGTCGAAGTTGTTCCAGTTCCAATTTCTTCCAAGCACATCATCAAGCCATGGGAAGACATTCAAAATAACAAGAATCGAAGAGGCTTAGGATATGTCAACAATGACACCGACCTGCATATCCCAGATTATTCCAAGACAATTAAGTTCATTAGTGTAGTATTTCTTGCACAAATCACCTCAAAAAGTTCTGAGAAATTTGCAGACAACCAACAATGCACGCAACCCAAAGTTTCAGACAAACAGAATTTCACTCAACCTGAAGTTGAAGTCCAACCAAAATTTTCTCATTATCAAAGAACCGGTCATATGGAAGATCAGTGTTTTGATCTCCATCCTTGTCGCCATTGTGGCAAGCCCAAAGATTCCTCAGAAAAATGTCGCAACCAACAACAATTAGCCAGATTGAAGATAGATTATGAATGGATCGACCCTTGGGAATGGTCATCCACAGTCAAACGATTGTCTCGGTTCTACAATCGAATACAATCACACACAGTGCAGCCAACAGTGAAAAGATGATAGTACTCTCATGCAGTTGAACAGGGGAGTACACCAGTGTAAAAATCCTACACCTGAAGGGGAGGAGTACAGGAAAAAATTCCAGAGAATTTTCTCTCCTTTACAAAGGGGGGAAAATGTCAATGAAATTGACAGTGGTTTTTAGACTGAAAGTCTTGACAAAACGAACAAAAGCAGCCAGTGGGCATCAAATTTTTTTCCAGTGGGCATCAAAAAATTCTCCATTGGGTATCGACAACAAAGAAGCAGTGAACAGTTTTTAGCACAACAAAAGCAATAGTGAGTTGTTTTTGACATCATCAGCTAGTGGGATTTTAACAAATTTTGTCAGTGGACAAAGGATGCTGATTTCATGAAAAGGACAGATGGATCCTTTTGTGACTTGGAACATGATGGAGTTGTCAAGAAAAATTCAGAGATGAATCAGACATGCAACTGACTCATGGTCTCTTTAAATTGTAGTTTTTCAGCATCCATCTTTGGCGGTTTTTCAGGCAATGTTTTTGAGGATCAACATGAGAACTTGGAAGATGGTTCCTCGTTCTTATTTTGGATTTGTCATTGAAGGGGGGAATGTTAGCCTCTCTCAAATAACAATAATAAATCCAAAATAATAAATAAATTAATTAAATATTCCAAGTTAGGAATATGTGCCTAACTCTTGGGTTCTTCCTCAAATATTGTAGTTTGTTTAGTGACTCCTATCTTGGTGGGTTTTTGGTGAGAAATTATCTCAACCAAAGGATTCTAAGATAGCACGGACTATCTTAGACATTTTGTCTCATCTATTTAAATTGTAAACTAAATTCTTTTAATAAGAGAGAATGATGAGAATGCCATGAGGCTGAAGCCTCTTTTTTGCCATTTTTTTGTCTGGTTTTGTATCTGTGTTTTCTGCAATATGTTTCTGAGTTAATTATTTTTTCTACAGGTTAGAATAAGAATTCCGAGTCTTTATTTTATATATATATATATATATATATATATATATAATTAACATTTAAAAAATAAAGATGAGGTCTAATGAGTTCCATAGTTAAAATTATTGCTCAACCATTTTAAAAATTTCATTGCTAGAAAGAACTTATCAATTTTGTGCATCTATGATGAAAAAAAATCTGATAAATTTATTTACATACATCCACATTAAAGTTCATTCTTTTGTTTGTGTTTCTTTCATGATAAATGGAATGGATGGCCGATTCAAAATAGTGAAATTTTAAAATTAAAACCTGACTCAATGATATAAATGATATTATTATATTTTTAAAATATTAAATAAATAAAATATTTTGTTTCTTTAACTTAAAAAATCTAAAACAATAATGAAAAAAACAATCATTTTTTTTTACTCGTACAAAATCCTAGTGAAACCAAATTGATAAGATAATCCATACGTATTTCAAAAAACATGTAATTTAGACTTTCTTAGTCACCTTACTGAGTTGGAAAGTCTATAATACTAACACTTAATATATTTAACAAACCCAAATCCAAATATTAAACAATTAAAATTATCTTATGCATACCATATTTTAATCTAACATGTATGGATTTTTATTAATTCTAGTATATTTCAAAATTTTAAATTCATTATTAATTTTCATGTTGTAAGGTGTTCCTTTTGAGAAAAACTCACCTAGATGTTTCTCTGCACCGTTTGGGACCATCGATCTTGTTGTTAGACAATTGAAATATTTCTAGCCGTTGAGTGCTAGTTTTGGTTGGTTAGGGTTACGTTAATTGCCACCTTTCGTAGCACGAGTTAGTTCGTAATGAAGAAGAAGTTGCTCACTCTGAGAAGTTGGGCACTCCAAGACTCAAATGAAGAGGGTCAGACACGAGGGTTAGATTATCGATGCTATTTAGAGATGTTGAATGTTGGATGTTGAACGAAACATGAAACTTTCAGTAAGCTGTGTTTTTCTTGTGGAGAATAACAAAGGGATGTCTATCTCTCGGTGAACAATGTCCATGTGAAGCCCACAGTCAGGGAGAAGTAATAATAATAATAATCATAATAAGAGAATGGTTCATAGGCTTTATGAGCTTTGTGTTGAGGCGTTTTTGCCTCCAAATATGGTATCTTCACCAGAGGCCATTGAGAATATGCGGTCTTTCTTAGGTAAGTTGTTTTTTTCTTGTGGTTTGTTTTTTAGCTAATGTAAAGGATCTAAGAACTTATAAACCTAAAAAATGACGTATGATTATTTGAATTTAATGTGAAAGCCTTCTAGCACTACTTGAAGCTAGGCGGGAGATTCATTAACTCCATATTTGTGCCAATGTAGTATGAGTGCATTGAATATGTGGAAATTATCACAGACTTGTCCAAACCCGGATGTGACATAAACCCTGAATGTCACACACATATCAAATTGGAAACCCGTTACCTGTTACAGAGGTACATGGCTGAGATGGCTGGTTAGGGAAGCAAGCAAAACATCTAGGAATACCTATTTTTGTGGAAAAGGTTATGTTAAACAACTTTATTGAAGTGACTAATCTAATCTGATTGTGTGAAATCAATCATTCTCTCATGATCATATTTTACATACATGCAAGTTTTACAAAATTCAATTGGAAACATTTCAAATTATTTGCATAAGGTACAAGTTCTCAATTGACAACTCCATCTGATTTTGTAGTTGATTGAGGTGTCTCAATTGCATATAATTTACACTTAAAAATAGAAAAATTATACTTATGACACTTAACATTTGTGAGTTAAAATCTCTCTGCTATGATAAAAATTAAATATGAAATCATTGAAGTGAGCCTAGAAAATTACTCCATTCAAGTCATGGCTATAGAATGGTATTCATATTGGCTAAGCCAAAGGAAAGGTTTTTACAGAAAAAAGTATCTCTAAGAGAAGCTAATATTCTCACTTTCTTGTCACACAAATATAAAATTAGAATCCCATTACCTGTTAAAGAGGTATAGTGACGGGATGGTCGGTTAGGGAAGCAAGCAGATGCATATGGGAATATATATTTTTTTGGAAAATGGTATGTTAAACAAATTTATTGAAGTGGCTACTCTAATTTTATTTCCTGAATTCAATTGTTCTCTCATGATCATATTTTACAGACATGAAATTTTTACATAATACAACTCGAAACATTTCAGCTGCTTTCCATCAGGCACAAGTTCTTAATTGAAAATTCCATGTGATGTTGCATCTAATCAATGTGTCTCAATTGCATATAATTGTGTTATTTATTTTGTATAAAACTAGTTCGGTAGAAGCAATTTTAACTTGAAAAATTATATGATGCTACAGGATAACAAGAGTGACATGAGTGCAGTTATGAATCAAAGATCAACTGCATCTAAACCTTCATTGTTTGGAGTCCCTGGGGATGGAATTTCAAAACCAAGTTTTTTGAGCCCATGTTTGGTAAATTTGTCTTTAGTTAGGGACTAGATATATGTGCAATTTATAATGTTGAAATCAATGAAGTATGGATTGATATTTTTTCAATTCAAGATACTATTTAATACTCCCAAACACAAAAAAATTGAAAGAGTTGATGGATCATTCATCTCACTTTTCTTCTCCGGGTGCAAATATTTTTTTTAGAAATATTGAATGGTGATAATGTTCTATCTTGCAGGGAGAAATAATAGATGAGATGATGCAAAATTCCTTGGAAGGGGAATCAATTAGTAAAAAAAAATGATTTATCTCAGATATTTCTACCTTTCTTTGAAGTTGAGGGATGGAGATCATGTTTTTCCTAGAAAATAGTAAGTGAGACCATTAAACCAAATTATTGTTGCCCCATTTTTCTTTCTGTGATGTTAAGGTTGGAAAAATTCTCATGAAGGTGTGATGTTGATTAATGTTTTGGCAGATACCCTCGGTGGAGAGTTTTCACAAGAACTGTCATATTGTCAAGGTTGAAGTGCATGGATGGTCTAAGGAAAAGTATGTTGCAAATTTGTTTGTCAAATTTCTCAAGCCTTAATAATTGTAATCTCTGTCACACACAACATATATGCTAACCCCCTTTCCCTTTTTCAACTTTTACATTGATGATTTGTATTAATGGCTCATATTGGTATTCAAATACCAAAAGCATTGTCGATATATTTTTATAAAATTGTATTGAAAAGTTTCATTGAAATATCACTTCAAAGTGTACCATTGTGAGAGATGTACATAGATTCATTTGATTTTCAAGGGAAAAGTTTAATATTTTTCAATTTATTGATTCTTCAAAATTTTAAATTTTAAAGAATTTTTATACTTCACAATTAAAAAAAGAAAATTTATACTTTTGACACTTGACATCAATGAGTTAAAATCTCTCTACTGTGATAAAAATTAACTATGAAATCGTCATAGTGAACCTGGACAATTACTCCTTTATAGCCATAGTTATATAATGGTGTTCATATTCGCTTAAGAAAAAAAAACATGTTTTTATAGACTAATTGTATAACCGAAGCTGATATTCTCATTTTCCTGTCACACAAATATCAAATTGGAAACCCACTACCTATTACAGAGGTACAGAGCTGAGATGGCCCGAAAATGGTGATGAAATTCCTAATCAGAAACGAGGAAGGGTTGCAGAGCTCGCTTGCGGCGAGAGAGACACTATAGGATGAAATAAAATTTAATTGGTCAAGACTCAAATCTTAGTGGAGATATTTTTCCTAAGAGATGATGTGAAAATACCCAGAAAGAAATTGTCCATGGAAAAAATGCCTCAACGCCTCATTTCAATGAATGAATGATTTGGTATCACCTCAACTATAGGAATACTATCATACAAAACATATATTCAACAATGATAATCAAGTCCAATCCCCACAATAAATGAATTTTGCTAATGAACAATGTAAAATATAACCTTTTTTTTGGAGCATATTTTTGATACTTTAAAAATTCTTATTGATCAATTATGAACATTTTTTTTTAAATGTTAGTGATTTTCATGCTGATTTTGCAAAGTGTTGATGCAACATCAACCCTATTTTTTAGAGGGCTTATTTTTGACACTTTAAATTTTCCAATGTATTAAGTGTGGATAATTGTTTTAAATGTTGGTGATTTTCATGTGAATTTTGAAAAACATTCACATTTTTTAAGACATAATTTTGAGACTTTAAATTTTTTTATGTCTTAAGTATGCACAATTATTTTTTAAATGTCGATTATTTAGCAATTTTTATACGTTGTCTTATTCCTCTTCTTGTTTTTTGTCCTTAAATGTTTGCTTTTTAAGGGTTTTCCAAACATGTATTTTTTGTTTTTCTTTGCAATGTTTTTGTATAATGAAATTTTTATTTTTTTGCAAAACAATAAATAAATAATAACATTAAAAAAAAATCATAAAAATGTAAAATAAAAAAATAAAATTAACTTAAAAAATTAAATAAACTATAAAAAATTAAATAAAAATACAAAAAAATATTTTCAAACAAACATAATTTTGAAACAAAATTAAAATATTAACCAAAAAAATAGAAAACATATATAATATTTTTTTTATTTCTCTGTTTTTTTCGGTTAATTTAAAAAATAAAATAAAATGCCTTTGTTTTGAAATATTTTTTGTATTTTGTTTTTCAGTTTTTTATCTTTTATAAGTTAATTTTATTTATTTATTTAATTATTTTTATTTTTTCAATGTTTTCATCTTTGTTTTCTTTTTTCTTTTTTATTTTTATTTATTTATTTATTATTTTGTTTTATTTTATTTTTTCCTACACAGTACATGTCTATCCTCTACTAGTATTTTCATCCCATTATGTGTCAATTTATTTGTTGATTTCAAATTTTTCATTATAAAGGATCAAGTTCACCCTCACAATGTGTTAATTTCATGGTTGGTCTTTATGTTTTCATTACAATGGGTCGAGTTCCCCTACATTGTGTGTCAATTTGATGATTGACTTTTAAATTTTTGTTGCAATGTGTCAAGTTGTCTTAGGATAGGATTTTAAAGTCATCATACTTTTAGCATTTAAAAAATAAATTGAGACTTTGTATAATGACTCTGCCATTCATATGTTGATTTTTAAACTTTCTTTAGTCATAATTTTTTTCCATAATGTCATGGTTAAAAAATTGTCAAAATTTTAAGGTTTTTTCGGTTATGGTTGAAAATAGTTATAAGTATTTTATCTTTGACACCATGTGTTACACCAATTTTTGGTCATCTAACCTGTTACTATTAGATGGACCAAAGTGCACCATGTAAGACCAATTTTACCATAAGTAAAATTGCTTTCACTATGAAAAATAACTTAGTAATCCTTAATTTATTAAGTTGTTTATGTTCTAAACAAGAAACCCCATGAGGAATAATTGAATAAATCCTTATTTGTTTTATTTCCCTCAAGGGATAATTAGTTAAACAACAATTTAATTAATATTCCTGGTCATATTTAACCTAAAACAGGGAAATTATTAGATAAATCATTATTTATCTTATTATTTTCTAGGAATAATTATTTAAAACATTATTTAAATAATATTCCTTGTTAAATTTGACTAAATCATTTATAAATAATTGAATAAATCACTATTTATTTAATTATTACTCAACCACATTCTTAAAATAATAAATAAATCATTGTTTATTTATTTATTATTTACAAATGAAGGGATTTGACCAAATTCAAATTCTTTTTCCCTCCAACAAATGTAATAAAATATTCCATAAAAGTTGGATCTAGATTTGGTTAATAATATTTTAATTATGCACCAATATATAGACTAACTCAATATTTTTTTATAAATAGAAGGGTTTTTATATTCACTCACTACCTTTTGTTGCCTAAAGATCACTCTGGATCTATACTTTTGGTCTGACTTTGATTCTCCAACATTGTTATATTTTCTATCTTTTTGCTCGTGAGCTCCCTTTGAGTTCCATTTTTGTTTACATTTTCTACACCATCAAGAGAGAGAGAGATATTAGATCTGAAGCGCTGAGGACATATAATAACTCATCCCATTGAGGGGGACTAGTAACATCTTTCTATGTTTCCTTCCCAAGTGTCATAAATACAAAAATTCTTTAAAAACATTCTTGTCTTGTCTATTGGATGCATGGAGAAAATCTTGCTTTTATTTACTTCTTAATGTCTTTAATTGCATAGATATGGATTTTGTAACATTTATCTTGGTCAAGTAACTTCAGATCTAAGGAAATTGGCAACCATCTTTGATGTTAGGGTTGTTGGTTATGCACAACTAAAGTGAGCTTTTTTTGTACGCTTACAATTAGAATTCAAACTAACAACTCGTGACTCCACAAGGGTTTATGATTACGATCGCTATTGTTTTTCAGATCCCTGCATAACCAGCTGCTTCAAACCCTAGGGTTTTTCTTCAACTTCTTGTTTTTCTTTTCTTGATGTATTTTTTAACCTTTAAAAACCTAAAACAATAAAAATTCTAACTTTCATGTGTTTCCGGATCTATTGCACATGTGAGAGGTATTAGCTGCAGCTGAGACGTCACTTTTTTCTGAAACCTGCTCCCGAGAGTGCCAGAAGTGCAGGTCACACTTTTTTGGCCAAAACCTGTGACCTCATCCTCGAGGATGCAGAAAAATGCCTAAAACCTGTGACCTCTACTGAAAATAGGTCAAAAACTGTGACCTGTACTTTTTGCGAGAATTATTCTGTGATTTTTCTGGGTTTGTCTGGGCTACTGTTCAAGGTTGTATAACCTCAGTCTCCACCTGTCTTTGACATGTAATTGCTCTATTTTACTTGTCAAAGTAGGAACCTAGCCCCCTAGGGCTTCATTACGCTTCCACCTTTCTTGGAAAAGTTTAGCTGAAGCAGGTCGTTTGAGATTTTAGTGTGTTTAGCCATTTTTTAGATCTGATCCTATACCTTCAGATCCATTTTAGATTGGTTATTCATCCATCCAAAACACCTATTTTTAGTTTTTTTTGGTCCTCCTCTAGGGTCCCCTTTGTTTCCCTTCAGGTTGTAGCCTTTTTCAACCTCATTTGTAGCACTTTTCCCTCTGGTCTTTTGTTGTTTTCTACACCTATTTCCAACAGATTTGACCTTTAGATCATTGTCCCTCTTGAATTTATATCCATTGGCTATTTTTGTGTGTTTTGACTAGTTTTTTCTCACACATAGACTAGTTGTTGGGAAGCCCGCCTCCTTGGGTTTAGATTAATGCATCTTTAGTTGTTTGTTTTTTGTTATATTCATTTTACTTTACTATTATTTGTATATTTATTTACAGCTATACAACACATTTTTTATTTTTTCTTTACACATGTCTGGGTTTAAAAATTAAAATTAACACACTTAACACGCACACCCTAAGAGAAGAGTGCCTGGATTACACCACTAGGCCAAGACTATAACATTGTAATCATTTGATCCCGCACCTCTCTGCCCTTGTTTTGACATTGTAATCATTTGATCTTGCACCTCCTTGCCCTTGTTGGTCTCTCTTCCTTTTTGTGATCCATGTTTGTTCTTCCATCATTGCGCCCCCAAGGCATTTATCTCAGATACTTCTTGGCCTTCATCCTCAGTTTCCGTTAGGAAGAGTTACTCCTCCGCGTAGGATTCAAGTTAGTCCTGTACTGAGTCCCCATTCCAACTCCGCTTTTGTTTCATTGGGTTCCCCGTCTAGTTCTATCCTCAGTGTTCCCCCTGTCACCTTCACCACGTCTGGTTGGCTTGCCATACACCATGATCCATGATCCTGGTTGGCTTGCGATGCCAACCAAACTCCCTTCCAACATCCCCAAGTTTGAAGGTCTTCCTAGAGAAGATCCTACAAATCATGTTCGATATTTCCACATGTGGTGTTCGTCTAACTCCATCACCGATGACTCTGTCTGTCTCCGGTTGTTCCAACATACACTTACTGAAGAATATTCTAAGTGGTATGTTAAACATGCCTCCTCCTCTCATACTACTTTTGCAACTCTTGCCCGGTCTTTTTTGTCTTATTTCCAGCTTCCCCTTCGTTATGACACTATTACTGAACTTTTGACCTCTTTCCGTGAATCGTCTGCGACCTGCCTATCCGGTCATGTCCAAGAATGGCAGAGAAGAAAGAGCCTATATCGAGCCCCTACCTTTGAAGACCATGTCTACATGAACTAGTTTCTCAGATCCCTTTTGCCTACTATTGGAAAATATGTTGCATCTCATTTCCCTCAGACCGAAGAAGCTGCTCTCTAGATTGCATTAAAATATGACCTGATCTACACACAGTTTGGTTCTGTTTATACCGTCTTACCTGATATCCCTAGACCTGGTGGTGCCGATGCACCAGGTGCATCCCATGCTACCGACGGTATCGTTGGAGCCCTTTCTGATCTGTACACTCATCCTCCCATGGGTTATGGTTTCCCTTAGGGAGGGGCCAACTCCTCCAGCACCTTTCCCCCTCTCGGTAGCATGTATTCATGATACGACATGCCTCCTCCTTTTTCCCAACCTGTTTACCACAATGTTTCCCAGCTTCCTTATTATCTGTATCCACAGCCTGGTGCTCCAGCTCCTCCAACATTAGCACCCCCACCTCCCTTGCCTTCTCAACCCCTACAATAGTAGCCACCACCCCCCTAGGGGGAGGTGTATGCACAGCAGGGCGTGACTAATCCTCCTACTTCCAAAAAGAAGAGGAAAGAGAACAAAAATAAATCTTCCCCATTTAATACAGGACCTAATCCCCAAGGGAATGCACCTAACACTGCTAACCAGCAATAGGGCACACAACCCAAGCAGGATAGGCCTGTTCGCACAAATAACCCTTGTTCTTGTTGCGGTGTCTATGGTCACTACACCCACGATTTTCCTCTTTTACCTTAGATGCATCAAATGTGGGAGACTCAAGCATCATCATGAGGATAGCAAGCCTCCCCTTTGGTTCCTTCCAATGATGCACCTATCCAATTGATTGTGTTTAACAATCCTTTCTCCCAACAAGGATTCATGGCTACCCAACCCCCTGAAGGTCAGGCAACCACTTAGCCTCCTCCATCTGGTACCTCTGATTACCAGATTCTCATGATGAACTCTGACCAACCCATTACCGTTGACCTCAAACTTTAGACTCGGTCCTGTCAGTACAACTAGCCTCCCACTACGTTTGCCCCCGAGCCCCCTTCTTCAGGTTCCACAGATCCTCTTTTGACAACCATTGGTACTTTATAGATCCCTCAGCCTAAGGCAGAGGTTCATACCAAGATCCCCAACAAACCATTACACTGAAATGATGCTTCTGGAAAATCTGCCCATTTGTATAGTATAGTAGATGATTTGGGGCAATCCCCTACTGCAATCTCAATGCTGGAACTCCTCCAGTCGTGCCCTTCAAAATGAAAATCTCTACTCAATTCCATGGGTGTTGTGGATCCTCAGATGATCGTTTGATCATCTTCGATGCTGACCGGTCAGAACATCCTCCCCTTCCTACCTCCGTTGCCTTCCAAATCCCTGTCAAGATCTAGAATGCCAACGACTCCCATTGTATCATTGATGAGGGGGCATCCACCTATGTGATGTATGCTTCAGTTTGGAAGCAAATCAAATCTCTTGAGTTATCCCCTTCCACTATCACCCTCTGAGCCTGGGATGGCCACTCTTCCTAGCCCATTGGCTTGTTTTGCAATTTTCCTATTACTCTTGCAGGCAAGACTGTTTGTGTTGACATAGAAGTCATTAAGGCTCCCTTAGATTACAACATTCTATTGGGTCGTAGCTACACTTATGCGATGTCTACTGTCCCATTTGCAGTTCAATGTAAGATGTGCTTTCCTCACAACGAAAATATTGTCACCATCGACCAGTTGACATATTACGAACCGAAGTCTCAGACCTCCCTTGAGTCCATCATCTTTTTGGTGGCCAATAAACAAAGAGTTGAAACTTTGACCAGTGTTTCACCCAGAGTCTACAAATATTCCTCTTTTCTTGGTTCATTCCCTGGTATTTCTCCTCCTATCTCTGATCCTAGCTTGTCAAACATTTGCATGATGTAATCATCCTGGTCCGACCTCAAGCGTCCCGCTTCACCTAGTCAGTAGCCCCGCCCTCCGTAACCTACTCCTAGCACCTCGACTCAGCCTTCAGGATCCCCTCCTCAAGGCCCCTCATCTTTAGCTAGTACCATGGCACAGTTCCTCCTAGCCTTAACTATCTCGGAGCTGTCCCATGTGGCCATAACCCCTCTGGTCAAATACCGTTCCTAGCTCCCCCTCCTGGATTATTTTCGGTACGTTTTATGGCTACCTTATCCCTTCCTAACCTGACCCTGGGGGTCCTAGTCTGGTACATTAATCCCCCAGCCACTATCCCACATGTTCAGCCCAAACCTTATCTTGCTTTGACCCCGGTTCAACGGGTCCCCATGATCCCTCCCTTTACTTTCGTGCCTCATCCACCTCAACAGGAACCTACTACTATTGTGAAAGCTTCAGGTGAGGGGGGAAAATCTTGCAAGAAGGAACCTAAAGATAATGCCGCCCCGACAAACCCTACTCCTCCTCAACCTCCAAAGAATACCCCCCCCCCCCATGTGCTTTGTGTGATTTTTTTGGTCATGCCACCCATCATTGTCCTGAACTGCCTCGCATCAAACCCATGGTCAATGTAGCGTTCCTTGAGTATACGGTCCCTGAAGCCTATGTTTCTTCCTCTACTACAGCCAAGAACCCAAAGAATATACACACCAACCAACCTTGTGCTTTGTGTGATTTCCATGGCCACTACACTCACCTCTATCCCCGCCTCGAAGACTACCGCAACTCTTTGGAAGCGGTTCGCCAATTTGAGGCCTAGCATAATGAGTCCACCTCTCCCTTATTTGTACTTTTTGCTTCGACAAAGCTAGAGGACACAAATGTTCCCATTGACATTACCCCTCATGATGTCGATATGATGGAGCCTTAAACCACCATTTTCTACCTATCATCATCTATGAGGCCCATGGTGGAAGATCCCTATGGGACTCCCTTTCTGTTTCACCTAACCTCTCTTCACCGATCACCCTGGGCTCAACATTGGTGGATCCTTTATTTAATTTTTTTTTGGTCACCCTCTGTGACGATGCACATGTGAACCTCTCTTCTCATGATGATGAGTCAGGTAGCTTCGCTACGTTAGATGGTATTTCTTCCACTAATCACCCCATCTTCTATTGCAATGATGAAATTATGGAAGCAATCACCACCCATAACTTTATCTACCCCCCCTTACATCAAAACCATACATTCAAACCTCATACACCTTGTGGTCATTACATTGACACACAATTTTTTGGTAAGGGGGCACCCATATTTGAGAGTCCTGGAGAAGCAATTCTCCACAAATCTCCTAGTGAATTTGGTAGTGTCGACTCTAGTACCACCATTTTTCCCCATTTAGAAGAACCTATAGAGTCCCATATCACTTCAAATCACTCTAGGTATGATCCCCCTCATCATTCCTTCATATTACATCAACAACCCCTGAGTCCCCTAGACATTGTTGTTGACCATCCTGTGTGTTTTATAGGTGAGCGCTAGTTCATTATATCCAAATCTACTCATTGGGATAATTACACCACGTATTCCAACCCAGAAAATTAGTCCATTTGCTTCGTATATGCAGTATGTAATATCCCAAAATAGGGAAATTCTACAATATTGGGAATACCTTAAGATATTCCAAATGTGGAGATCCAGAAATACACAAACATAAATTGGAAATAGCAGTGAATAAACATCATACAAAAATGCATGGAAACCATCGAGCCATTTTATTATGAATCAGCAACAAATAATAGCAATACAAGTCAAAGGATCAAGGAAAACAAGCCTCCCATCAATACTCATGCTAAAAGTAAAATATTGCTACATGGGAGAGTGTCTATGAATAAACTGCGCAGTCATAGATGGAGCACTACTACAGGAAGTGTAAAATATCATAGATCTGCATATATATGACTCATACAACAATGGGAGAGAAGATCTATTCTCCCAAACACTACCTCAAGACAATCTTGGAAGGATTGGCTAAAATATTCAAAACTGCAAAATGCAGGAGAAGTAGGGTAGCAGCTACAACTCAAGAACTGGAAATGGATGGAGAAGGTTGAAGATGCTGCATCAAATAAAAGACCTCCTCCAATGGATATTCCAAGTGAAAGGCCGATCCTAACACTGAAGATCTCACCCTCCGGCAATCACTACAATCCCTCACTGCAAATACCAACTGAAAATAACACAGTCACTGAGGGATACTGCACTGTAGGTGCAAGAAAAAGAGTTGGCCAAGTGCCAAGATCTGCAATATGCTCCAAGGGCTTCCAAAATGATCACTCAAAGGAAAGAGAGGCTCCTCCTCTGAAAAATAGTTGGTGGAAGTGGTGTTGTGAACCCTCACTGCAACACCCTGCAACACAACATTATTCTGCTATAGAAATAATGCTGCAGCTGAAGAAGGATGCTTGGCCTCAAGCCTGGATGTGAGGAAAATCAGTAAAAATCCTTCAAGAGGCCTCTCAAGAAAGGATAAGGATTCCTAAATAGGAAATCCTTGTGCTAAGCAGCACTGCAACTCTGCTAAACAACAAGAGAATGCACAAAGTCTAAAAAGACAAAGAAATCAATAATCTGAATCATGAATAACAATGGATTCCTTACCCTCCTTTTAAACAAGTGAAAGCCCTCTCTCCATGGGTCCCAATAATTAGGGTTTCCTCCACCAAATAACCCTCTTCCAATTCATACTGTGCTGTCTATCAAAGTGTCCTCCACCTCCTATCCCAGAGCTGTTGACTTGGTCAAACTTGACCTTGTCTCCATGCAAATGTTCTCTTTCACACATAAGGGTGTGAAATGTAGCTCTTATGTCTATCCCCTTTCACATTTGATGGATTTTATTCATTTTTTAAATATGCATGGGCTTCCTTACCCATTTATTTAGCTGTTAGGTGATAAAAAATAAATTTTAATATTCCCTTTAGCTGTGTGCTAAAGTGGGAATATTATAGTCCTCCCCTCCCAAATGTTGCTTGTCCTCAAGCAACTGCAAGGATAGAACTGGAAAGTCTCCTCCCAAGGCATGGAGTCTAAAATGTGTTGAAGAACATCTTCCCCATGTGGATCCTCCATCCCCCAAGCAATCATCCATACAAAATGAGTTACCTCCCAACATGGCAACTCCTGAAAATCCTCTTCCACCTTTGGCTCTTGCAATGTAGGTGGGCTAAAAATATGATCTTTGTAGAAAAAATAGCCTACCCCACGCTGTCCTCCTCTCCACTTAGGATAAGTGCAGAGTATATTATGATCTTAGGCTGCAATAATATTTCCCTCAAGTGGCAAGATGAATACTAGACCTCCAAGGCTCTCTCCTCCAACGTTATGAAGCATGTTGGCCCAAATCAGCTCATATGTGATGAGTTGGAAGTCACCATCATATGGAATCCAATAAAATCCATGGCTCACCTCATAAAAAAGCAAAATTTTGGCTATGGTGGCCATACTACCTCTCATGCTCCCATTAGAACATGCAATGCAAACAATGTGTGAAATCTCTTCCCCAAGGGACACATCCGACTAATCTGCCATGCTCCCAATAAAAATAAGAACAACAACAACATAAGGAACTACAATGAGAATCATGCTAGCTGCCATATGAAGCAAGGGCGAAGGACAATGGTCCCTCAAATTTAGCCAACGCAGTTTTACTCTCAACTACAATAGAAAATGAAATGATGGGTGGCCTCCCCACCATTTTCTTGCTGCCCCAATCTCCTCACAAGTTTGGAGAAAGTGTATGGTGTATGGTGCAAAGTGAGCATGCTTTGCAAAATATAGAGCCTCCCCAAGTCCTCCTAGGGAGTGACCATCACCAATACTACTTATGGCCTCAAGTAGGCCACGAGACGTAGAAGGAAGATTGCTCCTCCTTTGAGCAAAGTCCTGCACATATATAGTTAAGGGATGCATATATACATTATACAAGTCATCATGCAAACAAACAATATGCTTACCATATGTCTTGCTCATACAAATGGAGTGGCTCATAGATGAGTCTCCTCTCATCCTCAAAGAGAAAGGAGGTTCCTGTTCTAACTCTTCCAAAGAGTTATGTATCTCCTCCATCTCTACATAATCCATGCATCTCCTCATATGCTGATATATCTCCTCCTTAAAGCCTTCCCAAAAATACCCCTCCATGATATGTGGTATGTTCTCATAGAATAAGTGTGGCTGAAAAGGAAATATCCATGAGCTGCTTGTAGCAACTTCTTCTTGAGCTTGGAAGATCCAAATAAGAAGATCCTACCATGATATTAGATGACTCCATCTCTGACTGAATATCCCTCCTCATGCAAGAGAAAAGATCCTTGGAATACTCCACCAAGAGCTGGGTGTTCCAATATGGATCTATCCTCCATAGTGACAACACTGATGATCACTCATGAAGAAAATTTGTCATATGGTCATCCTCCTATTTGACATCTCCCATGCCAAAGATGCATGTTGGAAGGCTACTATCCTTCCCTTGCTGCTTCTGCCACAACGCATTATTTGAAATGAGAGTGGGTAGAGATGATGTTGAGAGAATGCGTCTCTCCTCCTTGAGTCTACCCATGACTCTAAGAGCTGTACAATGACCTCCAAAGGTCTCCACTCCTCTGAAATCAATTAATGGTGCCTCAAAATGTGAAGCATCTCTCATCATCTGCTGATCTAGGTCTCCTTGGTGAAATGTCTCCATGCAATGAGACATCATCATCAAGATTAGACTGCATATATGAATGGACAGACCTGTCCTTGCTCTCACTTCATAATCCAGTCTTCCTCTTAGGTGCATCAACCTCATTAAATGGATAGGGGTGTGTGGTCCTCATCACATGATGCTGGACATCCTTCCTATCTCCTCCTTGTATCTCCATAGGTCCACACCTCATCATCAATGGCACATGTAGAACATGAGTTGTGCCTTGATCTCCACACATGAGATCCTGAGGACTTCCTTGCAAAGATTCAATAATCCCTCTATTTGGAGCAAGAGCTCCTCCTTCCTTTGCATGAGGTACTAGATCCACTCTAGACATGACAACACTGTTGCCCTGAACCTTTTCAACATGAATGGGCAACCTTCCAATGATTGGATCCTCTTTTTGAAAAAGGGGTCTCCATGCCTTCTTGTGCCAACATACAAGATAAAGGTCTTGCCTCTAGAAAAGTATGATGCAAGTTATCAACCTCTTCCATGGGTTCCTGAAGTGGTGTTGGTTTCATGATGTCCTCCGTCACATGTAATGTATTTTTTTGTTTAGATTTGTTTTGCTTCACCACATGTGTTTCAGAAATTTTCTTATCAAAATTTTCCACCAATGTTTTAATGAACCTTGCATAGGAAGAAGTATTTTCATTCTTTAAAGAAAAAGACTCAAATATCCACCATGCATAGGCCTTACCTCCAAAATGCAGCACTTCTACTCTGATTGCTTCATCTTTAGAAATTTGGTGGTGTTGCAAAAAGGTGTCTAGCTCTTCCACCCAAGCTCTGGCTAAACATGTAGGGGAACCATCAAAGGTAGATAGAAGAAATATATCCACATTATTCTACTTGCTCCTCCTCACCTTGATCTTGAAAAAATCTGGGAAAGTGATATGATCTCTAAAATTTTGAGTTTGAGATTCATATTCATGCAAGAAACCACTAAGAGTTCCCCTCTTAGGCATTCCTTCTTCCTCCCTCTCTCTCATGGAAGAACTGGGCATGTGATTGCACTGTGCATCATAGGGTGTGGCTGCATGCTCACACTCCCCATAAGAAAATCTAGAGTTTGACTCAGTTTCAAACCCTCTTGGAGATTTTGTACACATCTCCCTCCTTATCTTCTTGAAATCTTCATGAATGCTCTGTACAGATCTTGGAAGAAGCTTTGTAAGAGTATATTCCTTTCTTTCTTCACATAATGGAGTCTTCATCTTCTCTTTTCTTGATAGCATCATGGCTGAGATCCACAGGTTGAGCCAAGATTATGCTTTGATACCACTATAATATCCCAAAATAGGGAAATTCTACACTATTGGGAATATCTTAAGATATTCCAAATGTGGAGATCCAACAATACATAAACATAAACTGGAAATAGCAGTGAATAAACATCATACCAAAATTTATGGAAACCATAGAGCCGTTTTATTATGAATCAACAACAAATAATAGCAATACAACTCAAAGGATCAAGGAAAACAAGCCTCCCATCAATACTCATGCTAAAAGTAAAATACTGCTACATGGCAGTGTATATGAACAAGAATTGTGCAGTCATAGATGGAGCACTGCTACAAGAAGTGTAAAATATCATAGATCTACATATATATTAATCATACAACATTGGGAGAGAAGATCTATGCTCCCAAAGACTACCTCAGGATTGGCTGAAATATGCAAAACTGCAAAATGCTAGAGTTGCAGGGTAGCAGCTGCAACTCAAGAACTGGAAATGGATGGAGAAGGCTGAAGATGCTGCATCAAATAAAATACCTCCTCCGATGGATCTTCCAAGTGAAACCTTGATCCTAACACTGAATATCTCACCCTCTGAAAATAAGTGCAATCCCTCACTGCAAATACCAACTGAAAATAACGCAGTCACTGAGGGATACTGCACTGTAAGTGCAAGAAAAAGAGTTGGCCAAGTGACAAGATCTGAAATATGCTCCAAGGGCTTCCAAACTGATCTCTCAAAGGAAAGAGAGGCTCCTCCTTTGAAAAAAAAGTGCTGGAAGTGGTGTTGGGAACCCTCCCTGCAACACCCTGCAACACAACATTATTCTGTTGTATAAATAATGTTGTAGCTGAAGGAGGATGCTTGGCCTCAAGCCTGGATGTGAGGAAAATCAGTAAAACTCCTTCAAGAGGCCTCTCATGAAAGGAGAAGGATTCCTAAATAGGAAATCCTTGTGCTAAGCAGCACTGCAACTTTGATAAAGAGCAGGAGAATGCACAAAGTCTAAACAAACAAAGAAATCAATAATCTAAATCATGAATAACAATGGCTGCCTTGCCCTCCTTTTAAACAAGTGAAAGCCCTCTCTCCATGGGTCCCACTCATTAGGGTTTCCTCCACCAAATAACCCTCTTCCCATTCATGCTACGTTGTCTATCAAAGTGTCCTCCACCTCCTATCCTAGCGCTATTGACTTGGTCAAACTTGACCTTGTCTCTATGCGAATGTCCTCTTTCACACATAAGGGTGTGAAATCTAGCTCTTATGTCTATCCCCTTTCACATTTGATGGATTTTATTCATGTTTTTAATATGCATGGGATTCATTACCCATTTATTTAGCTATTAGGTGATAAAAAATAAATTTAAATATTCTCTTTCGCTGTGTGCTAAAGTGGGAATATTATAGTCCTCCCCTCCCAAATGTTGCTTGGCCTCAAGAAACTGCAAGGATGGAACTGGAAAGTCTCCTCCCAAGGCATGGAGTCTGAAATGTGTTGAGGAAAATCTTCCCCATGTGGATCGTCCATCCCCCAAGCAATCATCCATAAAAAATGAGTTACCTCCCAACATGGCAACTCCTGAAAATCCTCTTCCACCTTTGGCTCCTGCGATGTAGGTGGGCTGAAAATCTGATCTTGGTAGACAAAATAACCTACCCCACACTGTCCTCCTTTCCACTTCAGATAAGTGCAGAGTATATGTTGATCTTGGGCTGCAATAATATTTCCCTCAAGTGGCAAGATGAATACTAGACCTCCAAGGATATCTCCTCTAACATTATGAAGCATGCTGGCCCAAATCACCTCATATGTGATGATTTTGAAGTCACCATCATATGGCATCCAATCAAATCCATGGCTCACCTCATAAAAGAACAAAATTTTAGCTATGGTGGCCATAATACATCTCATGCTCCCATTAGAACATGCAATGCAAATAATGTGGGAAATCTCTTCCTCAAGGGACACATCCGACCAATGTGCCATGCTCCCAATAAAAATAAGAACAATAGCAACATAAGGAACTACAATGAGAATCATGCTAGCTACCATATGAAGCAAGGGAGAAAAAAAATCATCCCTCAAATGTAGCCAACACAATTTGACTCTCAACTACAATAGAAAATGAAATGATGGGTGGCCTCCCCACCATTTTCTTGCTGCCCCAATCTCCTCACAAGTTTTGAGAAAGTGTATGGTGTATGGTGCAAAGTGAGCATGATTTGAAAAATATACGGCCTCCCCAAGTCATCCTAGGGAGTGACCATCACCAATAATGCTTATGGCCTCAAGTAGGCTATGATATTTAGAAGGAAGATTGCTCCTCCTTTGAGCAAAGTCCTACACATATATAGTTAAGGGATGCATATATACATTATACAAGTCATCATGCAAACAAACAATACCTTTACCATATGTCTTGCTCATACAAATGGAGTGGCTCATAGATGAGTCTCCTCTCATTCTCAACGAGAAAGGAGGTGGTTGTGCTAACTCTTCCAAAGGGTTATGTATCTCCTCCATCTCTACATAATCCATGCATCTCCTCATATGTTGATATATCTCCTCCTCAAAGCCTTCCCAAAAATACCCCCCATGATAGTGTGGTATGTCCTCATAGAATAAGTGTGGTCTCCATGAGCTGCTTGTAGCAACTTCTTCTTGAGCTTGGAAGCTCCTGATAAGAGGATCCTACCATGATAGTAGATGAACCCATCTCTGACTGAATATCCCTCCTCATGCAACTGGTCATCCAATATCATGCAAGTGAAAAGATCCTTGGAATACTCCACCAACAACTAAGAGTTCCAATATGGATATATCCTCCATAGTGAAAGCGTTGATGATATCTCATGAAGAACATCTGTCATATGATCATCCTCCTCTTTGAAATCTCCCATGCCAAATATGCAAGTTGGAAGGCTGTTATCCTTCCCCTGCTGCTTCTGCCACAATGTAGAATCTGAAATGAGAGTGGGTAGAGATGATGTTCAGAGAATGCTTATCTCCTCCTTGAGTCTACCTAGGAATCTCAACGCTGTACAATGACCTCCCAAGGTCTCCAATCCTCTGAAAGAAATGAATGGTGCCTTAAAATGTGAAGCCTCTCTCATCATCTACTGATTTGGTGGTCTCCTTGGTGAAATGTCTCCATGCAATGAGACATCATCATCAAGAGTAGACTGCATATATGAATGGACAAACTTGTCCCTGCTCTCACTGCACAATCCAGTCTTCCTCTTAGGTGCATCAACCTCATGAAATGGACAGGGGTGTGTGGTCCTCATCACATGATGCTGGACATCCTTCCTATCTCCTCCTTGTATCTCCATAGGTCCACACCTCATCATCAATGGCACATGTAGAACACGAGTTGTGCCTTGATCTCCACACATGAGATCCTGGGGAATTCCTTGCAAATATGCAATAATGCCCCTAAACCACAAAAATCCTAGCTCTCAGCTAGCAACAACATTGAAACCCCCTTTCTCTGACAGGTCACACTTTTCAGATCATTTCCTGGGACAGGTCGAAGTTTTCTGCCTAGTACCTACCAACCGAGGACGCAGAATAGACCCCAAAAATGTGACCTGTCCTGTTCATGAGCTTTGGGTGCCTAAACTGAAATTTTGATCCCCTTAATTGAAAGAGTATGGTTAGGCCTCTTACCTATAACTGATAGATCTCGATTCCATTGTTCGGTTTTTCCGCTACGATCGCCGCAAGATTTAGGGCCTTTTCTCCTCTCTACATTCACAACAGTTACACTTGCAAATGAATTAAATTGGAGGGAAAATGCCTTGTTAAAAGAGAAACCCCATATCTTTCTTTCACCAGCCGTGACCAAACCATAGCTCCATTTGACAAACTGTCAACACCATTGGAAAGCTCTCACTGAGCTCTCAAATGGGTATCCTTTATTTTTTTGATTTGATAATTCTCCTGGAAACCTTTTTTCCAAGAAGGGTCACTTGACCACTCCTCAAAATCGAATTTCTTCACTTTCAACACTTGTACTTGGGGCACCACTTTGCTTCCATATTTGTGCATGTTCGTGTCAATTTTTTTTTCGTGAGTAATCATCATGTACTCATGTTTTTATGGTCCCCACCAGACCTTTTATGTGTGGCAGCATCATCGAGTCACCCTTGTTTAGAGCATTCGAGTTGAGTCATCATCGCATCCATGGAGTCCATCCCAAGTCCCTTTGTATCCCACTATAGCCCTCCATCCTTAATTGCTTTCTTCCTCTCTCGTGTCACACATTTTGGCCTTCAATCATACTATCCCCTATCCCCTCTCATATTGTGTCAATTTCTTCCAGGTCATCCATGCCCTTTATGCTCTAACAAGGGAATTCGTCAGCCCGCTACTCAGTACCCCCCATTTCGTCATCATCCCCGGTGTCAGTTTGTCAGTCGCTCCACTATTATCTCTCATGTTTTAGTTGAGGACCCCTTATTGCCTCACCTATGGTGGATCTCCTTCTGTCAACATTAGCTCATTCATTCCAGAAGATAGGTCTAGAGGGCGGTGTACCTTGGTTCCATCTTCCACTCTTGTTTGGTGCCTCGGATTAGGCAAAGGGACTCTTTATTCCCATTTGAATTGATTTTTTCTCAGCTCCAACTCCTTATAGCATGATCGAGATATGTATACTCGATGGTTCAGTGATGCAGCAGATTGTACCGATGATTCCTGAGTGTGTATGAGATGTTCAGACCTCATGAGGGGGTGGCCCTTCAGGTAGCCCCCCACATTCCCGGATGAATTATGTACTATAGCCTTAGATGCAGCTCCATATATTTGATGGTTCCAGCCTCATCCGCTTGTAGCGCCTCTTTAGTTTGCATGTATCATTCAGATTTTCAGAGCCCTTTCCTGATTTACAAGGCCTCTTTGGTTGTACTTATATCTCATATACTGAGATATTATTCTATAAGTCCTGGCTGTTATCCCAGACACAATATGTATGTGGGATCTATTATCATGTTTTTTATTTGGCTCATGTTTATGCCAGTATGTACTATATAGTTCAGTCCCTTGTTTACTGGACGCATTATTCTTTGTACTTTGTTATATCGGCGGGCATAGGTATGCCTCCCCTGCCTCTTGTAGAATAGGTACTCACTCATAAAAGAGACTTGTAACACCTATAAGTCTCGCCTCCTCAGGATATTGTCATCTAGTGCTTTAGTCTACCTTATATTTCTCTCTCTCTGACTTCCCCTTCGGTGTCTGGTGATTGAGTTCTTACAACATACTTTGGTTGCACGCACACTAGGGGGAAATCTGTTACATCAATTTTTGGTCATCTAACCTGATACTATTAGATGGACCAAAGTGCACAATGTAAGACTAATTTTACCCTAAGTAAAATTTCTTTCACTATGAAAAATAACTTAGTAATCCTTAATTTATTAATTTGTTTATGGCCTGAACATGAAACCCCATGAGGAATAATTGAATAAATCCTCATTTATCTGATTTTCCTCAAGGGATAATTAGTTAAACAATAGTTTAATTAATAATCCTAGTCATATTTAACCCAAAAAAAGGAAGTTATTAGATAAATCATTATTATCTTATTATTTTCTAGGAATAGTTATTTAAAACATTATTTAAATAATATTCCTTGTTAAATTTGACTAAATCATTTATAAATAATTGAATAAACCATTATTTATTCAATTATTACTCAACCACATTCTTAAAATAATAAATAAATCATTTATTTATTTATTATTTACAAATAAAATGATTTGACCAATTCAAATTCTTTTTCCCTCCAACAAATATAATAAAATATTCCATAAAAGTTGGATCTAGATTTGGTTAATAATATTTTAACTATGCACCAATATATAGAATAACTCAATATTTTGTTATAAATAGAAGGGCTTTTCTATTTACTCACTACCTTTTGTTGCCTAAATATCACTCTAGATCTATACTTTTGGTTTGAATTTGATCCTCCATCATTGTCATATTTTTCTATCTTTTTGCTCATGAGCTCCCTTTGAGTTCCATTTTTGTCTGCGTTTTCTACACCATCAAGAGAGAGAGATCTTAGATTTGAAGCGCTGAGGACATACAAGAACCCATACGATTGAGGGGGACTGGTAACATCTTTCTATGTTCCCTTCCCAAGTGTCATAAATACAATATTTTTTTTAAAAATATTCTTGTCTTGTCTATTGGATGCATGGAGCAAATCTTGCTTTTATTTACTACTTAATATCCTTAACTGCATAGATCTGGATTTTGTAACATTTATCTTGGTCAAGTAACTGCAGATCTAAGGAAATTGGTATCCAACTTTGATGTTAGGGTTGTTTGTTATGCCCAACTAAAGTGAGTTTTTTTCGTACGCTTGCGATTAGAATTCACACTAACACCATGGCTGAAAAATGTTGGAATTTTAAGGCTGTTGAGAGACGTGATATTTTATCTTTAATGTCATCCGTGAAAATTGTTGGAATTTTAAGGTTTTTTGAAGTCATGGAAATTTACCTCAATAAAAAAAGACATTAACCCAACATCAATATCTGTGTTTTTAGCACAAAAAAAGTTTTTATTAGCTATTACTATCTTTTTTAAAAATATTGAAAATTTATGTAAAAAAAATAACAATATTCCAACAACAACATTTTTTGCTGAAAATTTACCTAAAAAAAAGATGTTAGTCCAACATCAATATCTGTGTTTTTGCATAAAAAAATGGTTTTTATTGATTTTTACTGTCATTTTAAAAAAATATTGAAAAATTACACAAAAAATTTAACAATATTTTAGCATCAATGTTTTTCGCTTTTAGGTTGTTTTTCATGTTTTTTTGGGGTTTTTTTTGCTAGAGTCCTCTTTTTGAGTTTACAGTTCCGTTTGATAGTTTGCATTTCTAATAACAAGCGGTTATCTTTTTGACCATCCATTTTATGAAATAAAAGTTGATTATACGATTCCAAACTATGCTTAGTTTATAATAATAGGTTGCATGAATAATAAGGTGTACACTATTAGAATTTTTTAGTTAATTGTGTTTAATTAATTAATTAATTTAAATTAGGTTGAGTTGAAGTTGAAGTTAGTTTTAATGTTGAATGGAAAAATTACTAGTCTATTTATGAGATTGTTGAAATGCCTTCATGAAAATTATTTATGAGATTAGTGAAATGTTGTCACCAAAATTTTGTGAAAATAGGTCATAGCCTAGGAGATGTTTAATTCCTTCCATATATGTTTTTTAAAATAAAAATAAAAATGCAATATTTACTAAATTAAAAAATAATTCTAACTATAAAAAATGAAAAAATAATATATTTGTTCAGTTGAAATTAATTAAAATGTAAATTTATTTCCTTTTATCTAATCCTCTTTACTTTTTTTCAGAAGAAAAAATTTTCTTGGTTTATATTATGTACCACTACAAAGGTCTAGATCATAGAATCAAGAAAATGTAGGATCACGTACATACATCCTGGAAGAGTCCAGTACTAGAGACAGTTCACCCAAATACATGTATAATTCCAAATGGAAAAAAAAAAAATACATATGGTGGAATGTCCCCACACAAAAAAATAGGAATACGTACAAAAATCAAGAGCCAACCCATAGTAAAATAAAACCAGGCCCCAAGGACAACAAGTCCACCAATGTGCATCAGTAACAGGAGACACATAAATGTATAAAGGACACATGTATAGTATGGTCTGACCCCCCATCACTAATACTATCTGATACACATGAAGGAAATGATACCGGATAGGAGATACAAAAAGGGAAAAGCATTTGAAATGGTAAATATGTACAGATGAAAACCAATATCCCAACAAAAATACCTCCTTAAGTCAAAAAGATGTAAATTTGATCCTCATAGACATGATGTGTGGCAACATAAAATAGCTAAGGAAAATGGATGATTCCCAATGTCAGCCTCATAGAGAATGTAGTGAAGACTGCCAAATGAACCCAAGAGTCCAATATTTGACAATCCATTAGCCTTAATGTTTTTCTCCCAACAAATATGCTGAAAATTAATATTGTTGAAGGAGTCCCGTAGAATATAGATCCTGTCCATCCAATGTGTAAGAAGTGGAGGGGGAAAACCATTGTTAGATTTCATGCAGTTGATGATGACCTGTGAGTCCCCATAAATGGATAGCGCATAAATGTAAAGTTGGCTGGAGAAACATAATATCCCCCATAAAGAAATCACTTCATCCTGGGTGTTAGTGCCATTTCCCCCATTCCAATGGAGCTTGTAGTGGCATCTCAGATCCATCTTGAGCCAAACCCCACATACACATATATTTTATTGTTCCGCCCCATCAAAAAAACCAATGGGATAAGTAATGGGGTGAGGTAATAAATGAAGGGAGAGGTTTCGCAGTGGTGGGGTGTTCGGGTAGATCCCCCTCTAGCAAATGATGATTTTCTAAGCCACCCGAAAGGAGGACAGAACAACATCAACAAATATCACCTTGTCCCTTGACACCCATACATACCAGTTGGAAAATACAAGGATGGTCCCATGTAGGTGTCCCCACGCCATCCACTAGTTAGTACAATCCTCAACATGTAAAAAATTTCTGAACGGCAACTTAAGAGCTCAGAAATATAGTGCCAGACTTCCACAACCATAAGACACTGAAAAAAAAAGTGATGTTTGTTTTCCAACTCCTGACCGCAAAGTGGGAATCTCCCCGAACCAGAGTGTCCATGCTTACAAAGATTATCCCAAGTTAAGTTTTTATTATTCCAAACCAAGAAGTAGAAAATTATGATTTTAAGTGGAACATGCATTTTCCATACCTTAGTGAGCTGACTGGTAGTCTGAGGGCCACGAATAACATGAAATATAAATCTATAAGTGTCCGCAATATGAGCAATGTTGCCAAAAAGTGTACCTTCCCACGTTAGGAAATCCCTTCTTGCAGTCCGAAATAGACCCATGCACCACAGACAGTCAAAATGCTTCCCATTCGACAACAAGCTCTCCCTGGAGTCCTAATTCTACTGCCACCAACTAGTCAATGGAAACATCGCGTCAAGTTTTGATGGTCTACCGTAATAGAAAAAATCCCCAAGAATGTAACCTCTATAAGAGAGGTCGAACCATCAATATTTTTTCCTTTTAAATACTTACAATTGATGATGTCCCTCCAAGTTATCAGGACGTAGAGACCTCGCCATAATGATTTGATTAGGAGTGCCCGCTCGAAAATTCCAATGTCCAGAAGTCACCATCCCCCAAGATGTTTTGGTGTTGTGATGCTTTCCCAACTAGATAGATGATACTTCCTCTGATTTTCCTTGCCTGCCCAAATAAAGTGTGACTTAATAGCCCTGATCTTTTAGATAATAGCCACTTGTAGGATGTAGAGATGGACCCAGAAAACAACCAATTATTGTAAGACCTCTTGTGCAAGTATATATCATCCGCCCATGGCAAACAAACACATAGTCCAAACATCTTTTTCCAACGATATTTATCGATCAACCAGAGCCATTCCACTATTTTATAATTGTTTGGATTTAAATGAAAGCCTAGGTTAGTGAACCTAGCCGCCAATGGGTTTTATTTGAAGTTGAAAACTGTGCTAACTTGATTAATCAATGCCAAATCACCCTTAGAAAATAAATTTTTGGATTTCCTCCCATTTTCCAACCTACCAGAAGCACTGCCAAAATGATCAATAATGTCATGTAGGATTATCCACTTTGGAAGTATGGGCATGCCAAAGAAAAGCATATCGTCAACAAGAAAACTATGTGAAGCCTCATGATGTGACATAACCTTAATACCCCTAAAAAGTCCACCATGTACACTGCTATGAATCTTGATGCTGAGACTATCCATAACGAGTATAAACAACAATGGAGAAAGTGAGCATCCATGTCAGAGTCCCCTCCCAACTCCTAATATTTAATGTGAAGTCATTCCATTAATTAGCACATTGAGGTGTGCATTAGTGACACAACCCATAATCCATTCAATGGTCTCATTGGTAAGACCAAATTTATTTAAGATAAAGCGCAAGAAAGCCCAGTCAACATAGTCATATGCTTTTCAGAGGTCAATTTTCATCACTAGTGCCTCCATTTTCTTAGAATGTATAGAGTGAATAATCTCTTAAGTACTATCAACAACATCGTGGATGAGTCGATTGTGCAAGAAACCATACTACTCCCATGTGATGTGTGACCAAAGTACATACTTTATATGCTCAAAAATAATTTTAGAAATGATTTTTTAAGTTATGTTGCAGAGTGAAATGGGACAAAATTCCTGTAAAGTGGAAGTCTCCGATGATTTCGGGATCAATGCAATGGAGGTTTAATTAAAAGTGCCATGTACATATCCCCCAATATGCGAATCCACCATGGGTAGTAAGTCATGTATCAAAATATTAAGGGTGTGGGAGAAAAATTCCACCGTCCACCCATTCAGTCCTGAGATTTTGTCCCGCACGAAAGATTTTAGCACCAATTGTATTTCCGCTACGATACTCATCGAGTGATGATCTCATTTTCCTTGGCTCAAAACATGAGGGGAAAATCTATGATACCCCATAATTGGTCCTCCACAAAGAAGCCCTCGCGCCTCCCGAATAAAGATTCAGAGTATTGAACCTCCGCTACTTGTATCTCCTCAGTAGTATGCACCAACTACCCCATCTCATTCTTAATATCCTAGATAGCATTGGCCTTATTTCACTGATTGGCATATTTGTGTAAATATTTTGTATTTTTTCCCCTTCCTGCAACCATATGGCGCGACTCTTTAAACACCAAGTCTGTTAATGGTGTAATATTATCTACCGCTTCCTGGCCTCTAGTACTTTTATTCTATCCCAGTGATGCACTAAGTATATCTTGACCTCCATCACATTAAATATCTCTTTAGTTTCCTGAATGATGTCATATATCTCCACGAGCCTCTGTTTTTTCTTGGTGCATTCCATAGTATGAACTCGAGACTTAAGTAGTTGTAATGTAGTAGCCACATGGAGCATCGAGGAGCTGTCCACCCCCCATGGGAAAGCCTTCCAAAAATTAGACACTAGTGTTCTGCTCAACTTAGTGTTCCTAAATTGAGATCATTAATTGTCAACCAGGGCTAGTAAACTGCTGAAGTGTGGTGCACTATATGTGCCTAGGTATTTGTTTCTCACTACGTTGTGTTTAGTGTTTTTATAATGTTTTTGGTTTTATGGTTTTATGTTTAAAAGGAAAATAACTAAATGTTGGGAAAGAGAAGTGAATGGTTACACTAAAACAGAGCAAAACCTTTTCTAAACTTGTGTATGGCACTAAAGAACAGAAAATGCAAAGCTTGATAATGACTCCTAAATCACAAAATGAACTCAATAACTCAGAGCATGAACTTATCCAATTTATTCATTAGAGATATGTTGGAATAGATTGAAAAGAGGACAAGTTTAGTGCAAATTAGGTTTTCATAAATAAACAATTATATTACAATATTACAAAGAATCTCATCCATGGCTAGAAGTTTATTGGAACACAATTTGGAAAAGATTATTTGTAGCATAATAAGATTTATACTCTAAATTAACTTGCAATACTAAGATTAATCCATTCTGCAACTTCAACTTATCACTACTAAGCCTTGTTCAAAAGTTAAAGATTTGAATAATTTTGGGAAAAAGGCTTATTTATGAAATTGCAAAAGTTTGCAGAACAATCAGGGCCTTAAACTGATATCAATAATTCTTGTTCCTATAAAGATGTACAAATAGAAATTCAAAACAAGATTAATTTGTAAATAGTGAAGGCCATGAAACCTAATTTTGATAGCTAACAATGCAATGGGTGACACTGAACTAGAATGCAACCGAGCAAACTTAAAACACAGTGACCAAAACTAAACTAAGATGTCATGAACCTAACTTGAAATACAGTGAACTGGAGTTGAACTAGAATGTCACTAATCTAACTTGAAGTACAGTGAACAGAGTTATACTAGAATGCCATTATCAAACAGAATTAAACTAGAAATTAAACTAGAATGACATCTACCTCCGGAGTATTGACTAAGCTAAAATGCAACTAATTCTACGAAATACTACAGCCCTACTTTGTTCAATATGAGTAATGTTTTGGAATAGCTTGTAGAAACAAGTATGGCTGTATCATTCCATGCATAAAACACAAAATATAAAGTTCAACAAAATGCAGTAAGCTCTGAAACACCACCACAGCTATGTCTCATCTGGAATTAGTGATATTTTGGAAGAGATTGATAAAAACAAGACTAGCTGTAACAACTGATGTGATTGAGCATGAGAACATAAAGCTTAAAGAAATGTAACTAACTCCTAAAATACTATAGTTATGCCTCATTCCATATTAGTAGTCTTTTGGAAGAATTCGTGAGAACAATAATAATCTGTAGCATCCGGTTCAAATGAATATAAAAACACGAAGTTCAGAAAATTGGTTAAACTAAGAATGCAGTTACTTATCTAAACATATGAACAAGGCTGCTCAGGTAGTAGGGGCCCTATACCACCGGAGTAGCACGCAAAATATACTTCAATATTGGCTCAGCGCATTCAATAAAGTGATGCTTCTTTCATTAAAGGAGAAATAACTTCAAAACAAAGTGTTTCAGACTTCTAAGATCTAGCAACCAAAAACAAAATCTAACCAGCTGTTTCTCGGTCTCCCGAGTCATACTTATAATGAAATTACATAACTACCCTTGAGAAAAATAGGGATAAATGTCATTCCCACTTCTAATCGAATTAAAACTCTTATTGAAGGTCTCGTACTTTGCTGCAGACAGCTGTAGAGTCCGTATCCCGGTAGAAGTCTACCTCTTGGTTTTGGTTTCCCACGTGCATAACCACCTGTAGAATTGTGCTCAGAATTTGTAGGGAGCAAGGAATGATGTGGATGAAGTATGGAATTTTCCCATATGCCTCTTTCTTTCAGATGACACCTGTAACCCATTCAAACACTAAAATAGCTGCGGAATGCGTGATCGGCTACAAAACGTCTGTATTCTGTAGCTATTTTGCACAAAATTATTAAAACAGCAAAAACCATGAAAATACAATATGTTAATCAATTGCATGTAACCTTTAAGCAATCCTAATCATTCTTCATTGATTTTAGGCTTATGAAGTGATAAAATAATGATGAAATGAAGTGAAGGTTTGTAAAAGAGAAGGCAATTCTAGGGCTCAACATACCCCCACTGCAAGACTATTGCATGTCCTCCTGCAATTTCATCAAAACTTATTCCATGTGCTGTGAAACCTCTGTTAGAACATCCAACCTTATCTTTCTGCTTCTTTTGGCCCTAATCTATTTTCTAATCTCTGTTAAATTTTTAGAAATTGGTTCTTCATCTTCCTCCTGTAGTGGAGTGTCAAGTTTATTTTCAATAACCATGTCAGTTTTTCTTCTTCTTCTCCATCAAAATATTTGGCAAAAGATTTTGTAATCTCCTTATGGAAGCAATCAAATTTATCTATAAAATTTAACCCCCCTACTTGTTGTAGTAGCTCCTTGACTTGTGGATATCCTTCCAAATACTTGACTCCAACTGGTTTTATCCTGACAATTAGCCACATTCCTCCTTTGTGCAGATTATCTTCCTTTCAGAATTACTTTTCTATGCTTGAAGCTAGATTGACTATAGAGTCTAATGCTTTATTTTGAAACTGTATCTCTGTGTCTGAAGATGGATTAGTTGAAGAATGATGCTTCACCCTCAGAATTACCTTTCTACACTTAGAGATGGATTGGCTGCAAAGTGTAATGGAGGTGAATGGATGGAGGTAATTAAGTTATAAGAGAAAATGAAGTGGCTATGGATCTGATGGAGAATTTATGATGAAATTGTGGTGAAATAAGTGAATGATACAATCTTAAGGAGATGTGGAATAGTAGGTTTGAATGTTGGGTAAGGGATATGGCCAAGATATGTTAATCAATTCGAATGATAGGTTGTTTTAGGAAACATATGATTATACACATTGTATCTATTTCATGTTTTAAATTTTTTCTATTAAAATAATTTTCACAATTTACCTCAGAATTTTTGACCTTGTTAATTGCTGTGCTTGATGTTGTTCCTTTGGTCCTCTTTTAGCATATTGGTCTTCAAAACAGAATCCTTCAATTTCCTGTAATCATCATCTCTTTGTAGGTTGTACAATTGTGTCAGAACTGCTGAATAAGATGTGGCTGCAACATGCAATCTGTAAAAAGAAATGAAGTATGACTATGGAAGATGGATTTGAAATGTAATAGAGTGAAACTGGAATAGGACTTGCGAAATGAAATGAAAATGGCGTGAGATGGAGTGAAAGTGGAGTGAGATGGAGTGAAAGTGGAGTGGGATGGAGTGGAATTGTAAAATGAAATGAATTTTGCAATTTCTCTCAAATGGTACATTAGACTTCCCTGAAATTTTTTGAGGTTGTTACCAATATTATTATGCATCTTCCGATGAAAAATCTCTGCCATTGGTTGCACGGATCTCCCGAAAAATGAGAAATGGCTGTAGGTGAAAGTGGCCAAATTATTGAAAAATACATACTGAAATTTTCTAAAATTTTATGTGTTTATTCACCCTACCTCAATGCATTTACCATAAAAATTTCAGGACCAACGGATGCACGGTTTGAAATTTATGATAAAATCAATTTATGCCCTGTTTCACCCTTCATTTTGCCCAATGTTGCAACAAAAAAGTACGCCACGAACTCATTTTAAGGCCGAATTGAGTGATTCAAAAGGGAAACTGTGTATTTTTACCTTCTCTACTGCCACATGCTTCCAGAATTTCATTTTGATGAAGAAAAGGTGCTGCTGTGCAAAAATACTCAAATCTGTCCTAATCTGTCCATAATGCTGAAAAATGAGAATCTACATGAAAAACCCTTCTGAAATGCCCTTAAATTTTTTTTTTTTTCCAAATTCCATCTGCTTCTTACTCAATTTATCATATTTTGAGAAAACCCAAAAGCTCAGAATTTTTTATTTCTGCTCCAATCTCTTGCAATATTTGCGCCAAAACTACCTTCTGGAAAAAGTTGCAAAAAACAAAAACAGGCTGCTACAGGAATAGCTACAGAAACTGCCACTTTCCACAGCTGTTATTGAATTGAAAAAAAGATGAAAATGCTGCTACAAGAAACTAATAAAATGTACTGCTGCAAGTTGTTGTTGATTCCATAAAACCATTAGTCTTCATCAAAGCCAACATTCATGGTACAATTCTTACCATGCGAATAAATGTGTCGAAGTCGAGCATGGGAAGAAATCATTGGATTACCAATCAATAATGAAAATCATTAACCAATGCGAGACAACTCACCGATAATGTAAATGAGTGTCAAGGTACCTCAGTGCATCTTGACAGGGACGAATGAATGTGTCGAAGTCGAGTCACCTGCAAGATTTGACAATCAAGAGACATTGTTGTATTCCCATTGTTATCAACGAGGAGGCTTTCCATTGATGAATGCAAGCTCCAAGGCACTCAAAATAATCTCTAATATTGATCCTAGATAAAGTGTTGAGGTCGATGGGACAAGATCTGTTGGAAGGTGGACCTTAAGGAATTCCACATCATCCAACTCGAGCATAGAACCAAAAATGATTTGAAGAACCATGAAAGATTGAAACCATCATGAAATTGCAAAATTTATTGTGAACTTTGCTCGCCAGTTGCCTGGTTTTCAAGCAAAGCTCATGTCCAACTGCGCCAACAAGCTAGTTTTCACAATAGGACTTATTTTTCTCTTTACTCTTTTTTTCCTTTTTCTTTTTTCCTTTTTTTTCTCTCTTTTTTTTTTTTTTTTTTATGTCCTACTCTACTTGAAAAAGAAAATCTTGTTCAAGTATATGAGTACTTCCAATGGAACCATGTTTGTAACAAGATGATAGATAAACTCATATGCAGGTTTGAAAGATACTCTTTGATATGTACCAGTATATGAGATGCCAACTGTCTTGATTTAGATGATGTCATAAGATATTGAATAATTGAGCATTGGAATCCAATGACTGAATTGAACCAAGATTCAATGTAATCTTGTCTTCCTTGTCTTTCCTCTATCATGAAATGCAAGTCTTCGGAGATATGATCTTCATTCATAGAATCTGATGATAGGCATGCATGAGACTTTTCAATCTCTGGTTCCAATATCTCCTCTTTATCAATAGACATCCCTGATTCTTGGACCTTATCTGAGTCTTCTTCTTCTGGTTGTTGTTCTTCAATGATAGCTAGTGAATCATTTTGCAATACCTCAGAATTGTAAGTTGATTGAGGTGTTTTATTGTTGGGGATATGAAATGGTTGTGGAGGTAGTGGAGTGGGAATGAATTTTTGGGGTGCTTGTGTGGATGATAATGGGAAAGGTTGAATTGAGGTCAAATGAGGGTGATATTGATGTTGTAGTGGAGGTAAATGGTATGGATAACATTGATCATGGTATTGAGGATAGAGAGGGAAAGATTGAGGAGAAAGTGGATTTCCTTTGTAGGGCCTTTGCCAACTTTGTTGCCAATATTGGTTTTGAGGTTGGGATTGAGATGCCCAAGGTTGCCAAGGCAAGGGTGTTTTCCAATTACCTTGAGGTTGTTGTGCATAACCTTGAAATTGTGCATAAGGATATTGCATCATATTGGGTTGATGAGGCTGCCATAGTCCTCTTGGAGCTACATAAGAAAGTTTCTCTTGTGCTTGATTTGCTCCATTATCCTTCTTCCGGTAAATTGCCTTCAACCCCGGTAATGATGGAAATCTTCAAATAGTACGTGATCCCCGCACAAATTCTGCATTTTGTCGTTATTTGCGATATTCGCAAAGCATGTTTCTTTCTAAATTTAGGGAAAATATAAATGAAGCAACTTTTTTCTTGTTTTACATTCTTAGTACAAGCCTTCATTTAAGCTCATTTGAAATACCACAGAAATGTTTAGAAAAGTGTTAGGTTCAGCTTTTGACTTACCAATCCCCGATGCCGATTTACTTACTTTTTTTCCATAAAATGGATCTTGAGGAACCTTACACACTTTGCTTTTCTCTTGATATGTCTTTGCAACTTCTACAAATTTCTTGAATGAATTATAGAGTATCTCCTTTTTCCTACAAGATTTAAAGAAGATCAATCCATTCATCCTTTATAGAATTTAGTAGGAGAGTTTTTAATGCATCTGATCCTAAATTATGAAATTTAGATCTTTTGATATTATAAGTAAATCTCTCCACTAAATCTTCTAGGCTTTCATTCTCTTTTTGGTTCATCTTAAAGACTTCATTTCTAAGGTCATGGTGCATGCAATAACCTTTATATTTTTCCAAAAATACTCTTTTCATATCATCCCATGTCCTTATAGAATTTGTTCCTAAAGTCATGAACCATCTAAGAGCTCTATCCTTAAATGTTGTTGGAAACAAATTCAATTTTTGCATGTGCAATGAGTAGCCATAAGATCTAAAAATTATTTCAAATTCAAAAAGAAAGGTTTCCGGGTCTTCTAATCTCATACCTTTGAAGTTAGGAAGTACAGATGGATGGATGTTCTTCATTTGAATGTTGATATCAGTTTCTTGAATGGGAAATCCAAAAGGATCTTCCTCATTGTCATCATCTCCATCCATTTCTTCAACCTGCTTTGTCACCTCTTCTTCTACCTGCAAAAATATGAATTCATGATGTGGATGTGTGGCTCTTACTGCACCACATGATATAGTGGGTGTGGTAGGTGATTGAAGTTTTTTTTTTTTTTGGATGTAAGAAATAAGGTTACCTAGTTACACTTCCCCGGCAACGGCGCCAAAATGTTTGTGCTCAACTTAGTGTTCCTAAATTGAGTTCATTAATTGTCAACCAGGGCTAGTAAACTGCTGAAGTGTGGTGCACTATATGTGCCTAGGTATTTGTTTCTCACTACGTTGTGTTTAGTGTTTTTATGATGTTTTTGGTTTTATGGTTTTATGTTTAAAAGGAAAAGAACTAAATTTTGGGAAAGAGAAGTGAATGGTTACACTAAAACAGAGCAAAACCTTTTATAAACTTGTGTATGGCACTAAAGAACATAAAATGCAAAGCTTGATAATGACTCCTAAATCACAACATGAACTCAATAACTCAGAGCATGAACTTATCCAATTTATTCATTAGAGATATGTTGGAATAGCTTGAAAAGAGGACAAGTTTAGTGCAAATGATGTTTTCCTAAATAAACAATTATCTTACAATATTACAAAGAATCTCATCCATGGCTAGAAGTTTATTGGAACACAATTTGGAAAAGATTATTTGTAGCATAATAAGATTTCTACTCTAAATTAACTTGCAATACTAAGATTAATCCATTCTGCAACTTCAAATTATCACTACTAAGCCTTGTTCAAAAGTTAAAGATTTGAATAATTTTTGGAAAAAGGCTTATTTATGAAATTGCAAAAGTTTGCAGAACAATCAAGGCCTTAAACTGATATCACTAATTCTTGTTCCTATAAAGATGTATAAATAGAAATTCAAAACAAGATTAATTTGTAAATAATGAAGGCCGTGAAACCTAATTTTTATAGCTTACAATGCAATGGGTGACACTGAACTAGAATGCAACTGATCAAACTTAAAACACAGTGACCAAAACTAAACTAAGATGTCATGAACCTAACTTGAAATACAGTGAACTGGAGCTGAACTAGAATGTCACTAATCTAACTTGAAGTATAGTGAACAAAGTTATACTAGAATGCCATTATCAAACTTGAAATATAGTGACAGAATTAAACTAGAAATTAAACTAGAATGACATCTACCTCCGGAGTATTGACTGAGCTAAAATGCAACTAATTCTATGAAATACTACAGCCCTACTTTGTTCAATATGAGTAATGCTTTGGAATAGCTTGTAGAAACAAGTCTGGATGTATCATTCCATGCATAAAACATAAAATATAAAGTTCAACAAAACGCAGTAAGCTCTGAAACACCACCACAGCTATGTCTCATCCGGAATTAGTGATATTTTGGAAGAGATTGATAAAAACAAGACTAGCTGTAACAACTGATGTGATTGAGCATGAGAACATAAAGATTAAAGAAATGTAACTAACTCCTAAAATACTATAGTTATGCCTCATTCCATATTAATAGTCTTTTGGAAGAAGTTGTGAGAACAAGACTAATCTGTAGCATCCGATTCAAATGAATATAAAAACACGAAGTTCAGAAAATTGGTTAAACTAAGAATGCAGTTACTTATCTAAACATATGAACAAGGCTGCTCAGGTAGCAGGGGCCCTCTACCACTAGAGTAGCACGCAAAATATACTTCAATATTGGCTCAGTGCGTTCAATAAAGTGATGCTTCTTTCATTAAAGGAGAAATAACTTCAGAACAGAGTGTTTTAGACTTCTAAGATCTAGCAACCAAAAACAAAATCTAACCAGCTGTTTCTCGGCCTCCCGAGTCATACTTATAATGAAATTACATAACTACCCTTGAGAAAAATAGTGATAAGTGTCTTTCCCACTTCTAATCGAATTAAAACTCTTATTGAAGGTCTCGTACTTTGCTGCAGACAGCTGTAGAGTTTGTGTCCCGGTAGAAGTCTACCTCTTGGTTTTGGTTTCCCACGTGCATAACCACTTGTAGAATTGTGCTCAGACTTTATAGGGAGCAAGGAATGATGTGGATGAAGTATGGAATTTTCCCATATGTGTTTTTCTTTCAGATGACACCTGTAACCCATTCAAACACTAAAATAGCTGCGGAACGCGTGATCGGCTACGGAACGTCTGTATTCTGTAGCTATTTTGCACAAAATTATTAAAACAACAAAAACCATGAAAATACAATATGTTAATCAATTGCATGTAACCTTTAAGAAATCATAATCATTCTTCATTGATTTTAGGCTTATTAAGTGATAAAATAATGATGAAATGAAGTGAAGGTTTGTAAAAGAGAAGGCAATTCTAGGGCTCAACAACTAGAACATTAAAATCTAGATCCTCCAACCAGGAAAAGTCAAATTTGAAAGGAAGACCATGCAATGGCTGCTCAAAATGCCATTGGAGAATTATTAGATGGTGGTCACTGTAGGTTTTAACCCTAGACAAAAATTATCTGCAAATGAATCTTAAAAACAGAAAATAAACAATATCGAGAGCATAAAACATAAAACAGATATACAGAGAGATTTTTCCCTGGATCCCAAATCGAGATGACCAGCTTGATTTTTTATTCTATTACTTTTAGTGTTACAACACATATATATACATGCTAAAGCATACATAAAACCAAATCCATTAACCTTGGATTAGAACATAATTATAGTTCCCTTGACTGGATCTACAAAATACCAGGGGCCGAAAATTATCATGCCCCAAAACCATGTGAAAATCCATGCAAAAAACCATGGGCGGGTCCACCTGCCGAAAAATAGAGTCCAATTTTTTTTTCCTGGGGCGCTACACTAGACCCCAAACAGGGGGGCGGGGCTTTCGCCCCCCCATGACCCCTCCGCGCGTGGCTGGTTGTGCAAAGAATATAATACATACCCAACATTCTCCCACTTGTTGTTTTCTTTCTGCAAGGGGCCACATGAGAGATTAGTCATTAGCCAACTCTGCAACACCCATTGTTTCTCTAGACCAGGAGAACTTCTGAGTGCTCATAGATTTCGTCAATGCATCTGCAACATTCTTAAAACTGTCCACCTTTATCAGCAACACCCTTTTAGCCTCAACATCTCTCACAAAGTGATATTGAACATCAATGTGCTTTGTATTTGAATGATAAGCAGGGTTCTTAGCCAAGAAAATTTCACTTTGGGTATCACAATCTATCCTCATAGCTTGTTGCACCAACCCCATACTTGAATACAATCTCTGCAACCAAACTGCTTCTTTTCTTGCATGAGTGGCTGCCATGTATTCTTCCTTTGTAGTTGAAAGAGCCACTATAGACTGTCTTTTACTCATCCAACTGAATGCACCTCCAAATAGGCTAAACACATACCCACTTGTAGATCTCCTTTGGCCCAGATCTCCAGCCAGTCTGCATCAACAAAACCACAGGTGTCAAAACTCTATCCAATCCTAGTCTTCCCTAGTAGCACAAGCCATAATCACTGGTGCCACGCAAATATTGGAAAACCTGCTTCACTGTTGTCTAATGCTCCTTCCCTGGGTTTAACATAAACCTGCTCACTACTCCTAGTGCATGTGCAATGTTCAGTCTAGTATAGACCATTGCATACATCAGGCTACCCACTGCACTTGCATATGGAACACGGGACATATCCTCCTCTTCTTCTTGTGTCTTGGGACATTGTTCAATAGACAAATTTACACCTACAAGAATAGGAAAATTCACCGGTTTACTATGCTGCATATTGAACCTATGCAATACAGTCTCGACATACTTCCTATGGTTTAACCACAACTTCATCTTTTCTTGATCTCTCTTAATTTCCATGCCCAAAATATACTTTGCAGCACCAATATCCTTCATGTCGAATTTGGAGAACAGTTGGGTCTTCAAATATTGGATAATTTCTTTGTCATTTCCAATCAACAACATATCATCCACATACACTACCAAATAAATAACATAGTCACCAATTAATTTAAAATAAACACAGTGATCCTCCTTGCTTCTAGTGAAGCCAAGTCCCCGTATATAGGTATCAAATTTCTGATACCACATCCTTGGTGACTGTTTTAACCCATATAGAGACTTATTTAATCTGCATACCAGTTCTTTCTTCCCCTTCACCATAAAGCCTTCAGGTTGTTTCATGTATATCTCCTCTTCTAGATCCCCGTGAAGAAATGTTGTCTTCCAATCCATCTGTTCTACCTCAAAATCAAATGTAGCAGCAACAGAAAAAAGGAATCTAATAGAAGTAACTTTGGCAACAGGAGAAAAAATATCACCAAAATCAATTCCCGACACTTGGGAATAACCTTTTTCTACCAACCAAGCTTGCCTTCTACATTCATCTTCTTCTTAAACACCCATTTTCTCCTAATGGGCTTCTTTCCAGACGACAAATCCACAAGATCCCATGCCTCATTTTTATGCAAGGATGGCATTTCATCAACCATGGCCTCCTTCTAGAGTTTTCCATCCTTTTAATCTACTGCCTCCCTGATGGTTCTAGGATCATCACCAGTTATAGTTAAAGAAAAATTTGAACAGAAAGCAGATGGACTATACCTTTCTATTTTTCTTCTTTCCCGAACTGATCTTCTCACAGTTGGAGTTTGTGGCTCTTCCTCTTTTGAGTCTTCTTCTATTGTAGAGTCTAATTCATCCCCCTTTAGCTCAAACTCTATCTTCTCAGGTTCCTTTGGTAGGACTTCATGTTTAAAAACATCTTTCACCTCTCTAAACACCACATCTTGGCTGTACACAACCTTCCTTGTTTCCGGGTTCCACAGCTTGTAACCCTTTAAACCATCCTTATACCCAATAAAGATGCACCTTTCAGATTTATTATCCAACTTGGTCCTTTTCTCCTTCGGGACAATGTATATGCACGCATCTCAAATACCCTTAGATGTGAAAGAGAGGGTTTCTTACCACCATGCCTCATGTTGAGTCTTATCCCTCCAATGCCGATGAAGGACTGCTAACCCTCTAAACATGCGCTTCCATTGCCCTCATTTAACCCCTGTCCTAACCCGTACCATTGATCATGCTTTGCCTTTTCCATCAACGTCTGCTCATTCTTTCTCAACTCGTTTTGCCGAGGTGGCGGATTAGTATTCTACCGTGCTATACCGCACTTCTGACAGAACTCTTCAAATTCCTTCTTGCAAAAATCCCCACCATTGTCTGTCCTCAGCACCTTTATCTTCTTCTCTGTCTGGTTTTCCACCAGAGCCTTAAATTCTTTAAATTTGTCAAAGACTTCAGATTTCTTCCTCAAGAAATATATCCATGTATTCCTTGAGAAGTCATCTATGAATGAAACATAGTACACAGACTTACCCAGTGATGGAACCGACATAGGTCCAAACACATCACTGTGCACAAGCTCTAATATCTTGTTCGCCCTCTTAGCACCAGAAGGAAAACTCACCCGATTCTACTTCCCATATACACAATGCTCACAAAAATCGAAATCCAGAGAGATATTAGACATACCTTCTACCATACCATTTCCATGCAGTATCCGAAGGCCCTTGTCTCCAATATGTCCAAGCCTTTAATGCCATATCATGGTGTTTTCTCTAGATACTGCTAGGATTTCCGCTCCACTTTCGGGAACCACATAACTGTTGCACCCATCAATAACAGTGATCCCCGAACCATATTACAAGTATCTTTCTCAAACACTATTTTTACAGCTGCATCATAGATCTTGCTTATAGAAATCAGATTTATGGCCAATGCAGGAATGTGCAGAACACCAAGAAGTGTTCTAATCCTTCCACCTTGCAGCTTCAGCTTGAATTTTCCATGTTAGACGATTCTAGCCTTCCTATCATCACCTAAGAAGACATCACTGCCATCATATTTCTCATACTCGCAGAACCACTCCCTATGGGGAGTGAAGTGAAAGGATGCACCCGAGTCAATAAACCATGACTCATGATCTACATGTGTATTTGAAGAAGAAGCCAAATACACATCCCCACCTTCATCCGAGGTAGTTTTTGACTCTACAGAAGGAGCATCATTAGATCCCTTTCCTTTCTCAGGAGCTTTAGATCTACAATCATTTTTGTAGTTCCCTTCCTTTCCGCATTTCCATCACTCCTGGAGATTTATATATCCCTCTAGATTTAGATCTCCCACTCGAAACCTTATTCTTGTTTCTGTTCTAGGACCCTCCTTGTACATATAAGGCATATTCATTCTTACCCTCCATATTTCTCCATCTCATTTCCTCCGACAGCAAGGTTGAGACAATGTCATCAAAATTCAAGGTAGTTGTATTGCTACCTACTGCAATAACCAGACTATCCCACAAGTCTAGTAGAGAACACAACAAATTGATGCACTTATATTCATATGAGATTTTATTATCAACAAATGAAAGCTGACTTACCACAATATTTAAGGTGTTCAGATGCTCTGTCACTGAGTCTCCATCCTTCATCCTTAGGTTATACATATTCTTCCGTAGGAACAATTTATTCACCAGAGACATAGATTAGTACAAAATTCCAAGTTTGTCCCACAAATTTTTCGTCGTAGCTTCCCCGGATACATTCACCAATACTGAATCTGAGACACACAACCGTATTGTGCTCTTCGCCTTCTGATCCAACTTTTTCCAGTCTTCATCTGACATTGTTGTTGGTTTAGTACATGAATCTACTGCGATCCATTGGTTTTTATCCACCAGCATATTCTTCATCGTGAGCTTCCAAAACTCAAAAATCTGACCATTAAATTTCTCAATCTCTATCTTTCCACTGCTTGCCATCTTCTTTCACCGCAAGAATCGATCCTGCAGATCTCCCACTGAACATGGTATACCACAGGCCTGAGCAAAAATCCTTTAGTAGAAAAGGTGTCCCCTTGAAGTCGAAACAACTCCAATACCAAATGTAGGTTTTAAACTTGTACAAAAATTATCTGTGAATGAATCTTAAAAAATTAAAATAAACAATAGCGAGAGCATAAAACATAAAACATACATACACAGATATTTTCTCCTGGATCCCAAATCGGGATGACCAACTTGATTTTTCATTCTATTCCTTTTAGTGTTACGACACATATATATACTTGTCGAAGCATTCAACCCTGTATTAGAACATAACCATAGTTACCTTGACTGAATCTATAAAATAATAGGGGCCAAAAACCATAATGCCCCAAAATCATGTGAAAACCCATGCACAAAACCATGGGCGGGTCTGCCCATCAAAAAATAGGGTCCAAATTTTTTTTCCCGGGCCGCTGCTGCGGACCTCGAACAAGGGGGGCTGCCACCCCCCCTGTGACCCCCCTGCACATGACTAGTCATGGAGGGAATATAACACATACCCAACAGTCAAAAATCATTACCTTAGCCACCCAAGACTTAACAACACCCAAATACTTTTCACGATATAGCCATAAATAAAAAAACGATGCTGGATTTCCGCGATATAGCCATCCATCTGTCTTCCATTGTACCAAGTAGGGAAAATAGTATGGGAGACGATGTGCCTGAGGTCTTATGAGAAGAAAAAGTTTAATATATAATTCACCAGAGGATCGTTGCAACAATTCCGAGCCCAACATTCAGCTCGAGACAAAGTGCATTTTAAATATCCAGAAACAAAAAGTGAGCCAATCTTAAGGATGTATAATCATCCATCCTTTTCTAGAAGGACCCCTTATTTGAATATGGGGCATAAATATTCAGGAAGTGGACTCTAGACGAAAATCCACGAATGTAACCGGTGAGGAGTATCCAAACAAGGAACTTGTACGCTGAGAGATTGGCAAAAAGGGGATCCCAGATATCATCCACTCCACTCGATAAGGCCAAAGAATCCACCGCAACCATGTTCCAGTCTGGTAGCATAAAACTAAAATATGAGTACACTGAGTTAGAAGTGGTCATGGTCTCCTGAATAAACATCAAAAAAGTAGAGCAGGAAAGTAGAAAATTCTTGAGGAATAAGAATTTAGAATGGTCCCCTAGAACACATAAATTGAAAGAAATGCAATTCATTATATGAACCCGAGATCGAGAAACAATTGTCTAAGTACCCGATTGAAAACAATGGTGATAGGAATATCCCTGAGATTGGACGATTCCGATACATGGAGAGAACGGTTAGGGGATGTCTGATTCTGAGAGCATCTTCGACAACCCCTTTTCTTTCTAAACAATAACATGTCGAGCCGAGGAGGGGATGATAGTGATGGGGGTAGAAGAAGTGGAGAAGTTATGGATAGTCAAAGGCTCCAGATCGATGGTTGGGTTTGTGAGAAAAAATCCTGTAGGTTTTAACCCTGTACATAAATCATCTACAAACGAATTCTTGAAAAACAGAAAATAAACAATAGCAAGAGCATAAAACATAAAAATATATATACATATAGATTTTTATCCTGGATTCCAAATCGGGACTACCAGCTTGATTTTTCATTATATTCCTTTTAATGTTACAACACATATATATACATGCCGAAGAATTCATAAACCCCAATCCATTAATCCTGGCTTAGAAGATAATCATTGTTCCCTTGACCGAATATACAAAATACCAGGGGCAGAAAACCATCATGCCCCAAAAACATGTGCTAACCCATGCACAAAACCATAGGTAGGTATACCAACCTAAAATAGGGTCCAAAGGAAATAATATAACACATGCCCAACAAATCCAAGGTTACTTCTTACTGAATAGTGGGAGGACAGGTTAGGGGTATGTCAGGACGGGATTGGTGGAGTGGGGGATGTAGGTAGAGGTGTAGTCTACTCGCTTGAGGGAGGAGATGAAGGGGGCGATGGAGGCTTGAGTGGGGTAGAAGGAGGGTCGTGAGCACACACAATAGATGTAGGGCACAGAGATAGGGAAGAAAAATAAGGATCAACAGAGGAGGGACGATGAGGGGAGAGGGGAGAGTAAAGGGGAAGTGAATGAGAATGCAATGCATAGGGTGGGATCAAGTGATGGGGCCCCGAGCTGAGGGGAGGAGGAGGAAGGGGTGAGGAAGAGACTAGACAACCAAGGGCCGGGTCGCCTGAGCGTAGGGCGCGTCGTGGACCATGGTGTGGGTGAGAATCTAAAGGAAAAAATCTTCTGGGGCATGTATGTAGCAGGTGGCCCATTTTGTGAGCTGGAAGGCCATCCAAAAATTAAAGTTCCACAGGTAACCATGCAACTCACTTGTCCTGGTTTCCCTCCATCCACTCTTACAATGTCGATGGTGGCTAGTATATGACACATCCAATATTCAAGAGGAAGGCTTGAAAACTTCACCCATACTAGGTGGTTCTTGGGCATATCCCGCATAAGGTTAAAACAAATGTACCAGTGGTTCAGAGAGAGGAAAATCCTACCTCAACCCAGGGGCGCTTAAAAATACATTCGAAGTTTGCATGCCATAGCAAATGAAAATTTACCACCCATTCATTAATCTACAAACCTTCAATAGATACCTTAAGATCGGAAACCTGGTAACCTCCATCCACTCCTGCATGTCATGATCCTTCACCTTGTTGAAATACCACCTGCCAACGAGGGCGTGATGTAGTAGACTAGTAGACTGATCTCACATAACATCGTATTTGAAACTGAGTAATCTATGTTCATATGCTAGTTTGAAAGTTTTGGATAGATGTTGCATGGAAAACCCATGATGTGCCTGGTGTGCATGTTTTTCCCATGTATGTATAGCCCCATGAGGGCCACTTGTAGTGCAAGTACTAACCCGTGAGTGTAGATGTCCATAATCCTCAACAAACTATGGATGGAGTCTTGTGCGAGCCTTATCCTCCAAGGTGGCATTAATGTACATGCCATGTAATGATACAACGACTTCAATGGAAGCCAAGTAATCGTGTAACTGACCCATGTAGGTCAAGGAGAACTCCACAAAAAGGAGAGTGTCAAGCAATCTAGAGAAGTAATGTCAGCAATCGGAGTATGAAGACATGGTAGGTATAAACATCCTAGATCAAGGGCAGTGCCAAATAAATGCAACTGACTACAAATTACTAGAAACTAGCAAGTGATAACCAACAATATTAAATCCCCACCAAATAGGAAAATACAATAGAGATGTGAGGTGGAAAAATCCAAGGAATAAGTGTACCCACCGAGAGGGAGTGTGACATCCACCAACCAGGACCAAGATCTGATGGAAGAGTAAGTAGGGAACCTCTTTAATTCATTGTGGGGCAGGTACAAAGTAGGAAATATCCCAAATAGACTTAATAATCGAATTTTCCCAGAAAGATCGCAATCAAACCAAACCACCACTCCTAAAATTAAGTACTGCTCGTATTTAATATATAAGGCAATTAAAATTCACATCGTTGAAGGAAGGCCATGAATATGTGACATCCTAGAACAATACATCCGGAAGTTGTTGGAAAAGTATAATTTTTGTTACCCTAGTGGAATCCCAGAGTTCACATCCAACACAATGTAAGCCTACACATGAAAGGTTGTGGAGGATATCAAAATCACAGGGTATCAATCCACAGGTCAAATGTAAAGTAAAATAAGAAACCATTCTGGTATGCATGGTTGCTGCATGTAAATCCCTGTGAGAACCACAACTAAAGGAGCTCGAGATGGTGTTGGTGCTGACCCACTAATCTTCTTTCCTATAAGATATATATGTTGTCGCGATCACTACTAGTATGCCTTCCCACAAGAAATATAATGCATTAATAAAACCAAGAGATTATTAATATTATAAATCCAAGTGATTAATGTTATAAAACTAGGGGATGAGTATTAAATATAATATAATATTAATATTAAAAATAAAATAATATTAATTATAGAGAGTGTTACTTATATATATATATATATATATATAAACTAAAATCCCAATATTATAAAATGAAGGGATTAATATTAGAAACTCTTGAAATTGATATTATAAACTCAAGGGATTAATATTATAAACCCGAGGTATTAATAAACCCAAAGGATTAACATTATAAATCCAAGGGATTATTAATATTGTAAACAATTGGGATTAATAAAACTAGGGGATTAGTAATATTATAACCTTTTGGGATTAATATTCTAAACAAAAGAGATGATTAGAATTACAAACCCTTGGGATTAATATTATAAACTGTAGGGATTAATAAACATAAATATTTATTAATATAATAAATCCAAAGGATTAATATTATAAACCCTTTTGATTAATTTTTTCAATGGAAGGGAAGGGATAATTTATATTACAAACCGAAAGGATTAATATTGTAAACCCAATGAATTAATAAACCCAAGGTATAAGTAGTATTATAAATCGAATGGATTAATATTATAAACCCAAGGGATTATCAAAACCAAGGGATTAATATTAAGAATTGGGATTGATATTGAAAAAACCCACTAGGGTTAATGTTATAAACATTATAAACCCAAGGGATTAATATTATAAATCCAACATATATAAACCCTAATATAAATATTATAAACCCTAGAATAAACATGGTTAATTGTGGTTTACCATGGTTGATTTTCATATTAAGCTAATCTTTGTCACAATGTGATGTTGGACCATGGTTGATTTTCATATTGAGACAATATTGGTATAATGTGACATTGGACCATGGTTGACCATGGTTGATGATGGTTGACAATAGCAAAATATTGTTGACAATTGTTTACCATTGTTGATGACAGGTTGCCATGGTTGAGAATGGTTGATTTCCATATTAAGATAATATTTTACACAATATTGTGACGTTAGATAATAGTTCAATATTGTTAACCATGATTATAAACCCCACAGATTTATATTAAACTCAAGGATAAATATTATAAATGCTATGAATAATATTATACCCTAAGTATATGAACCCTTAGATTAATAAACCCAAGATATTGATAATATAAACCCAATGGAATAATAAAACCAAGAGGTTAATAATAAGATGCCAAGTGATTATAAACCTTAGAAACTTGGGTTTATATCAAGAAACTTGATTCCTCTAGACACTTGGCCGTAAATCCAAAATTAAAGTAAATCTAGACAGATTTAATAAAATATAGAATGAAATACCCATGGAAATGATATGGAAGTGATATTTATTAAGTGTGGGAGATTTATTAAAATATTTTTCTATTTTTATATAGATAGGTCATTTATACAAGTGTTTTTATGAAAACAAAAATATTTTTATTTGAGAAAGAAATTTCGTAAATTTATGCATAAACAAATTAATTAGAGTGTTGTTAAAGTCGAGCATAAGGGATGAATGGCATAGATAAATACTATGATTCTAAGGACGGTGGTAAGAATGTAATAGGAGGAATGACTTGGCCATTTCTAGAACCTTATACATTAGCCAAGAAAGAAGTGGTCGCTTCTCCATTACTCAACTGAAGGCTTATACTCTCCATTGCAACTTTAGTACATGGAATATTGGCGCTACACGCAAGTTTTATTGCTTCTTTCATTGTTGATGCGTCGATGATGTCTGTGTATGTCACGTTGTTAACTTGAACGACCGAAGTCTATATTCACAAAAACATAAAATGACGAGATTCATTGATGATAATTAGAAACTTGGTACCAAATTTTCCTAGCTTGTTTGAAGGAAATTGTTGGGAGTGAACAATAATTACTTGATTTTGCCATGGCGTTGGAGAGTCACAGTAATATTGGTCGATAATAATTGGATTTGAGACATTAGTCATGCTCACATGTTGGAAAATTATTCCTTGGGCATACCCAGAACCCCCCTCCGTCATCGAAGAAATTAGAGATTGAAAGGTTTTTAACATGTTGCAGCTAGTATTGAATGTATAATTTATCAACTGTGATTGAATAAATTATAATTATTGTGATCATAATATAGTAGAAATATTGTAATCATACATTAAGATTTAATATCCCAACTACCTGCCACGTTTTTATGTGTAGTACGTTTGTTGTGTCAGTCAAAGAAGCTCCATTAACAACCACGTCTGAAACAACATATTTTGCATTGCCCTTGCCAAGACCTCCAATAATAATCATACAACAACATCATTATCAGTTCCTTCATGTCCACCATATAATTTTTTTATAAAAATATAAAACGTCGTTACCTTATTCCGTGTCTAGGTCCACAAATTAGTTTATTGATTTGAACATCTGAGCTTTGTGAAACTATTGAAACACAATCATCTCCTATAGATTTTGATAGGGTTTTGATTATTGCAATCTTGTTTTATGCATAAAATTCAATCATGGTACAAAAGAGCAAAAGTAAAGCATATTGTGAGTTATGGTAACCTGTTGCAATTGTGCAATTCTGAATCACAACATTTTGTGAGGCAGAGACGTGAATTTCGTTTGTATTAGGACTGTCACTAGGCACAACAAATTTCATGTTTTCTACTTGAAAATGCATTGAACGAGATATTTGGACATGAATTTGTTGACTATTCTAGAGCGTCAAATATTTCAAATGTACGTTCGAACTAGAATTGACTGCAAATACCTGTATTCAATTTTAGGGAAACAAAGTAAAAAAACTATGAAATTAAGGTGATACAATTAGTTTGGTAATTAATCCAGAAAACAGAGAAGGAATGTATTCGTGAGATTACCGTTGGTGCATGGTGGCAACTCTGAAACACAAAATAAAAAGGAATGCCAATAATAAAAATATTTTTTTTTTCAGTGGAAAAAAACCTTTGGTTTATATAATGTACTAGCACAAAGTCAAAATTTTCTGAGATATACATTCACAAATAAATCATAAAGTATTATCCATAGTACATACATCCAAATACTGAGATGTCCCAAAACTATCAAAAAGTTCCAGTGCCATTTTTGTGACAGTGTCTTAGAAAAATAAAAAATCTGAAAAGTGATCCATGTCTAAGAATTTATCTGAGCAATATTTTAATGGATTCAGATGCTTCTTTGAAACTTCAGCTGGTAGGCATTCCATCCAGTCAGTCATCATGTAGTTCGGTATGTTCTTTCAACATAATAAACCCCTGTGAGCTATATCCCTGTCCGAGAAGTTCCAAAATTTTCTTTTAACAAAAAAGTCTTGTATCCTGAGATCATTCCTTTTCCATTAAATTATTTCTTCGACATTAGGGTTCATTGAAAAAAATATGATATTACCCATATCCCCACTACCATATGCATTTATGAGTTCACAGTGCATCTCTCCGAAAGTCCCCCTCGACCCCTTATTGGATAACCTGTCAGAAGTCATATTCTTTTCCTTATATACATGAGTGAACGAGATGATGGTGAATGTTATTCTTAGATCATTAATCCTGTCAATCCATGCCATGAGATGTCTAGGAGCCAAGGTATTATGGTTGTTCAAATGATCTATTAGTACCTTGGAATCACCAAATACACGTAGCTTTCCTATATAGAGGTGTTTTGAGAACCATAGTAGCCCCCACAGGGCCAACATCTCGGCCCTCATGTTTGTACCCTGTCCTCCAAACCGGTGAAGCTTATAATGACACTGAGGAGAAATAATAAGCTAGACGACACACCCACAACTCATGTTTTATGATGCCCCGTTGAAAAATCCAGCATGATAATGGATTTCGAATGGTATTCATCTTATTGAGATATCATGAGGTGGACAACTTTGAGTCCTCATGGCCTCCCAATTCAGGATTATCTTAGAAGTGATCCATGCAGGGGTGCATTGTTGATCTTCAAATATCCGTTTGTTCCTTCCACACCACAATCTCCAGTGAAAAAAAGGTGGGATGCTCCTGAAATGTATACCCTGCTCAAACCACCATCCAGTACAGTCTTCGAAAAATGAGTATTCCCGACCCTGTATATTGAAATGTTTTCATATAAAATACCAAATCTCTTATGCAAACTTACAATTGTCACTCTAAAAGATAAGGCTACACATCCCACGTCTAATATTACCCCTTTTCATAATATTAGACCACATCAGATTCCTATCCTTACAAACAAGCCATATAAAGATAATAATTTTTTACTGCACCTTTATCTTCCATATATCCTTAAACCATCATCTTCTACCCTATTCGCCTTGAAGAATAATCATATTTTTATAATTCTTTGATGTATTGATTTTTCCATTTACCAGGGTTCCCCCCCAAGTGATCAGATCACCAGTTATGTTATGTCTGTAACAAAAATCTTCAATCCAACCTCGTATTCATTCCATTCCATAGCCAAATGTCCATAAATCCCCATATCCGTGGCTAGCATCCACCTTGGGGTGCCCTCCTCCCATTTGAAGATAGTGTGACCCAAATAAAAAATTCCCCTGTCCTGTAATAGTTTCATCAACTGTTCACTAATCATGGATTTCTATGGGAAAACTTGGATGTCCCTAACCCTAATGAATATTCTTCGGCCATTACCAAAATTCCATCGTAACATCCCATGGAACAAAGACCAGATTCGCCTAATTCCGTTCTAGATAAAATATCCCCTCCTAACCATCCCCCCCCTTCGATGTATATAATTCCTCCATATTCAATGTCCTAAGGTATTTAAATCTAATAATGTCATTCCAAATGCCTGGAGTCTTTAAGCATCTCCAGAATGACTTCATATGTAAAGATTTTTCGAATGTATCCACCTCTAGCAATCCCCATCCCCCCTGTTCCTTTGAGCAACTAATTTGATCCCACCTTATAAGATGGTATTTCATTTCCTCTCGACCGCCACACCATATGAAAGTTGCTATGGGTTTATTTATTATGTCAATGATGGTATTTAGTATATAAAATAAGTGATCCCAAAAGACCAAGAGCTGTTGAAGGAAAACTTGCACCAGTATCATCCTGCCACCCTTACAAAGCCATTTAAGAGTCCATCCATTTATCCTTCTCTTGTATTTTTCGATAAGCCATGACCAATATGTTACCCGATATCATGTGGGCTTAAGGCAGAAACCCAAATATGCTAGATATCCCCCAAGTGGGCTAATATTAAAATTGAAAATCTCCCCAATCCGTTTGATCATTTTAGGGTCCTCGTCTGAATTATAAAAGCAAGATTTTTATCCATTATCCAGCGTCCACGATGCATCAGAAAAATTATTAAATATGACCTGTAGTTTCTTCCAGTATTACTTTTATAATATCCAAAAAATCAACACGTCATCCTCAAAAAAACTGTGGGTGATCTCCCGAAGTTCAATTTTTTTATACCATGGAAATGGCCCATCTCCGCTGCCCGAGTGATTTGGATATTGAGCATATCCATAACAATAATGAACAAGAGGGGTGAAAGTGCACGCCCTTGTATCAGTCCCCCTATCTAGTTTGAAGAACATGCTTTCTAATCCATTTATAAGAACCGCCATAGACGTTCTACATACGCAACCCATAATCCATTCCACTGCACTGCGGCACATCCCAATTTTATATAGAATCATTCTAAGGAATGCCTAATCCACCCGGCCATAAGCCTTACTCAGATCTACTTTTAAGATCATAGCTTTCCTTTTTTGGTCCATTATAGTATGCAAGATCTCCTGTGTGGATGCCACAACATCATGAATGATGCGATTATTAAGGAACCCAAACTGCTCTAGTGAGATATGTCTAGAGAAAACATCTTTAATTCTATCATCGATGATTTTCGATATGATTTTATACAATGTATTACACTATGATATGGGTCGATAGTCATCAAATGACTCTCTACCTTTCTTTTCCAGGATAAGTGCCAGGAAGGTAGTGTTAATTTCTCCATGAACCATTCATGTTGGTCTCACCACTTCAACCATTTCAGTGATATCCTTTATCATAATGTCAGCAAAATGGATGAAAAAATTTGGAGTCCAGCCATCTCAGCCCAAACATTTGTTTGGAGAGAATGATTTAAGGACCCCTTCAACCTCCACAACACAAAATTCTTTGTATAGTATATGATTGTCCTCATCTGTGAACATTAGGGGATATTCATCGACCACCTTAATCTGTGCTTCCACCGAGATTGAATCATTTGTCTTATATAAAGATTCAAAAAATTTAACCGCCTAATCTTGTATCTTTACAGTGGTATTATATGAGTGTCCATCAACCTTGATATTCCCGATAGCATTAGTATTATTCCTCCCATTTGCGAAGGAGTGAAAATATTTCTTGTTCCTATCACCTTCTCTTAACCAAGTTACATGACTCTTAAGTCTCCAAATTTGCTCCTAAATAAGTAGAATCTTCCTTTTCTCAGTCTCTGGATTTTTTATCGTTGCCTAGCTTTCAGGTGACAGTGCCCCTCCTATCATGTGGTCGAAAATCAGAGCAGTCTCTCGCTAAATCTCCTCCAAGTCATGAATCATTTTCCATTTCTTGAATTTCTCCCTTTATTGGACATTCCCTTTCAGACTTTTTAAGCTGGTTGATAGGTATTCCATGGACGAAGAACCAAACTGCCTCTTGTGTAAATAGGAAAAGTTCCATACCATAGAGTTAAATTCCATATCCTCCAACCAAAATCTACTAAATTTAAAGGGGCAGCCCCTCAATTTCTGCTAAAAACTCCATTCCATCATAATCGGTCTATGGTCAGATATTAGAAGAGTTGCTACCCAGGATTTAACTCTCCCCATTTGTGCATATAAGTCATCCTGTACTAAGAATATATCCAATATCTTGCCGATATAGTTTATGCCTTTGCATCCATTGATCCAAGTTGGGAAGTTCTTCTCCAGTTCAATGTCCCTGAGATTGGAATCTCTGACCAGATCCATGATGTGGTCGGATAGTGAATCTATTCTCCCACAACCTCCCCAAATTTCCCCACCATGTAAAGTACAATTAAAGTCACTGACAATGATGGAATTTCCTAGGGAGAGAATCCCGCATTGTTCCATCTTGATCCAAAAGGGTACCCTACCTTTATATGGAGCATAGATATTGACAAAGTGAATTATGTGCTTAAATCCTTGGATATGACTAGTCAGAATGATTCCACCGAAAAATTTGAATGCTTTAAGTTCAGCCAACCGAGGGTCCGAAATAACTGCAATACCCCTCGATCTCCCCATCACATCTTTCACCACCATGTTCCATGATGGAAGCATAACACAGAAAAAGGACAAAGGTCTATCAGCTATGGTCATGGTGTCTTTAATGAAAATAAGAAAAGGATTTATATGTCTATGAAATTCCCGCAGAGATGGAAACTTGTCCCTCCCCCCAATCCCCACATGTTTAGTGGGCACATAATCATTAGGGAACATTGGAGTATGGTTCTAGTGCTCTAAGGACCATATTTAAGGCAAGAGTAACTGGTGCCTCCCAGAAATTCCCTATTTGTAGTTCCGAGTCAAAAACCCCAGATGATATTGACTTATTCTTGAGACGGGGCCTTCCATTCCCTTTTCTTATAGTGACATTGGAAATAGACAAATTCCAATGGGGGGAGAGGGAGGGCGACTACAGTGAACAACCAGTGGAGCTAGCTTGATGTCCGGATTGTGAAACAAGATAGCTATATCATTGCCAATGGAGTTTTTTGGGGTTAACATGACATCATGTGTAGAAGAAGATGAGGGATTACCATCATGGGATAAGGTAGATACATCCTCACGAGAATAAGAGGGTGACATAGATGGATTATGTGTTACAGGTCCCCAAGTGCAAGAGCCCTCAAGCACAGAGAGGTTAGGGAGTGAAAGAGGTGTAAAGAGGGCTTCCTGTGTAGGCGACCCCCATTCATTATATGATCCCAACCCCCTAATATTAGAATGCTCGAAAAAATGAGAAGGAGGAACACATTCCATATCAAAATTACTCGAATTTATGTCCCAGTCCATTGAAATGTCCCTGTGAGATGCCTTCAGCTCCTGCATGATCCTGATTTCTTCAGTAACCTAATTCTTTGCCTCAATCCAGTGTCCCATATTACCATTCTTGCATTGTGCACAATTCCGAATCAAATGTCCGGTTTCATGACAGTGGTGGCACCATAAAGGAAGTTTCCAGTAGTCGATGATTTGTTGGTGTTTCAACTCATCCCATGCTAGATCAATAAAAGTTGGAAGTCTGCTTGAGAAATAAATTTCAACCAATATCCAGGAAAATCTCTTATCGTAAAACCCCAAACACTTGGGGTCAATGAAACAACACTTCCAAATACTATTCCCGATGGCCGAAAAAACATGTTATATCCAAAGCTCCAAGGGTAAACCAGGTAATTTTACCAATACAAAGTGATTTTTTGGAGTGTTGATGGTGGGATTGAACCCTACGTACCACTTGTGAAGGGTTAAGAAACATTAACCAAGAACCCACGTCCTCTGCAATACCTCGGCCTTGTATTCCAGAGACATGAAATGAAAACTATACCACTCTCCTTGTAGCTTGCAATTTTTTGGCGGATATCCAAGCATTCTCGACCAAGCAGCAGTAATCTAGTCACTCATATTCTTCATCCTGTGTTTGTCAAAACACCTTCGACCTACTAGAGCATAGGATAGAAGGTTTTTGGCTCTGTCCCACATTACATCGTGGCCAAAGCTCAATATTCAACCCTCAAATGTAGGCTTAAAAGGTTTTCAATGGTGTGGAGTAGAGGAGCAACCCCCATGCAATGGAAAGAGTCTGTAAGAGGTGAAGCGTTAGGTTGACTGATTGAATCCGCTACAACTGACTTCAGGTATACAGTATTCCAGAGGTGTGACCTAGGATTTAACACATGGCCATTGTTATGTGTGCCACCCTCCTCCACCACCTCAATTGCATGCACGACAGTCATGGTTTTTTCTTCAGAGTCCAGTTCCGCCAGAAAGGTGGCCACACCGGACATGAATTCCTATTAAGGAGATATAATCCCAATGTCGTCGTCAATTTAAAAAGAAATAAGGCTGTAGTTGAAATTTAAAGTGGATGGACCACACCCCAACACACTTAGCCACCCAACAATATACAGGTACGAGAAGTAATGGCGAGAAGTGAAGGAGAAGGTATTTTCCACCCCACGAAGTGATTTACACCACACTTACAAGACTTCAATAGGTAGATCACAATAAATGTATCAACCTGAACATATATGTGGTACCATTATCATTAATAGAATCAAACGCCAAAAGGAGAACCCAATTCACTCTTGGAAAAGTAATTTGAAAAAATCCCAGTCGTCAATCTCCAACCACTATGATTGTGGGAAATGCCATCATGGATATCGAAAATTAGACTAGTGGAGAGGAATGAGGAGGAAAAGTGATTGATATTACACTCTTGCATTCATGATCATATGTGCCCTACTGAAATCTTCATTTAGTGAGTATTAATGACAACAACATCAAAGGCATCCACCAATGTTCCACCATTGGTGACAGATATTGTCCTCGAAGCTCTTACATGGGTGAGAGAATGATAGAGGAAAATTCCACTTGTCACCCGGTGAAAATGTATGTAGTTCCTTCTCCTATGCGTCCTGACCGGAATCTCTGGTCAACAGACGAATAAAGTGATTCCATAGCCATAAATCCATACTGTCATAACATTCGGTAGTTAGGAGAAAATATCAGCCCTTTTTCATTATCAAAGAGCCTCATTCCTAGTGTCAGGGCCATGTAGAAACCTTCCCAGAGTCATAAATGAACCTCCTCTAAACACAAAGCTTAAAATCGCCTCCTTGTGTTATCCCTGCACAAACTTCTACAACCTCCATGGCATTATTTGTGTTTTGTGAATATTTTGGAGTGTAGAGGACTGGTTGCAAATTTGGAAAGTGAGAACTGCTGCTATGGAACCAGAACTTTTCTGTTTTCCTATTTATTTATAAATTAGTTGAAAGAAACTATTCCTTCTGAAATCAACCTCTGGTTTCTTAATCTCTTCCAAAACTACCTCAACAAAGCCATCCCGGTGTCTCTTCTCAACTCCGCAGATATCCTTCTATATCCTCTCCCCCAACTCGTTGTTGTGGTCGTAGTGTAATGAATTCTCTCCATTCTCCAGCAATTTTAGTTGCGTAAAAGTGTGCTCGTTGTCCAAGAAAATGTGGACGCGATCACAGGTTTTTATGATTCATTAATAAAAATACTTTCTATAAAATATAATTATGAAAAAATTTAAGAGATACACGAAATTTTATGTAATAACTATGTATTTCGCCGTGTCTTACTTGGCTTGGGTATTTTTTGCAGGAGGCTTCCCACCATTTCTAACCTGAACCATCTATAATGCCTCCGCCATGGATGGTTAGCCGCTGCACCTTAGAGAATTTGGACCATACCGTGCCGTCATGGTCGTTCCAGTTAGAGGGATCATCTGGGGCAGTAATTCTCCCTCATATCTATCAAACATTCATGTAATTATATGAAAAATAATGTTTTTTAATTTAGAAATTTGTTTTTGATTCATCAAATTAATAAATTAGTTATATTGTAGTTGTTAGTTGTTATTTCGAACCAATTAATGTGATTCATGATTTGAAAAAAAATAAAAAATTTAATCTCAAATATTTTTATAAAAATGTTGTTTAATTCTTATAAGAAAATTTTAAAATATATATATTGAAAATTTTGAACATGTCGATTATTACTTGGGTAGTCAATTTATGAGTTTTGCAAGAACCACTCAAGATGATGGGCTTAACTAGGGAAGGAGAAAAACTGAACTCGAGCTACTCATGCATGTTGCATTCCAAGCTACCAAGAAGGCCTATTGCCACGAAAATTTACAAAATTGAAGTTATATATATAACATGACTGAAAATTAAAATCAAAACGAATTTATATGCTTTACCTGACTGTCGTCGGTGGCGCCGTTTCCTTGGGCTCCAAAACTATCCATGCTAAACATTGTACCACCGTTGAGTGGGACATTCGCGTCAACATTCAAAGATTTTATAATATGACCTTCTACTGCTCTACTACAGCCAAAGATGAAATTGAATCATTGCTGTGTGGAAAAATATATAGAGAGGAGGAGGCTAACGATGCATATTCGCATCTAGGGGCTGAGGTTTACTAGGATTCTATATAGAATATATCTATGTTACTTGAAAACAATCAAGACACGTATAAAGAATAGATTGGAAAATTAAGAGGAAAAAAAACAATTTGAGATGTGAAATTTCTGATATTTCAGAGACAATATGGTTAAAATGAATTCAAATTGGGACACATTTATTTATTTATATGTATGTATCCTATTTTAATGAATTCAAATAAAATATAACAGTATGTACGACATGGATATATTTTAGGAATGACAGAAAATTTAAAATATAGGATGAATACTATAAGTTTAAGGGGAGGTTCAGTTTTGGTTGAGTTCGTATTGTAAAATATATTTTTTCTATTCATTCGTCACGTGTTCTTTTGACAACCTTGCTTCATGATTCGTTGTTCAGTTAACATGAATTTGATCCATTTTGTGGATCTATTTGATAATAGGTGTTCTTTTGACAACCCTGCGTCATGATTCATTGTTCAGTTAACATGAAGTTGATCCATTTTGTGGATCTATTTGATAAGAAAATCTAAGTTTTAAAATAATAAATACATTAAATAAATTTTCTATATAGTTTAAAAAATAAGTTTATGATATATAAAATAATGTAATAATTCTCAGAGTGATGAAATATTGCTTTCCTATCATAAATATAAGGACTTCTCAAAATAATACGTGATATTTCAAGCGACACCACATCAAGTTCACCTTCATCAAGAAAGTTTGAATTGATGGTGAATCTTAGTATGCACTTCCTGGTAACCTGCAAGTTTACATTCTTGCATATCCACCCTAAAGGATAAGGTCTTGGATGTCTAATAGTTTAAAGGTCTAGCTACTTAACCAAGTCTTCAGAAATCAAGTTAGCTTGTAACCCCTATCAAAAAGTGTGTCTATCTTGGGATGTTTAGAGACGACTCTAATATGGAAAAGTTCAATTGTCATATCTTCACCTTGAGTGACATTGGAACAATTTGAAGAACTAGTTCTTGCTATGTTCTTACCTTTCAAACCCATGGCTATAATCTTTGTTTCATCTCTTGAATCTGACCCTAAGTCATGTTCAATTATAGAAACAATTTTCTCCTTTTCTTTGGCTTTCAGTTTGTTTTGCTTCAACTCTGGATAAAGTTTCCAACAATGGTCTTCATCATGGCCATTCTTCAAACAATGTTTGCATGTGAGTTTCTCTTTCTCTCTTTTGATAGAGCTATTTCTCTTTCCTCATCCATAAAACTTTCCCTTTCCTTTAACCTCACTGTCACTTTTCTCATCAATGCTATTTTTCCCTCTTGCTTCTAAATGTGTGGTTGAACACAAACATCATCTATATTTGTGGGATTAAACATGATAATAGCATGCCTAAGGTAATTGTGAAAACCCCCAATTTACTTTAAAAAAGTTTCTTGATAATATAAATTAATACCCAAAATAAGAGCTCTTCTCCTAAATTCATGAGTATAATCTTGCACACTTTCCCTTTCAACTGTCTAAAATTTTTCCAGTTCATAATGGCCTTTTGCATGTAAGCTAATGGATATAATTTCCTTTTAAGACAGAGATATTACCATAGTTTTTAATCTCTTTTTGAGTCCCTACTTCCCACCATACAAGTGTAGATCATTCCATCCTCAAAGAAACCAATTGAATCTTTATGTCATCTTCATGAAGGTTCTAAATTCTGCAATACACCTCCAATTGACGTATCCAATTATCCAATATTTCTGCATTTACCTCGCCATTATACATTGGAAACTCAAATTTGACATCAAGTTTGAGTAAGGAAGTTTTTACTCCTGGAGCTTTTGAGTGAGTGTGAGTGGTTTTGGTGGTGGAAGTGGAAGATGATGCTGATGGAGAAGATAAGGATGATGATGAAGGTGGATATAGAGGTGGCTTTCCTTGACTACCCATTGAATCCTTCTCTTCATCCTTCTTATCATCTGAAGTTCCTTCTCCATGTGGAGGCTTAGAACCTTCTCCTTCCATCCCAACAGTAAATGCATCAAACATAATTTTAACCATCCTCTTTATGTCATTGAAGTCTTTCTTGACATCATCCTCTTCTAAATGACCTTTAATTTCTCCAACACCTGACATGATGGCTATGGATTCAAGATGAGCTTTTGGTGCTTGTACCTCTTCAATCTGAACTTCTTGAGATAAACTTTGAGGTGCTTCAAGTGCAGCTATGAGTGAAAATTTGGGTGGAGATGGTGCCCTTGTGTCTCTTCTTCTTCTGGTCCTAATCTCAGGAATTGCAACCAAAAATTTCCCTTCACCTTTCTGCAATTTCAACCTTGTAAGCATCACAAATTTGCAACCATTAAAACATTACTTGCATAAAACTCAAGAAACTATAAGGGAAATAACCTTTCAAGCAATCTCTTATACCAACTTGATCTGAGTATGAATGTTAGTTTTGTTGTGCTAATTTGATCTTCAGATTTAAAATTTATTTACTGATCTTATGCTTTATGTGAATAGGTTTCCTTGGTGGTTATGAGTGTCAAAAAAGTAAATGAACTGGTTTTTTTAGTTAATTTCAAGAGCATAAAGCATGAAAAAAAATGCTAGACAACAACAAAAAGAAGCACAACAAACCATCACAATTGATCCATCAAACACAATGTTTTGATGAAGGAGTTCACCCCTCCTGGGCTACATCTCCTTGGTCTAGCTTCCATGGCTTGGGCCTATGTATTAGCTCAAAAGTGAAAAAAATATATTTACATTCACCTACAGCTCTTGGAACATGCTTCAATGAGTCGAGAATGGCCAAATTTATCAGAAATGACTCTTCTTGCTCTCAATTTGGTCGGAATTTGCTCAAGATATGGTCAAAACCATTTTCCCTAGTAAACTGCCCCTAAAACTAGAGAAGATTCCAGTTACAACTACCAAAGTTGGGGGAAACTCCTAAAATGGCAGTTCCACCAAAAAATACACCAAACTAAGCTCTGAGTTAATTAGGATAAGCATGAGATTAAATAGGGATAAGTGCGGATTAGCGCATAAAGCACAGTTTAATGCTAATCTACATTACAATATGTATTAGTGCATAATCAAAGTTTAAGAGTTAATAAATCCGCTCTTAATCATGATTCCCGCGCATTTTGATTCCTCTCTTGGTCATGAAGTGTGGTCCTGTGGGGATGGGGCTGGTCCCCTCCATTCCCCCGCTGGTCCAAAGGCCTGAATTTAAATATATGCTAGAGTTGCGGTCTATTAAGACCCATCGTTGTGGCTAAATGGTAAATGCAGAGAGTATTTTTGGGGGAGGTCGCGGGGTCTAGCCTAGACCTCCACCCAGCCCTGTATAACATTTTGCGCCACCGGATATGCATGCTCCCAAACTTTAGGCTATACTAAAATCCTACCATTGGATATAAACTTAAGAATGTAATATTCAGACCTTAGAACTAACCAAATGTTTAAAACTGATACACTTCACCATAATAAAATATTAATCCAACCTTAGGACTTTGGAATTTAATATATGCGCCTCCAATATGATATTCGACCATAGCATATATATAAATTTCGACTTTGGAGTATATAAAACATTTCGACCATTGATGTATGGAATTTGAACTTTGGAGAGGGTCCACTAGAGGGGGCACGTGGCAGGCCCTTGCTGCACCATGTGTTAGCCTCTGGTTGGGCTGTCCCAAACCATAAAAAAAAAAATTTGAATTCAACCTTAGGAGCCAATAATTAAAAAAATTTCACATTCAAACCAATTCAGCATATCCTACTGTGACACTTGTCACAGTTTCATTGGGTGAAATTGAAGAATATTCCCTGAATATACCTTGTATGATGATTGGGCCACCATGTCATCAACCTGTCACTGTTCTGCAAATTTTTTAGTTGTTTAGGAAAAAAAACAACATGCTCTATCTTCTTCATCCAAACTCCGTTTTTGAAAAAAAAATTACATCGGATTCAAGGAAACGAGCTCTTCATTGTCGTTCAATTTCCATTCAATTTTCAGCACTTTCATTTTTGAGCTTTTACACTGAGCACTTGATCATGAGTTTTCAAAAACATGTCAATTAGGAATATTATTGGTGGTACATGTATTTGGTGATCCCAAACAAATTACAACAATTTTTATCCATTAGGGAACACTTCAAAACAAATATACGAACTATTAAATTCACTTATATATGAAATCACTTAATAATTTAAACCCCATGTTATATCAAATCAACATGAATGATAAATATTGGAAAATACTTAATCATGAAGAAAATGCAAGAAGAAAAATAAAATTTTCAATCACACAATTTTTGATATAAAGATACTTTATACATATCTAGAATAAATGATATACATTTGAACAAATTTATCAAAATTTTGGTGCAATATATAGCTCTCCAAACTCTAGCAATGTAGAATCATGCTAACCATATCCACCACCAAATATCTACAACAAGATACCATTAACACCAACATATCCTCCTTTGGCTTCAACAAATTTTTATGACATTCTCTTCACACTAGATCTGTTTTCTTCCTTAGGGTTTGCAGACCCTATCCATGTTGCATCAAACAAACGCATGGAAGAACAACTCTAGTCCTAGTCTCCATATATACTTTCCCATCCTAGGTTTTGTGTACTTAAATCTTGCCATTCAACTCTTATATAAACATAAATAACAACAACTCCATGAAACACATGAAATATATAGTAACCAAATTGTCTTATAAGAAATATTTCACAACATGCTCAAGACACATTAATTTTGTCTCACTAGATATTTTCATAACAACATGTCCCATGATAACAAGGTATTAAAATAAATTTAGGTGTTAGGTCCACTATCCATGTCTTCTACAAGGTTATAAAATCCAGTATCACAACAATATCCATCATAATAATCATCATGGATAACATCAACTTGATGTTCTTCTATAGGGTCTACATGAATAACATACCTCAGCATCACATGATAAAACCCAACATTATCAGAAAATAAATCTCTCCATGAAACATAAAAGGGATCACTCTCTCCCATTTTTTTATTATAGGAGTTTATATTCACCATAATTTCATACTACTAGGGTTCCTCAGGATCCTAACATATTTCTATGTACAAGACTTCACTAAGAAAATATTATGTATAGAGTGAAATGATGATAAAATCTACAACAAGTTTATCCTCCATTATATATACAATAGGTGAGAGAGGATAACATATAAGAAGATAATTCAATATAAGTGAAACACTATCCAAACATGATACTCCTTGGGATAAACACACCTCCTATATGATGGTGCACTCTCTAACAAGAAATTATTTCAAAGCTTCCTCTTCCATGCTTTACTATCCAATTATCCTTATGAAAGATAATTATCCTCTATGAATGTGTCGTATGTCCAAAATTTTACTTTCATTAGATTAATATATTTACAATCACATTTGAGTAGATTAATAAGACCTTTACACTATTATGAAGTTAAATTTTTTGACTAGATGTTTATCTTTTCACATTGATTTGTCATTCACATTGTAAAAATCTTGTCATGCACTAGCTATATTTGTCACTAGATGCCCACATATATGTAATAAAAATACTTGGGGTTATATATGGGAGTGTTACACTTTTCATCCCTCCCCTATAATAGTGGATTCCTTATTAGGCCATAATGCGTTCTTCTTTGAAAACAAATTCCCCAGATGCCACTGTGTACAAATCTGCAACACCTAATTGAATGTTAGACGATTGAAGATTTGTGTGTCGTCAGATTAGTAGTTAGAAGAAACAGTTAGCCATTAACAATTAGGGAAAAAAATACATAAAAAAATATCTCCTGCGATTCCTATGTGGGTTGAGTTTGACATTAGAGTGCATCTATTTCACAGGTGGCCTAAGCGACATATGGAGCCAAAATTGAAAGCTTAGGAAGGGAAGTTCATAAATAATTTTATAGAGCACATGAGGAGAGATCATAAAATTTCCTCATTGTCTACAAGAGGAGATCTAGCGGTAACAAGGACTCGCAATCCCCAATTATACTTCACCTGTAGACACCACACATACATTTCACCTGTAGACACCATAAATATTAGAGGCGCCACGCTAAAGAACCCAAAACTCAAATCCGAATGAATGCGTCCCAAGTTGGTAAAAATATTCACAATGATTATTCTTCTGCATATGTGCGCCCTTTTAATGGCTTCCTGTATGTTATTTATTTTCCCTAATGTGTTTGAAATATTGTCTCAAAAAAATATTTTTCTCAAATTTCCAATAAATACAAAGCTTCCACATGATATTTTTCACATTAAATTTAGATTGGAAGTTAAACACAATGAAAAGAGAATTGCAGAAGCATAAGAGCTCAAGAATTTGATTTTGGTGGCAGTCATGTTGTTGTTAATGATCTATATTGAAATTTTTATATAATGTTGGTACTGGCACCACATATGTTACTAGTAATAAGAAATATTCAGTAGTTTATCTGTTTCATTTCATTACCTATGACTTATAATAAAATATAATTCCATATTTATTTTGGTACAATGCATCAAATCACAACTTCCGTGTCGAAATATATTATGGGAGAGGACTTGGCAGATGTTACTGGTAATAACAAATATGCGGTAGTTATCTATTTCATTTCTTTATCATTGACTTATAATAAATTATATTTTTCATTTTCATTTTTGTATAATGCATCGAATAACAGCTTTTGTGCATAACGTTTGTACTCACAAGACAAATGTTACTAGTAATAAAACTACGTGGTAGTTTATCTATTTCATTTCTTTATCATTGACTTACAATAAATTATAATTCCATATTTATTTTGGTACAATGCATTAAATCTCAGCTTTCATGCTAAAAGCTTCTGTGGGTGAGGAATTGGCAGTTAAAATTAGCATAGTTTAAAGAGTTTACAAATTAGCTTAGAAAATAATTGAAATTATGGCAAGATTATGATAAAATTTGGCAATTTTCTTTTAAAATATGGGTTAGAGCTGTCAAATTTTAGGATTTTTGGTGCCCCATAATTTTTGATGGTGTTGGATCCATTTCCACCATAAAACAATTCAAAAACTCCATCATTCTAACATTTTGAGAAAAAATTACCAAATTCCAACAAAAACCATCAAAACGAATTTGCAACATCAATAAACAACGCCATTAAAATTTCTTACATAAGAATAAAATATTCTTTAGACCTCACATTGGAGCATGAACATTTTACTAGTGTTTCCTTAAACAATAGGCTCCCTCTCCTCTTTTATGAAGATAATACTCCATGCTAGGTTGGTTTTATAATCTACTGCAACATATAATAATTGCAAGGTCTTTCGAAGCTGTTTTGTTTCAACAATTCATTATAATTTAAGTTCGGTGTTATGGTGTCAACTATCTCTTCCGAAGCTGTTCTTGTGGACTTTACATTATAATTTTAGTTCGTTGTGATGGTGTCACTGATATCTTCCGAAGCTGTTCTTGTGGACTCTGCATTATAATTTTAGTTCACTATGATGGTGTCATTTTTTTAAAAATCATCTTTCTAATTTATATATATTTAAAAAATTATTATAATTGTAAAAATTATTGTAAACATTAAATTTAAAAATAATTATTTAGTATCACTAAACAAAATTATTAACTAACAAAAAATAATAATTTTTAGTTTACTTTTTTTTGTTATATATAAATAAATATTAAATACATTGTAAGGCGCTCTTCTTTGAAAACAACTATCCTAATCGCTATTATGTACATTTTTGTTGTGTAAAACTCTACAATGTGGGATTGAAATTTAGAAAATTGAAGATTTGTGTGCTTAGAAAAAACAATTAGCCAACATTAACAGAAAATTGTTAACCAACATTAACAGTTAGAGAAAAAACTACATACGAACCTATCTCCTGCAATTCCTATGTGGGTTGAGTTCCACATAAGATTGTGTCTCTTTCACTAGCGGACTAAGCTGTAGATGAGGTCAAAATTGAAAGCGTAAGAAAAGAAATTCAGAAGGAATTTTATGGAGCAAAATAGGAGAGGTCATCAAATTACCTCGTTTTCTATAGGAGGAGAGATAGGGTAGCAAGGACTCGTGATCCCCATGTACACTTCACCTATAGGCACCATAAAGTGCAGAGGTGCCACGCTAAATAACACACAACTCAAATCCGAATGAATGCAACCAAAGTTGGTAAGAAAGATTCACAATGGCTATTCTTCTGCCTATGTGTGTCCATTTAATGGTTTCCTGTGTGTGTTATTTATTTTCCCTAAAGTGTTTGAAATATTTCCAAAGAAAGATTCACAATGGTTAATTATTTGCCTATGTGCGTCCATTTAATGGCTACCAGTGTGTATTATTTATTTTCTCTAAAGTGTTTGAAATATTTCCTCAACAAAATATTGTGTCATGGAATTCCATCACTATTGTTTATTTACACCATGACATCAAATACCAATGTTTTGTAGTTGAAATATTTCCCAAATGATACATATTACATTTCAACTCAGATTTAATAATATTAAAAATCTTTCCCCATTCAAAGTGAAGAGTTGGTGCTGTTCATCAACTTGCATATAGTTCATGGTCCATTTTCCCTTAATATGTATGCTCTACGAGAGGAGATATAGAGGTAGCAAGGACTCGTGATCCCCATGTACACTTCACCTATAGACACCATAAAGAGTAGAGGCACCATGCTAAAGAACCCACAACTCAAATCTGAATGAATGCAACCCAAGTTGGTAAGAAATATTCACAATGGTTATTCTTCTACATATGTGCATCCATTTAATGGCTGCCTCTATGTTAGTTATTTTCTCTAAAGTGTTTGAAATATTTCCAAAGAAATATTCACAATGGTTATTTTTCTGCCTATGCGCATCCATTTAATGGCTTCCTATGTGTGTTATTTATTTTCCCTAAAGTATTTGAAAGATTTCCTCAACATAATAATTTTTCATGGAATTCCATCACTATTGTTTATTTACAGCATGACACCGAATCCGAATGTTTTGTAGTTGAAAGATTTCCCAAATGATCCATATTACATGTCAACTCAGATTTTTTAATAATATTGAAAAATTTGTCCCCATTCAAAGTGAAGAGTTGGTGTCATGCATCAGCTTGCATATAGTTCATGGTACATTTTTCCTTAATTCGTATGAAATTATTCTCTTGCTAATACGTAAACTTAAGACTATGTACAATCATAACTTTTCTATAGCCAATCTATAAATTTAAGTCATTGTACAACCACGAAATTTTTAATTTTACTCCATCCTTGGTTTTTTATTTTATGTGTGAAAATATTTTTGGTCCTTAAAGGAAATGAGTCTGAATTATGGAGCCCATCAGATAATCTCTCACATGTAGCGTACTCTAGTGTTTCATAGTTGAGTTGTAATTATAACCATTATGAATGTTCATAATATATTATAACCATTATTTGATGGTTTGATTATAATTGAACAAGACTCTTTATAATCCTCTTTGGCCGACAACTCTGCAAAAGTACGAGATTGTTGAAGAGAAATTTGAAATTTGTGCATGTAACTGTATGGTGCCGATTTTTTGGAAATCCAATCTCATTAAATAAGATTATTAAAATTTGAGAGCCCGGAGAAGATAATTTCCTTTTTTGAGATGCTTGCAACATTCTACAAGTCTGTTAAATGCTAAGTAAACGCTTGGAACTTTGAAATACTGATGGTGTTAAAACCATTCTATATATTTTCTTATTGACTTGTAACTGCCATAAAATGAAAATCAAATGAGTCATTTTTTTAATGAAATTCAATTTAATAAAGGGTTATAGGAAGTCAACAACTATACCGTCCAATTTGGTTTCTGAGAATGTTGTCCCATTCCATCTACTGAAAATTAAAGTTCAACAAAAGGAGATCAAAAAATTTAATGGTGAAATATCGGCCAAATTTTTTATTCCTTCGGAATAAATTATCCCTTTCCCCCTAAAAAATCCACAGCAGAAGACACAACTTACACTAGTTACACAACACAATAAAATGTTCAAGTTTCTAGTGGTGTATTTCACATTTCTATAAAATGCCAACACATCAACCCCTAGTTGCGATGCAAGTGCAGAATTAATTTTGCAGTCAAGTAGGGATGAATAGATGATAGCCTTTTCTAAGATACAAAAGACACTATAGTTGCAGGTTGTTTGATACTATGGGCAGAGTATTCTGAGTGGTATTCTTTGTAAAAATTCTATATCAAATATCAAACCAAATCCGCCACCTAGTTTGAGAGTGAATCTTTCAAACTACTTCATATTAAACCAAAATTCAAATTTGTTAAGGACTAATTCATTTAAACCAAAATTCAAATTTGTGAAGGACTACACATTTTTTATCAGTGAATGCAACCTAATATGTATATTGTAAAGAGAATAAAAATAAAATATACTTTAATTGTAATTTATTAGCAATGCACCTTTGTAATAGCATGTAAGGTCTTTAAAATCTTCAAGTCCAACCTAACTTGTAATCAAACCCTTTGTCAATAATTGTCCTTGGATTAAATGATTTTCCATTTTTACTTAGTTTTTTTTTGGTTCTCTAGTTTTTGGCATCTTCTATCTGTGTGTATAAAGACCAAACTAGAAAATTTTATAAGTGTTACTCTTTAAAGTGTTTTGGAAAATCCATCCCCATATGTAAATTTTTTATAAACCCTTACTGAAAAAAAACATAGCTTTGAATATCCTCAATAAATAATTTTTTGGCCTATGAAATCCTAGAAGGGGGGATTCCCATAGGTGCAACATGGTGTCATGATTCCAATAGAGTTGATAGTTTTCTAGGCTAAGTTCGAGATTGTATTTTTTGGCTAGTTGCATCTCTCTTGCTAGATCCATTTAGGGACATATTGTGAATTTTGTTTGTGGGTATAGAAACCAAAATAAGCTAAAAAAAATGAGTTACAAAACATTTGGAAATTGTGTTTGTAAGGTCCCATTCAAACATAATACTCATAATAGCTCAAGTTAGTGTTTTGGAAAATCACACCCCTTGTGAAAAATTTGCATTGATCTTCACTCAACAAAACCCTTGCTCTGAAAATGATTAAATAAATAAAATTTTGTCTTATGGAGTACTAGGAGGTGGGTGTCTCCATCTATAACTTAGTGTCTAGATTCCAGAAACGCAATGATTATCCCATCACAATATTGATTTGAATTGTATGGTGCGTGTCAAATACCTAGCTCCCTCAATGGCTTACAGAGGTTACGAGGTACCCAAAAATTTCTTTTCCTTTTCACTAGCTTGAAATTAAGCTCTGATGCCACTTTGTAACATACCCCTACTAAATTTATCCTAACCATAATTGAAAAAATTTATTTTCATCTCTCATAAATTTTTTCAAACACTTTACTTATAAGCCTTTCTTCAAATACTTTGTATACATCCAATTAAGTAATATTTTACTTGCAGACATTTTGTCAAATGTTTTCTATGAAATAAAATAAGAAACATTTCTCATATTAAACTTGTAACATACTAACTAAAATATACCACTCAATCACACGACTTCTAATTTTTGTATTTGAGGTATTTTATTAAATAGATTAGGTGAAAATTATAATAAAAATGTAGGTTTTAACCCTGTACAAAAAGTACCTACAAACGAATTCTTAAAGCGGAAAAATAAACAAAGGAGAGAACATAAAACAAATATTCACAAATATTTTCCCCTGGACCCCAAAACCAGGACTACTAGATTGATTTTCCATTATATTCCTTTCAATGTTACAATACAAATATATATATACATGCCGAAGCATTCATAAAACACAATCCATTAACCTTGGATTAGAACATAACCATAGTTACCTTGATCGGTTCTACAAAATACCATGCGAACAAAACCATCATACCAAAACCATGTGCAAAATCCATGCACAAAACCATGGGTAGGTCCTCCCGCCATCTTTGGGTCCGCCTGCCATCCTTGGGTTCACCCAACTATTATTGGTTCCACATAAAAAAGTTCTCGAGGCACTACTCGGGACGCTCTGTAACCCCCCCCCCCCCTCCTGCAAACTCTCGATAGGTGCGGCGGGGGGAGTTGCCGCCCCCCCCCCCCCTCTTTGACCGCCCATTGTGCCTCATGCAATGTACAACACATGGTGCTAGTCATGAAAATAATATAACACATACCCAACAAAAACACATTTAACACATTTGTTCAAATTCTTTACATGAAACTAGGCATATATTATTTACAACAATACTATCATACAACAATGCCAACATACATTAAATTAATATACAAACTTCTTCAAGCCATACCTCCTAAATTATAGTAGTAGAAGTTCAAAAACTGACTCATATCATTAGTGGAATTTCCTCTCACTCTGGTACCATATTTAGCCTCTGGAACCTCCAAGAAGAAAAGTTATAGAAAAAATTCCAACATTAGATATGTGATGCATGATTTTAGGAGCATCCAATAAGCTCAAATTACTTTGATCATATATCCTAGAATATCATGACCGAAGGTTTGACATTTGGATCATATGATAAGTGGGATTTCCTCTTAATATGGTCCAAGTTTTAGCTTATGAAACCTCCTAGAAGAAAAATTATAGCAGAATTCCCAACTTGACATGTTTAAAGATGCCTTTAGAAGCCCAACTTCCTCAACCAATGCTATTAAAAAATTTAATACATATAAAATTCTACAGCCAAATAGAATAACAACTATAAACATGATAGATTTGCTAAAGGGTAAATGCATGTAAAATAAACTTGTTGAAAAAAGAATATAAATAATCATGCTTGTCATTAAGCCATCCATGCGAGAAATATCATTAACACATAAATACATGTTTATCTATTGTAGCTAAAAAAAAATAAAAATTGAAGTAAGGTGAGCCATGTTCCACCCCACTATAGGCTCAACTGTGCTACAATATTTCTCATAACTGGCCATCCTTGAGCTAGGTCTTGATGCAATGAAGGAAAAACTAAACTTAGAGATTTACATACAGTTTTTAGACTATATTTAACAAAAAACGTGAAGGCCACTCTCCTTAACATACAAGAAATACTATTAGTTTTCAACCTTTCCATTTCTTGAACATTCCCATAAAGATTCACAAAGGAAATTTTGAGGTTTTCACAAGACAAGGGAGTCCTTCTCTAATCTGTGTAGTCCCTTGGCCCTCCCTTATTTAGCGCTCTTTATTTCAGATAGAAACATGAAAGCTCCCAATCCTTAGAGCCATCCATTCCAAGTAAAAAATGCTACAACATATTAAATTCCTATTATGCAATTTACTGCCAATTCTCATGCCAATTTAATTTTTTGAGTGAGAAAGAGAGATGCATAAGAAAGCAATAGAAGAGAGAAAAACTAGAAGCTTAATAACCAAGAAGAAAAATGATCCAGGCGTATGCAGGAACGAAATAGAATATAGATATAAACATAAAAACAAATATGCAACAAAATAAAACTGCATTTCATTAATATCATATAACTGATATGCTTACATACAAAATGGAAATAAAGTAGCTCGAGCGATGGTAGCTTATCGCTAAGAAGAGATGTGGCAGCTACATGCTTCTGAATTGTTTTACAATGAGACTCAAGGGCCTATTTATTATTCAAAACAATGGAAAATCCTAAACATCCAAAAACCTAACCCTAGGATATGAATCACCGAATATCTGGGCCCCTTTGGGGTAAATTGGTACATCAACTTCCCGGGGTCGTAACTTTGGCATATGATCTTTGTTTGACATGTACAATACCTCGTTACAAATATGTATATGATGAATACAACTTTCGACTACAAACATGAGTGAAGGACTCATGTTTTCTTGTTTTCCAAAAAAAATGCCATTTAGGGCCTCAAAACATCTCCAGAAGTTAAGGACCCAAAAAACTGCCATAAACAATAAATTGTGCTACAATTAAGGAAACTGAAAAATGTAAGAAACAATGGTGGGGGTCCAAGTCGAATAGGAAGGTGGCAACCAATATCCACTAGGATGGAAAAATTCCTGAATTTCTCCTCCCTCTTATTTTTATAATCTCACCTTCACCCTTCATCTTGACAATATTTCAACTTATTGGGAAGAATAACCATCATTGCATGAAAGGTAAATATTCCTTTTTTTATTTTCCTTTACTTTCCATAGTTATTTTGCATCCTCCTATTCGTTTAATTAATCCTCCAAAATAATTTCCATGATACAAAGTGGATAGGTCATCAAGTCAATCATAACTTTTGATCCAAAGGTAAGCTTTTGAGGAAAGTTGTGACTAATTAAACTAATTAAAACCTAATCAAAACCAAATCCCACCATCACTCAACCAAAATTTAGAAAAACGAAACCCAACAAGAACCAAGAAAAAAAAAATGATGAAAAACATTGAGGGCACCAGTATAGGATTTGGAAAACACCAAGATTTGTTGTCTTTTTTTAATTGACCCAAGAGATAATAAAGCTTTAACAGTAAAAAAAACACACACATATGTATGGATTGGTGCACCTACCAACCATTTCTAGACAATTGGATGGATACATTGTTTTGTATTCAATAAATATTCTTGTACTAATAATATGGAACTTATATAATTATTGAGGAAGTTTTGTGTGATGTTTCAGCTAGGACTCCATGTCAACTACTTTTACATGGGCGAATTTTAGGGGGTGCGTCATGGGTCTACACAAGAAAGAAAAAATGTTAAGCACAACCCCATACTAGGTCCTCTTCCACTTAGACAATGCCCTAACCTTCCACCCTAAGTCTTCCTCTTATAGATAACATTGCTGAGACCCATACAAGGATGGTCACATTGACTCACACGCTAGTGTAGAATGGCATATTGGTTGGACCATTAGACTTTGCAGTAGGGCTTTGCCAGAAGGGAAACATGGAGGCTGACAAATGTACCAACTATGAGAAGGTTTTTTATCGCCAGATTGAGGGAAGAAGACAACATAGAGTTATGGAGGAGGTTATTTCGCAAACATTTTTACATTCTTTATTTTATACACATACAAACAAACACACACACACACACACACACACACATGTATCTATAGATACACATAACTTTTTTGTGTTTTCTTTATATATCTACTTATATGTTGTTTGTAGTTGTTATACCATAATATCACTCCCCTATCCCTACTGATGCATTAGTTCTAGATTCAACCATCAATGCTAAAACCAATCACAACTGCTCATTTGGTGTACTACATAGTCAGGTATGGTGAATTAAAGCTATCCCTCCTTGATTTTTTTTCATATGTTTCGAGTCCTTAATATAGATTCTTTTAGTTTAAGTATAATTGCAGTGTTAATTTAATGTTTTTATAGATTGTGGTAACACCAAGGGAGGAGCCATGCCCACATGGGGTAGACATATGTTCCCCTTATTAGGTATCATGTGTCAAATTATATATTGTCTAAATGTTTATTTTATTATATTCTTTTGGTTTAATTATTGAAATATTATAAATGTGTATGTATTTTCATCCATTTTTTAAATTATTTACTATGACCCCTTTACATCATTCACCACCATTCATTTTTCACCCACAAGCTGTCCACCATTATCATCACATTGCATCAATGTTTTTTTATCAAACCTACCTCAACCTGGGAACTTCCTTCATTAGTACAACCCATGGGTGTTGATCATCACCTTCCTCTAACACCTTTTCTATCCCATCCATTTATATAGGCTACATCCATAGACCATCTAGTAGTCTTAAAGCTGGTTGTGCAACCGAGTGCTCCACCTATGAGTCAATCTCCATCACTTGGCAAGATATTCATGGTGAGATCATTCATTGATAATTTTTTTTTCTTGATGATGAATTGAATTGAGTCTAGGAAATTTTCATTAAATTTTATGCTTTGAATCTTAGACTATAATAGGGTAGTATTAGTGAGAGGTTGGGGATTTGGAGGAGGAAGACACCCTCACAATTTATTATAGCATCTTTGGTGATTTCTCTAGGCTTAAATTATAAATCATTAGTTCGTAAGTGTGTAATTTATTGTGGAAAAATAAATCTAATGAGAATGTTGTTTCTTGTACAATTCCTAGAGAGATGAAGCATACCAGGAAGGAGGAAAATTTTAGATCCTTGTTAATGTTATGGGAGAAATACAAATTTTCGAGATCGTAGTGAGAGTGGGAGTGGTCAATAAATGACCAACGAGACCCATTTTGTATATATGACATCATATGCCATGTGATCATGTTTGGGCATGAGATGTCATTTGTATATTAGAGTCATTTTATATACGAGTAGTCTTTAGTGTGACTTTTTGAAGGCTTTTACGATGACTTTTTACGGTGTAATTTCTCTAAATTATGGCAAGAATTTATTGAAAGTAGAAGTTTGATTGCTAACTTTGCACAATCGAAGTGTCCTAGAGGTTTTTGAGGGTGCTGAATCCATATATAGAGTCAAAAAACCAGTTTGAATAACAAAAACCAAGATTTTACCTCAAAATGTTTCACCAGATTCTGGCACCTGAAACTTCAAAAAGTCGCACTAAAGACAACTCCTTTTATATATAGGTCACCATATTTCATACTTCCATGTTTAGGGATTATTTTTCATTTTGTATATTGGGATTACTATTCCATTTTGTTAAAAATGTGCATTTGTGAAAATTTTCAGTGTACATACATACACACATATTTCTTGGAACATATTCCATGAATTGAAGTGTTTGCTTATTTCACATTAAAGTGTTTTATTTTTAGGTTGAATTTCTATCTAGGAAGTCATCACTTTGACATATTGTTGTTGGAAACTAGATCACCACTGAAGGCGGTGGGGGGTGAATTAGTAGTGATGGAAATTATAAATTTTTTCTCCAATTAATTAATATTTAGTTATGCACAAACTGAAACACACAAACTTAGATTAGAGCACCAAAAATAAACATGCAACCAAAAAATGAAACATAATAATGGACACAAGTATGTCTAGTGGAAAACCCTTCACTGGGAAAGAAAAACTCCGTTGCAGTTGTGTTGCTCAATAGTTTATTATATGTTGAAAAAATTATACATGTATAAGATTACACCCATAAGAGAGAAGTCTAAACTTCTAGCACGGTATTCTGGCACCTATCATACATGAAACTATTTCTCTCACAGATCTACAGAAAACCACCCACTTAAGGCCAGAACGATCAACGATCCTCGCCCAACTTCCATTGGACTATCCAAAATATATTAGATAGAGAGATATATTGATTCTACTGAATCCACTAGGTAATTGTCTATTATAAAGCCTTCGTGCCTTCGCTTCCTCCTTTTAAGACTATTGTAACAATATTTCAAACTCGACTCCCAATTTTCTCTACATGAGCACTGCAACAACACCATTGTTCTGAATAAACATCTCAAAAAATGAAGAAAAAAAATAAGAAAACACAATATCAAAATAATTCACTATCTGCCACACAATATGACCAAACACTTCTCCAATCCACACTTCAAAAATTCACTCACAACATAAATATGATGGCTGAAACAAACTTCAACTCACTGTTGCTACAACTACAAACTACTTCAGAAAATTCTGCACTAGACAACTCACACAACTTGCATACTCTTCTCTAAGCTCTCACTCACTCCACACACTATAAGAATCAACCATATTACCAATGAGTTTCCTCCACTATATAGATGAACTCAATTGCACAACTCAATAATACAAAGAGATTCTGGGCTTCACAACTTTGTTCATATGCTTTATTTGATCCAGATTAAGCTTATTGACTCTATCAAACAACTAACTCCACTTTCCTTTTGATATATTCAAATTTAAATAGCTTCTATAGGTCCTACAAAAATTTATGACCATAAACCGAATGGTTTCGATCATAAGCTTTGTCAAAATCCAAAAATTAGTTCAGCAACACGATAAATCGAGAGAAAAACTTATGAAAATGATTGGTCGCACACACAAAAATATCTCCATGCGACTGGAACAACACAGATGCTTCCATAGGCCTATCTGCCAGTGATTGGAGATTTTCAGTCGCTCGCACAGGCTTGGATCCATGGGAAGGAGGCTAAGGATGAATAAAACCAATGAATCCTTAGTCAAGAACCTCTGTAAGCTAATGGAACTCCTTCTTCAACATATGATCACTCCTCCAAACCTCTATGTCAAGTCTACAACTAATTAAATAGGTTAAGAACAAGTCAAAGGCATATGAGACCTATTCTGCTAGACTTAACACTAATATCAACACCGCCAACTTCTAAAGCAACAACGACAACTTCTATCAACACCCCCAATACCTATAACAACATATCCAACTCCTGTAGCAACATCTCGAACTCCTACAACAAGAACATCATGTCATCCAACTGCCTCCAACACTGGTATAAGAACCCCAACATATGTAGACACAACTCAACACATGTAGAAACATATCTAATGTATCAAAGACATGTAGAGACATATGCAACACCTGTAGTAGCACTCCAACAACCCGCAATAGTAGCATCTCCAAGCAACACCTCAATCCAATCATCACATGTGGATGCCATCTCTACTTAGGAGCAACAACATCATGTCACAAGAATTTTGAGATCTGCAACAACTCTTACATGTGAGGAGCTTAGCCCGATGTTTCCTTTCTGCAACAGCTCTTAGATATGCCTCTTGATTTCATCATTCTACAGAACAGGATGTCGATAGATCGACCCATTAGGCAGCAGCATGCCTGGGGTCAGATCAATGGAGTGCTTGACCTGACAATGTAGAGGAACCCCTATGGGAGAGGATAAAATGTCCTTGTATTCCTCCATGAATTTCTCCATCCACTTCTTCCGTGCAGGGTAGCCCTATTTGGAGGCTGCAGCCACAATATTATTCTTTCGTTGTGAGTGAATCATAATGAAAAAAAAATTCTTGGTTTGGGAAATAATCTTCCTGCATTACTTTGCAGTACTGAAAGTGATGATGGAAGGTGGTACTACCTCCAGTATCCTGTACAACTTATTTCCTAAAATAATAATAACAGAATGAGGCCTAGAATCATACACAACATGTCACTTCCAGAAGTATGGTTGGCCTAATAATACATGAGACACTTCAAGAGGAACAACATCACATAGTATCTAATCCGTGAAGGGCTTGATGCTGTAAGGAAGGCGACATTTTTAGCTGACACAAAGATCTCTTCCTTGGTGAAGCTACCTGATGGTATACAACTATAGGTGTGTTCTATTCAGTAGCCCGAACCCCTTCATGACCTCCATTGAAATGAGGCTATTTTGGCTTCTGCTATCGATAAGTAATTGTAGTGGAGAACCCTTCAGCCACATTTGGGAATGGAAGAGGTGCAGCCCATCCTATGGATCCTCGGGCTCCTCCCTCTGGAGCTTGGTGGTGGCAACGGTGGCACTGGGTTCCACATCAAAGAGCTGCTTCCATTTTTCCTTCCCCTTGTCTGGTTCTGACACGGAACCAAAACATGCATCTGATTCAGATGCCTTCGTGATGCAGGGGCATTAGACACTAGCTAGCAATGTAGGAAGTTTTGTCCACATGTTTTCGCTAGGAGGGTTCAAAACATTTGAATTGTAACAGTTAGGTGTCAATACCTCAGCTGACTGTATCATTTAGATTAGTTATATTTGTAGAATTCGAATGGTTTAGTTCGATCCATCTGTCACATTTCAGTTAGTTGAATAATTGTAATTAGGCTTTTGGTTTTCTAAAACGGTCCTCGTAGAGGAACTGAAGAGTCACACTATATTGTGTATAAATTGAATCCTCGGATGTATCGAGAGAGAGAGAGAGAGGAAGAGAGAAGAGTTTCTGTAATAAAGTCTCTGTGTTAACAATTGTTTCCAGTTAAATAATTTCTGTGCTCGTTGGCCACTGTATTTTATCGAACCGTTAATTGTGAAGAAATTTTTTAATTTTGAGAAGATTTTACTTTGGTTCCGTGTGGAATCATTGGATGTGGTGGTTTTATAAGTCCGCATTTCTCTGTATATTTCCCTGTAATTGTTTGGATAAACCCTGGTCATGAACTCTGTCTAATGGTAATAGAAATCCCGCTCAATAAAGCAAAATTACATTTGTTTGTTGTTAATTGGAAATTCTTAACCGGGTTCAGAACCTAAGTTAACAAATGAAGCGGATAAAATAATAGCGCAAACCAGACGTACACCTGTGGTCAAGCACTGTACCAAACCCGCGAGTGGATTTACAAAGGCGGATTGCCCATATCGCACCGCTTTTGGTGTGTAAGCAGTATTTCCTGGTTGGGGAGCCATTCCATAGAGTGTTCGACGCGTGGCAAAGTGGACCCCCGAAAAACCACAGTTTAAACCATGCCATCGCACGTTATCGTTCGTACCAGGATGCCGAGCGATATTTCCGAGAACCGTTGATCTGGGAAAGAGCCATCGGACGGTGGTCGCTTGCTTTAGATGCGCGAATGATAACCAAGGTGCGTGAATGATAAACGAGGTACGGTGCATGCGTTTGATTGGTCTATTGATTGTAAAGGTGGGGCCGGAGGCAAGGGTTTATTTTAAGTCGTTTTTTTAAAAGGCGTAGAGTATTAATCCAAAGTTTCGAAAGTTTAAACATTGGTTATAAGGTATGGTGCACATAGATAATTTGAATTCCTGCGATTGAATGTGTATAAGTGCGAAGGATTATAACCTTATTCCTAAGGTTCGGAGATAAATATATATGCCGGGAAATATGAATAAATTTCCAAAGTTGTCAATAGATTTATTTTTCAATTTCTTTGAAATTGATAAATAAATTGAGAAGAGAAATAAGACCACGTGGAGTTCAAAGAACGGGGTTAGAGAAGGGAAAGCTGACAGAGCCACGCTATAGTTGACCATATCTCCTCAGAAGGGTCCGATTTCAGTTTTGTTGTGTCATTTGTGGTATCAGAGCCATTGTTTTAATGTTGTTTTGTAGAAGAGCTGACATGGCAATCCGAGTTGGTAGAGGTGCTGGCAGAAGGAGACCTGTTGCCAACGCAGAGGTGTTGGAGATTTTGCAGAGGGTCGAGGCCAGCATGGATACCATAGAGCGAAGACAACCCAGAGATCCTGAAGACATCAGCGAACCTGAAACAGAAGAAGCTGAAGAAAGTGTTGAGATTCCTCCTGACTTGAGGCTCCTCAGAACTATTCTGGGATCTGCAGTCAAGCCCAGAATTGAAGTGTCGAGTTATGCAGGGGGACTGAATCCAGAGGAGCTGGTGGACTGGATAAACGAAATGAACAAGTGCTTCGATTATGAAGAAATAAGTGAAGATAAGAAGGTCAATTTTGCAGTAACAAAGCTGAAGGGACATGCTGCACTTTGGTGGGATGGAGTGCAGGCAGAAAGAAGGAGAGTTGGAAAGAAACCTATCAAGAGCTGGACCAGAATAATGGCTAAATTAGAAGGTAAATTCTTCCCTAGTGATTACCAGCTAACATTGTATAAGAAAATGCAGAACCTGAGACAGAGGTTGCCGACAGTAAAAGAATACACAGAGGAATTCTACAGAGTAAGCATAAGGGCTGGGCAATTTCAAGACACACCAGAGAAGATTGCCAGATATGTGAATGGTCTCAAGCTGGAGATCCAAGATGAGATTGGTCTCCTGTCTCCTAAGACGATTAGAGGAAGAGGAGGCTACAGATGCTGCAAACGGAAGGAAGAAACTCTGAAAACATCATAAGAAGGTACTTTAAGCAGAAGAAGTCGGGGTGGTAGAGAAGCACTGCTACACAAGGGATGGGCTATGGGTAAGTTTGTGCTATAATTCATCTCTGAGAGGATGATTCGAGAAAAAAGGGTTCTTATAGAGAAAAGGAAAGAGAGCGACGAGCGGTGAGGGTTGAGGGTGCTATAGATGTCGACAAGTGGGACATAAAGCACTATGAATGTACAGAGAATGTGGGTGTTGGTCCAAGGAATGCTATTGTTGCCCAGGCTGGTGAAGAGGTAGAAATTGAAGAAGAAATTCTTCCAGAGAGGGGAGAATCCTTAGTGGTAAATAAGGTCTTGTTCGACGAGCCAAAAAGAGGTAGCCGAACGTACCTGAAAAGAGGGAGGGCTTTTGTAGGGAGGGCGTAAAGTCCAAGGGAAATGCTGCCAGCTAGTCATTGATAGTGTCAGCATAGACAATCTAGTTTCCACTGAGGTGATAGAGAAGTTGAAGTTGAAGACAAGGGAGCAACTCCCCAGAGGTGTCTTGGTACCCACTGAAAGGGCACCAGCTGGTTGTAAAAGAGCAGTGTGAGATAGAGCTGCAAATGGGCAAATACAAAGATAAGGTCCTATGTGATGTAATGCCCATGGATGTGTGTCATATACTACTGGGTAGACCTTGGCAGTTTGACAGAGCAGCAGTGCATGATGGCAAGAAGAACACTTACAAGTTCTTAAAAGATGGGGTACATCATACATTGATACCCATGGAAGAAGGAGAGCCATCCAGTAGAGTGATTGATCCAAAGACCTTGTTGCTGAGCACGAAAGAATATCTGTAGTAGATATAAGAAGAAGAGGTAAGTTTTGCTTTAGTTTGCAAACCTAAGGTAGTTCTTACTTCTACAAAGATTTCTGATTTTCCAGTAGAAATGCAAGAGATGTTAGATGATTACTGTGACATTATTGTGGATGATTTACCTGATGAGATGCCACCTGTGAGGAAGATCAGCCATCAGATAGATTTTATTCCTAGTTCAAATCTTCCAAATAAGGTAGCCTATAGAATGACTCCCAAGGAAAATGAGGAAATCAAGAGACAAGTACAGGAATTGGTGGACAAGGGGCTGATCAGAGAAAGTTTGAGTCCATGTGCAGTACCAGCAGTATTAAGCCCAAAGAAAGATGGAGGCTGGAGGATGTGTACTGATTCTAGAGCAATCAATAAGATCACAATTAGGTACAGATTCCCTTTGCCCAGAATTGAGGATTTATTGGATTGTTTGAGTGGTGCTAAATATTTTTCAAAGATAGATTTGAAAAGTGGATACCATCAGATTAGAATAAGAGAGGGTGATGAGTGGAAAACTACCTTTAAAACAAATGAAGGACTGTATGAATGGATGGTAATGCCTTTTGGGTTTTAAAATGCACCTAGCACTTTTATGAGACTTATGAATGAAGTATTGAAATAATTCATTGGTAAATTTGTGATAGTGTATCTGGATGATATATTAGTTTTCAGCAGAACTAAAGAAGAACATTTAAGGCATCTTAATCATGTCTTGAAGAAGCTGCACCAAGAGAAACTGCTAATATATTTGAAGAAATGCTCATTCATGAAGGAAGAGTTGGTGTATTTGGGTTTTGTTGTTTCTGTAGAAGGATTGAAGATGGACCCAGAAAAGGTTAAGGCAATTGTGGAGTGGCCTTCACCCAGGAATGTTTTTGAGGTAAGAAGTTTCCATGGACTTGCTAGTTTTTACAGAAAGTTTATAAGAAACTTCAGTAAGATCAATGCACCCATAATTGAGACAATAAAGAAGAGCAAACAACCATTTAAGTGGACTGCTGAAGCAGAAAGAAACTTTCAAGTTTTGAAGCAAAAGATAACGGAGAAGCCTGTTTTGATTCTGCCTGATTTTACTAAACCATTTCAAGTAAAATGTGATGCCAGTGGGGAAGCCATTGGAGCTGTGTTGAGTCAGGATGATAGGCCTGTGGCATATTTCAGTGAAAATCTGAATGACACCAGAAGAAAGTATTCCTCTTATGAGAAGGAATTCTATGCAATTGTCCAGGCACTGAAGAAGTGGAGACATTATTTGATGTCCAGGGAATTTGTATTATATTCTGACAATCATGCTTTGCAGTATATTGTACAGCAGCCCAAGTTGAAACATAAGCATGCTAAATGGGTTGAGTATCTCCAAAGTTTTAATTTTGTTTTGAAACATATAAGTGGTCAAGCCAATAAAGTAGTTGATGCTTTGAGTAGGAGGCACATGCTTGTTCAAGAAACAAATTTTGAAGTTGTAGGATTTGATTTCCTAAAAGAATTATATAAAATAGATCCAGATTTTAAAGAAGCATTTGAGGCATGTAGTAACCCTGTTTTAACAGATAGAAGCCAGTGGCTGGATTATTTCCTGCAGGAGGACTTGTTATTCAGAAGAATCCAACTGTGTGTACCAAGATGTTCCATGAGAGAAAATTTGGAAGTCAAAGAAAGAGAAGTTGAAATTTGGACTTGCGGACACTTTGGTACTGATAAGACTTATGAACAGCTGAGTCACTTTTATTTCTGGCCTAGGATGAGAACAAAAGTGGATAATTTTTTGAAGAATTGCAAGATCTGTCAATATGCTAAAGGAAGGAGCCAGAATGCAGGATTGTACACTCCCTTGACTATTCCAGACAGGCCTTGGGACATGGTGAGTATGGATTTTTTTCTGGGATTGCCCAAGAATCAGAGAGGGAATGATGTAGTCTTTGTTGTGGTGGATAGATTCTCCAAAATGGCACATTTTATTCCATGCTATAAAACTAGTGATATTACCCATAGTTGCTAACTTGTTCTTGAAAAGTTGCTAAATTACATAGGTTTCCCACATGCCCAAAAATATTGTTTCGGACGGAGATACCAGATTTTGTGGGTCACTTTTGAGACATTGTGGAAGAAACTTGGTATGGTAAGGTTCGACTCGACTTATATTGAACGATGGACAGGCGAGAGTGGTAAATAGGAGTACGAAAAATTTATTGAGAAATCTTGCGAGGAGAACATCCCAGCGGTGGGATCATGGCCCTCGGGGAAGAATATGCGCCTGTGCTTCCTGGGCGAGCACGGTGAGCCCATTCCATGTGTTTATGTGGAATGCACCCCGGGGGAATATCAGAGAATTAAGAAATACGGGAAAGGCGAGGGCTAAGGAGTGCAGATGGTGAGGAATTTTCTTCAGAGATCTAGGCCATACATGAACAAGTGAAACAAAAACTACAAGGCAGCAGCATCAAATACAAAAGCATATTAGACTTGAGTAGAAAAGAAGTTCATTTTGAAGTAGGAGATTTGGTTTTGGCACACTTGAGAAAGGAGAGGTTCCCAAATAAGCAGTATAACAAATTGAAGTTAAAAAAGATTGGGCCATGCAAGATACTTAGAAAGTTTTCTACAAATTCTTATGAGATTGAATTACCTCCTGATGTTGGAATATCTCCCATTTTTAATGTTGCAGATTTGTACAAGTATGAAGATGATGGTGTAGAAGAAAGAGCAGTAGACAAGGAACAAATTGAGTGGAGGGAATAGCTACCTCCAGCGCAACCACTGCAACCAGAGAAGATATTGGACAAAAGAGTATCCAGGAAGACCAGAGGAAAAGAGTACTTTCAGTACTTAATCAAATGGAGGGACAAGCCAGAGGAAGACGCCACTTGGATGACTTAAGGGATGTTGCAAAAGATAGGTAGATCAGTGGAAGAGCTCATGGATAGGAGCCCATGAAGAAAATTTCCCTCGGGAGTCTGATGCAGGGGCATTAGACACTAGCCAGCAATGTATGAAGTTTTGTCCACATGTTGTGGCTAGGAGGGTTCAAAACATTTGAATTGTAACAGCTAGGTGTCAATACCTAAGCTGATTGTATCATTTAGATTAGTTTGATTTGTAGAATTCGAATAGTTCAGTTCGATCCATCTGTCACATTTCAGTTAGTTGAATAATTGTAATTAGGATTTTGGTTTTCTAAAACAGTCCTCGCAGAGGAACCAAAGAGTCACACTATAATGTGTATAAATTGAATCCTCAGATGTATCGAGAGAGAGAGAGGAAGAGAGAAGAGTTCCTGTAATAAAGTCTCTGTGTTGACAATTGTTTCCAGTTAAATAATTTCTGTGCTCGTTGGCCATTGTATTTTCTTGAACCGTTAATTGTGAAGAAATTTTTTAATTGTGAGACGATTGTACGCTGGTTCCGTGTGGAATCGTTGGATGTGGTGGTTGTATAAGTCCGCATTTCTCTATATATTTCCCTGTAATTGTTTGGATAAACCCTGGTCGTGAACTCTGTCTAATGGTAATAGAAATCCCGCTCAATAAAGGAAAATTACGTTTGTTTGTTGTTAATTGGAAATTATTAACCAGGTTCAAAACCTGAGTTAAAAAATGGAGCAGATAAAAGAATAGCGCAAACTAGACGTACACCCATGGTCAAGCACTGTACCAAACCCGCGAGTGGATTTACAAAGGCGGATTGCCCATATCGCACCGCTTTTGGTGTGTAAGCAATATTTCCTGGTTGGGGAGCGATTCCATAGAGTGTTCGACGCGTGGCAAAGTGGACCCCCAGAAAACCATCGTTTAAACCGCACCATCGCATGTTATAGTTCGTACCAAGATGCTGAGCGATATTGCTGAGAATCGTTGATCTGGGAAAGAGCCATCGGACGGTGGTCGCTTGCTATAGATGTGCGAACGATAACCAAGGTGCGTGAATGATAAACGAGGTATGGTGCATGCGTTTGATTGGTCTATTGATTGTAAAGGTGGGGCCGGAGCCGAGGGTTTATTTTAAGTCGTTTGTTTAAAAGGCATAGAGTATTAATCCAAAGTTTCGAAAGTTTAAACATTGGTTATAAAGTATGGCGCATATAGATAATTTGAATTCCCGCGATTGAATGTGTATAAGTGCGAAGGATTATAACCTTAGTCCTAAGGTTCAGAGATAAATATATATACCGGGAAATATGAATAAATTTCCAAAGTTGTGAATAGATTTATTTTTCAATTTCTTTGAAATTGATAAATAAATTGAGAAGAGAAATAAGACCACGTGGAGTTCAAAGAACGGGGTTAGAGAAGGGAAAGATGACAGAGCCACGCTATAGTTGACCATCTCTCCTCAGAAGGGTCCAATTGAGGTGATTAAGGTTGAATAGAAGAATGGAAAGAAAGAGAAAAAAAGTGCTTTTTATATCACTTAATCTTCTTCTTTTAATTTTATATTTTAAATTTTTTCCTCACTCTTAAACCATAACACTGCACATGCTAAATGTTTTTAACACTATACATGCTAAATTCTTTTAGCATCTCAACATGAAATTTCATTTCCTTTAAAAAAAAAACTAAAGTGAAATTATAGTTTTTCCCAAATAAAAATAAATCATTTAAAAAAAATTAAAGTGAAGTTATAAATTTGCCAAATAAAAAATTTCATTTAAAATAAAATAAAATGAAATTATAGTTTTTCAAAAAAAAACAACAAAACATATATTAAAGAATTAATTAAAAAATGAAATAAAGAGACTTAATCTTCTTTCTTTTAAGTATCTTTCTTTCCTTAAAAGAGACTTTTAAGGAAAGAAAGCCTCTTTATATTTTTTATCACTTAATCTTCTTCTTTATATTTTTCCCGCACTCTTAAACCACAACACTACACATGCCAAATGGTTTTAACACTACACGTGCTAAATGGTTTTAATAGTGCACATATTAGATGATTTTAGCATTTAAAAAAGAAATTGTATTTCCTTTTAAAAATAATAAAGTGAAATTATACTTTTTCCCAATAAAAAAAATTTCATTTAAAAAAAATTAAAGTGAAATTGTAGTTTTTCCAAAAAAAATGAAAAAAACTAAACATGTATTAAAGCATTAATTAAACAAAATTGAACATAAGTATAATATCCATAAGATTATGGGTTTCTAAATAATAATAGAAAAACACAAAAAAACATACATAAAAACACTAATAAAAGATATCCAATAAGATTCTAGCTAATGGCTAACTTTTCTATTAATTAAATAAATTAACACATAACAAAAACAAAACATTAAGCTAGCTATCGAATATAAAATAAAAAAATATAACAACTAGCTATTGGATGTAAATGAAAAAATCACAATATAATAACTAACTTGTAGATATAAATAGAAAATCATTATAACAACTACTAATAGCTAGTGCATATAAACACAAAATCATTATAACAATTACAACTAGCTCGTGGATATTAATAGAAAATGGATGAGATATAAGATCAACTACAACTAGCTCCTAGATATTTATAGAAAAGGGATGGATATGACACACTGCTTTTAATATCAAGATTATAAGTTATAAAACACTTATTTTTTTAATTCCTCTATAATTCTCTAGAAATTCTACAATCCTACATTTCACATCCATATAAGATAACTAAAGCATTCTGAGTGTGAAAGAGGAGTTTCACTTTTTCTTGAAAGAAAACAATTTGATCATTTACAATTTTCTCAAAACTAAAATAGGCCTTCCATCATTCTTTATTCACTTTCTCATTGTTATATTTCCACTTAAGAGAAAATCCAATCACCTTAAGAGCAAGTGGTAAAATACTATAAGATTTTGATAAAGAGAGACAGTTCAATATTGGAAAAAAACACTTTTTTTATTAAATATTTGCTATTGGAAATTGAAAGAGCATATTTGAGGAAATATATGTTGGAAATGTTATAAAATATGTAAATTTGGCATAATGTAAGTGATTTATCTTTATATTCTAAATTTCAATGAAATTTCTTTTACTAATTTTTATATTTAGTAATCTTATATAACTCACTATTGAATTTATGCCTTACGACGTTTCCTTTGCAACATATGGTGTGATTTATAGTTATTATTTATTGGATATGATCATTAATGTACAATAAAAAATTACTTAATAAGAAGTTACAAAATATTACACCATCCATTTTATGTGTTTGAAAGAAGGAGATTCGGTGGGTTCTTTAGGCACCCTATCCCATTGTTCTCTAGTCTTTGGCATATTTTATCTGTGTGTATAAAAACCAAACTAGAAAAATATATGAGTGATACTCTTTAAAGTGTTTTGAACAATCCATCCCACTATGTAAAATTTGTATAAGCCTTTACTGAAAAAAACCATAGCTTTGAAGATCCTCAATAAATCATTTTTTGGCCTATGAAACCCTAGAAGGGGGGAATCCCATAGATGTAACATGGTGTCATGATTCCAATAGAATTGATAGTTTTATAGGCTTATTTCTAGTTTGTATTTGTTGGCTAGTTTCATCTCTCTTGCTAGATCAAAACATACTGTGAATTTTTTTCGTGGATATAGAAACCAAAATAAGCTTAAAAGTGAGTTACAAAACCTTTGGAAATTATGTTGGTAAAGTCCCATGAAAACATAATACTCATGATTTCCCAAGTTAGTGTTTTGCAAAATCATGCCCCTTGTGCAAAATTTGCATTTATCTTCACTCAACAAAACCCTAGCTCTGAAAATGATTAAATAAATCAAATTTTGACTTATGGAGTACTAGGAGGTGGGTGTATCTATTTGTAACTTACTGTCCGGAGTCTAGAAAGGAAATGACTATCCCATCACAATATTTATTTTAATTTTATGGTGAGTTTCACATACCTAGCTCCCTCAATGGCTTAAAAAGGTTACGAGGTAACCAAAAATTTCTTTTCCTTTGTACTAGCTTGAAATTAAGCTCTGATACCACTTTGTAACATACGGGCCTACCAATTTATCCTAACAATAACTGAAAAAACTTTATTTGCTTCTCTCATAAATTTTTTCAAACACTTTACTTATAAACCTTTCTTTAAATACTTCGTATACAACCAATTAAGTAATATTTTACTTGTAGACATTTATTCAAAGTTTTCTCTGAAATAAAATATGAAACATTAATTCTCATATTACACTTGTAACATACTAACTAAAATATACCACTCAATTATACAACTTCAAATTTTTGTATTTGAGGTATTTTATTAAATATATTAGGTGCAAATTATAATAAAAATGTAGGTTTTAACCCTGAATAGAAATTACTCGCAAACGAATTCTTAAAACAGAGAAATAAATAAAGGAGAGAACATAAAACAAATATACACAGATATTTTCTCTTGGATCCAAAACCAGGACTACCAGTTTGATTTTTCATTATATTCCTTTCACTGTTACAATACATATATATACATGCTAAAGCATTCATAAACCACAATCCACTATCCCTAGATTAGAACATAACCATAGTTCCCTTGATCAGATCTACAAAATACTAGGGGAACAAAAACATCATACAAAAACCATGTGTAAAACCCATGCACAAAACCATGGGTAGGTTCACCCATCATCTTTGGGTCCACCCTCCATGTTTGTGTTTGCCCAACTATTATTGGGTCTGCATAAAAAAGTTCTCGAGCACTACCAGGGACCCTGTGTAGATCCACCCCCCCCCCCCCCCCCCCTCCCCTCCCCCTATTACAAACCCTCTGATGGGGAGGGGGGGGGGGGGTTGTTGCCCCCCTGTGACGCCCCCATTGTGCCACGCACAACGTACAACGAGTGGTGCTAGTTGTGAAAAGAATATAACACATACCCAACAAAAACACATTTAACACTTTTATTCAATTCTTTACATGAAACTAGGCATATATTATTTACAACAATACTATCATACAACAATGCCAACATACATTAGAGTAATATACAAACTTCCTCAAGCCATATCTCCTAAATTATAGTAGTATAAGTTCAAAAACTGACTCGGATGATCAGTGGAATTTCCTCTAACTATGGTACAATATTTGGCCTCTAGAACCTCCAAGAAGAAAAGTTATAGAAAAAATGCCAACATGACCTATTTGAGGCATGATTTTAGGAGCATCCAATAAGATCAAATTGCTTTGATCATATATCCTAGAATATCATGACCGAAGGTTTGAAATTTAGATCATATTATAAGTGGGATTTCCTCTTAGTATGGTCCAAGTTTTAGCTTATGGAACCTCCTAGAAGAAAAATTATAGTAGAAATCCCAACGTGACATGTTTAAGGATTCCTCTAGAATCCCAACTTCCTCAACCAATGCTATTAAAAAATTTAATACATATAAAATGCTACAACCAAATAGTATAACAACTATAAACATGATAAATTTGCTAAAGGGTAAATGCATATAAAATAAACTTGTTGAAAAAAGAAGATAAATAATCATGCTTGTCATTAAGCAATCCATGAGAGAAATATCATTAACACATAAATACATGTTTATCTATTGTAGCTAGAAAAAAATAAAAATTGAATTAAGGTGAGCCATGTTCCACACCACTATAGGCTCAACTATGCTATAATATTTCTCATAACTAGCCATCCCTAAGCTAGGTCTTGATGCAACGAGGGAAAAACTAAACTTAGTGATTTACACATATTTTTAAGACTATATTTAACAAAAAACATGAAGGCCACTCTCCTCCACACACAGTAAATACTATTATTTTTCAGCCTTTCCATTTCTTCAACATTCCCATAGAGATTCCCAAATGAAATTTTGAGGTCTTCACAAGACAAGGGAGTCCTTCTCTAATATTTGTGGCCCCTTGGCCCTCCCTTATTTAGTGCTCTTTATTTCAGATGCTCTTTATTTCAGATAGAAACATGACAAATCCCAATCCTTAGAACCATCTATTCCAGATAAAAAATGATACAACATATTAAATTACTATTGCGTAAGCTACCACCAATTCTCATGCTAATTTAAATTTTTGAGTGAGAAAGAGAGATGCATGAGAGAGAAATAGAAGAGAGAAAAAATATAAGCTTAATAACCAAGAAGTGAAATGATCCGGACGTATGCCGGAACGAAATAGAATACATATATAAACATAAAACAGAGATGCAACAAAATAAAACTTCATTTCATTAATATCATAGAACTAAAATATGCTTACATACAAAATGGAAATAAACTAGCTCGAGAGATGGTACCTTATCTCTGAGAAGAGATGTGGAAAATACATGCTTCTGAATTGTTTTAGAATGATACTCAAGGGCATATTTGTTATTGAGAAACAATGGAAAATCCTAAACATCCAAAAAACAAACCCTAGGAGATGAATCACCAAATTTGTGGGCCCCGTTGGGGTAAATTGGTACAACAATTTCTCGGGGTTGTAACTTTGGCATACAATCTCTGTTTGACATGCACAATACCTCGTTAGAAATAGGTATATGATGACTACAACTTTCGACTACAAACATGAGTCAAGGAATCATGTTTGCTCGTTTGCCAAAACCAAACGTCGTTTAGGGCCTCAAAATGGCTCTAGAAGTTTAGGACCCAAAAAACTACCAGAAATAGTAAATTGTGCTACAACTAAGGAAATTGAAAAAAATGAAAGCAATAATGGTGGGTGTCCAAGTGGAATAGGAAGGTGGCCACCAATATCCTCGTGTATCACAAAATTCCTTGATTTCTCCTCTTATTTTTCTAATCACAACTTCACACTTCATCTTGACAACCTTTCAACTTATTGGGAAGACTAACCATCACACGAAAGGTAAATATTCACTTTTTATTTTCTTTTACTTTCCATAGTTATTTTTCATCCTCCTATTCATTTAATTAATCCCCCAAAATAATTTCCATGATACAAAGTGGATAGGTCATCAAGTCAGTCATAAATTTTGATCCAAAGGTAAGCTTTTGAGGAAAGTTGAGACTAATTAAACTAATTAGAACCTAATCAAAACCTAATCAAAACCAAATCCCACCATCGCTAAACCAAAATTTAGAAAAACCAAACCAAAAACAAGAACCAAAATAAAAAATGATGAAAAACATTAAGATCACCAGTATAGGATCTGGAAAACACCAAGATTTGTTGTCTTTTTTTATCAACCTAAGAGATAATAAATATTTAACAGTAAAAAAAGCAAAAAAATATGTATGGATTGGTGCACCTACCAACCATTTATAGACAATTGGATGGATAGGTTGTTTTGTATCCAATAAATATTATTGTAATAATAAGATGGCACTTATATAATTATTGAGAAAGTTTTGTGTGATGTTTCAGCTAGGACTCCATGCCAACTACTTTTACAAGGGAGAATTTTCGGGGGTGGGTCATGGGTTTGCGCAAGATAGAAAAAATGTTAGGCGCAACCCCATACTAGGTCATCATCCACTTAGCCAATGCCCTAACCTTCCACCTAATGTCTTCCTCTTATGGATAACATTGTTGAGATCGATACAAGGATGGTCACATTGACTCACACGCTAGTGTAGAATGGAATCTTGGTTGGACCATTAGACTTTGAAGTAGGGCTTTAACAGAAAGGAAACATGGAGGTTGATAAATGTACCAAATATGAGAAGGTTTTTTATGGCCAGGAAGAAGACAACATATCATTATGGAGGAGGTTATTTCATGAACATTTTTACATTCTTTATTTTACACACACACACACACACACACACACACACACACACACACACACACACACGTATATACAGACACACATAATTTTTGTGTGTTTGATTTACATATCTACTTATATGTTGCTTGTAGTTTTTATGTCGTAATATCACTCCCTTAGCCCTACTGATGCATTGGTTCTAGATTCAACCATCAATGCTAGAACCAATCACAACTGCTCATTTGGTGTACTACATAGTGAGATATGGTGAATTAAAGCTATCCATTATTGATTTTTTTCATATGTTTCTAGTCCATAATATAGATTCTTTTAGTTTAAGTATAATTGTAGTGTTAATTTAATGTTTTTATAGATTGTGGTAACACCAAGGGAAGAGCCATGCCCACATGGGGTAGACATATGTTCCCCTTATTAGGTATCATGTGTCGAATTATATATTGTCTAAATGTTTATTTCATTATCTTCTTTTGGTTTACTTATTGAAATATTATAAATGTGTATGTATTTTCATCCATTTTTTCAATTATTTACTATGACCCCTTTACATCATTCACCACCATTCATTTTTCACCCACAAGCTGTCCACCATTATCATCACATTGCCTCAATGTTTTTTTATCAAACCTACCTCAACCAGGGAACTTAATTCATTAGTACAACCCATGGGTTTTGATCATAACCTTCCTCTAACACCTTTTCTATCCCATCCATTTATATAGGCTACATCCATAGACCATCTAGTAGTCTTAAAGTTGGTTGCGCAACCGAGTGCTCCACGTATGAGTCAATCTCCATCACTTGGAAATATATTCATGGTGAGATCATTCATTGATGATTGTTTTTTCTTGATGATGAATTGAATTGATTCTAGGCATTTTTCATTAAATTTTATGCTTCGAATCTAGGACTATAATAGGGTAGTATTAGTGAGAGGTTGGGGATTTGGAGGAGGAAGACACCCTCACAATTTATTATAGCATATTTGGTGATTTCTCTAGGCTTAAATTATAAATCATTAGTTCGTAAGTGTGTAATTTATTGTGGAAAAATAAATCTAATGAGAATTTTCTTTCTTTGTACAATTCCTAGAGAGATGAAGCATAACAGGAAGTAGGAAAATTTTAGATCATTGTTAATGTTACAGGAGAAATATCAATTTTCAAGATCGTAGTGAGAGTGTAAGTGGTCAATAAATGGCCAACAAGACCCATTTTGTATATATGGCATCATATGTCATGTGATCATGTTTGGTCATGAGATGTCATTTATATATTTAAGTTATTTTATATATAGGTCAGCATATTTCATACTTCCATGTTTAGGGATTAGTTTTCATTTTTGATATTGGGATTACTATTCCATTTTGTTAAAAATGTGTATTTGTGACAATTTTCAGTGTACAAACATACACACATATTTCTTGGAACATGTTCCATGAATTAAAGTGTATTATTATTTCACATTAAAGTATTTGATTGCTAGGTTGAATTTGTATCTAGGAAGTCATCACTTTGATATATTGTTGTTGGAAACTAGATCACTACTGAGGGGGGTGGGGGGTGAATTAGTAGTGATGGAAATTATAAAAATTTTCTCCAATTAATTAATATTTAGTTATGCACAAATGAAACATACAACCTTAGATTAGAGCACCAAAAATAAACATGCAACCAAAAAATGAATCAACATATTGGACACAAGTATGTCTAGTGGAAAACCCTTCACTAGGAAAGAAACAACCTGTTGCAGTTGTGTTGATCAATATTTTATTATATGTTGAACAAATTATACATGTATAAGCTTACACCCATAAGATAGAAGTCTCAACTTCTAGCACAGTATGTTGGCACCTATCATACATGAAATCTCATAGATCTACAAACTACCATCCACTTAAGGCCACCACGATCAGCAATCCTCGCCCAACTTCCATTGGACTATCCAAAATATATTTGATGGAGAAATATATCACTTCTACTGAATCCGCTAGGTCATTTTCTATTATAAAGCCTTCGTGGCTTCACTTCCTCGTTTTGAGACTCATGTCACAATATTTCAAACTCGACATGAGAACTACAACAACACCATCGTTATGAATAAAAATCTCAAAAAATGAAGAAAAAAATAGGAGAATACAATATCCAAATACTCCACTATATGCCACACAATATGAAAAAATGCGTCTCCAATCCACACTTCAAAAATTCACTCACAACATAAATATGATGGCTGAAACAAACTTTAACTCATTGCTGCTACAAGTGCAAACTACTTTAGAAAATTTTGCACTAGACAACTCACACAACTTTCATACTCTTCTCCAAGCTCTCACTCACTCCACACACAATAAGAATCAACCATATTACTAATGAGATTCCTCCACTATATAGATGAACTCAACTGCGCAATTCAATAATTACAAAGAACTTTTGGGCTTCACAACTCTGTTCATATGCTTTATTTGATGCATATTAATCTTATTGACTCTATCAAACAACTAACTCCACTTTCCTTTTGATATATTCAACTTTAAATAGCTTCTGTAGGTCCTAAGAACTTTTATGACCATAAACTGAATGGTTTCGATCATAAGCTTTGCCACAATACAAAATTAGTTGAGCAACATGATAAATCCAAAGAAAAACTTATGAAAATGATTCGTAGCACGCACACAAATATCTCCATGCGACTAGAACAACATAGATGCTTCCATAGGCCTATATAACAATGATTGGAGCTTTTCAACTGCTCCCACAGGCTTGGATCCATGCAAATGAGGCTAAGGATGAATAAAACCAATGAATCTTTAGTCAAGAACCTCTGCCAGCTAATGGAACACCTTCTTCAATATATGATCACTCCTCCAAACCTCTATGTCAATTCTACAACTGATGAAATAGGCTAAAAAAAATTCAATGGCATGTGAGACCTATTCTGCCAACCTTAACACTAAGAGAAACACCTCCAACTTCTCAAGTAGCAACCATAACTTCTATCAACACCCCCAATACCTATAACAACATATCCAACTCCTGTAGCAACATCTTGAACGCCTACAACAAGAACATCATGTCATCCAACTTCCTCCAACACTGGTATAAGCACCCTAACATATGTAGACACAACTCAACACATGTAGAAACAAAACTACTATCTCCAAGACATGTAGAGACATATGCAACACCTGTAGCAGCACTCCAACAACTTGCAACAGTAGCATCTCCAAGAAACACCTCAATCCAATCATCACATGTGGATGCCATATCTACTTAGGAGCAACAACATGATGTCACAAGCATGTTGAGATCAATGCCAACTAATAGGGCCAGCAAGCCAAACGTCCATCACTCATGCATATGACAAGTAGCATCATGACCATGATCCTATTCACATCAATTCCAACAAACTCCCCCTTTGGCATTGATGTAAAACTCCATCAGACATGCGAGGTAGATATCCATACACTCTCCAAACATTAAGCTTCTCTCTATCATCCAACTTCTCTCCGCCTTTGACATTAATGACAAGGGGCCATAAAAATGCTGAAGTACAATGCCAAATAATGCGCTAGATGAGATAAATGCTTTCGCTTTCAAGAAGTTGAGCTACCAATCATATTTCTGAAAATGAACATGCTCCCCCTAAGAATGTAATGGGGATGCAATCAAATTTTCTATGTTTTTGTAGCAATATATCCGCTTGTTGCAATAATATTCCTTTCCAAGTGCGAGGAGTTACTACTCAAGGACGATGAATCCAACTGACTTGGACATTATATACAATGAAATACAATACATACAAAGCTTCATGGAATAATTACATGGCTGAGAAAAATACATAGGAATGATATATGAATCCTCTAAAAACTCTCCTATCATCAACCATGACTTTATCGACTGAATTTTACATCTTGTACCCAGTACAGTTGGGATAAATCAAAGATATAAAAGGAAATACATGGCTTGGACTTCCATTGACCCATAAATAGTAAATAACAATACATGTTAGACACCATGGGTCTCTCCATGAGTAATGTGCCCAAAAGATGAAATAATAATAATACATGGATTTTTTATCCACATGTAGTGATGCTATCTTCTATACATGCCCAAAACATAAAATAACATGAGTACATAGAAGAAACGAGCATTGATATATGCTCCATATGGTAGCAACAACCATAACATAATCTCTCAAATTTTAGCAACAATAGGAGCACTATCCAATCGATATGCTAGTGCATGGGAATTCAACACTTTGGCTATCACCATCCCAACAATGAAGATACTGCGACAAGATTAGGAAAACCACTAGAAAGCACCATGATCCACATGTACATCAATAATAAAATGAACCGATATCATCATCACAACAATATGTCATCGAAGCAACAAAAAATATATCCTCATCATCACATTCTCTGTCCCCACGAGTTAAAAAAGAAGCAACAACATACATCATACCAAAACATCATAAGCATCAAAAAATAATTATCCTCGTCATAGGTGAGAAACATGTCATCAATGAGGCATAGGAAAGAGATCAATGAGAAACAAAACATGTATACTCCACATATGATCATCAAACATCATAACCCATGCATCCAACAACACATGAGCAACAATATAAAGCATCTAGAATAAAAATCATGAACCATAAATTGCACAATCTAGGTGAGCCAAATCTAACACACAATCTAATCACCATAAAAACTATATATGCATGAAAAAATATGACATAAACATCATCTAGCAGCATTGATCGGATTTATGTAGGAACACAATAAAACAAAATACTAAACATAAACACGGAGATGCAACATAAATAACTAAAATATGTTTACAGACATAATGGACATAAACTAGCTAGGGTGATGGTAGTTTATCTTTGAGAAGAGATGATGTTGCTACATGCCTCTAAACTATATTAAAATGAGGCTTGAAGGCCTATTTATTATTGAGAAACAATGGAAAACCCTAAATTGGTACATCAATTTCCCGGGGTGATAACTTTGGCATATGATCTGCGTTTGATGCCCACGATACCTCGTTAGAAAGATATGTTCAAGGAATAAAAATTCCAATAATTAATTCAAAGTTGAAGACCCACCTTCAACGTCAGTGATTTTCTAAAAAAGCGTCGTTTAGGGCCTCAAAACGAATGCAGAAGTTCAGGACCTGAAAAATTGCCAAAAATAGTAAATTGTGTTACAATAAAGGAAACTGAAAAAAATGAAATAAAAAATGGTGGGGATCCAAGTGGAATAGGTGGGTGGCCACCAATATCCATCTATATCATTTCTTCCCCCTTAGGAAACAATGGTCTCCATTTCATTGAGTTCCTACATGAGATGAGGAAAATTTTGCTGAACTTGGTCCCTAGTGAGCCACTTGCCCTAGTGAAGGAGTTTGATGCAGGAGCATCCTGCTTAATTTTCATTATTTATTTGTGTGATATAGGAGGTGATGTTTTTCTAATTATTTTATAAACTATGTACATTTTAAAAAATAAATTAAGAGGAAAATATGAGTGTGAGGTTTATTGTAAATATTCTCTTAATTAATTAAGAATATGAGTGGAGTTTGATTAGATAGATATTTTAGGGATTATGAATTCCTTAAATGGATCTTGTTTGAGTCAAATAAGGGATAAATACATTTTAGGATTTGGTTGAGATATTTGTGGAGGAAATCATGGATTCAAATTAATCCATAATTATGTATAAATGTGAAGCTTTTTGGGAGGATAGAGAGACACAGAGAATGGAATAGGTCAGAGAGATATAGAGAGAAATGGTGTGAGAGTTTATGTAAAGGGAGTGAGAGCCGAGAGGCAAACAATTGTAATATTCATCCAAAATGGTTTGAGTATGAAATTTTTGTTGTTATTATATACCAGTATTTTGTTTATGTTCGATTCTCTCTTCTTTATATATATTTTGAGTTAAATTGATTGTGGTTTTAATGAATATTTTGATGAGGATTTTCATGATAAAGGAAATACACACCCTTGTATGCGCTCTACTCTGATTTATGCAGAATCTCTGCATCATTTGGTATTAGAGCCGAAATATGCTTGCCTGTTGTGGGAGTGAATTGGTTCTGAGTATGGTGTGTACGTTGTTGTGAATAATTAAGTTTGAATATTCAGCCCACACGAATTTAACACAACCATGATTGTGGTGTGCGATGGGAGCGTTGCAAATCTGGAAAATTGATTGTTGTGATGCATATTACTCACGCATGAAGGAGATCTGATTGGAGCACGTTGAATTATTGGATGATCGTGTGCATTTATCATGGTTATTGAAGATTCAACACCATTTCTCAGTTTCTTTTCGAAATTCGAAGGTTTCAGTGCTTCATGAGGTTGACAACGACTGCAATTTGGAGACCAAAGCATCGTTGATGTGAAAGTACAGTTAATCGGTAAATATGGAGCAGAATTTCAAGTTAATCATTTTTATATTCATTTTTTTTAATTCTTAAAGAATATGAACTTTTGAAACATTTCTTTCTTATCGTTGAAGAGGTGAAGGATACCACGAATAATTTCAGCGTTCATTTATGGAAGACCAGAGTTTGGTCAAGTTATTGTGGCATTGACTGTGAGCATTTGACTTGTTCATTCTTGTGTGACATCATTAGTTGAGGCTTCGTTGTTATGAAAAAAAAACATTGTTGAAGGTTGTGTTTCTGAAGTTGAGGTTTTGAGAGTTTTTATGTTGAGTATGGTGCACATAAAAGACATTGGAACTGACCGTCGATTACAATAGCATGGAGTAGCTGAGAAATGTTGCAAGAGCAGGGAAAATCGTATGCATAGGAGAAAATCAATTACTGTGGATTGAGTGCGGAGGTAGCAGAAGTTTGAATGCAGACATTGGAGCATGCTGAGGATAATGCCATAAAGGAAAATTGGGAGCTGAATTTTGCAAATAGAGTCGACGGGTAGAACCTCACTTCAAAACTGCGTTATACAGTATGATGCTATAATAGTGGATTTATGATGCAATAACAGTGTGATTTATGATGCTAAAATTGTGTTAGTGGTAATGCAAGGCTTACGTTAGTTCCTTATGCAACGCTTCCTGTATGATGGTGGAGAGACGCAGATATAGCGGAGCTGGATTTTTTTTTAGGTAGCGTCAAGTGCAATATTAATTTTTCGTTGTCAGTCGCACTTTTGAGCCTGAATTTTCTGAAAACTGAATAACCTTTGAAAAATTTTGTGTAGCCATGACTATTATGGATGACCTATATGACACTTACGTAACATTGGAAGAAATCAGACCCTTCACGGAGGCAATGAAACGATGAATTCAAATTGCAACCATTTAAATTTTCTAACAACTTGATATATGTAGATGACAATTCTATTCTTTAGAATATGTTCAAATTGGAGTTTCGTAGTTTGAATGCGGTGGTCATTTTCAGTCATGACCTTTCCTTTATAGACTCATTTCCAGAATTCTTGAAAATGGCGTTCAAGTTCATCATCAACACCTCAAATGATTTGACTTGTCAAGTTGTGAAAATTCAAGGGTATAAACCCTCTACAATTGTTCCATAAAAATCAATGTGGTATATCTGTTGCACACATTTGTATCCATTTATCAAGGTATGCATAGTTTTACTTGGTGTGAAATTGCAATCGATTATTGGGTTTGAGTGCTAAATCGAACAAGCCGAAGTAGTATTGGTTCTTGCGAATTGTGTTATGATTTCTGTGAATTTTTAAAAGTGAAATGTTCACGATGCCTATAAATTATAAAAAAAAATGAACTGTTGAAGAAGTTTTTAAACCTTGTTGATTGAGATATGTTGGCATCATTCGAGAGCAAGTGGTGAACCCAATCGTAGCGGAAGAGTGGTGAGCCAACGTGGTTGTGGTATATCGTTTTCAGGTTATGATAACTGAGATATACATGAAGGACCAAGCCGGTAAGGGAGCATCTATGATTTCCATGAGTTAAAAATCATGATTGATCATTGCTTGTAGCACATGTGAAAGTTTTCACATTGTTTTGTTCAGAAGATAATGTGGTTTGTGTTTGTTGCTGCTGGAGAAATATGTTGATGCCACCATGTTAAAAGAAATTTTTGGAAAATTCCTATGGATGAATTGTTTTTGTGCAATGAAGAGAGATGGTGTTGCATGAGAACCGTCACTACAAAGAAGGAGTTGCATGGAAGTACATGAAAACTGTCTATGCTAAGATGGTGAGTGCATTGAAGAGGTTATGGTATTCTTTTTGTACAATGTTGATGAAGGGCATGCGAATATTCATAGTGATAAGAACGACATAGAGGAATAAAGTCCGGAGAGTTGAAATTGCAAAGAAAAGGTTTATTAAATAACCTTGAAGGGAACGTAAGGTATGAAAATTCATTTTCAAAAGGTATTTTAAATGTTGAAAATTAAATGGTTTATTTTATTCTCATCATAAAATAAATCTTGGGAAAAATGGATTGCATTTCGATTTAAAGGCTTAAGTATCATGTGAGTAAAAGAAAGTGATAATGGGAGATGATATAATTAGTGACTTATTATATTATCATAAGAATGGAATATGAAAGAGAATTGGTGGAGTGAAGATTTTACATCATGAAAAATGTATTAAGGGTGGATGTTCATTGGTATATTGTATAACTTGAATTAGAGTCAAAATATCCACTATTGTAATTATTGGGTCAAGCTTTGAAGTCAAATAAGATGTTAAAGTCAAATGAAGAAATTTGGATAGCTTGAGTCAAGTTAAACCATTGAGTTACTGTACAAGTGGGTGCATTTTTCATCCAAGATGAAGAGTTGATGTCAAGTCTGGAGTCAAAAAGTCTTAAACCAAGTCAAAGGTTTGAATGTAATTGGGTGCATAATCGGCGGAGCCTGACACCCAAAGAGTTGGTCATTGTAACACAAGAATTACTGCAGTTGTTGTTTGTAGCAAAGAGGAGCAAGAGAGTTGCACAAAAATGATTCCAAGACAAAGAACCATAAGAGGTCAAGTGCAGGAAGAGAGTTTTTATTGTTGGATGGAAAGTATGAAAACTTGCTGAAAAATGGATTGAATGAAATCCACACGTGAACAGACGAAGTTCACAAAGGAGGAGAAGATGACTGGTGATAGTCATTTCAGAGGTTCTGAGAAAGACCGCAATAGAAGAAAGAAGAAGGAAGATGCCAAGGCAAATGGCACATGTAAGCAGTTGACTGATGAAGAGTATGAGAGGGAGAAAGTTGAGATAGCAGTTCATCTTGAGTTATTGATGGAATTGTTATAGAGAAACAAAAAATACTAGAGACATGGTTGGACCATGATGAAGAAAGTGAAATGGCAGAGACTACACGCAAAGAGGGAACAATAGGCAAACATACAATTAATCAAAGAGCCGAGGAAGTTCGAGCAAATGATGAGTGTGCAATTGAGATGTGAAGAACTCAGAGAAGCTGAGTTGAAAATGGAAGTTTCCATTTGTGGCCTAGAACAGGGTTAAATTTTGGGTGAAGAGATCAATGAGAAATATCTCATGAACTATTGGAATAGTTTAGAACAATTTGAAGATATGCTGACAAGGGAAGGAGATGAGGCTATGAAGCCTTTTATTTTTAAATCTCCATGTTTGTGTATGTTTTCAAGATGTGCAGAAGAGGGTGGACAGTCTGGTGAAACTATCAAAAAGATGAATAAAGCTCTTAAGGTGAAATATGGTGCAGAATGCCTTTTAGAGGAGGAAGTTAATGATTTGTTGTTGCAGAAAGAATTCATAGATGAATTCCTGTTTGGTGTAAGACAACCAATTGAAGCTGTTATGGAGCAGAAGCATAATGAAAGTTCCATAGTGATATTCCAAGGAGGTAAACAAATGAATTTTTTTAATGAAACTGATGAAATAATTTTGCAATGTGATGATACAGAAACCAGGATACCTCAGGAGGATTTCCAGAGGAAGAATGAAACTGAGAATGAAGGTTGTGATGAAATTTTGGAAAGATTTCACATGGAAATAGAGTTACTGGAAAGATGGCTCAAGGAACCTGAAGGAGAAATGAAACTTGTAGAACTTGATATAGAAGAGATTGCAGTTACTATGCATGATAAAGATGAAATGTCTCTAAATTTTATAGAGTTATGTGAATGTTTTAACTCTTCAAATAAAAATGTGGTTTTAGGTACAGAAGGAAACATTAATAAATATGATTTTGAAATCAGAGAAATTGAGCAGAAAGTATTTGGAGATGAGATGAAAGATCAGGAGCAACAAGAAAGTTATGTCCTTAGAGACATAAAGGAAACAAAAGTATTAATCCAGCAGGATAAAGATGAAATAAGCCAACAATTCAAAACAGGATCTGCTGAAATCCAGAAATTCTATGATGGGAGATTGGTGCCTAAAGCATTAAAAGAAGCCGAAAGGTCTTGTATTTTTAAAACTAATAATTTGTTGATGAATGCAGGTACAACACCGGATGAGAAATTTGTTACTATAGGAGGAATCAATGACTATAGTTGTGATCAAGGAGAAGTTCTTTATTATTATTCATTTCAAGAAGTTGAGTGTTCAATGCAATTGGAGACGGAAGCATCAAACAAAGAGGAATTACTGTGAGGAATTGGCGAAAGAAATTGTTGGAGAGACCGATGGAATCTGGTTGATAGAATGGGTGATGTTGATGTAAAGCCAGTTCAAGATTCTTTCAAAGTTTGGAGACCAGGAGAATGTGTACCAACGTTTCTACACGGGTCTGTAATTTTTGAAATAAAGATGATGTGGTATTGAAAAGCAAGAGTTACATTCAATAGTATTCTGAAAAAACTATTCTGGAAATTTTGTGTGAATTTACAAAATGGAGTTGATACTTTAAAAGACCAGCAGCAAAACAGATTTTGGAATCTTGGAGGGAGAAATTCATTGAGGCTTGTGGCTGTCACATCATTACAGAAAAGTGACAGACCTCATAGACAGGAGTCTATGGAAACTTCTCTACATGGGGAGTTTGATGCAGGAGCATCCTACTTAATTTTCATTATTTATTTGTGTGATTTAGGGGGTGATGTTTTTGTAATTATTTTATAAATTATGTACATTTTAAAAAATAAATTGAGAGGAAAATACGAGTGTGAGGTTTATTGTAAATATTCTCTTAATTAATTGAGAATATGAGTGGAGTTGGATTAGATAGATATTTTAGGGATTAGGAATTCCTTAAATGGAACTTGGTTGAGTCAAAGAAGGGATAAAGATATTTTAGGATTTGGTTGAGATATTTGTAGAGGAAATCATGGATTCAAATTAATCCATAATTTTGTATAAATGTGAAGCTTTGTGGGAGGATAGAGAGACACAGAGAATGGAATAGGCCAGAGAGATATAGAGAGAAATGGTGTGAGAGTTTATGTAAAGGGGTCGAGAGTCAAGAGGCCAACAATTGAAATATTTGGCCAAAATGGTTTGAGTATGAAATTCTTGTTGTTATTATATACCAGTATTTTGTTTATGTTCGGTAATCTCTTCGTTATATATATTTTGAGTTGAATTGAATGTGGTTTTAATGAAGATTTTGATTATGATTTTCATGATAAAGGAAATACACACCCTTCTATGCGCTCTACTCTGATTTATGTAGAATCTCTGCATTATAGTTGGTATTCTTTGACAACTCGATATAGTTGGATCCTTTGTTGTCAGGTGTTCTTGATATGTGTGTCCATGATTTGATCAATTGTGGAATTTTTCATGTAGTCTAGGTTCAAATGTGTTCGTGTGAGTTTTTCTGCAATGTCGGATGTGTCCAACAATGGTGGACTATAGGGTCGAAGGTGGTCCACATTGAACACTGGGTGCAGACCAAAGAATGGTGGAATACTGAGCTCGAAGGAATTTTCCCCTACTGAATTGGTGATGGTGTATGACCCATATCGGAGTGGGAAAGTCTTTTAGTGGGCCCCAACTAGGCACTCCTTCTTCAAATGTAGCCAAAATTTGTCGCCCACTAGGAACTTGTGTGGCACCTGATGTTGATCATGCTGCTGTTTTTACTTAGCATTGGATTTGTCCATTATGTCATCGAGATATTGGCAGATGTGCTGAATGTGCTCAATAAATCTGGTTACTTTATCAGCCTATGACAATATATGTGAGGAGCTTGGCCTAATGTGCCCTTTCTACTACAGCTCTTAGATCTGCCTCTTGATTTCATCATTCTCCAGAATAGGTTGTCAATATATCGACCCATTAGGCAGCAGTGCACCTAGGGTCAGATCAAAGGAGTGCTTGACCTAATAGTTTAGAGCAACCCCTGTGGTAGAGGAGAAAATGTCCTTGTATTCCTCCATGACTTTCTCCATCTGTTGCTGCTGCGTAGGGTAGCCTTGTTTGGAGGCTGCGACCATAATATTCTTCTTTCACTTTGGGCGAATCGTAATGAAAAAAAATTTCCTGGTTTGGGAAATTATCTTCCTGCATTACTTTGCAGTACTCAAATAGATGATGGAAGGTGGTACTACCTCCCGTATCCTGTAATACTTATTTCCCAAAGTAATAATAATAGAACAAGGCCTAAACTTATACACAACATGTCGCTTCGAGAAGTATGGTTGGCCTAATAATACATGAGACACGTCAAGAGGAACACCATCACACAGTAGCTAATCCGTGAAGGGCTTGATGTTGTACGGAAGGAAACACTATTGGCTGACTTAAAGATATCTTCTTTGGTGAAGCCACATGATGGTATACAACTATAGGTGTGTTCTGTTCGGTAAGCCGAACCCCTTCATGACCTCTACTGAAATGAGGCTATTTTGGTCTTTTCTATTGACAAGGAATTGCAGTGGAGAACCCTTCACCCACATCTGGGAATTGAAGAGGTGCGCCCATTCCTCTGGATCCTCGGGCTCCTCCCTCTGGAGCTTGGTGGTGGCAATGGTGGCACTGGGTTCCACATCAAAGGGCTGCTTCCATTTTTCCTCCCCCTTGTCTGGTTCTGACTCACTGAATCAAAACATGCATCTGATTCAAATGACTTTGGTTCAGCCACCAATGACTATTTGGTTCGAAAATCGCTATTGTTGTGAGTGGAGTTGTTATGACATTCAAACCATTCTCTCGTGCCCTTATTTGGCTTTGTGGTGTTGTTATGAGTCGCCCTGCTTTTTCTTTGCCCCATGTTCTGCAGTTCGGGGGGAGCCTTTCCTGGCTTAGGATTCACGGTTCCAAAGTCTAGCTTCTTCTCCTTAAATTTCTACTTGATATTGAAAACATATCAATATGACATGCCAAGCGATGTAATCCATTTCCTCATGAATGTATATGTAAAAAAAGTTGCGGTACTTGAACATCAAATGTTTTACCGAATCTTTAATATCTAACTTTGTGCACAGGGTATGGACCAAATTCATTAGTTCGTGCACATCTTGATCCCTTTTTTTCTGTAGCGTGGCCCATTGTAATTACTTGTCCTTATATCTCCCCATGGGGTACTATTGTTCCTTGATTCCATCTCGGAACGAATTCCAAGTTGGTGCAACCGAGAACAGAAAGGGTTACCTCTCGTCCTTTTGCTCACAGTAAGTTTCCCACCAGTCTTTGACATCGGGGATGGCTTTGAGGACTACAAAAGTAATCCTTTCTTGGTCAGAGAATTCATGGACCAGGAAATACCCTTCCAAAAATTTTCCCAAAAAAAAGTCATTTAGGGCCTCAAAAAGGCTACGGAAGTTCAAGACCCAAAAAACTGCCAAAAATAGTAAATTTTCATGGGAAAAATTATCATAATTTAGTTGTCAAAGCAATCGTGAGGACAATTATCACTCCCCTAGAATGCATGTTGACTCATCATTGTTATTTAAGGAAAACCACACTTACTGAAATAACTCATTTTAGTTAACTATTGAAATATCTTATTATAGTATTAAAATACAATTGTTAATCTATAAATAATATATAATTATCTATTTTAAAAGAAAGAAATATTTTTTATCAATTAAAAAAATATATTTTGTTGACTAAAATATAAAATTAAATTTTTATTGTTTTACTATAAAAATATAGATATTTAAAATAATTATTACTAATAATAATAACAATGATAAAAGAAGTAATTTTATAGATATAAAATTATATAGTAATTAATAATTATACTTTTTTTAAAGAAATTTAAAAAATTTATAGATAAAAAATTATATAGTTTGTTAGCTTGAGGGTTAGCTCAATTGTTCGAGTACCTGACCATTGGGAGGTTATGAGTCAATTGTCGTGGAGGCCCTAAAGGTTAGGATATGATAGTTTGCAGCTCATCCCTTTGGGTCTACATTTTTATTATTCCTAGGAAAAAAATTATGTAATTTGTTAATTAAAACTAATTTTTTGTTGTAATAAAAAATACATTTTGATAGGACTACCCAAGTTCATGATGGACATGGACCTCATGTAGAATTACTCACAAATAGAACCAATACATGTAGAGAACATCATTAAATAGTGGTCACAAAAGAAGATAAGATGGGGGAAAAAAGGGAGTTTATGTTTAAGAAAATTCACATTTTAATAAAGAATATCCCTCAAAGGTGACCGAGGATGGATAGAAAGAGGAAAGAAAGAGAAAAAAAAAAGTTATTTTTATATCACTTAATCTTCTTCTTTGTATTTTATATTTTAAATTTTTTCCTCACTCTTAAACCATAACACTGGACATGCTAAATTTTTTTAACACTACACATGCTAAATGCTTTTAGCATCTCAAAATGAAATTTTATTTCCTTTTAAAAAAAACTAAAGTGAAATTATAGTTTTTCCCAAATTAAAAAAAAATCATTTTAAAAAAATTAAAGTGAAATTATAAATTTTGCCAAATAAAAAATTTCATTTAAAAAAAATTAAAGTGAAATTATAGTTTTTCCAAAAAAAAAAAACAACAAAACATATATTAAAACATTAATTAAAAAAGGAAAGGTTTCGATCCTAAGACTTGCCACAATACAATAATTAGTTGAGAAACATGATAAATCAAGAGAAAAACTAATGAAAATTCTTGGTTGCACACACAACACTATCTCCATGTGACTGGAACAACACAGATACTCCCATAGGCCTATCTTCCAGTGATTGGAGCTTTTCAACCACTCCCATAGGCTTGGATCCATGCGAATGAGGCTAAGGATGAATAAAACCAATGAATCTTTAGTCCAGAACCTCCGCGAGCTAATGGAGCACCTTCTTCAACATATGATCACTCCTCGAAACCTCTGTGTCAAGCCTACAGCTGATGAAATAGGCTAAGAACAATTCAATGACATGCAAGACCTATTCTTCCAACCTTAACACTAAGCCCAACACCTACAACTTCTCAAGTAGCAACCACAACTTCTATCAACACCCCCAATACCTAGAGCAACATATCCAACTCCTGTAGAAATATCTTTGACTCCTACAACAACAACAACATGTCATCCATCTGCCTCCAACAATGGTATAAGCACCTCCAACATATGTAAAGATAGCTCAACACATGTGGAAACATATCCAACGTATCCAAGACATGTAGAGACATATGAACACTTGCAGCAGCACTCCAACAACCTGCAATAGTAGCATCTCCAATCAACACCTCAATCCAATCATCACATGTGGATGCCATCTATACTTATCATTAACAACATCATGACACAAACATGTTGATATCAATGCCAACTAATTGGGCCACAAAGCCAAACGTCCATCACCCATGCATATGACAAGTAGCACCATGACCATGATCCTATTGACATAAATTCCAACAAACTCCCCCTTTGGCATTGATGTCAACCTCCATCCAACATGTGAGGTTGATCTCCATACACTCTCCAAACATTAAAATTCTCTCTATCATCGAAATTCTCCCCCCCTTTGAAATCAATGAAAAAGGGCCATACAAATGCTGAAGTACAATGCCAAATAATGTGCTAGATGAGATAAATTCTCCCCTTGTCAAGAAGCTAAGCTACCAATCATATCTCTGAAAAATGAACATGCTCCCTGTAAGAATGTAATGGGGATGCAATAAAACTATCTCTGTTGTTGTAGCAATACATCCGCTTGCTGCAATAAGATTCCCTTAAAAGGGCAACAGACTACTACTCAAGGACAATGACTCCAACTGAGTTGGAATTTATATACAATGAAATAAAATACATACAGTGCTTCATGGAAAAATTACATGGCTGAGAAAAATATATAGGACCGATATATGAATCCTCTATAAAATCTCCTATCATCAAACATGACTTTATGGACCCAATTTTAAATCATGCACCCAACAAAGTTGGGATACATCAAAGATATACAAGGAAAAACATGGCTTGGACTTCCATTGACCCATACATACTAAATAACAATATATGTTAGACACCATGGGTCTCTCCATTAGTAATCTACCCAAAAGATGAAACAATAATAATACATGGATTTTTTATCCGCATACAATGAGGCTCTCTTCTATACATGCCCGAAACATAAAAAATGAGAAATGATATATGCTCCATATGACAGCAAAAATAATAACATAATCTCTAAAAGTGTAGCAATAACAATAGGAGCATTATCCCATCGATATGCTGGTGCATGGGCATTCAACACTTTGGCCATCACCATCCCAACAGTGAAAATCTTGCAGCAAGATTAGGAAAACCAGTATCAAGCACCATGATCTACATTTACATAAAAAAAAATGAACTGATAGCATCATCATAAAAATATTTTATTGAAGAAAAAAAAATATATCCTCATCATCACATTCCCTCTCCCCATGAGATCAAAAAGGAGCAACAACATACATCATGCAAAAACATCATAAGCAACAACAAATACTTATCCTCGTCATAGGTGAGAAACATATCATGAATGAGGCATAAGAAATAGATCGATGAGAGAAAATAAAAACATGTATACTCCACATATGATCAGCAACCATCATAACCCATGCATCCAAAAACACATGAGCAACAATATAAAGCATCTAGAATAAAAATCATGAACCATAAATTGCACAATCTAGATGAGCCAACTCTAACACACAATCTGATCTCCATAACAGCTACATATGCATGAAAATTTTTGACATAAACATCTTCTAATATTATTGATCTGGATTTATGTAGGAACACAATAAAATACATTACTAAAAATAAATGCGAAAATGCAACATAAATAACTAAAATATGTTTACAGACATAATGGACATAAACTAGCTAGGGTGATGGTAGCTTATCTGTGAGAAGAGATGTGGAAACTACATGCCTCTGAAATGTGTTAAAATGAGGCTCGAAGGCATATTTATTATTTAGAAACAATGTAAAACCATAAACATCCAAAAAAATAACCCTAGGATATGAAACGCCAAAGTATGGGCCCCATTGGGGTAAATTGATACACCAAATACTTGGGGTCGTAACTTTGGCATACGATCTCTGTTTGACGCACACAATACCTCGTTAGAAAGAACTATTCAAGGAATAAAACTTCCCAAAATGAATCTCAAGTTGAATACCTACCTTTTTCGTCAGTGATTTTCTAAAAAAACGTCGTTTAGGGTGTCAAAACGACTCCAGAAGTTCAGGACCCGAAAAACTGCCAAAAATAGTAAATTGTGTTACAATTAAGGAAACTGAAAAAATGACATGGTGGGGGTCCAAGTGGAATAGGAGGGTGGCCGCCAATATCCATCAGGATCATTTCTTCCCCCTTTTAAAGCAATGGTCTCCATTTCTTTGAGTTCCTCCATGAGATGGGAAAAATTTTGTTGAACTTGGTCCCTGGTGAGCCACTTGCCCTGGTGAAGGAGTTGTTCTGCTTTGAACTCGATATAGTTGGATCCTTTTTCATCAGGTGTTCTTGATATGTGTGTCCATGATCTGATCAATTGTGTCTTGTTCCATGCAGTCTAGGTTTAACTCTGTTGGTGTGAGTTTTTCTGCAATGTCGGATGTGTCCAACAAAGGTGGAAAGTAGGGCCGAAGGTGGTCCACATTGAACACTAGGTGCATACCAAAGAATTGTGGAATAATGAGCTGAAAGAAATTATCCTCTATTGAATTGGTGATGGTGTATGGCCCATATCGGAGCGGGAAAAGCTTGCGGTGGGCCCCAGCAAGGTGTTCTTTCTGCAAATGTAGCCAAAATTTGTTGCCCACTTGAAACTTGTGTGGAAACCAATGCTGATCATGCCACTATTTGTACTTAGCATTGGCTTTGTCCATTATGTCATTGATATGTTGGCAGATGTGCTAAATGTGGTCAATAAATCTAGTTTCTTTATTAGCCTCTAACAGTACATGTGAGGAGCTTGGCATGAAGTTCCCTTTCTACAACAACTCTTAGATTCGCCTCTTGATTTCATCATTCTCCGTAATAGGATGTCAATAGATCGGCCCATTAGGAAGTGGCGCATATGGGTTCAGATCAATGGTGTGCTTGACCTGACAGTGTAGAGGAACCCCTGTGGGAGTGGAGAAAATGTCCTTGTATTCCTCCGCAACTTTCTCCATTGGTTGCTGCCACGCAGGGGAGCCTTGTTTTGAGGCTGTAGCCACAATATTCTTCTTTCCCTGTGTGCGAATCATAATGAAAACAAAATTCTTGGTTCGGTAAATAATCTTACTGAATTTCTTTGCAGTACTCAAAGAGATGGTAGAATGTGGTACTACCTCCAATATCTTGTACAGATTATTTCCTGTAGTAATAATAGCAAAACGAGGTATAGACTCATACAAAACATGTCGCTTCCAGAAGTATGGTTGGCCTAATAATACACCAGACATGTCAAGATGCACAACATCATGTAATACCTAATCCGTGAAGGGCTTGATGTTGTACGGAATGCGACACTCTTGGTTGACACAAAGATCTCTTCCTTGGTGAAGCCACCCGATGATATATAGTTGTGGGTGTACTCTGATCAGTAGGTCGAGCCGCTTCATGACCTCTGCTAAAATTAGGCTATTTTTTGGTTCAGGGGCACCTTTCCTTGGCTTTGGATTCACGGATCCAAAGTCTCGCTTCTTATGCTTATATTTCTACCCGATGTTGGCAACATATCAATATGCCATGCCAAGCGAGGTAATATCAAGGAACTCCATTTCCTCCTCAATGTTTTTGTGCAAAAATATGCAGTACTTGAGCATCAAATGTTTTTCCAAATCTTTAAAATCTAACTTTTTGCATAGGGTATGGAACAAATTCGTCAGCTTGTGCACATCTTGATCCCTTTGCTGCCATAATGTGGCCCATTGGATGTACTTGTCCTGATATCTCCTCATGGGGTAATATTGTTTCTTGATTCCATCTCAGAAGGAATTCTAAGTGGTTATTGCCGAGAACAGAGAGGGTTCCATCTTGTCCTTTTGCTCACAATAGGTTTCCCACCAGTCTTTGACATTGAGGTAGCTTTGAGGAGTGCAAAAGTAATCCTTTATTAATTAGAGAAATCATGGACCGAGAAATACCCTTCTAGCAAATTCAACCATCTATCTTCAACATATGCATCTATCTGGCCTCCAAATACAAGAATGTCGAAGTTTAATTGTACCTTGAAACGAGTGGCGCCTCTAGAGTGGCTGCTAGATGTAGATGCACTGCCGATGGGCGACCGTTGAAGGATTTGGAAAAATTTATCCATCATCACGTTTCTTTGTTTCTCGAGGGCCTCCTCGAGCAATATTTTGATAGGATATCCTGCTCCCTTGTCTTTATTTTCTTCCCCCATGGGCAACCATCAGGGTTTGTGAGGATGATTTTGCAAAGGTTCAACTAGATCAACCCCTAACTCCTTAACCTAGACCTTGTTGGGAACATGCAAAGAAGGATCAAGAAAGAGCATACCTCTATGAGACGACTAATCCAGATTTATGTTGGAACACAATAAAATATAGTACTAAACATAAACAAAAATATGGAGCATAAACAAAAATTCATTCCATTAATATCAAATAACTGAAATATGCTTACAGCTAGAATGGACATAACATTTCTAGGGCGATGGTAGGTTATCTATGAGAGGAGATGTGGTGGGTATATGCCTATGAACTGTGTTACAATGAGGCTTGAAGACCTATTTATTATTGAGAAACAATGGAAAACCCTAAAAATCCAAAAACCTAACCCTGGGGGATGAAACACCAAAGAATGAGCCATGTTGAGGTAAATTGGTACATCAATTTCTCGGGGATATAACTTTGGAATACGATCTTTGTTTGATGCACACGATACCTTGTTAGAAAGAAAACGAATGTTGAGTTGAGGATTGAAATTTTCCACTGGTGATTTTCCAAAAAAAAGTTCGTTTAGGGCCTCAAAACGATTACAGAAGTTCAAGACCCGAAAAAATGTGAAAATAGTAAATTGTGCTACAATTTAGGAAACTGAAAAACTGAAAGAAGCAATGGTGGGGGTGCAAGTGGAAGAGGTGGGTTGCCACCAATATCCACCTGGATCTAGTAAGATCATCATCAAAACACTAACTTTGTCATGAGTCATTTCATACACTCCAAAAATTAAACTGCTCTCTAACTAAGTCATAACAACCTCACTAACTAAGTCATAACATGTGATGTTGATCTCCATACACCAAAAATTACTCTGCTCTATAACATCCAAATTCTCTCCCCCTTTGACTTCAATGACAAAGGGCCATACAAACGATGAAGTAAATAACAATACATGTTAGAAACCATGGGTCTCTCCACAAGTAATCTACCCAAAATATGAAGCAATAATAATACATGGATTTTATATCCGCACACAACGATGCTCTCTTTTATACATGCCAAAAACATAAAAGAACACGAGTACATAGCAAAAATGAGCAGTGATATATGCCCCATATGGGGGCAAGAACAATAACATAATCTCTCAAAGTGTAGCAACAACAATTTGAGCACTATCCAATCCATATGCTAGTGCATGGGCGTTAAAATCTTTGGCCTTCACCATCCTAACAATTAATATCCTGCAGGACTATTAGGAAAACCACTAGCAAGCACCATGATCCACATGTACATCAACAACAAAACGAACTTATATCATCATCATAACAATATGTCATCGAAGTAACAAAAAATACATCCTTGTCATATAATGTAATAGGTAACTCATCACTGTAATTGATTTGTACCAATCAATCACAATGCAATGACAACGTTGACACAATTTGCATTTTACAGAAACGCTGAAATGCAACATTCTCCTGGCAAGTAAGCTATGCGTTATTGTAACAAAATTTCAACTAGTTTTTCTTTAATGCAACGATGTGAACACATTAATATATTAAAACATTTCAACTAGTTTTTCTTTAAAACATTTAAATACACACATTAATATATTAAAATATTTTTATTTCTTTGTTAATTAAGTTCAACATATTAACATATTTCTTTTATTTGTTAATTAAATATAATTTTTGAAATATTAATATAAATTATTATCAATTAAATAATTCATAGATTTTAACAATCATATTTTAATATGATATACATATAAATTTGATAATTTTATTAATAAAAATAAAATTACAATATAATAAAATAAAATGGATAAAATTATTATAATTATTTTCTAATTAATTAATTTTAAATTTTAATGGCATTAAAATTTGTCACTTATTACAGAGACTCAGTGAAAAAAAATAGTACAGAGACTCAATGAAATGTTGTCTCGCAATCGCAAAGATAAACAACACTGGGAAAGCAAATAAATAAAATCCTATGATTAATTACGAGGAGAACGGTGGTAAGAGAGTAACAGGGGGAGTGAGCGGGCCATTGGTGGAAACATGCACATTTTTGGAGATAGCAGTGGCAGTGTCTCCGTTATTCAAATGAAGGTTTATACCCTCCATCACAACCTTTGTACACGGAACAGTGGCGCTACACGCAATTTTTATTGCTTCTTTCGTTGCCAACGTGCCGGTGATGTCTCTGTACGTCACGTTGTTCACTTGAACAGCTGAAGCTTGTATGTATTCAATAACTCAATACCCAATTTGGAAATTCAATACCCAATTTTCGAACGCCAAAAAGGTGGCGAGCAAAGTGTACTTACCTGATCGTGGCTGCATGGTGTTGGAGAGTCACAGTAATATTGGTCGATAATAATGGGATTCGAGACATTGGTCATGCTCACATGTTGGAAAATTATGCCTTGGGCATACCCAGAACCCCCCTGTATGAGCGAAAGTTGATGTTAGAACCAGAGGAGTATATGTAATTTATGAATCACGATTGAATAAATTAGAAGCATTGTGATGATGCATTAAGATTTAATATCGGAATTACCTGCCATGTTTTTATTCGTACTCCATTTTGTGTGCCTGCACTCAGAGAAGCTCCATTAACAATTACGTCTGAAACGACATCTTTTGCATTATTTTTGCCGAGACTTCCAACACTGCAGTGCTCACATATTAACATTAACAAGTTACACATCATTGGCAGTTCCTTCCTGTCTGCAATATAATTTCGATGGATATTAAGCTAGGGCACGTCCTTACCTTATTCCGTGTCCGGGTCCACAAATTAGTTTGTTGATTTGGATATCTGAGCTTCCTGTAACTATTGAAACACAATCATCTCCTGTATAGTTTCATAAGATTTTAATTATCAAGATCTTGTACTTTTCTACATAACAGTCAATTGTAATACAAAAGACGAAAAGTAGAGCATACATATATTAAGAGTTATGGAAACCAATAATTACCAGTTGCAATTGTGCAATTCTGAATGACAACATGTTGGGAAGTAGAGACGTGAATTCCGTCCGTATTTGGACTGTCACCAGCAGCAACAATTTGCATGTTTTCTAGTTGAACGTTTGTTGAACGATATATTTCGACATGAATTTTTTGACTATTCTGGAACGTCAGATCTCTCAAATGTACATTTGAGCTAGAGTCCACCACGAATGCCTGTATTCAATTTTACGTTAGAAGCTATGAAATGAAAGTAACATAATACTTTTAGTAATTTGGAAGAAATCAAGTCAGAGAAATGGAGTTGGAATGTTTCCGCTAGCTTACAGTTGGGGCAGCGTGGCAGCTCTGTGAAACAGTACAAAATATAAATGATTAATGTCAATAATGATATGAGATATTAGAAATGTAGCTATTTATTTTGGTGGCTATTATAGCTATACTCATCATGGAATTATAGCTATACTCATCATGGAATTATAGCTATTTATTTTGCTGTGTCTTACTTGTCTTGGGTCCTTCTTGCAAGAGGCTTCCCACCATTTCTGGCCTGAACCATCAATAATGCCTCCACCATTGATGGTTAGTCCTTGCACATTCGAGAATTTGATCCATACCGTGCGCTCTTGAGGAGTCCAGCTAGAGGGATCGGGTGGAGCAACTATTCTTCCTGATATCTATTCAGTGTTTAATATAATTATATGACCACATGAATTTGTTTAGCATATGCACATTTTCAAATGTTATATATGTTGCAAAATCTGAGGATGTTGATTATTACCTAGGCAGTCAAATCAGGAGTATTGCAAGGACCACTGAAAATTATCGGTTTAACCACAAAAACAGAACTCGAGCTGCTCGCGCATGCTGCACTCCAAGCTGCCAAGAAGGCCTGGTCATCACAAAGATACGGTTAATATAATTTTATTAAGAGATCATTGTGGACTCCAATTAATACAACTTAAGCCACTTTCTCCTATCCTTCAAGATGATTTAAACGCATCAGCTGTAGCCTGCGAGTGAGTAAATAATAAATATGAAAATATATATATTCAACTTTACCTGACTGTCGTTGGAGACGCCATTTCCTTGGGCTCCATAACTATCCACGCTAAACATTGCGCCACCGTTGAGTGGGGTATTCGCCTCAACATCCAAAGATTTTATAAGACGACCTTCTGCTTTCCTACGGTCAGAGTTAAAGCTGATCAATCTGTAATATCCCAAGGATCAAAATTTTAAATAAATCAACAATATAGTGTTCCAACTAAAATAATTGTGATAAAAAACACAGAACACAACACATATAAGAAATTGAAGCCCAATTGTGAATCCTGAATGGATCCACCACATAAACATTACCGCAGGTTTTCGTCTCGGGATCAATAAAAGAACTTGCCAGGCCAGGTTCTCAACCCACACATAATAAAATAGATAATCCAGAATGCCCTAAATGCCTAGCTTCTCTCCCCTTTTATAGGCTTGATGGGTCAATACCAATTTTACGGGTCCAATACCATGGGTCATTTTAAGCAGGAAAATACCATCGATAAATTCATGGGTCCATGCAACGGGTTAATACCATCCATGACAGGATAAAAAAAAAAAAGGAGATATTACAAATCCTCCCACCCAAAGATTGCTTGTCCTCTAGCAATCCACTTCTATCCACAACAGAAGCATTTGTACATTGATACCAGGGTCCCATACAACCTGATGTATTGTTCCATCCCTCCATCTTGAATGGTCTTGAATGGATCCTTCGATACTTGGATCCCAAAAAATCCTCTGACCAATCCTTCTAGGAATAGTCTGCAGATCCCAAACAGTCCTTTGTCCAATCATTTCCCCAGTGAGTTCCCTGGTTGTCACCACCTAAATCCTGGGACCTGTGGGTTATGGTACCATTTCAACCCTCCATCGCTATCTGCACCAAGTGGTTCAAGCTGTAATTTTTCCTTTGCTATGGGTATCCTCCAAATAATCAACCCATCAATAGAATACCAACTCATAATCTCTCGCCAATCCATACTTGGGGAGGGATGAATATCTGCAAATCTACTATGTTAATGTTATTTGATGCTCAATTCATGCTTCTCTACTTGGTTACCCAACATGATGCAATTGGAGAACTCTTCCCTTCTCTTCCCAATGTATAAAGGTGGGTTGTTGGTAGTGTTGCAAGAATTATCTATGTACTCCTGTAGAGGGTTGCTCTGGAACTCCCAATCGTACTCCTCTTGCTGCCTTATGATGGATTTGAGTCGTTCTTCAATAATAGACAACTTGTTCTTTGATTCGGCACATACCCCTATGAGTTCCTCAATTTTTCTGTTCTCCTGTAAGGCAATGTCTCGAACTGTCTAGACTTTCTTCTTCAACAACATAAGATCTGTCTTGAAATGCTTGATCCTTTCTCGAAAGTCTTCTACTGGAAATTCTAGTGTCGTGTTGACTGTCTCTGTATCTTTTTGCACCCGATGCCCAATGGCCACATCTTCAACTTGAGCCTTTGACCAATTCTCTAAGAATGGTACATTATGTTTGTCATGTTTCTCCTCATGATCATACTGATCATGCTGGTTCACTATGGTTGGATCCTCACTCAAATCTCCCAAGTCTCCTTCACCTGTGGAGATCATCTGTTCATCCCTTTCAACTATCAAACATAGATGCATTGGTGGAATTTTATCTATACTTGATTGTTCATATTCTTCATGAATATTCCCCTGGGGATCTACGAACTCCATTGTATAGGAATCAACCTCATCAATGGCATTAGGTAGAATTTCCTCATGAACTTCCAAATGTTTGTCGTCCTACAAGCCTCCTTGAATAATGTCATGATCTTGCTCACCATCCTGAAGATCAATAGACCCATCTACAAAATATTCCCCATTATTTGAAGTAATATCCTCTTCTTTTGTCTTTGTTGCCTTCTTCTTATCACCTGGACATGAATGGTTAAGGGCCAAGGTCCCTTGCAGATAAAGCATAGTCCTCTCCTCCTTAGTTTATTCTTGCTGCAGATTTCGTTATTGCTTTGATTATCATTTTGGTCTATAGAGATATGGCTACTTGGACCATATAACCTCACTAGTAAATCAAGAATTTTCTGGTTGTTTTTCAAAATTTCTTCAAGACGGTCCATCTTCTCCCATACCCAAACAGGAATATATTAATTTTTCATAGGAAGATTTTGTCAATCATGCCTTCAAATATTTTCACAAATTTAACCCACAGACTTATAAATGATTTTCCCTTCACTTATGTCTCCCAATAAAAAATGATTTACTAAAAAAATAAAAATCCAACTAGGGTGATAAATATCACCGAAGTGAGAAACACTGGCTAGGGTGAAAATAAATTTCAAGAAAGTTCATGTTGAAGTTAGGAAATTTGTGGCGGGATGCACGGCTACGTCTGTGTAATATCCCAAGGAATCAAAATTTTAAATAAATCAACAATCTAGTGTTTCAACTAAAATAATTGTGATAAAAAACATAGAACATAGCATATGAAAATTAAATACAGTCATTGACATCCGACAGGATCCCACCACCTTAAATTACCGCGGGGTTTTCGTCCCGGGATCAATAAAAGAACTAGCCAAGCCAGGTTCTGAACCCAAACATAATAAAATAGATAATCCAGAATGTCCTAAATGCCTAGCTTCTCTCCCCTTTTATAGGCTTGACGGGTCAATACCAACAATAGATACCATGGGTCAATACCATGGGAAAATACCATCAAGAAATGCCATGGATCAATACCATGGGTTAATTCTATCCACTTTGACAGGATCAAGAAAGGGGATATTACACAGAGTATATATATACAATCGTTCTTGTGTGGAAAAATGTGTACAGAAAAGAAGAAGGGTGACGCTGCATATTCGCGCCCACAGGCTGAGGTTTTCTATTATTCTCATGTAAGCCATGTTTGTATGTTGCACAGCGATAATCAATACAGAAAATGTAGAATATATCAGAAAATTAAAAGGAAATAAGATGCGAATTTTCTGATATTTCACAGATACATCATAGTCAAAGTGAATTTCAAACGATGCAACTTCATTCATATATATTCTATCTTAATAACTTTGTATAAACTATAAAATTAGGCCGACTTTGTTAGCCCAAATGAGTCTTTGTATTAAATATAAAATTAGGCCGACTTTGTTAGCCCAAAGACAAAAAATCCATAGAGACGGATCCTAAATTAGGAGTCCTAAATGACAAAACCCATAGAGATGGATCCTCAATTAGGTACTTAATGACAAAATCTTCATTAATCCATAGAGATGGATTCTCAAAGCTAAGAAGGAATGGTCAATTCTGGGTATAACCCAACTTTCGATTGGATGGTTTGGCTTGAATACATAAAATGAGGTTTGCCTTTACTACATAAAATTCAGATGGTTAAATTCAGTGCCAAATGAAATCCTTATCATGTTTATTTGTTTTTTTTTGTTAACTAGTAAAAATCCCAAGGAACATGCTATGAAATTTTGGGATGCCAAAGTAACTACTATAGTGTGCTTCTCTAGAGAACCAAGCTTAGGTAAGACCATGAGCTACACACATTCGGTGATTGTCTAACCAACCATCTGGATTTTATAATCTATGAAAGAGATTTTAATGGAAATACAATTTTAATACATAAGGTGGGGAATAAAGATTGTAAACATAGATATTGTAAATGAGTCTCGTAGCACTAACACTTACAATACGGTACCCAAAAAGGTGTCCTTTGTATTCTTTATATGTGATGATACACTAAGAAGCATTGGTCTTAATCTTAAACTAGCTAAGGGTTCAATAGTAGAAAATAATTTCTTAATACAAGGTGACCTTAAGCTAGGTAAACATGTGTCGTGCTTTTAGTGTCCATTTCAAAATATTTTGCTTGGAGCATTAACAAAGAGAGTGTTTAAAATGAGAAAAATGTCTTATGGTTTTTTTTTTTTTTTTTTGTAATAATTCATATAACCTACAAAAAAAATTCAAAGTTGTGGCTAAGGTGAGCATGGGGAATTGAAAAAGAGCTAGAGCTTTCTTATATGCCTTTTGAAAGGCCCTAATACCTTGAGATCTACTAGGCCTTTCAAAAGGCCTATATAGGATTAAATGGAAAATCTACTCGGGTGGATCTTGTGTCCAAGGTTCATCTCGCATTTATCTAAGGTACCACAGACAAAATTTTCCATGTCCTCGGAAAGAATAATGTCTCCTCTTCATTCAAACCCTTGTATACTATTAAAAATTCTCTTAGATCTGTCAAGGACCCTATCAACCCAAAGGACATGAAGGGTGTTTACATGGTTCCTTGTTTCTGTGGCACACCCTACATTGGTGAAATACCTAATGGGTCTCTCACTCATATATATATATATATATATATATATATATATAGAGAGAGAGAGAGAGAGAGAGAGAGAGAGAGAGATAATTACATCTTTCAACTATTACAATATTCTATCTAACAAATTCTATCAATAAAACAAAAAGATTCAATTAGCCACAAGAAATCTAGAATTGTTGAGAAAAAAAATGGAATTGCTTTACTCTTTTTCCTCTTTGATAAACTCTTTGGAATACCACCTTGTTATGCGAGATTTACAATTACAGACAAAAGTATATCCCCTAGGTCTGGTGGCTAACCTAGAACAATAGACAGATAAAGAACACAATGATTTCCTTAAACTAAATAAATGATGGAATGAAGCCTAACTGGTATCTGTCGTATGCTTCACTCCTTCTTTAGCTTGAATGCTCCAATTCGAGCTTTGATTGCCAAAATTAGAACCTGCAAACACAAGCCAAGAAAATACGGGATCTATGCATGAGCATCTAAGTACTTTATTCAATAGATCAACATGGTATTAAAATACATGAAATAATGAAATCATATATATAGGAAAACATAAAATTCTTTGCATTAATATAAGTGGAAGGAGTTACAACCATAAATATATGTTGATCTTGTAGAAGAGCTCCTCCAGTCTCACTTTTCCTTTCCTTGTCACAATTTGCATCTCCAATCACCCTAAATGAATGAAACGAAGTCTCTCACAACTATAACATAAGGGTAAAAACACTCTCCAAAAGATAACCTCTTGCATATGTAAGGTTGTAAATATATAGAGGAGTGGGGTAAGTTGGGAGTTCTTATCCTTTTACCAATCTAGGGCTTTAGATCCACCTTTGATATGAGGATGGGATCAAAGGATAAGGGATGAAAACTCCAAAGGAGGGTAATATAGGATCCGAATGTTTTATCTGAGTTAAATGGTTACAATAGATCCTAGAAGCTTATAGAAATGGAGGCTCCGATATTCTCTCTCTTTTTCCCGAATTTCTAGAACCAATGTAGGTGCAATGGGGAGCAACATGTAGGTGATTAAGGTAGGCCATAGTGGAGAAACATGTAGGTGAACGCAGTCCAACAAGAGGCCAGGGAGTGTTAGTCTTAAAACTGGCTCAGATGATGCAATTTTAGGTAGAAACTCTAGGAAATGAAAGAGGCATGCATAGGATTTTTGAAATGATGATGACAAGAGGGAATAGGAAGAGAATGAAACAAGATCCCTTACATAAGAAATTCTAAAACCCCAATCAAGTTAAAAATTTCCAACTATCTCTTTGTCTTTTTCCATTCGAAAACCATTTTCATAATTTAACCATATCACAAGTTAAATCCTGAAATTGTTTTTGAGTTGTTTATTAAGCTTGTTTTCCCAATGTCCATTGATTTTTCTCCTTAGCTTGGATCATTGACTTCTGGATTAGTAATGTTATGCTTAATCCAAGCAAATCAATTCAATTTCCATGCAAAATTACCATGAAATTCCCATAAATAGTTTGGAACATTTGTCCAAGAATGTAAAATTTCTAGGATGGGAATTAATAGGCTAGATGTGCTCTCGAGTAGATTCCATTTGGAATTCTCGGAGTTCACAATGAAATTCACTCTAAATTTTTTATGACATGGGATATTATCTCCCATGGGTGTAGTAGGGAGATATGCTAGTGTTCATATACTCCATCTCTCTGCAATACTTTCGACTTGTTGTGAAAAGGCAATGCCCCTCTTGGGCTCCTCCCTTGGCTATTTATGTTGTAATCCTTTATTTCTCTCTCTCTCTCTACGCACACACACACACACACACACACACACACACACACACACACACACTACACACTCTTATGTGTAATTTGAATATGAAACCCACTTATTTTGGTTTTAGTATTGAATATTCACATTATAAAACTTGTTATTAGATCTCAAGTATGTATATGAATGATATAACTATTTTTTTTTACAACATATGCATCTACACTAGAGCCCTAGTGGACTCCTATCATGGGGGAACACTTTAGGTTCTTTGAGCCCTATCACTCTTTGACCAGGACTATCTATTTATGTGGAATATGAGTAAGGCTTCATACCTGTTAGGGCCTACAACAACTAACCTAGGCACAATAAGAAGGCAACCAAGAACTTCAAATCATTGAAAGACAACTGCATGAAGAAAGAAAAACCCTAGATGGAGTAGAAGGCTATTAAAAATATATATAAGAATAAAAGAAGAACTGGACGAGAGATGTGCTTGACTGCTCAGATTGGTGCCTATGAGATGGATCAAGTCATTCTGGATCTAGGATCTGATGCAAATTTTCTACCAAAGTAGACTTGGAAACCCTTGGGAGAACCTAAGTTGGAATCATCTACTATCCAGCTATGCATGGAAAATTAGCAAAATATTATCCCATTAGGAAGACTCTCATAGGTTGTAGTAGATATTGAAAGAGTAAAGGTGTTCACAGACTTTGAAGTTATACATATTGTAGATGATACTGACCCCTATCTTGCATTTTTAAGTTTATGTTGGGCTATTTAAATGGATGAAATCACAAATTCTAAGCGCAAAAGTATGGTATTTGATAATAATGGAACCACAGTTGTGGTTACCTTAGATCCTTCAGAAGGAGAAAGACACACAGAGTTGGTGTGCGCAGATGATGATGTCTATCATATCTATATGTTGACTGAGTGAGATGAATATTGGATCAACTCAACAGCCGATGGAAGACTCAACTAGGAGAAGGATAGCTCTTGTTTTTCAGATTCAGATGAAGAACTAGAGAAATGAAAAAATTGGCTACATGAAGTATCTACGTTGTGCTGCAATCGGGTGACAAGAGCTCTTCGATGCATATCCTCATAGGTATGAGAATTTCCTTATTATGATGGTTTGACTAATGTTAACATGTTTTTAGGAGAAATTGAAAAAATTGTTCCAAAAGCACAAATATTCCATGTAGTTGATATAGCACTACACTCAACCCCATCAGGTTAGTGGGAGACACAAACGGGAAACTTAGCTAACTAGGAAGAATGCACTCGCATGATGCGTCTCTGATTTGAGCATCCAAATACCAGAATGGAAGTGATCTATTCCGGAAAAGGTGATCCACACAAACATTTGGCTAAATGGACCGAAGCATGGGGTGCCAAGATGAGACCAGAATGGGTGCATATATTCATCCACACTTTAGGGGAAGGTGCCTACGGACTTGTATCCGAAAACTGAGCTACGATGAGGAACCAATGAATGGAATGTGCTGAAAGAAAGTTTTATATTAACCTTTAGTTTTGAAAGTGGGTTCAAATGCTTGGGAAAAGCATTGCAGGATATTCCGGAGGTAATCTTTGACACCACAAAACCGAAGGTGGAGCGCAACTTGCCAACATGGGATGCACAGATGATGAACATTGTCAATTGCCGAAATTTATGAGTTGAAGATAATGAGGAAGATCCAAGGAGCATTATGATCCCTAAATCTGAAGAACAACGCATAGTTTCTAGGCCTTCAAGTGAGTCACTAGATGTAACTAAGCCTATGAATATTCGGTAGGTTAACATTGGTTTAGAGTAATAGCTAAAATTAACGAAGATGAAGGATCACTGGGATGATGATATGATGGGAAAGGTCGTCAAATGATTAATTGAATATCAGGACATGTTTCCTGAAAATTTTTCTAAGTTGAATGGGATAATAGGAGATCTTGGGGTGATAAATATTACCTTGAAATCGAATGCGAGACCTGTGAAGTAGAGCCCATATATGTTGAATCCCAAATATAAGCAAAAATTCAAAGAGGAAATGGAAAAAATGGTTGCTACAGGAATCCTAGAGCCAATGGAAGAATATGATTGGGTGAGTCCTATGGTGGTGCAGGACAAGAAAAATGAAGGAGAAATACGGATTTGTGTGGATCTGCGCAAATTGAATGATGCTTGCATACATGACCCATTCCCAACCCCATTTTTTGATGAAATCCTAGACAATGTAGGAGGGCAGGAGGCCTACTCATTTACAAATGGTTGCTGAGGATATCACTAGATCATAATCGCGCAGGAAGACAGAAGTAAGACAACTTTTGCGATAGAATGGGGATCCTTTTAGTATATAGTCATGCCATTCGGTCTGAAGAATGCGCCAGCTATCTTCTCGCATGTGGTAGTAGCTGCGTTGAAAGAATACATCCACAAGTTCTTAGAAGTATACTTTGATGACTTTACTGTCTTTGGGTGGTTGAAGAAGCATGTATCAAGTTTGCGCCTAATGCTGGACACTTGTCGGAAGTATCAGATCTCACTTAATCTAAAAAAGTGCATCTATTGTGTGCCATTCAGGATCTTTCTAGGAAATATTTTTTGTTAGCAAGGATTGATGATGGATCCCGCAAATATTGATGTTATTGGCAACCTTGCAGCTCCTGCAAATGTGAAAAAATTGCACTCAATTTTGGGGCATATAGCATATTACCAGAAATTCATTCCAATTTAAGCACCAATCACTACGCCCATGGAGAATTTTATGAAGAAAGATGCCTCATTTTTTTGGGATGAAGGAAGCTAAAAAAGTTTTGAATTTCTTAAGGAAAATATGGTCACTGCACCCATATTGGTCTTTCTAGATTGGAAAAAGGTATTTGATGTGCATGTTTATGCCTCTTGCATCGGGCTAGGAGCTATTTTAGTGCATCCAGGAGTCGGGGAGATTTAGTACCCTATTTCATTTTCAAGTAGGAAGTTATCAATCGCGGAACGTAATTACTCGACCACAAAGAGGGAAGGATTGGATATGGTCTATGCGTTGCAGAAATTTTGTCACTATCTATTTGGAGGCCAGTTTAAGATGTTTACTGACCATTCTGCACTGAAGTACCTGGTCAATAAGCTTGTGTTGGAGGGGAAGATCTGTAAATGGTTTATGTTATTTCAGGACTATGACTTTAAAGTAATTTTGAAACCTGGGAGACTAAATGCTAGGCCAGATCATCTGTCGCGCATTGAAAGTGGAGAAGAGCCTACTAGCTTGGAAGATGGTTTACTAGATGCACAGTTATTTGATATAAAGGAAGTGGGTGATCATTTTGCGGATATTATTCATTTATTGACCATTGGAAGTGCGCCCACGGAGTTTACACTGTAAAAAAATAAATATTTGGTCGTGCGCGCTACCAATTTTACTCTAATTTCCAGTCAGATGTACAAGATGGGTGTAGATGAAGTCCTTTGAAGGTATATGTTGGAATTTGAAAGACGAGATATCTTAGCTAAGGCTCATGGAGGGGTTGAAGGAGGTCACTATGCAAGGAAAGAAACTGCGCAGAAGATATTACAAGCTAGTTTATGGTGGTCCATGGTGCACAACAACACACATGCGTATTACTGTGATTGTGATGTATATTACTGTGATTGTGATGTATGCCAAAGGACAGGGAAATCGTCGCCCAGAGATGAGAAGTCGTCGTACCCACAAATGGATTTGCAAGCTTTTGACAAATGTGCCATTGATTTTTTCAAACCTATTGACCCTATAGGAAATAAGAAATGTGTACATTACATATTCATTGCGATAGACTATGTAACCAGATGGGTTGAAGCTAAGCCCGTGAAGGATTGTAGTGCAGATACATCTATGTACTTCATCTTTGAGAAAATATTGACTTGGTTTGGGTGCCCTAAGATTTTGATGAGCAACCGGGGTATGCACTTTGTAAATGAAACTATTGAAGCTTTGACGGAAGAATTCCATATTCATCATCAGAAGAGTACTCCATATCACCCATAGGTGAATGGTGTATTGGAAGCTTTTAATAAGATATTGGAGTCTGCGCTCACTAAGATCTACAATTCTAATCGAAATGATTGGGATGTGCACATACTTGTTTTTCTTTGGGCATATAGAACCACATGAATGAAGCTGACCAGAAAGACACCATTTAGGATGGTGTATGGACAAGAAGTTGTTATTCCGATGGAGTATATTGTCCCAAGTTTGCGCATTTGAGTGTTCACTAATATGGAAGAGCATGATATTATAGAAGAGTGATTGTCGCAGTTTGTCACGCTGGAAGAAGACCGATTCATAGTAGGTTTCCATCAGCAAGTGAAAAATGTGCATGAAAAGGCATGGCATGGAATGCATATTAGACAAAAGGTCTTTAAGGAAGAGGATTTGGTTTTGTTGTATGACAGCAAGTTGGTGCGCCAACCAGGGAGGTTCAAAATGCATTAGCTCATGCCATATGTTGCCAAAGAAATTACAAACGGAGGTGTGGTATGCCTGTCCACAATAAGCGAAGAAAAAATTCCTGCGTATGTCAATGGAAGTCGATTGAAACCATATAGGGATGACCCTCTCCCTGCACGCACAAAATGACTATATTTCTAGAAATATGGATCTATGTAGCAAGGATGGAGAATGCGTAGAGAGGTGTGACACGTGCGCAGTAGCTGCGCGAAGAGGTTGAATGTGTCACAGAGGTACCAGAATATAGTTGTTGGAACAGTAAATCTGGACAAGACAACCTTCTTACCATTTGGAGGAGTGGCTAAATTGCATTTAAGGAGGAGATTATGTGAGATTTGGAGCCGTTTTAGCATTTGTGGGGCTACATTAATGAACAAAAGATCTTTTAAGACGCGTGTACACTATAAATATGACCGAAGGGGTCCCATTATTTCCCTTTTCTTTCTATGCTATTTTTGTGAAATTTTCTCTCGACCCTCTCAAGATTTTCCAAAGCTTATGTTTGGCTATGATTTTCCCTTTGAGCAGGAGCTGCACCACCAAGTTTTGATTCCACCAAGCGTGACTGCCACCAAGTCTACCCCCTATTAGTCATCAGTAATTTTTACTATCCGCAGATGACTAAATGTCAGTCCTATATTTCTAAAAACAAGTTTCATGACTATTGTGAGTTTTAGAAATCTCACTGCCTTCATTATCCTTAGGATAATTTTTTTATTGTTTTACTGCTCTACCATGTCATGATCAGCCTACCACTCCCAGAAGACCCATCATGGGCTCATGCCACTCATCTTCACTATGTTTTGCCACATTTTACCATAGAAATCAGTTTTTCCTTGCCTAACCCCTCCACTTGCCACGTAGGGTCACCAATCAAATTACTCCTTCCTGTGTTTGCTAAAGAGCCTCCCACTAGGTCACTAGGGTTTCATAGGGTGTAGGATTTCTTTGATTTTCTAAAGCATTATTTTTATGAGCCAAAGGTTGCATCAAATGTGAAAGAAGGTCAAGCAACTATTTGTCCAAACTAGATCAAAAATACCTTCAAGAAGGATTACTTTGCCAAAGACAACATTCAACAAGAGGATAACTGTGCATCTTAAACATTTCTGCAAGAATGATTGAGATAGCTATCATACGAAGAAATATGTAATGTAAGAGGCCAACTCCTCACTAAAGGACAGTCGCAACAAATAAGAGGAAGCATACCGAAGTTCAAAGAGAATTAGGGTTTTTAGGACTAATTGGCTAAACAATATTTTCAACCAAGAAGTGAATGCAGAAAACCACAAGGACAGAGGTACATCAGCAAAACTAAGCATGAATTGAAGATTTATTGAAATTATAAATGAATATGAGAAGCCTCCATGATGACAATAGGAAGATAGTTTGAATAAGCTCTTGAAGGTGACCTCCAAGGTTTTCCAAGGTAACCATGCTTCACTACATCAAAGGGAGGAAAATGCAAAGAGTATCAATGTGAGGGAAATCAAGCCTCCATTTTCAGTCATAACCCTCTAAATGGTCAAGAAGGCATATGGTTAAGCTTCAAAATGGAAAACCAAGCTAATCATGAGTTTACTATTGAGTAACCAAGGTTGTCAAACTCCAATAATGACAAAGGGGACAAAAAGAATTGTGTCATGGCACCTGCAACAAAACAGAAGTGGAAAAAAGAAGTTAGCATACATGGTAATGAAAGTTGTGACACTTTTCAAAAGTGGATTTATTACACCTCTATAAAATTAGTGAGAGGGGAAGAAACCATGTTTTCATATCACCCACACTCATAAATCCCAAAGGGAGGGAAAAACATGATTACCAAAATCCACAATGCAGGCAATTTTAAGGTTTTGATATGATAAAATGGGTAAAAGAAAGTGTTGAAAGCATCAAAAGGCCAAATGGAATCAAGTTTCAGCATGTCAATAACCTAAAAATAAAAAAACAAGGATGATTAGAAAGGGAAAAACCCATTTGAATGGTTTTAAGTCATATCTTGTAAAATGTCAAAAGAATATCAGCGAAGTGATAAAAAGATCAAAAAACATTAGGATGTGGGTTTGTATGAGATAAATGTATGTTCCATAAGACTATAGAAGCCAATTTTCTTATCACTCAGCGCCATTTTTTCACTTCCAAAAGAGAGTGAGAAGCCTTCAAAATAAATTCCCACATTCTAGAAAACTTCGGGCAAGAAAAACCCTGTGCTATGCTCCTAGGACACTGTGCTACGTGCCTATTGCTGCCTTACTTCGAAAACTTAACAAAGTGTTGTGCGCCTGTGACCCAGTGCTGTGCATTCATCCTGTGCAGACCCAACAACCCGACAGAACCAGCGTGCATATCTAACCTGATAGGCCCGGGTGCTACGCCTTTGGCCCTACACGTAGAAGAGGCCCGATACGCCTAAACGCTAAGCATAGAGCATGTTTAGCAGCCAATCCGACAGCTCGTGCAGAGGCCCAACTGGCCTGGGCGCTATGAACACAGCATGTTCAGCAGCCAACCCGAAAGCTCGTGCAAAGGCTCGACTTGCATGGGTGCTATGCACAGAGCATGTTCAACAGCTAACCCGACAGCTCGTGCAGAGGCCCGACTGGTCTGGTGCTATGCGCTTGTGCTGCGCGTTCAGCTAGGAAGGTTTATTCAGCAGCTCAACCTCAAATTTTCTCAAAAAAATCCTCAAAGTCACCTCCAAAGGTTCCATAGCACCTCTTAGGGGTAAGTAAAAAGGCACCTCCTCCATTTCCTAAGTTCTTGTCATTTAAATTTAGAGGAAAAACCCTAGATTTCTCCATCAGTTTCAAAAATAAAAATTAGGGTTTTGGCCTTCAAGGCAAGAGTAAAAGAGAAAAATGTCAAGGGAAACTAATAGTGGAAATGGTGAGGGAGGCCAAGGGCCTAGAAGACAGCAGAAAAATGATGGAAGGGAAAATAAATTTGAGCCACTGAATACCAAGGAATTGATGGCCTCTCCTATGACAGTTGCATATTTCCAAGAGGTGGGTTTTTTTTACTTCTGTGAAAGCATACAACAAGCCCAGAGTCATCCTGAGTTGACTAGGCATTTCATTCTTAACCTTCATGACCATCAAGTAAACTTAGCAGGAGTGAACTTTGAGCTATCCATCAATACCATTTCTATGGCCACTGGGATACCTAGTATGGGAGAAAAGTGGTTCAAATAGGAAAATTTGGACCTGAGCCATTATCAACCCTTCTTGAAACCCATATACCAAGCTAATTGCAAATCCATTTTTCCATTTTCACATCTACTGGAGAGATATGCGCCCTTAACGAGAATCATCATGAAATACTTCACTTGTGAGGGTATGTTTTCTAGGCTTTATTCCTACCATATAAGATTTCTCATGCACTTCACTAGGGCCAAGCTGCTACATTTGCCCTATTATATTTATAGAAGTATTGATAATATATCATAAATTGTGCAAAAGAGACCTTCACAACAAATGCAAAGAATTTTTCACCATTCTATCATCAAGATGATTGTGTTGCATCAATTAGAGAAATAGGGTATCCCATGGGAAGTGTTCATTTCCCATGAAATTTTCACAAACCCATAGCCTCCTAATCAGCCAAATTTACCCTCATCATCTCATCCACCTCCCTGCACTCCTCCATCACCCCCCACTAACCATGAATCCTCATTTACACATGAATCCTCTCCTCAAGAAAACCTCCCTCCCTCACCTTCTCCTAAAGCATTAGATCAAGAAGATAACGATGATGAGGAAGAAGAGAATGATGATGAGGAAGAAGAGACAAATGATGAAGAGGAAGATCATGAGGAAGAGGAAAATTAAAATGAAGAAATTGGTGATGATGATGAAGAAACAGATAATAAAGAGGCAAATAATGATGATGCGAAAGAAGAGATAGATAATGAATAAGAGGATATTTTACAGCAAAATGACAATGATGAAAAGGAAGAGGATGATGAAGAAGAGGAAGAGGATCATGAAGAAGAGGAAATTGATGGTGAAGAAGAGGATGATGATGAAGAAGATACAGAGACAGAAAATGATCAAGAAGAAGGCAGTGAATAGGGAAGTGATGAAAAGAACAGTGACAAAGAGGTCAACAATGGAAGAGGATGACAATGATAAAGATGACGAAAATGAGGAAAGTGTAGAAGCTAAAGGAAACATAGATAAATATAATGACAGTGAGGAAAGTGCAGAAGCTAAATGCAACATAGATGAAAATGAAAACAATGAGGACAGTAAAGAGGTTGAGGAAAATGAAGATGAAAATGCACAAACAGTAATGAAGAAACTGATAAAGACAACTGTAACAGTGGCTACACAGATAATTATAATGTCCATGATATTGTTGCAAACACAAAGAACAGTGATGAAAAATACACCATGACGATTGATATCCCTAATAATGATGACAATAGTGATACTATGAACCAAAAATTTAGTCAAGAGGTTGATCATAGTGGTGAAGATCACAACAGTAATGTTAGCATGGAGGAAAATGAAAATGAGTCTCAAGAGGGTAGTCAAGAACATAGTGTAGAAGACATAAATGTAGAGATCATTGATGAAAAGAAAGACAGTCTTGAGATTAGCCATGGTGAGGGTATTCTAGTAGAAAAATTTGAGTATTTCCCTCTCACATATCAAAAATGGCGAAGGCTTATGTTTTCTACCTCCAAAAGGCAAGGGACCATGCCATCCACCTTAGCTCAGCCACTAGACAAAGGGAAACAGAAGGTAAAGGAAGAAGAAGAAGATCATGAGGTTGAGAGGGAGTTTCAGATCATTCAGGTGGACAATGATGAGGAGAATGAAGCAAGGATCACAAAATTGATCCTCCAAAACAGAAATGCACAAATTGAAGACCTCCAAGCACATTTGGATAGGGCCAAGAGTGTGAATGATGCCCTTGACTTGGAGAACAGTCAGCTAGGAGTGCAAATTGCTATTTATGAGGCTAGATCCATCAAGGCCCGGAAAGAAGCCCAAAATTCATAGGTAAAAAAATAAGAGTTCAAGGGCACTTATGAAGAGAGTGAGGATGAGGAAGGAAAATATAGGAGGAGACCTTGAACCGTGGGGTTGAAGAAGGCATTGGCAAAGCAAAGGGAACAAGAATCAACCCTAACAGAACAAATCCCTTTAGATGAGATTTTTGCCATGGAGATAGCACATGATCGGGAGCCTTGGTTGGAAAGAGCCAACATACATTTGGAGGCTAAATTGAAGAAAGAAAATCGGAATATTGATCTCCAAATAAGGATGACTAAACATTATGCCCGAAGAAACCAAATTGCAAGGGCTAAACTCAAGAAGGCTCAAACCAAGATCCAAGAAATAAAAGAGGAAAAAGGCCAACCTAACCTTTGAATCTTGGAATAAGATTCTCTACAGGTCTCCCAAAACCCATGAGGCACACTTCCACCAAATTTGGGAGAATGTTGATAAATTTTTGCTTTTTGCTAATTTGGAGGGCCAAGGGGGTAGCACCCATGGTGCTACACTTTTTCTCAGAGCATCCTTAGGAGGAAAGGCTTACATTTTTGGAGTAATTAGCTCAATTATAGCATGATCACATAGTTTCAGGTCAACTGGAGTTGTTTTGGTCCTCCAAAAGAGTCAAAAACACCCTAATTTTCACCTTTATGCTTAGTTTTCAGGATGGGTGTTGTGCCTTTACCAGCCTTGGAATTTTTTATTTTTGAATACGTTACAGGGGTCCAATCAGGAAACTGAGTGTATTTCTAGAAAATATACTCAACAAGCTTTCCAACAAGCCATCACGGTGCCTATTCCGACATTGGGAAGGCCTTCAAAACATTGTTGCAAGTTGACCCAATTTTCCTTCTCCCGTGCTATGCCCTTGTCATGGAAATTCATCCTAAAACTCAGTGCTGCACCCTTAATAGAGGAAAAGTCAAAAATGTATGCTTGGAAATTTTTAGGAGGCTTGGTAGAGCCCAAATGTAAATTTCTTTACTAAGAATGCCCAGAAAGATATTTTGTGCCTTGGGCCTTGCAAGGTCTCAAGGACATTTCTGAATAACCAATAGGCTTCTAGAGACTCTCTTAGGTTTTTATCCTCCTTGCTTGTTAAATAGAGCATTGAGGATTCATGTTTTATGGTTTTTGTTATGACTCTTGTGAGTAATACATAGTCTTTGGAGCTTGAAGAGAAATTGGTGTTGTGGAGCTTGTGAATGGCTTGTTTTGCTTATTGATGGAGAAGGCTTGCTTGCAGGATCCCTGAGCTGGGTTAATGGTGATGTGCTTCTATTCAGTTATTTTTTTCTTTTGTATCATTGTGTTTCATCCTTCTATATTGCAGTAGGACAAAATATTTAGACTAAGAAATGTTGTTTAGAGACACCTTAGCTCTGTTTACCCTTCACTGCTTCTTGTTTTCCTCTGTTAGGTCAGTTTAGAGAATTCTTAATTTCTCTCTAGACCCACCCAAGCTTGTTTATCTTATGAATTTTTCAATACAGTAGATATCATAGATGATATATGGTAAGCCCTGATTGTTTGATATCACTAAAACACTGTTTTGAGGTCTCTCTTTGAAGTACCATTTTTTAGGTTTGCCAAAGACGCTATGTTTCGATCATACCCTTTGTCCATGCTTTAAAAATAGTTTCAAAGATATTTATAGCTATGATCAATGATGTATAGGAGTTCCCTCTTCCTTGATTAAATTTATGTGTTAATCTTAAATGTGTTCTAACCTTGAATGTGAAATCACTAGAAGTTAAATGAGTTTCTCGCCTTCTATATTTCATTGGATTGTTTGTCTGAAATGATTATTAGCTTGAGTTGAATCAAAGAGTTATTGGTATGCCCTGTCTATTGATTAATTATTTATGCTGAAATAAGGGTTAAGTCCCTTTTGTTTTAAGTATTTGACAAAGGATTCTTGAATACCCTTTGCCCTACTTTGTTCACAAACTTGATGTTCATTTCATTTCACCAAACCTTGAGAATCCATCTAACCATGCTAGATTTTCCCTGTGATGCTCCCCGATCCATTGTTGAACCTTCCATGACTTTTTGTAGACTCCATAGCCCAATGACTTGAAAATCTCTCATTCCATCTATTCTACTTGATCATCTACCCAACTTAAACAAACAAACAAGCCCTAAGCTTAACAACTAGCCTAAAATCAAACCCTAAAAGTAAACAAGTTCACATCCTTTGCAAAAAATAGAGAGAGCCATTTCTGAGTCTAGGAAGGCTAGGTCCTAGGACTCCAAAGACTGGCCTGATGTTACCCTGTGCATTTGGTCCGCCAATCTGTTAAATCATGGGACACTAACACCCCCTTTGTGATGCCAGTTGGAGAGATCCCTGCGCAGGCTGTTGAGACCGCTGCACCAACCCAAACTAAGTAGCAGTAGTCCTCGGGGTCCTAAACATCACCCCATAAGAAGACCCCAAAGCCGCGCTTAACTACTACAGAGCACCAGAAGAAGCCTATGGTGGACTTGCCTGAAACTCTATGGAGGAGGACGTCGTCGAGGTTGTAGATCCCATCTTGCGGTTTCTTGCATATGTCGCACCGTACAAAGCCTTTTTCAAGGTATCGAAGAATCTTGATAAGGTGCGTTCATATATCAATATGTCGTTGCTCCCTGAGAATGTACCTGTGGAAGGAAATATGTTTGCCAAAATTCTGCTGTTAAATATGGAGGAATGAGACCTGACAGACCAGAAGAAATTCCCAAAATGCATTCCCACTATGTACTTAGAACCGATCATCTATGACGGTGGGGTGATCAAGGCTGAGTCAAAGCCCTGGGCATTGGGTCCACAAAAATCAGGGTTGTTGAACCTATTACATATTCCACACTTCGGGTGCACCATAATTAATGACATATGCATGTGCTTACTGCTTGCCATGTTGCACAATGATAGTTTGTGGCTCCGAGAGTGCATCCCCATTGATGTCAATCTGATACATTGTATCACCAACTTTCCCATTCGGGTGGTAGACCCTATGGCAGCCTTTGGAGGAAAATTCCAGGAGAAGAAAGTTGCAGACAAAGTCAAGAAAGGCTATAAGATATTACGCAACACTCGAGGATTCCTTGTTAGAAAAATTAGTGACACTGCAGTACAATTTGGAACGATAATCCTCGCCTACAAGATGATGAGGAAGTGTCAGCCAAAGGAAGTCCCAACCCATGTATTTTCTTTAGCTGGGCAGTGCAAGAAGGGCGTACAGTATAACTGGGCTCAGTACCTATGCACAAAGTTCCTGGAGAATGTACGGGAGGCATAGGAGGAGGCAAAACATTTTTAATATCCCTGGTTATTACTCCTTATTTTGTTGATAAAAGGGAACACACCTCAAGATACACAATTCCAAAATATTTAACAAGACATGTGTGAAGACGTGCACTACGCAACCCTTTGGAGTTCGAAGATCCTAGCCAAATTCACGAAAAATAAGATTTTCTGGGTGTTGCTTGACTTTGCACTATTCCAGGCCATTCAGTCAAAGCCAAGGTTATCACCAACCTTGTATGATCAATATAAGTTGATTGCAGACTTCAAAGATACATTTCACAATATTAATATCCGTGCGAAGGGAAATATGGAGGGTGTTTGGTATGAACTATCATACCTAGTCATGTAGGATGACCTGGTGCGTGTCATAGTGGAGTGGCCACTTTCTTGGTTTGATTCACACACCATTAGGGGTTCCTCAGCATTAGTTTTGAAGACCATGACCAAGCCACGCACCACCAAAGATACATAGTAGAAAGGCAAGGATGTAGAAACAAAACCTGAGCTGACTATGACAAGAGAAACAATAGACATGGAGAAGAACGTTGCAGAGAATAATGGTGAAGGCACTGAGGGTCCTGAGATGCAAACTACTAAGGGCACTAAGCATGGGTCTTAGGCCATGGGAGGTCTGTGCAAGAAAAGGAAAGGGTCCAAATTCGCAGGAACAGAGGACCTCACCTTCACGAAGGATGACCTCATGGAGATTACGAACATAGTCAAATAAAAAATGGAAGATATGTGGACCGACATGGAAGTGAAGTATAAATATGTGCTTAAGGGAGTATAGTCGGGTATCCAGGAACTCAAAATGCAAGCGAGCATGATACAAGCGAGTGTGAAGTAAGCGATCTAGCTACAAACAAGTGTGACAACTTCCAGCCTGGGGCAGACGAGTGTGCATGCCATCAACACGGTGCTACCATCTCTGAGGGATAGCCACCTGCTTCATATCCCTATGCCAACCATCATAGTGGAGCCACCTACTTTTCACACTTCCTTGAGAGCCTGATGAGAGATCAACATCGATCTTGTGGTGCTCCTCGGTGGAAATATCCATGTGATCCACAACATGATAGTGGATTAATTGGAGTACCTAGAGGACTGCACCTTCCACGTTGCAAATGAGTCTCAAAAGCAAGTAGCGGTGCTATAGTAGAAAAAACAGAAAATAGAAGAGGTGTGTTGCACAACTAAGGATTGATGCGTTGCATTGGAAGCTATGACTGACCAAATGTGTGGTAACCTACCAGAGGTCATTGTCCTTACATCAGCCGCACCAATAACAAAATTAGAGGGCCTGGATGTTGTGCTCAAGGCATCGCACAACAAGATTCAGACCGTCCAGGCCGAGTTCAAGCAACAGATTGCTGAGATGCAAATGAAGCTCTAGGCTAAGACACCGCCAGAGGTGAGAGTGCAGTGCGTAGTGGAGGTGAAGACTACCATGAACAATGTAGTAGCCAGAGTGATAGAATGTGGCATGTTATTGAATGAAGAAATGGGCGTTTGGATGGTTTTTCAGAACAACTCGATGGTCTAGCAGCTAAGAAATGAGTTGTGCATTAAGGAAAAATAGTTTATAGATATTCAGATGGCAGTGCCCATTTTGGTGACAACGCAGAGGCTTGTTGGGTTACATGAATGCAAGGAAATTCAGACAGAAACCGAGGACCTACGCCACCGAGAGAAATTATTGTAAACCATGATGCAACCTTGGGCTGAGGAAGCCCTTCATTTGTCACAAACTCTTGATTGTGCCCTCAAAAGCCTCTAGAAAACACAATGAAGCATCAACTTAACAGTTGAGGGGCCGACGATAGAAAAATTGTTGATGAAGCATAGAGTGTTGCCGTGCAGAGCGTTGAAGTTATCTTCCCACTCCAGAGCTCCTTCAAAGCATTGAAGTTGAAGATGAAGGAAACCACCCCACAGTGACTCGGGATGAGTCACAAGATTGTGTTGGGGGCCTATTGGAGCGGGATCCCCTTAGGTGCATTTTTTGGGTTAATTTTGTCTAAGTTTTGTTGAACACGATGCGCACAAAGAGTCAAAGGGGCTTTGGGGTGGGTCAAAGTCCCTTATTCATTTTAATGGGTTTAAAGGGAAAAAACATGAGTCTCAAACCATTTCGATAGTATAAATATGTAAGGATCGAGCTAAGTAAAGATATCTTATGCATATAATGTATGGTTGTTGTTAATGTCTTGATCTAAGTATGGGTTTTTTGGTTATAAAGGCTCCTACTGGCTATGTGCGTGGAGACCTAAGTCCTGGCTATGTGCGAACTCTAGTAGATGTGTGCGTAGAAGGATTGAATGTACTGAAGTTGATAGATCTCTTAATAAAGAAGACAATTTTGGAAAACTTGGAATCTTATGTGATTCTTTGTATTGATTATTTGTTATTTACTTTAAGATATGAATATGTTTTGTGTTGCATATTTACTTCTGTTAATGGTTAATTGCTTCACAAATATTAGTGAATGAGTAGATCTGAATGAAGTATATTTAATTAGTGTGCGTAAAATATATTGAAGTATTCTCTGATAATTTGTGGAAGGGTTTGATCTGTTGACTGTGCATGCGCACATCTGTATATTATTTGCACTAAGTCTAATTAGGGCCCACGCATAAAAATCCTCCTCAAGGTGCGGATACCTAGTTCCAACGCCCCCCCATACTGCTTCGGGTGAGACTTTGATCTACACAAGAAAATCATTGTCGAAAGGGCCAATAGTTGGAGGGTTTTGTTGGTTATGCGATAACTTCGAACCTAGGTCAGGACCCCTCAAGCCAAAATTGGGTGGTCCATTCCCTGGCAAGGTTTCCTCACATCCGAAGGTCCCAAAAGCAAGGCATACCCCTATCTCAAAACCATCATATCGGTCGTAGGTTACTTATGGAAATAAATGGACACTATTGGGTGCCAATGTCCCACAATGTGATGCAGCCCAAGGCTGAAAACCCACAAATACACATATAAAATGTGTTTCAATTTGCTAACCCCAAATACATCTCAGTTAGGGGAACCTTCATAAGCAGAAGCTTTTTCCCTTTTACCAAACCTATGGTTAAAACAATACAATAAAACCCACTCATGAAGAATTTGAATCAACATTTGACTTTGTGTTAAGACCCAAAGTATCACACACACACACACACAGATATATATATATATATATATATATATGTAATGCCCCACACTTACCAAATCACATTTAAACAATGCTTATATGCGCTCACCAATCCCAATGTCAATAAACATTGGGATATATTCGGGCCCCCACTTATCATCTCATTTAATTCATTCAAAGGTTCGACTTTGTTTTAAAACCCAAAGCACCAGCATATATTAATGTTCGGTCCCACAACATATACAACTTACATATTCATTTGTAAGTTCAAATCTCCATAATTCACTTTAATGCTCCAGATCCAACAGACAACACATAACAAACTTGCATTTCATGTAACATACCTTTTTTAACACAATCGAGTCCACACTTTAATAACTCTTGCGCAACTTCCCACGCATCCACCGTTGGATCTCTAACGCCAATGATCGAATGATTATCGCGTTCAATCAACCCCCACATGCGAAATCAGTGGTTTTACGAGCGTGACGTGTCGCAATTTAATTTGATCTCATTCAAATGGAACAAAACTACTTACCTCCTTTGTGCTACGCGAAAACCATTCGTGGTTTTCAAAAACCACCTACACTGTTCATCCACTTGTGGTTCCAAAATGTGTATTTCACCACGCTTCCACGGTGCTTTGGTCCACCATTCTGCCTTTAATTCTTAACATTATCTCGTGTTTTCAGTCTCCATTCCAATGCGCCTTCAATTCATGGTTTCATTTGCATTCAACCTTCATTCCTTCTTACCCAAATTGCATTCAATTAACAGTTTTCCAAACCCTTATATTTGAATAAAATAAACCTCCATTTGAGTCAATCATCACCACGAACATCACGAATCCAATATCAATTCTTCACCTTGAAGAACCACTTTCAATTTGACTCAACTGAATGCAATTGAATCTCCTTTCTGACACTGATCCGAAATTTCTTACGCATTCCAAGATCAAACCTTAAGCATACTTTATATAGATTTGAAGGATCACCCTTTTTAATGGGTCAACATCGATCCATTCTGTGATCGATGGTAGCTCATTATTATTGATTCAAACCCAAGTTTGAATATCATTATCTCGCAATAGAATACTCTATTGTACTTCATTTCCCAATCTCTTGCATATAAACATGATGCCAAAATCCTATGTTCTATATACACATCATACTTCTATTCATCAAAATATACACACTCAATTCAACACCGAATTTCTTCATATATGTAAAACTCAAATAATTACAAAGGATTTCTTCCTCTCTGGCTTGATATTCAATCAATGGCCTTCTCCCTATTCTACAGCTCGTAGGCTTACAATCCAAACCCTATTTTCTTAATCCTACCTTTTCTATTTTTATGCCTTTGAGGCTTACAATTTATACAAAAGGTTCTGAAACTATTTTTGGTTTCATTTCCTCCATCTTCTAAATAAAATCATAAATATCCTCTAAGTCCTCACTTGACTCAAATAATCCCTAAGGATCCTCTTTCATCACAAAATCATGAAACCAACTCTAATTTAGGATTTATAATTAATTCCTAAATCTCTCAATCCCTATACACTCTCAACTAGCCTAATTCTCTCATTTTCTCCAACATTCGAGAACATTTACAAAATTCCTCACAATATTTAATTAATTCTCATTAAAATCACTCAAATCATTACATAAGAAACCAACTCCCTTGAAAACACAAAACCCCCAAGTCTATTAAAATACAAGGAATTTTCTTGAGCCTAATGCCCCAGCATTAGACTCCCAAGGTAAAAAATAATCATGATCTCCTGATCATGTGCTTTTAATATTTGTCTCCCGGATCCCATACTCTTTTTTGCTGCTATCCATAAGCTGCATTATTCTTCTGTTGTACTTCTCTAGGCTTCCATATTTTATTCTGCATCTTTCGCCTAGATATGCTTTCACATTCTGTTCTTGTTTTTCCTTTGCTTAAATCTTTTTGCTTTCTTGTTGTTGTCTTCCTTTGAGACACCTTCATCATCAATCTTCTTATGCTTTCAATTTCTATGTCCAGTTTATCTTCTATCTGGAAATTACTCTGCCTTTTGTTGCTGCTTTCAATTTCTGTTATTTTTATTGTTGCATATGTTGTCTTTGTTGTTGTTGTTGCCAATACTATTACTATTGTTTCTTTCGATGTTACTGCAGATGTTGCCACTAATACTGTTGCTACCTCCCAAACTTCCTGAATATCTTTGAAGATATCTCCCTCTACAAAATTCTTTGTCTGCTCACTACCTGCAAATTCACTTAAAAAAAATAAATTATCATTTGATTTTCTTCCTGCAGTAACATACTCATTCATTCTTCTTTGTATACTAGTAAGCATAATCAAATTTGACAAACTAGTATCTACTCCTATCTCTTCCACAACTTCAGGCATTTTCACTTCAGTGTCTGCAATTTCTTTCTCTTGTTCAAATGTTTCCAGCAAACATTTCAACCATTCCATTTGTACTTGTTTTATCTCAAACACATCATCAATATGCTGCAATGCATATCCTTCTTCTTCTTCTTTGACAATATTTAGTAATTTTCCATCACCTCCTTGATTGATTCTAGAAATTAATTCAACTTCTTCAAACATTGTATCTTCATCCTTTATCAGAATAGACTTTTGATTCTCCATCATTGTGACAGTTCTAAAAGAATGTCCTACAGTTTTCTCTTGGCCAATCAGACAAGCCAGCTCCTCTTTTTTATCAACAATGACAAGTTCCTTCATATGAGACATGATTGTCTCACCTTCCTTGGAATTTATGAGTTCCTTCTTCTGTAACAGTTCATATTCATTCAAGACAACTCCAAGAGATTGATTATCTTCTGCAACACCTGTAAACATAGTCATATTGTCAATTTCAAAATTACAATACCCAATGGTCTCATTTGATGATCCAGTCACCAAATATTCTTTTTGCAGTTCTAAGTCTCTTTCAAGACTTAGAAAATATTCACTGTCCTTCTTCTCATCTTCCAGGGTTGATCTCCATTGTACCAATCATCATGGTAGAATGATGATCCTTTACTATGTTTTCAGCTACAATAGTTTCCATTTCATTAGATTCTCTAACATTTTCCATTTGTTTTCCTTCTTTGCCTGCATAATTAACACATGAATTATCAGTTTAAAAATACAATGTTTCAATGTCTCTTGCTCCTCTGACAACATATCAATATGTTGTTTTGAGTTTTCTTCTAACTTCTTTGTCAGCACATCAGTATGCTGATTTAAATTCTCCATGAGACTGTCAGCTAGTCTCTCCTTCTCATCATCTGTTCATGAATTTCTCTCCGCTCTGGTTCACAATAATGAAATTCTTCAATTTGCTGAATCATTCTTAAATCATTATCCTCTGTTTCCTGACTGTCATTCATGAAAATTTTCCTTCCTTGCTTCCTCAGCAATTTATCCTGTGTATAGATCCTCTGTTTTTCCAATTATCTTCTCCGAAGATCTAATTTTCTATATAATTCAAGAATTTCAATTGGAGTAGAATTTGGAAACTTTACACAACTTTCCATACCTTCACTTGTTGTTGAACAATCATCAGATGGTCCTTTTTCCTTTGTTTAAATATTCTGCTGAATATTTTCATGAGACTCCTCTGTCTCCATTTCTTCTTGAGATCTTGCTATCTCAGCATCCTTATGAACAAAATTCAGATTCAAATTCTTCTCCTTAACAAACTCTAAAGCTTGTTCATCATCATGTGATGTACCTGCAATCATACACAATTCATTAGTTTTAAAAGCACAATATTTTTTAGTCTCATTTTCTTCTTCAAGCATTTCTCCTTGAACAGATTTGCATGTGGAATCTTCAAATTCCATCTTTGACTCAAAAAATATGAGTTCTTTCTTCCATAAGGAAATCTCCTTCTGCCTCCACTTCATTTGTAATGGTTTCCAAATTAATTTCCTTCCCTTCAGTGGAAAGATCCATCCTCCTCTCTGGTTTTCCTCTTCTTGTAGCCATTCCTTTAGTACCTCAAGTTGTACTTTCATCACTGCAATATATCTTTCTCTATTCTCATCATTCATCTTATTTCTTTGGAATCCTTTAGAACCTCTTCTTTGATCCTCCATGATCATATTCTTCATGAGATTCTCACTCATTATGAGTTGCAATAAGCCTCTGCAACAACAAGTCCTCCCTGTTGCCACTTACCTCACCAATCCCTTCTCTGGACTTGGTCTTTTGGCAAGCACTGGTTCTCTATCCCTGGAACCTCTTGAGCACTCTCTTCTGCTCTCTAGGCTTATATCCTCAACTTACCTTCTCTTGAGAACACTTCAGTTATCCTCCCTATCCAAACTTTAGCTATAATATTTAGGTTCACTGCCATCATCATCAAAATATTTGTCTTCATCTTGACTGCAACCAGAATTTTGCAATCACAATTTTTTAAATCGGATTAAAATTATCTCACCTTCAAGATCTTTGCATGACCTTGTTCTCTTCATTCACCTGTACTTGATTGGACTGTCTTAATTCATTTATGCAAATTCCTGTTCACTTCAATTCTGTGTATCTGCTACTTATTAGATTTAGAATCTGATCTCCTCTTATTTTTTCCATCACACATGCATTTAAAAAAAATACTTTAACTTTCAAAAGAGCTTTTCCTGCTTCGATACCACAAATGATGTAGCCCAAGGTTGCAAATCCAAAAATACACATATAAAATGTGTTTCAAATTTCTAACCCCAAATACATCTCAGTTAGGGGAACCTTCATAAGTGGAAGATTTTTCCCTTTTACCAAACCTATATTTAAAACCATACAAGAAAACCCACTCATGAAGAATTCGAATCAACATTCAACTTTATGTTAAGACCCAAAGTATCATCACACATATATATATGTAATGGCTCACACTTACCAAATCACATTTAAACAATGCTTATATGCGCTCACCAATCCCAATGTCAATAAACATTGGGATATATTCGGGCCCCCACTTTGTTGGGAAAAATACTGAGAGGGGGGGGGGGTGAATCAGTATTTAGAGCTGACTGGAAAACATTTTACTTTTTATGCATTTAATTCTTTACTTAGATTATTGCATCATTCATTCATCAGATGTTTAGTAAGCAGTAAGCATGAGCAGTAATAACAAAATCAACCATCACACACAAGCAACACACATGAACACCAATATTTAAGGTGGAAACCCAATTCGGGAGAAAACCATCGCTGCTGTCGTCTCTGTCTTCAATATTTATTATAAAGAAAACTTCTTACAATTTTGTACTAGCATAGACTTATACCAGCATGAAGGCACCAACCTGTAGAAGGCTACAACCTTCTCTCGTTCTCCATTCAATACTGGAAGGGAGCTCCAACCCCCTGATTTTAACACCAGCTTCTACTGGTAGAAAACTTCCACTCTCACACTGAAGGCTTCAACCCTCAGATTCACCAAATTTCTTCAATTTGTACATCAGACTCATAGCAGGTCTTCATCATTTATTTTGCAGATCTTCCTAGAGATTCATCATTTCTAGATCTAGAGATCTTGAACCTTCATCATATCCACAGGTGCATCATAGATTCAGATCTATCAGAGTTCAATCATGCAGATATCTCTTAAAGAGATTTATTCATTATCAATTCCTCTGCACCCCGCTTGTACTATAATTCTCCTCTCCTTATATATTTTTTTGCCTTTATTAAAACCATGAGTCAAAACCACCAAACCGCTGATGGTATTCCGAGATGGGATCAATTAGATAATCCAGCGGGGTCTACCCAAACCCCAAACAAATTCTCATTGTTCTATTTTCTTGGTCAGGCAATTAATTAAAGTAAGGCTTTTTAATATCTCAATCTGAGATTGAGATATTAATCCAATTCCTCCTTTTTTTATGAACTCCCCAAGGCATATATATATATATATATATATATTGACCCCAAGTTTATGTGCATATGTTAACCTACGTTTATTACATCATATGTCTCATATTTCACCAACTTCACATAATCAACTTCCTTTAGTAATGACCTTCATATGTCGACCCCCAGGTTTATACATTCCACCAACTTTGGAGTAAAAGTGATGGCCCAATTCTTTTATTCATAATTTATATTTAATTTAAAAAACCTTGGTTAGACTCGCAAATATTAATTTGAAAAGGCCCAATTAATATAATTTAAACTGGGCCCACATATATGATCAGCGACCCAATCAAATTCCCGCTCTGTACTTTGGTTAATATTCGCACATCTTCATCAAGCAATCACCGTCCAATGACTCCTTCCCAGATCAACGATGCTCAACAATTTTGCTGGGCATCCTGGGTCGAACAATAACGCATGATGGCGCACAGTGACAAGCGGTTTTGTGGAGTCGTACAGGGATGCGTGTCACCCGTTCTATGGAATCGCTTCCCAACTCGAAGAAACCACTTATCTCCGAAAGGCGGTGCGATATGGGCAATTTGGCTTTGTAAACCCGCTCGCAGTTTTAGAATAGTGTTCTATCAGAATTCAACCATATTTCAAATATAGTTCATTTATCCATCGGGTCTGGATTTTCCTCGCAATCGCAAATCTTTTAATAAACACTCCGCTGCACAGTTTTTCTCCGATGCGATTAAAACTAGAACTCAAACACTTATTAATCCTGGTTTATACGCCCATCGGGTCCAGGCTTCAATCGCACTCGCATCCTCTTGTTAACTTGTTTTGTTGGCCTTATATGCTCCGATGCAATAAGGGTCTTTGGCCTGGGTTACGATTCCTGGAATGTACTTATTTAGTGTATCAACCATCTGGGGTAGTAAACCTCAGAATAACGCCTCAACCTCTGCCTCTACTGCTCGATGCAATTCCTTTTATGCTGCCTTGATACCTCTCTTTACTGCCTCTGTGCCTCTGCTACAATACATTGCTTCCTCTGCTCCTTGACTGATGTGATAGTTGCCATCAAGGACAATCAGTTCAATATGATAGGATTTAAGAGACATATTGCTAACACACTTATCATCTCATTTCATTCATTCAAAAGTTTGACTTTGTTTTAAAACCCAAATCACTAGCATATATTAATGTTCAGTCCCACAGCATATACAACTTACATATTCATTTGTAAGTTCAAATCTCCATCGTCATTTTAATGCTCCATATCAGACGGACAACGCATAACAAACTTGCATTTCATTTAACATACCTTTTTAACATCGTCGGGTCCACACTTAAATAACTATTGCACAACTTCCCACACGTCCACTGTTGGATCTCTAGCGCCAATGATTGAACGGCTAACGCGTTCAATCAACCCCCTCACTTTATTACTCAAAAGTAACGAGAAATCAATGGTTTTATGAGCGTGATGTGTCTCAATTTAATTTGATCGCGTTGAAATGGAACAAAATTGCTTACCTCCTTTGTGCTACATGAAAACCATTCGTGGTTTTCAAAAACCACCTACATTGTTCATCCACTCGTGGTTCCAAAATGCGTATTTCACCACACTTCCACTGTGCTTTGGTCCACCATTCTGCCTTTAATTCTTAACATTATCTCATGTTTTCAGTATCCATTCTACTGCACCTTCAATTCACGGTTTCATTTGCATTCAACCTTCATTCCTTCTTACCCAAATTGCATTCAATTAACAAGTTTCCAAACCCTTATCTTTGAATAAAATAAACCTCCATTTGAGTCAACCATCACCACGAACATCACGAATCCAAAATCAATTCTTCACTTTGAAGAACCACTTTCAGTTTGACTCAACTGACTACAATTGAATCTCCTTTCTGACACTGATCCGAAATTTCTTATGCATTCCAAGATCAAACCCTAAGCATACTTTATATCGATTTGAAGGATCACTCTTTTTAATGGGTCACCATCGATACATTCTTTGGTTGATGGTAGCTCATTATTATTGATTCAAACCCAAGTTTGAATATCATTATCTCGCAATAGAATACTCTGTTGTACTTCATTTCCCAATCTCCTGCATATAAACATGATGCCAAAATCCTCTGTTCTATATACACATCATACTTCTATTCATCAAAATATATAGACTCAATTCAACACGGAATTTCTCCGTATATATAAAACTCAAATAATTACAAAGGATTTCTTCCTCTCTGGCATGATATTCAATCAGTGGCCTTCTCCCTATTCTACAGCCCATAGGCTTACAATCCAAACCCTATTTTCTCAATCCTACCTTTTCTATTTTTATGCCTTTGAGGCTTACAATTTATACAAAAGGTTCTAAAACTATTTCTGGTTTTAGTTCCTCCATCTTCTAAATAAAATCCTAAATATACTCTAAGTCCTCCTTTGACTCAAGGAATCCCTAAGGATCCCTTTTCATCACAAAATAATGAAACCAACTCTAATTTAGGATTTATAATTAATTTCTAAATCTCTCAATCCCTATACACTCTCAACTAGCCTAATTCTCTCATGTTCTCGAACATTTGAGAACGTTTACAAAATTCCTCACACTATTTAATTAATTCTCATTAAAATCACTCAAATCATTACATAAGAAACCAACTCCCTTGAAAACACAAAACCCCTAAGTCTATTAAAATACAAGGAATTGTCTTGAGCCTAATGCCCCTGCATCACAATGTCCCTTCTCTTGAAGTGTTTTACCAAAATACTCTTGCATGATCCAATTCAATTTTCTAAGTTGTTAAGACTCTTACATCTAGTTCTAAATGCCCAAACCAGGCAATCTCCATGCTTTCCTACATCAAGCACATAATTCCCAATAGACTCACCAAAAGGAATTGTAATAAATTCAAATCATACCTCATTGGTAACTCATCAATGAGGTGACATTTTCAATTTTTTTTTTAATTCCTACACAACAAGTCAAATTAGCTCATTTATCAAATCATCATGTATAAAAATATCACATCTGGTTATCTCAAAACCCAATCATCATAAATCATAATCTTCGATTATGTTGATAATTTTGAAATTAAAAACTAAATTTAATTTTTATACTTACCTTAAAATTGTTCTTTTATACTTCCTTTTCTCTTTCTTCTTTCCATACACACATTGGATCAGTTTCCAACTCGAGCAAGCACCCAATGCCTTCTCTTCTCTTCGACCACATACAAACTAGATCACTTTCCAAACTCGACAATCACCCTTTTCCTTCTCTTCTGTTCGACCACGTATCACATTGGATCGGTTTACAAACCCAGAAAGCATCTAGTGCCTTCTCTTCTCTTCAACTATGTACACACACTGGGTCGATTTCCAAACTCGACAAGCACCTAGTGTTTTTCTTCTCTTCCATGTGTGGGATCAATTTCCAAAATAAAAAAAGGGAATCTAGAGATTATACGATCTCCACCCTCAATAGCATCAAAAAGGGAATCCAGAGATTATACCATCTCCACCCTCGATATCAGCAACAAGAGAATCCAAATATTAAATTTTCTCCACTGTTAATATCAATAGCAAGGGAATCCAAGGACTATATTGCCTCCACCCTCAATATCACCAATAAGGGAATCTAGAGACTATATCGTCTCCACCCTCAATGTTAGTAAGAAGGAAATCCAAAGACTATATTGTCTCCACAATCAATATCAACAATAAGGGAATCTATATACTATACTATCTCCACCCTCAATATCAAGAATAAGGGAATCTTGACAATCCCATACTTGCATATCCCAACATATTATACAACAAATATACATACAGATGGTGTAAAACACACCACAGTCACAGATAAAACACAATGAATATGTTGCTTTTTGGAAGATCAGTGACAAATTCCAATCATAGGACTAGATTTCTATTTTTGAGTGGACAAATTTTGACTATTTAAGCGCTCAATTTGGACAAGGGAAAGCGTAATTTTTAATTGAAGACCACATGTGCACAAAAGGGAAGGTCAACCCAAAAGAGAATTGGACATCTTCGGATGGACATAAATACAAGATAAGTGACCCTCATTTAGAGATGATTATGACCATTCTTCCTTATTTCGTTTGCCTCACACAAGTCTAAGGTGTTTCACGAAAGTTCACTCACAAATGTGTTTAGGATTCTTGTTTCTAATGGCAGGCTTGACACAGGAAAATTTCTGTTACAACCGTAGGCATGCAAGCTTATACCTACAGTTGGAAGCTCTCAACCGCACAAATATCTCTTATTCCCTGATGTTGGGAGCTAGGGTTTGAGTTTTATAGTTGACTGCATATTTCGTGAGTTGACCGCAGAGTTTGACAGTTGAAGTGGTTGATGACAACTGAATGTAGGCTTCTAAATCGAGGTTTTGATTATTATTACTATTGGGTTCATCTCTTGAATGTTGATTAGTCTATTTTTTTGAATAGTTTATGGATGAAGATATGGATCATTGTACTATATTTGTTGAACATTTTAGGACAATTTAAAAAGAAGAAGAATTTGAAAGGGTTAAATTTCCCTTAGTAGGTTTTTCCCTAGTATGCTACCAATCATGGTGTCTCTATGTGTGAATGTTTTTCTTCTATTGTTCCTTTATGTCCAACTATATTGATGATGATATTTTTATTTCTATATAGTTTCATATGTTGTTGTATAATTTTATGATGTTGTGGGGTGAAATAAATGTGTAAATGATGAAATTCAGTTATCTAAAGAAAATAACAATATAGCTATAAGAACATTTAACAGAATACACATTTTACAGCACAACATGTACATGATACATATGGCACAGTACAACATGTACACAAAAATAGTATTTCACATCCAGAGACCACATCATATCTACCAGTCACCTTGCCTATAGCTTCTTTCACATGCCTTACTGCGTGCATCCACAATCCAAATCTAGGATCTATGGTGTTTTTAATTATCCATGATTGTCCCAGCATGCCACAGATCACACTAATTTCATTATAATGATGTATCTTTCAAAATTCCATGTTCATAGCATAAACATGGGCATAGTTATAAATATATAATACCAAAATCATATTCACATGATACTAAAATCATATATCTTCCAGGGCTACTTTTCCCACTTGATTTCTCATAAAACCAAGAATGGTTTTATACCATTCACCTCCATTAAAAAATCAAAGCAATAATTCTTCCACAACAATGACCCCTGACGACCCTAGGAGGAAATGGCAATGGCATAGTAATGATCACAACAAAATTATAAGCGTTCATAAGGTTAAGGTTAATAGAACTTCCTTTATCCATGCAAAGCATGCACAACATTGAGAACAACCGCTCCCAACTTAGTCAAGGAATTTGTTACCTCACGCCCATTCACTCTACCTTTCCTAGTTACCTTTCTCATGTTTGTCCTACCATCTTCCATTTATCCCTATGGACCAAAATAACTTAACTGGTTGTCATATTCTTTCCTTCAGCTTCCCTTTGTTCATATGTTGGTTTCATGCATGTACTGCATTGCCTATTGGGTTCCACTCATCTCTCCCAAAGCTACATTAGTTTTCATCTTTCCCCAACCAATTCCCAAGACCCTAAAAACATAAAAGGCAAGAACAAGAATAAAATTTGAAGAAAACATAGAAATCCAAACAAAAATACAACACCATAAAGAAAGTGGCGTGGCCATGCGCTAATCATATTCATAATTGTAAAACAAGCACATATAAATTATGAAATACCAAATGCACAAAACTTTCAACAAACATCATGACTCAATCCCCATGATTTTCTAATGTTTCTAAGGGTTCATAAAATATTAGCACTGGCCTTCTTCAATATTTTATGGAAGTATCTTGTTGAAAAATGCAGCAATAAATTCTCAATTTGATTTTACCTTGATTAAATTGAGAAAATTTGAATTTACGCATAAGCATACAACTTGGATTCAATTAAATGAGGTGACATGGCTCTTGTGTCTCAGTAAGATCAGTAAATTTGAGTTAGCAGAGTTATAGTTTAGTCGAGCATTTTTTATTTCTAGTTTATAGCAATCAAGGTCAATTATTTCAAGTTGTTTTTAGTTAAACTAGTTCTAACTGTTGGAGGAACTAGTGGAAGGTTATTTGTGCAGTTGAAATTCATTCTAACTCAGTGATAATCTAGTTAATTGATAAATCATCCAAAAATATCTAGTATATACAGAGAATTCGAGTTCCCCAGTTATGGTGGAGATTCCAAGGCAATGTAACATTAGTTTTAGACTAGTCTTGAGTGTACAGGTGTTGCGTGCAGTCAAATGATCAAACTTGGGAATTTCACAATAATTTTAGAGGAATTTCCTAAATAATAGGGGCCTAATTTCTCAAGGAATTATGCAACGAAATAAGGGCTCAAGCAAAGGCATAAATTGACTAATTTTGGGCCAAAGATTCTTAGTGATCAGAGAGATAGGTTATCCACTTACATTATGTTCTTAGTTGATCAAAGCAATTGTAATACATCTATATTCATTAGATTAATGAAAGTTGACAAAGGTTGTTTAGCAGATTTATTTCCCCCTGGAAAAATATTGTGTGCATGTGTGTTATTTGTCATTGCATGTTTGTGATTGATGTTCTAAATTGTGAATTGAATTATGAAAGTCAATAGAGTAGGTTTGTGTCTTGTTATTTTGATTAAAATTTCATAAGTAGTTGAAAATCTACATCATAATTTCTACATGGTATCAGAGCAAGATTCAAAATGAATTTCAAATTTATTTCTCAGGAGAATCAAATTTGTAGTTCAGTGTAGCAGGATCTGTTCAGAGCTGAGAAGATGAACTTCAATGTACTTAGGCTAGAGTATTACTTGGAAGGAAGCTATAATTTCATCACATGGAGGTGCTATTAGATGACAATAGATTTCTAGAATACATCAAGACAAATGTTTCAAAACTGTAAGCTTATTATGCCCAAAACCTTGCTTACCGAAAGAAAGATGTAGCCAAGGTGAGGAAAATAATATTGGAGGGAGTATGGAATCATATTTTTTGAAATTTCCATGGAAAAGTAACCATGTTCGCAATGTGGAAATCACTAACATAATTGTTCAAGAATAGTACTGACCATAGGAAGTTGGAGCTCAAGGATAAACATCAAAATATCAAGATGTAGAAGAATGACACTATTCCATAGTATCTGAGTAGGTTCACACAAGTTTGTGATGAACTTGGAGGGGTTGGTGTTAATTTTATAGAATATGACTTGGTAAGCCTAGACCTTCTAGGCCTTCCCAAGAGTTGGCATAACTACTAATATCGGTGAATGGGAGGGTGAAACTACCGAATTGGGAATGCTTATGGTCTAATTTGGTACAGGAGTAAATAAGGTAGAATACCATAGATGGGACATAATCCAAGTGCGAGAATGAAGAGAACTTTGCATTGGTTAGAAAGGGAAGAATAGAAAAGGGAAGAAATCTCCAACCAAACTAGAGTCTAGCTAAGGGGGTAAGAATAAATATTAGTCCAAAATTAAATGCTTCAATTATCATGAATTCAAGCACTATTCCATGGAGTGTCCACACAAAAAGGAAAGCAAGAAGACATTGGGAGGAGTAGTAGGTGGAGATTTGGCTTCACAGTTCAAGCTTGATTTTACCCTTATCACATGCATGGCAAGAAAAATGATGGGGAGCCTATGCACTTGGACTTAGGTGCATCGTTCCAAATGACAAGGTGTAGAGAATTTTCCAGTGAACTCGAGAAGAAATATTTGTAGATTCATACGAGCTGGGGGATGACAGAAGGTAAATCATGTCTGGGGTTGGTATAGTCACCTTTCAGAAGGAGTTGGGATCCCCTCTAGTGCTCAAGGATGTCATGTTCATTCAGGGCCTAAAGAAAACTCTCATCTCTTTTGCAACTTTGGAAGACAGTGGTTATGATGTGATATTCCCAAAATGAAAGGCATTCCTGAGACACATATCCATGAGACAGGTGAAGAAGATTGGGGTTCAAGTGAAGAACCTGTATAAGATAGATGTGGGAGATTGTGTTGCATTAAGTGCTAAGGTGGAGAAAGTGCAGGGTTGTGATGTCAGTGAACTTTGGCACATAATACTTTGCCATTTGCATCGTGACACCTTGAATATTATGCAGAAAATAGAAATTGGTCTCCCTAAAGGATCACTTGATTAATGGTATGTATGTAAAATATGTACCATGGGGAAGTACACAAAATCCACATTCCATTATCGACACAAAAAAGAAAATATAGTCTTGGAAAGGATCCACTCTAATTTATGTGGACCTTTCTTGATAACCTTCACCGCCAGACACAAATATTTTTTCATTTTTATTGATGATTTCTCACGGAAGTGTTGTATCTTCTTCATGCAGAAAAAAGATGGCACATTCTCCAATTTTGTAGAATTCAAGGAATTGGTTGAGAAAGAAATTAGAAATAAGGTAAAGTCTCTCAGGAGTGATAATGGAGGTGAGTACGTGTCGAATGAATTCAAAAATTTCTGTGTGAAAGAAGGAATTCAATGATAGTTGATATCACCCAACAACCTATAGAAGAATTGGGTCGTTGAGGGAAAAAATTGTAGCATTGTGTGAGCTGCGAGGGCTATATTGCATGAGCAAGGAATACCACTACATTTATGGGAAAATTCATGCTGCAAAATAGTCTATTTGTAGAAAAATAATCCTCAATGGATTCTGGGCATGATTACATTGGAGGATTTCTTTGGGAGAAAGTCGGATTTTTTTCACTTCAGGATTTTGGAGCCTCTGTCTACTTCCATTTATCCAAAGAATCAAGGAAGAAGCTTGAGATGACAACATAATAGGGGGTATTTTTTAGTAACACATAAAATCCTCACAATTACCATGTGTACTTTTCATCCCTTAGAATTACAGTTGTGTGAAGGGATGTAAAATTTGATAAGGAGAAAACGATGTGGTGCTCTCTTCAGAGGGGGATTCAGATCCTTCCAAAAGAGGATATTTTAGCTCCGAAGGAGGAGCCTCGAGAAGTTTTGGAGAAACCAAAAATTGAGGAGAAAAGAGTGGAGACATCAACTCAAGTAGAAAAATCCATAGAAGGGAGAAAAATAACCAGGGAAGTTGATATACTTGTGTAAGATGTGAGGGAGAATGTGGGAGCTCCTTCAACTTTGTGCAGATAGAAAATGTCACTTGAAAGATACATTGGTTACATGGATCTAATGATTGATCTTGTAGAGACTGAGCCATCCTCCTTTGAGGAAGTACTAGAGAAACCTGTATGGTTTGATGCAATGGTGGATGAGTACAAATCCATTGTAAAAAATAATGTTTGGGAAGTTGCCCCAAGACTAGTAGATAAATCAGTTGTGGGTTTGATATGGATCTATAAGGTTAAGCCAATAGAAAATAGAATCATAGAGAAGTATAAGGCCTAATTTTTGGCCAAGGGATTCTCTCAAGTTGAGGGAATTGACTATGAGGATACCTTTGCTCCTGTAGCAAGGTACTCATCCATTAGATCATTTATTGCACTAGATGGGTAGATGGGGTGGAAGATCCACTAGATGGAGGTAAAAAAAAAACATTTCTCAATGGGGTTATTTAGGAGGAGGTGTACATCGAGTAACCAAAATATTTTGAGACATTTAATCAGGATTTCCATCAGCGTGAAGGCTCAAGCAGGCATTGTCGAGTCTCAAACAAGCACCCTGTGCTTGGTACACCAAGATCTATATCTATCTCACTAGCTTGGGCTTCACCAAAAGTGAAGAGGACACAAACCTCTATCACATATTGGTAGAAGTTAAATTTATTATTATTGTCTTATATGTTGATGATTTTGTCTTAATCGGTGATGAGCAGTTGATCAGATATTGCAACGAGAACCTTGCAAGGGAATTTGAAATGAAGGACGTGGGTCTCATGCACTAATTCCTTGGGTTGGAAGTATGGAAAGGAAATGGGAAAATATTTGTGTCTCAAGGAAAGCATGCAAATGAGATACTACATATATTCTACATGGAGAGTTGAAAACCCATGGAGACACCTCTAGTGATCAACTAGAGGAAGGAGAATGCCACTTCAGGTGAAGAAGTGGATTCACTGATGTATCTTGTGAACACATGACGAGATATGAGTTTAAAATATTGTCATTGATGGCAAAGGAGAAAAAAGGAACAACACTAGAATTATCATTAAAAAAAAAGGAGCAGATCAAGATCAAATGAAGTATAAAGGATAAATAAGGCAAAGAAGGAAAATTTGTAGTGAAGGAGCATAAAAGAGAGGCAAAGGAGAAGAAAAGAGTAAAAAAAAGGTAGATGAGCAACATTAGAGGCAAAGGAGCAAGGAAGAGGAGAAAAAATGTGGCATGGATCAACACCAGAATTATCATTGAGGAAAAGGAGTAGAGAGGAGCTGTAAAAAGGAAAGGAGAAACATTAGAAGTATAATCTAAGGCAGAGGGGTAGAAAAGAGGAAAGGAGCAATATTAGAATCATTATCTAAGGAAAATGAGTAGAAAGGAGCAACAAATAGGCACATATAAACATCAGAGTGATTAGAGAAGACAAAGGAGCAAGTCAAGTTGAAAGACGTTCATAATAGTGTGTTGTGAAACCAGATCCAAAAATAGAAGAAAAGAGATATCAATGCCTTAGAAATAAGCCACTTCGAGGGGGCAACCTCCAATAAATTACATTAATGAAAAATTCTTGGATGATTCAAATTACAAAACCTCCTTTCTATATATAGGAGTCCATGGAGCCACAATGTAATCCTAGCCGACCTAACAATAATAATTTAAGGGCAAAATAATAACAATATGGAGGTTACATGGGTACAATAATAAAAATAAGGGGGTTACACTAACAATAATAAGGGACTATACTAGTAATATAGGGACCTAACATGCCCCTCCCCTTCAAAAATTGTTGTCCTAAACGCTTGAGTAGCTCTGGGTGCTTATGTATAAAATTCTCATCCTCCCATGTAGAATCTTCAGTGGGTAATTTCTTCCACTTGATGAGATACTCTGAAATTGATCGATTTTTTAGTTGTCGAGTTCTTGTTTCTGTGACTGCTTCAAGTTCCAATATGATTTTTCCTTCCTCATCAAGTTCGGGCAATATTGTTTGAACCGGAAGATTTTCACCTATAACCTTGTTTAAGCATGAAACATGGAAAAATGGATGCACTCATGAAGAATCAGGAAGCTCCAATTTGTATGCCATAGTACCAATATGTTGCAACACCTTGTAAGGACCATAGTACTTTGGCGATAATATATTATCCTTCTTAACTTGCTTGAGAGACATTTGTTTGTATGGTTGTAGCCATAAAAATACCCAATCTCCTACATCAAAACTTCTCTTGCTACGATGTTGATCTACCTGTTGTTTCATTCGATTTTGTGCCAAATTCAGGTTATCCTTTAAGAGTTGAAGAACTTCTTGTTGATGCTCAATGTGGTCTTCCACTGCTTGAACCTTCGAATTTTCTCTTAAATATGATGTGATGGAAGGTGGATTATATCCATAAAGTGCCATAAATGGGGTCATTTTTGCTGCAGTATGGAAGGAAGTGTTATACCACCATTCAGCGAGAGGTAACCACTTGACCCATTGTGTTTTTTTATCAGATACAAAACAACGAAGATATCCTTCCAAAAATTTATTTACGATCTCAGTTTGACGATCGGATTGAGGATGATAAGATGAACTATGAGCTAATTGAGTACCCAAGCAAGAAAATAACTCCATCCAAAAATTTCCAGTAAAAATGGGATCTCTGTCGCTCACAATAACCTTTGGGTTTCCATGTAGCTTTTGAACTGTTTCCATAAATGTAGTAGCAATTGTACTAGCTTTAAATGGATGAGATAATGCGCAAAACTGTGCATACTTGGTAAGTCTATCAACTACCACCATCATGACACTCTTTCCTTCAGACTTAGGTAAAACTGGGATAAAATCCATTGAAATATCCTCCCAATGTTGACTTGGAATGGATAAAGGTTGTAGAAGTCCCGGGGTATTAATTGTCTCCACTTTATTCTGCTGGCAAACCAAACCTTCGACCAAAAAATTTTGAATATCAGATTTAAGGCCATCCCAAAAAAATTCTTTCTTCACCTTGTGGTAAGTTTTTAAAATTCCTGAGTGTCCTCCTAAAGATGAAGTGTGCAATTCCAAAAGAATATTTTGTTTTAGTTGGAAATTCTTACAAAGATATAAGCGATCTTTGTACCATAAGGAATCATTTTTCCAACTAAATGTATCAGATGTACTAGGATCTTGCTGCAACTTTTGAATGAGTGTCCATACTTCTTTTTCCTTCTTCCATTAATCTCTTGCTTCAGTTATCCAATCTGGTTCGATAATAGAAATGGCACAAAGCAATGCTTCCACCTCTTCATTCTTTCTTGAGAGTGCATCTGCAACAAAATTAAGCTTCCCTTTTTTGTATATTATTTCAAAGTCATAACCCAACATCTTTGTGACCCATTTTTGCTGCTCTTCTGAAGATAGTCTTTGTTCCAAAAAGTGTTTAAGATTATCATGATCAGTTTTTACCTTGAACTGTCTTCCCATTAGGTAAGTTCGCCACTTCTTTAGTGCATGCAGCATTGCTAACATTTCCTTCTCATAAATAGGTTTCTGTAAATACTTTCCTTTGATTGGAAAACTTTCAAAAGCAATGGGTCTTCCTTCCTGCATTATAATAGCATCAATTCCATTTCCTGAGGCATCACATTCCACAATAAATTTTTTTGTGAAGTTTGGCGTAGCTAAGACTAGTGCTAGGCACATTGCCTCTTTAATATGTTCAAATGCCTTAGTTGCTTCAGGAATCCATGAAGATGCATATTTCTTCAATAATGTTGTTAGAGGTGCTGCTATTCTCCCATAATTCTTAACAAACTTGTGATAATTCCCTGTTAACCCGAGAAATCCTCGCAACTGCTTTATGGTTGTGGGGACTTTCCATTCCTTAATGGCTTTAATTTTGTTAGGGTCTACCTTAACACCCTCGTGAGATACAATATGACCTAGATATTCCACCTCTTGTACTCCAAAGAAAGATTTGGATGTTTTTTCATATAATTGTTTCTCCTACAATAGTTTGAGCACCCTATCAACATGTTCAGAATGATCCTTCCATGACCTGCTGTAGATTAGTATATCATCAAAAAATACTAGCACAAATTTTCTAAGGAAGGGTTTGAAAATGTAATTCATCAACCATTGAAATGTAGAAGGTGCATTGGTAAGGCCAAAAGGCATCACCAAAAATTCATAATGAATCTCATGAGTTTGAAATGCTATTTTTGGAATATCTTTAGTATTCATTCTAATTTGATGATATCCTGAACGAAGATCCAACTTGGTAAAATAAATTGCTCCATGTAATTCATCCAATAATTCATCAATCACAGGAATGGGAAATTTATCTTTAATGGCGAGCTTATTTAGCTCCCTATAATATGGACACATGCGCCATGATCCATCCTTCTTGTGTACCAATACTACAAGAGCAGAGAAATAACTTTGACTAGGTTGAATTATACCTACCTCTAACATTTCTGCAATCATACGTTCAATTTTTCTCTTTTGGACATAAGGATATCTATAAGGCCTGATGTTTGGAGGAACACTTCCTGGAATCAAATGAATAACATGATCATGATCACGAATAGGTGGGAGTCCTCTGGGAGTTTCTAACACCTTGGAATGATTGTCCAAGACTTGTTGGAGATCTACAGAAATAGATGATTTTGATGTTAGAACTTCTAGTGAGCATAATTGTGCAATTACGCCTCGTTTTTCTTTCTTTAGAAGTTTTTTCATGACATTAGAGATTATTATATTTCTTGGCATCCCTGCAATACCCTGTAATTCGACTTCCTTTCCTTCTGAAAAAAATTTCAATAAAATTTCTTGAAAATTAAAAGCTACCGTCCCCAAAGATTGTAACCATTGTACTCCTAGTACAACATCAACACCTCCCATAGGAATGGAAAGCATTGGAATATTCAATACATATTCCCCCATGGTTAGCTTGATATTATGGCATTTTCCACAAAAATTTATAGTTCCTCCATTTTCAACCATCACTTGACATTTTGGTGCTGGGTATAGGAAACAATTCAATTCCTTGGCTACCTTACAATGAATAAAATTATGGGTGCTACCCGAATCAATCAACACTATTACCTTTTTCTTCTTAATATGTCCTATCTTGAGAGTTTGAGGAGTGGTAATTCCTGCCAATGCATTACACACTATAGTCGGACTAATTTCTTCCTCTTCTTTGGTTGGTTCTTGGTGTATATCCTCTTCTTGTTCATTTTCTTCTTCCTCTTCACAATATATGTAAAATAATTTCTTCTCGGCACACTTATGGCCTTTAGTGTATTTTTTATCACAACTATAGCAAAGCGCTTTTGCTATTTTTTCTTCCAATTTTTGTGGTGTCAACCTTGTAGGTTTTGGAAATCTAGGAGTAGCAACACTTCCCTCTTTATAGAAGTGAGTGGTAGGCTTCCTTTTCGCCATAATTTTACATTCAATTTTTCTTTCCAACCTGAATGCCTTCAACAATGAATCAGGTTCCAAAACGTGAATTTCATGTTGGATGTTATCCTTTAAAGTACTTATGAAGAGATCAATCCTATGTTCCTTTGGAATATCAGTTACCCTTATATTCAATTTTTGGAAGTCGTCAATGTGCTCTCCCATTAAACCATTTTGTCTGAGATTTATCAATTGGCTAAGGAAGGTGTTGCTCTTTGTATCCTCATAATGTGCTATCATTTCTTCCGTAAAAATTGACCAAGTGACAATTTTTTTACGGGAGCAAAGCCATCGATACCATACAAATGTATTTTGTTCTAAATGTAAAGTTGCAATGCGTACCTTTTGTGTGTTTTGCACATTATGGAGATCAAAATATTGCTCCATCCGTAGTATCCATGTTACAGGATCCTTTCCATCAAACTTCCTCATATCCATTTTTGGAATATGGTGGTTCTTCCCTCCAACAGTAGAGTTTATGAAATCACGATTAACATTTATTTTGTTCTCATCATGAGTTTCCTCTACTATCTTTTCATCATTAGGAAACATTTCTTGTATCAACTTTGTCAAACCTTCCATGTCTACTTTTAGATCATTCTTCATGTTTTCCATTTTAGCTTCCATGTCATCCATCTTAGATTCCATGCCATCCATCTTAGATTCCATACCAGCTTCCATGCCATCTATCTTAGATTCCATGCCATTCTTCAAACCATCCATCTTAGATTCCATGCCTTTCTTCAAACCATCCATCTTAGTTTCCACGCCTTTCTTTAAAAATTCCATGTCATTTTTTTTTGCTTTTTGCGATAGAAAAATTTGTTGCACTTGCTCTTGTAATTTTGATATGTCATGTTGCCATTCTTCATCTTCATGAGTCATAGTAGAGATTTATAAAGGCTTAATGGGTGTTGAATTATTTTTAGGGGCCATTTTAGAATCCAATATTGATATATATTCTACAGTATGCCCTTGGAATCAATTCAACTTGATTCTTCAAATAAGACTTATGCAATTCGGAAAAAAAATACACACCTTTTACTTGTTTTTGAGGAGCTTGATATTGAAATTGAATTATCTCTACAATTGCAGATCCTCAATATCTAAAATTCAGCCCTTTAGTAGCCCTCTAAAGCTTCTTTCAAATTCCATAGGTTTGATCTGATTTGGATTCATCAAGGAAAAGTTATGTCCAATCTCCCACAATGACCCAATTTTGGACTGGTTCAGTAGAGCGAACTTGTACGACTTGCCACTTGTCACTGTTTCCTCCTTTGGATCTGAAATTGATAGACCGAAAACTATAATCTGTGTACTTGTGGCCACTTTTTCTATCATTCTAATTCGATGCTCATAGAGAGAGCTATGAATATTTTCCCACGATCACGTGTTTGAGATGAAATTCTGAAGCCTCAAAAAGCCCGAACTTACACAGATCATATCTCTGAAAATATTGCGAACCAATATCTGAAATTTTTTGACGATGTTCCTCAGGATTGTGGCTTCGCACTCTAAATATTTCAGCTTCTGAACTTGTTAGACTCCTATACCAATAGGTGTCATTTTTCATGATTGTCTTGATTGAACTATGCAATATGTTCAAACCTTTTTCTTGTGCAAAGGTGTTCCATATTCTTGAAAAATCAAAAAATCAAAAAAATCTTAAAAAATGTAAAGAGGGTATATCCTAAAAGAAAAATCAAAGGGTAAAAAGAATAAAATGGTCAAAAAAGTGAAAGAAATGAACCCCAAACAAAAGTAGACCAAGGAAAGTGTGCAAATCCAAATGCCGCTACTATTTCATTTTTTGTAAATAAGAAATTGTGTGCAGCTTGTCAAACTTTCGCCACAATTTATGAAGAGTCAAATTGTTTAAACTTGACTCATTCATTTTTCAATTTCATGTTGTAGAATAGAGAATAAATATCTGACCAAACAGTTTAATCTTGGAAGATAAGTAGATAGGTAGAGTTAATAAAAGGTGCTCAACAGTTTAATTTGAGCCCTTGGATGCAATAAGTGTAGAATTAGATAGATTTGCCATGTAAAAGAAAAAAATATTGATAAGGGTTTTCCAGCCTAAGTGCACCCTAATAAAGAAGAGAAAATGGTAGAGTAAAGTAGATAGGGTAGGTAGATGGTGTTGCAAAGTTTCATGTGATGAATGATGGTGCTAAATGTGTTTAAACCTTTATTTTCATCACCAAGTGCAGAGAACACTACATTGACAGAATTTCAGAGTAAAGCAAAGTCAAAATCATTAACTTCCCATCTCACTTTTTCCCTAAAGATTTTACTAATTTCCCCTAAGTGCTAAGGAATTTGAAGATTAGAGGGGCTCAAGGCATTTCCTTGACTTTTGGAAGGACCAGACCCTCGGCCCAATAATTGAAAATCCCCTAGTACTTGAAGTTATCCATCATTGCACTCATTCACTTTTAATAAATCATGCAAAATTTCATAAAATCCCCTCAAAATTACTTACTATTCTAAATCTAAGTGTTGAAGATGATATAATGAAATTTGCTTCAGAAATCTTCACTTTCTTAGTTGTGTAAATTATTTTGAGTTTTCCTTGTCCCTTTGTCATATTAACAATTGATTTTATTTTAATAAATCCTTAGTCAAAATGCCTTCTCCTATATATACATAACTCCCTTTTATAATATCCAAAAAACCCACTTATTATGATTTTTAACCAAAGTATTTATTCCTTATTTGTTTAAACAAAAACCCAATATATACTCCCTTTGGTTAAAAACATATCCTTATAAACTATCCCTGCCCCCTATGGTTAATAAATTTCATTAATTTATTACCATATAATAAAAAATATTTGAAAAAAAGGTTTAAACATATATTTTATGTTTTAAACGAAAAAACAAATAAAACCCAAGTCTCCGTAACCCCGACCCTTATTAAACCACCTAGATTAATTAATCATTCAGATTAATTAATAGTTTAACCTCCACTGAAAACCCTCCCGGAAAGATTAACTTATAATTAATTGTGTCGGGCCCGCGCATTAACTCCCCCGCCACTTCCCTTTCAGACCACCGTTCGATCCCTCCAGTCGAGATCTACGGCCCACAATGATTCCGCTGCGCATCCCTTGTATGACAATTAACGTGCGAAATCAAAGTGGTTTCCAAAAAATGTCCCTACCACGTGTCATTCAACCAGTGGAATCGATGCCATTTCACCAAATACCACCAACTCCCGAAAGCGGTGCGGAATAAAACCGCTTACCGCCTGACCCCAGTGACGTGTCCTTCCCGTACCATTGATGACGTCATCCCATAAAAATAATAAAAAATTCCTTTGACTTTCCAAATAAAACAAATTTCGCGCATTTTTCATCATTCTGTCTGTTGAAAGCGACTGTGCCCTCCACTGAGAAATTTGAAAAATGATTGTTAAACTGCCATTAATCGAAATTTTTCAAGACTACTGTTAGACCAGCATCCAAGCGTCTATCCGCCATCTGCATGTACCTCTTGAACATCGCCATTTCCTAAAAAACAGGTATTTACATCATTTCCCATTTCAAACTCTGTGAAATCATGCCGTTTGTCTAAAATTCTATACCAAAGAACTGTTACAGAGTGTTTTGAGTCTTCCCTTTCCTCAGAATTTCACTTGCGTCCACAGAAAGCTGTAAATTTCATCTTCAAAAACTGAAATTGTGCCCTTTCCGTGAAAAAAACCCTCGAAATTTCCACTTTGAATATACAAGAACCAAAATGGAAGTTCCTTTGGCCCTGAATTTAGTTCCATTGAATGCCCCCCATAGAGATTTGGATTACTTATCATTAGTGGACAAATATTTTCAAATAAAAGACTTGAAATTTACTGAAAATCCCCTTCGAATTTATTGTCGCTGCAGAGACAATTACTTGAATGGCGCAGATATTATTGGGTTATGGGAGTCTGGTCTTCCTAGATACCTTTTTCCCTTAGTCCATATCTTCCCTGAAATTATCCACTATTTCCATGCCAATTATGATCCAAATCAGAGAGCAGTATTGTCCCCAAGCCAGAACATCCTTTTTCCCATTACTGCTCAATCCATCAATCATATGTTACATTTTCAGCCTAGTGAAGCCCTTACTTCTTTGTTAATGGAAGAATTATTGAATAAATCCACTAAATTGTCCCAGGAGGAGTTAATTCGCATTCACCAAGCTTTCATGTGGCCAGAGCATCATCCTACAGGCCCTCCCCCTTATGCTAGTGTTTATTTTACTGTAGAAGGGAAAAATATTTTGAGTATGATATCTTTCATAATGGGTTTTAATACTAGTGAGTATGTTGATCATTTAACCCTGGTGTTATTATCTATGTTCACCCCTGGACAACCTCCTGCTGTCAGGTATGACTTTGCATCTTTCATTGCAGATAAAATGCATGACCAATTCATGAGATTGGAGAACGAGAAAGTATTCAAATATTCTACTGTCATTTACCATCTCATGCTTTATTACCAGTCTGAAAATTTCCCTTTCCATATCAGAAAACTTGATGCCTAAGGGAATCCAAGATCTGTTATCTTTTGGTCAGCCATTACTCATTGTTCCATAGATTCTCCCTATTCTTATAATGAGTTCATTGACCTTTTCATACATCCTGCAACTACCTTGTTGACAGGAGTTGCCCCTCCAAGACTTAGCAATGAAATCAGAAAAATCCTTCAGCTTTCAAAACAGTATAAGATAGGTGACTGGTACTTCTATCAGAATCATACTGAAATTAGAATTTATGGATGTGAATTGAGCCCTTTCAAGTTACCCAGATATGTTCCAATGAGACTTTTTGCACTTGAGTATTTCAGAAAAATGAACAATTCAGATATAATTCACTTCTGTAATGCCAAGAAAAAGGCTCAACTCAGGATAAAGAGCCAACTAGGTCCATTTATCTGCAATTCTAGGGATGGAGGGGAAGAAGCTCAAAAGATATTAGAGGAACATTACAGATTGCAGAAAATTTTCCATTGGGTACCCTATGACCCATTCAACTTTATTTGTGACAAAAGGATGAAAAATAAATCAGCACCCTACATGCATCGAAGAATCCCTGAAATTGAAAAGTATGCTAATACAGATGAGTGGGTAGAAGGAACTTTGATAGAGCAGGATAGTGAGCAGGTTGATATAAATAATGTTATGAAAGATCTTGCAAAAATACTTGACTTGGATTCTTTTACACAAGTACAGAGACCAGAGGTTGGTACTTCTTTTGTCGGTATTATTCAGCAGAATTTACAAGAAAACATTCCATCAATTGCAGTTGAATCCAAAGGTAAAGAGAAAGAACCAGAAGTACAAGTCATTGAAACATTCACCATGACAGAAAAACCTCAAACTTCCAAGGCACAGGATCAAGCACATGTTTCTCCTATTCAAGTCAATCACCCTGAAGTTTCAAATTTGCAGACTCCATCTAATGTGGAACAAGGCAAGAAAAGACAAGTTAAAGATCCTACTCCTCCTAAGGAATCTTCACAACAACCTCAAGCTAAAAGGCAGAAACTGAATCCACTACCTGAAGTAGAATCTATTGATGAAATATTTGATGAAGAAAGGGAGGATAGTCAGCTTACTGGTTCAGTTAGTGAAGCATATACAGGTCATAAAGGAAAGGAAATACAAAGACAGTTAAGCACTGAAGTGTCTTCATTCAAACAGCCAAAGACAAATGCAGGAGACATAAAAAAGACATTTATCAGTATAAAAGCAAGGAATGATCCACTAAGGGTCCAGGTGTATAATCAGTATCTTAAAATGGCTCCACAAAATCAAGAGAGATTAATGTCAGCTTTTGACATTCAGCAAGGGAAAATGTTAATGAGCCATTTCAAATCTAAAGTGCCAAAACCCCAGACAGCAGCTGATTATATCAGGACCAATTTTGAGGTCCTAGAAAAAGATATTCATCCATTGGACCAGATAGAATTACACAAGAAAACTGGAGAAATGATATATTCTACCCTTACTGACAAAGCAATGGCAGCCCATAGATTGCAAGATTCTTTGAATAATACAAGTACCCAGTTGCAGATTGAGAAAGCTTCTTCTCAAGCAAAGGATAACAGAATAAAATCTCTGGAGGAAATAATCATCAGTTTGGGTCATAATCCCAAAGATATAAAAGGCATTGAAGCACTGATTAAAAAGAAGGATGATGACATTGCTGCATTGAGGAAGCAATTGAAATTACCAGCTTCAAGGCATCCTCAAACTGAAGAAGTATTGAAGAAAAATTCAGAAGAAGAAATGATGGAGTTGCTCCTAAAAATGAATGAGAAACTAAGTGAAACAGAAAAAGAACTGGAGCAAGCATTGAAAGAAAAGAAGTCTACTATTCATACATCCACAACAGAGGCTACTACAGGTACAAGTACAACAGTAGCAGACCAGCAAACAGACCCATCACAGGTGAATACTTCTAGTTTAAGTTCTGAATAATTAGTGAAACAAATGGAAAGTTTAAAACTTAGAGTAACAGAACTTCAATCTACAAAGTTACAGCTCATAAATTTGGAACAAAAATATGATATGTCAAAAAAGACTGTTGCTGACCATACAAGAGAAATCAAAAGGTTGGAAAAATTGGTTAAAGCTTTAGAAAAGGATCTCTCATTGGAGAAGCCTTTGAGAGAAATCAATGAAATTCTTTGGAATAACATTATTCAGTCAATAAAGGATATTTGGTCCTTCATTCAAATAATATTTGAACAAAATGACTTGGTCAAAATAGCTCTGGAGGAAATTGACAAAACAAGAGAAGAATTGAGAGACAGACCTGAACAAGCAAATCAACTTATACAGTTCTTAAACACCCAGACCAGACAACAGCTTGCAGAGCTTGGAATTGAGGACAGAACAGGTACAATTTTAGAAATAAAAAGAGTTTTTACTAAGAGAAATCTTATGCAAAATTTGGAACGTAAGTGCTCGGATATTCAAGAAGAGATCATTGCCTTCAAAGAAAGGTTTAATGTTTTATTAGCCAGCGGGTTTCCCAGTCCTATGATTTCAGAAGACAAAATAATGGACTTGAGAACTTATGTTAATAGATTGGATATACATGCTCACAATGTAACCTGTTCCTTTATTAGTTCATCAGAATCGACATTGCCTACAGGAAAGAATCTTTATGACAGATTAAATAATTTATTTCATCTTGAGCATGAAATAAGATATTTGTTCCCAAATCAGCCCAATATCTTCAGATACACAGAGGCTGATGAAACATTAAGAAAACTCCAACGAACCAAAATAGCAGAAGACAAATGGTGGGAAGACCTGTTAGAAATTTTGTAAAATTCATCTTCATATGGGAAATTTTTCCTTTTTACTATAGTGTGAAAGAAAAATAGATGAAAAAAGGTTAAAGAGTATCAGCTTGGCAGTTGAAAGTGTATCAGTAGAAATGAAGAGTATCAGTGAAGATAGGCAGTCAGAAAAGAATTACCAAAGAGGACAGCATCGAGCTATATTGTAGACACTGCCTCTAGCACATGCATAAAAGGAGGAAACAACACACCAGCAGTTGCTTTTTATCCTATCTACGAGACCATCTGTCTCTCTTTATGTTGTAACTTATTCATTAGTCACCCTAGATTATTTCCTAGGTTGTTGTAAGATATTTTTAATCATTTTTTTGTATAAATAAACCCTCGAATAGAGTATTGAGGGTGGATTCTACTACTTTGCTGTGACATTGATGTTTTTGGAATAAAAGTGCTTTCGAGAAATTTATTTGTGGCTTGCTGGATGACGATTTGAAGCTCAGGACTTTTTGCAGGATTCATGTGTCGAACTGCAGTTCAATAAGTCTTTCTATCCTATGTTTTAAGTTTTATATCTGTTTATAATATCATTGTGTTTCCATTTCAGAATTGACATAAAAGAATAAATCAGAACTTACTTAAATGTACTCTGATTTTCAATTGCAGTTATTCCAAATGTTTTCTTCCAAACTAGTTATAAGCAACGAATTCTTAACTGCTCTTATTTCGCTGGTTTGAACATTTTTATTACTATAATAAAGAATTATTAACTGCTCTTTGTTTGTAATCATTCATTTTCTTTCTTTGAATACGTTGAAAGATTCTTGATTGCCTTTCATCCCTTTAAAACTCATTCCATCCACTTTAATTCCTTAAAATTGTTCTCTGTTTGGCTATCTTGTCCTACAAAGCCATCTTGTGTGTAGAAGATTAATCCAGTAAAGCCATCCCTTTGACTCCATAGCCTAATGGCCTGAAAATATTCAACCTTGCCCTTAGTTGGCGAATTCCACCATTTTCAAACAAACTATTGGACTTATAACTAGCCTAAATTTTTTTAAGAATAAAGATAAATTTTAAAGAGAGAGCCCTCTCTGGATACATATTGGCTAGATTCTGTATCCGAAGGTTGGTTTGTGGTTACCTCGGGTATACTTTGCTTTTCCACAACTTCAAGGAAAACCTGAGTGATAACATAGTGGCGACCATACTGGGGACCTGAAACATTTATTGTTACTATTGTTTGCTTATAAGCTATGGACAGAGTCTGAAGATCAGCCAGGTAGCCTTTGAAATGCTTTTGCTCTGCAACTGCATAGTAAATAAATGCTGCTTTAGTCTATCTCTGGTTTAGCTTATAAACTGAACTTTAGTTTCAAACATTCATTCAGACTCTCTAGTTCAATAAATCTTTGAGAAAATATTAATCCAAAATCTTAAATTTCTTGAAGATTTTGTTGAAGTTGTATTTTAATTTTATTTAAAACAAAAGATCAAAAAGATAAAGTCTAGGAAAACTGGCTTCAAAAAGGATTCGTCATACCAGGTCAAATCCTGACCCTAATCCACCACCGATATTTGAAAATCCAAATCTGATTCCTAGGATTCTTAGAAGAAAATGAAGTCAAGAAAGTTATGAAAGAGGAAGTCAAGAGAGTTCTGGAAGTTCCAGACCTCTTTCTAGATCACATTCCTGTCCTGTGAATATCATATATTTTGACGAAATCCCTCTTGATGAGCCATTTGAAACATCTCTGTTTGTGAATTTTTCTGAATCTGAATTATCTAAGCTCGTTCCAGACCCACTATTTCTTGAGGATTTACAATTGATATTTGTTTCATATCATCTTGACAGACATTTACAAAATTCTGTTCAATTTGAACAGACATTTGAAGAAAGTTCAAACATTTCTGTAATTACTGAAGCTTCCCCAAGCTCAGCTACCTTTCCTCAAACTTCTCAAAACCAAGCCACTCCTTCTACTCCTCCACCCACTCCTACCAGACCATCATCACCTGTCATTCCATTATACCTTCCAATGGCCAATAGATATGCCCCGTTAAGATTGCCAAGCAACCCTGCTGCTTTGCCACAAGATTATCAGAGTAAGATCACCCCTTTTGATGGCTCAGGTACTTACACAGCTCAACAACATACCAAAATGATGACTGATTACTTTGAATTTTATGAAATTGACGCTGATGACGTTCGAATGCGAATTTTTGTCCAGAGTCTTACTGGGGAAGTCAGGACATGGTTTAGGGCCCTTGCTCCAAACAGTATTTCTGATTTACCAGCTTTGTATAGGTCATTTTTAAATAGATGGGAGAAGAAGAAAGACCCTCTTCAGATCCTATCTGACTTTGAAAAATTGAAAAGAGGACCCAATGAAACAGTACAAGATTACATCATCAGATTTAACGAAGCCTACAACGCTGTTCCTCAAAACCTTAGACCACCTCTGGATTCAGTATTGGTTAAATTCCCTGATGGTTTTGACTCTGACATAGCATATTCGCTTAGGGAAAGAGCCCCTCAAACCCTAGAAGAAATGAAAAGCATAGTGGTTAGTGTGGAAGCAAACCTCATAGAAAAACGAGCTAGAGCTAGGGCCGAAAGAAGAATGCCTATGAATGAAGAACCTTCAGCTTTTGAAAGAAAGCTGGATGCAATCATCAAAGGTATGGAAAGACTGGGAGACAGAGTGGAGACAATTGAAATAAAAAGAACCTACTGAGGATGTTGAAATAAATAACGTAACTGAGAAAAAAAATGAACCAGAAGTTTTCTTATCTCAAGATGATCAAGAGAATCACATCCTTGAAACATTTCAAACTCATTCAGGAGAAACTTTTGATTTTAAGGAAGGTTATGACACAGCAATTTATGAGGTTCATAAACAGTACAATTTGAGAAGTAGATGGATTGATGTGCCAGAGAATAGAAAACAGAAAGCTGTAAAACAAAATGTCAAAGGTAAAGCGAACATCCCTCCTGTACAAAACATTCCTCCTGTACAAATTCTGTCTAGGACAACTCCTAACCCCTCAAATCCAATAATTAAAGATGTGTCTGAAAATCAACCAAACAATAAACAACTATCTAATACTTTTCCTCCTGTAGGAAATATAGAAGAAACAGCAGAAGTTAATTCAGAAACACCTTCAAATCATAATCCCACTCATGAAAAAGAGAAAAACACTGAAGACCCAAAAAATAGAGAAAACCCAACTGTCCAAAACATTAAAACTCAAACAGAAAAACCTTTCAATCTAGAGGCTGAAATAGGAAAACTAAAGATAGATATTCCTTTATCAGAATTGGCTAAACATGATGTCTATAGAAGCTAAATCAGCAAATCCCTTAACATTAACATTACTGGAATGGATGATTCAGTGAATATTCTTGATGATCAACCCAAACTCCTTTTTGGCCCCAAGTTAAATGGCAAACCAGAAAGTGGAGGAACTCCTCCATTTTATGTAAGCTTTAATGTTCATGAAAAAATACTCCATAATGCAATGCTTGATTCTGGAGCATCCCATAATTTGATGCCAAAAGCTGTGATGGAAAGATTAAATTTAGACATTACCAGACCGTATAAAGATCTGTTTTCTTTTGATTCGAGTCAGGTAATATGTTTAGGTTTGATTAAAGATTTGTGTGTTACTTTGGTGCAATACCCTGCGAAATCTGTTTTGATGGATATAGTAGTGGCCGATATTCCTCCCAAATATGGTATGTTGTTGTCCAGATCCTGGGGTGCTAAACTTGGAGGATCTATTCAATTAGACATGTCATATGCCACTATTTCGGTATTTGGTCAACCTAAAAGATTATACAGAGAGACCTTAATGAAATATCTTGTTAGTAGCCATGAGAAGCCTGAAAACTTCCCTGTCTATTCAGTACATTCTGATATGGACTCTTTTATCCTTTATAATGCTGAATTGGACCTTCCTACTGAATTAGAAGCACCAGAAACAGAAACTACAAATAAATCTACTGTTCAAATCGAAGAGATTTCTGAAAACAAAGAAACACCAGATAATCAAGAAATACCAGAAAAAGCTAAAAAACTAGCTCCTGTTAAGAAACATGTTAAAACAGTTGATGAAGATTATGAACATGAAATTCTGTGGCATTTAGAATTTGATGGTTCAGTAAATAAGTTAGGAGCAGGAGTTGGAATTTGGATACATAATGTTGAAAATGATCACGTCGAAGGTCATGCTTATAGGTTGAACTTTAGATGCACTAATAATATGGCAGAGTATGAAGCTCTTTTGTTAGGGCTTAAACATGTCAAAAAGTTAGGAGAAATTAGAGTATCAATCATAGGAGACTCCGAGTTAATTATCCAACAGATCAATGGTGAATGTTCAACAAAAGATCCCAGATTGAAACAATATAGAGAAACAGTTGTGGAAATTCTCAACACTTTTCTACAAGCTCAACTTGCCAAAATTCCTAGAAAACAAAATTTGCATGCTCACAGTCTTGCAATGTTCGCTAGCACATGTAAATTACCTTTTGGACCTAATCATCAGTTCACAGCTGAGATTAGACATAGACCTGCTATACCAGACAATCTCATGAATTGGCAAGTATTTGTAAATAATAATCAGATCAATAGTTTTTTGACACTAGAAAATGAGTTTTCTAACAGTGGTATAAATGAAGACATAACAATCAATGAATCTGATCAAGTAGATGAACAAGAAATGAATATTTCAGAAGAGACTGCAATTCACATGCTTCATCCAACCAAATTCACTGAAAAAGATATGCAGGATTTGAAACAAATGGAATTTGATGAGATCATAGAAGATGAACCTGACATTATTAATCTGAAAGATAATCATTTACCTAAAGGATTAACTCCTTTAGAAGATATTTTTGACTCAAATGACATTCCATTTAAACCCAAAATGGAACCTGTAAAAGCTGACATTGAAGAATACAATTTAGGAACTGAAGAAAATCCCAAGATGGTTAAACTATCTAAATCTTTGCCAGAAGATCAAAAGGTTAAATATGTTGAACTTTTAAAAGAATTCCAGGATGTTTTCGCCTGGAGTTATGAAGATCTGAAGTCATATGATACATCAATCATTCAACATACAATACCTTTGAAACCAGATCAGAAATCTTTCAAACAAAAACTTAGAAGGATCAATCCCGTTTTACTACCTTCAATTGAAAAAGAAATTAAAAGAATGTATGAAGCAGGAATTATAGCTCCTATTAGATTTTCTGAATGGGTTTCTAATTTGGTACCAACAAGGAAAAAGACTGGAGAGATTAGACTGTGTGTCGATTTGAGGAATTTGAACAAAGTTTCTTTAAAAGATAACTATCCTTTGCCTAAAATGGACCATATCTTACAAAGGGTAGTGGGATCTTCAAGGATATCTCTTCTGGATGGATTTTCAGGGTATAACCAGATTCTGGTTCACCCTGATGATCAAGACAAAATATCATTTACAACACCATGGGGTACTTTCAAATATGTTAAGATGCCATTCGGTCTAAAAAACGCAGGGGCGACATTTCAAAGAACAATGGACATTGCATTCGCCAAAGAAATCCATGATTTTCTGGTAATTTATCTAGATGATTTAACTGTTTTTTCCAAAACAGATCAGCAACATTTAGATCATCTAAGACAAGTGTTTATAAAATGCAGAAAGTATGGTATTTCTTTGAATCCGAAAAAATCATTGTTTGGTCTTGAAGAAGGAAAGTTCCTAGGTCACATTATTTCTAAAGATGGCTTTAGAATTGATCTTGAAAGAATACAAGCAATTTTGCAGATACCTCATCCCAGAAACATTAAAGAACTTCAAGCTTTCATAGGAAAGATCAATTTCTTGAGAAGATTTATTTCTAGTTTAGCTGAATTACTTAGATTGCTTACTAACATGCTTAAAAAGGATTCAAGTATTGACTGGACCATAGAAGCCAAGCAATCATTTGAAGAAATCAAAATGGCTTTAACCAGAACACCAGTTCTTACCAGTCCAAAGTTTGATAGAGATTTCATCATTTTTTCATTTGCTTCTGAACATACAATTGTAGTTGTTTTACTACAAAAGGATGATCAGGGATGTGAAAAACCAATAGCCTTTTTTAGCAAAGCACTTAGAGATGCATCTTTGAAATACAATATCATGGAGAAACAGGCTTTTGCACTTGTGAAAGCAATTAAATATTTCAGAGTTTATATATTGTATTCTCATGTGATAGCTTATGTACCTAATGCTGTCGTTAAAGACATCTTGACTCAAGATGGTACTGAAGGCAAAAGAGGTAAGTGGATAGCTACCATATTAGAATATGATATTGAAATAAGACCAAAAAAACTCATAAAAGGTCAAGGTTTGGCTCAACTCATGACTGAAACTAATTGCCAAGCCCTAGACATTAACGAACTGGACGACGAATAGGAGATGGCGACTCCACAGATCAGTCAGACCTTTTTAGATTCACCCTGGTACACTGATATCATTTATGTTTTGTTAAACCGGCAAGCTCCTCCAGGGTTGTCTAGAACGAAACAAAGGTTCTTAAATGACATCTTTAAAATATTTCATTTTAGATAGTGCTCTTTTTTGGAAGAATCATGATGGAATCCTATTAAATTGTTTATTGAAATATGAAACTGACAAGGTTCTTAATGAATTTCATGCAGGAGATTGTGGTGGACACCTCTACTGGAATTCAACTGCAGATAAAATCTTAAGGGCTGGTTTTTACTGGCCAACCTTGTTTTCAGATGTTAAGAAATTTGTAACTTCTTGTCATAAGTGTCAGATCTTTGAGGACAAAAGAAAGTTGTTACCTTTACCATTAAAACCAATTTCCACCAAGAGACCCTTTCAACAATGGGGACTGGATTTTATTGGAGAAATCCATCCCCCTTCTTCTGGGCAACACAGATGGATTCTTACTGCCACATATTACTTTACTAAATGGATTGAAGCTATCCCATGCAGACAAGCCAATGATTCTGTAATTATAGGGTTTTTAGAAACCAATATACTTTCAAGATTTGGCCGTCCAGAGGAAATTATAACAAATAATGTTGCTGCATTTAAGTCTAAGAAAATGATTAGTTTTTGCAATAAATATCACATCACTTTAGGCCATTCAACAGCCTATTAACCCCAGGGTAATGGACTGGCAGAATCTTCCAATAAAAGCCTTATTAATATCATTAAAAAATTATTGGAAGAAAATAAAAAGAATTGGCATAAGAAACTTACCAATGCATTGTGGGCAGACAGACTTACAACTAAGAAATCAATTGGGACCTGTCCATATGAATTAGTTTATGGTATTGAGGCAAGATTTCCTTCATATTTAGGAATTCCGGTTATGAAGTTACTTCAGGAGGCTCAAGTAGAACCAAATTATATTCAGAGAAGAATAAACCAGACAATTCACTTGCAGCAAACCAGAGAAGAAGTGTATCAATGATCCCAAGGAACTTACATCATTCATGCTCTACAGGGGAATAACACATACTTTTTGAAGAATTTGGACAGTTCAGAAGCTGAGGAAGGACCAGTCAATGGTCGAATGCTAAAGCAATATTTTGATCCTATTTACTAGGATGTTCTGATTTTTTCTAACTTGTACATAATATATCCTTTCTAATGCATCAGTGTTGATTGGATGGTGACTTGTTGGAGTTGAAGCTCGAAGTGAAGGCCCTAAGCTTCAGAAGTTTCACTATCATATATACAATAAAGCTACCAGAAAAAGGAGATTACATGGTTCAGTTTGAAGACATTTTGAAGCATTTGACCTGCTGTTCTTGACTTTTCACAAGGAAAAGCCATCCCCAAGTGGAGCCAGTGTTAGACTCCTATACCAATAGGTGTCATTTTTCATGATTGTCTTGATTGAACTATGCAATATGTTCAAACCTTTTTCTTGTGCAAAGGTGTTCCATATTCTTGAAAAATCAAAAAATCAAAAAAATCTTAAAAAATGTAAAGAGGGTATACCCTAAAAGAAAAATCAAAGGGTAAAAAGAATAAAATGGTCAAAAAAGTGAAATAAATGAACCCCAAACAAAAATAGATCAAGGAAAGTGTGAAAATCCAAATGCCACTACTATTTCATTTTTTGTAAATAAGAAATTGTGTGCAACTTGTCAAACTTTTGCCACAATTTATGAAGAGTCAAACTGTTTAAACTTGACTCATTCATTTTTAAATTTCATGTTGTAGAATAGAGAATAAATATCTTACCAAACAGTTTAATCTTGGAAGATTAGTAGATAGGTAGAGTTAATAAAAGGTGCTCAACAGTTTAATCTGAGCCCTTGGATGCAATAAGTGTAGAATTAGATAGATTTGCCATGTAAAAGAAAAAAAGATTGATAAGGGTTTGCCAGCCTAAGTGCGCCCTAATAAAGAAGAGAAAATGGTAAAGTAAAGTAGATAGGGTAGGTAGATGGTGTTGCAAAGTTTCATGTGATGAATGATGGTGCTAAATGTGTTTAAACCTTTATTTTCATCACCAAGTGCAGAGAACACTACATTGACAGAATTTCAGAGTAAAGCAAAGTCAAAATTATTAACTTCCCATCTCACTTTTTCCCTAAAGATTTTACTAATTTCCCCTAAGTGCTAAGAAATTTGAAGATTAGAGGGGCTCAAGGCATTTCCTTGACTTTTGGAGGGACCGGACCCTCAGCCCAATAATTGAAAAGCCCCTAGTACTTGAAGTTATCCATCATTGCACTCATTCACTTTTAATATTTTCCTAAGTAAAATCCTATTTTAATTAGGGAAATCATGCAAAATTTCATAAAATCCCCTCAAAATTACTTACTATTCTAAATCTAAGTGTTGAAGATGATATAATGAAATTTGCTTCAGAAATCTTCACTTTCTTAGTTGTGTAAAGTATTTTGAGTTTTCCTTGTCCCTTTGTCATATTAACAATTGATTTTATTTTAATAAATCCTTAGTCAAAATACCTTCTCCTATATATACACAACTCCCTTTTATAATATCCAAAAAACCCACTTATTATGATTTTTAACCAAAGTATTTATTCCTTATTTGTTTAAACAAAAACCCAATATATACTCCCTTTGGTTAAAAACATATCCTTATAAACTATCCCCGCGCCTTATGGTTAATAAATTTCATTAATTTACTACCATATAATAAAAAATATTTGAAAAAAAGGTTTAAACATATATTTTATGTTTTAAACGAAAAAACAAATAAAACCCAAGTCTCCGTAACCCCGACCCTTATTAAACCACCTAGATTAATTAATCATCCGGATTAATTAATAGTTTAACCTCCAATGAAAACCCTCCTGGAATGATTAACTTATAATTAATCGTGTCGGGCCCGCGCATTAACTCCCCCGCCACTTCCCTTTCAGACCACCGTTCGATCCCTCCAGTCGAGATCTACGACCCACAATGATTCCGCTTCCCATCCCTTGTCCGAAAATTAACGTGCGAAATCAAAGTGGTTTCCAAACAATGTCCCTACCACGTGTCATTCAACCAGTGGAATCACTGCCATTTCACCAAATACCACTAACTCCCGATAGCGGTGCGGAATAAAACCGCTTACCGCCCGACCCCGGTGACGTGTCCTTCCTGTACCATTGATGACGTCATCCCATAAAAATAATAAAAAATTCCTTTGACTTTCCAAATAAAACAAATTTCGCACATTTTTCATCATTCTGTCTGTTGAAAGCGACTGCGCCCTCCACTGAGAAATTTGAAAAACGATTGTTAAACTGCCATTAATCGAAATTGTTCAAGACTACTATCAGACCATCATCCAAGCGTCTATCCGCCATCTGCATGTACCTGTTGAACATCGCCATTTCCTAAAAAATAGGTATTTACATCATTTCCCGTTTCAAACTCTGTGAAATCATGCCGTTTGTCTAAAATTCTATACCAAAGAACTGTTACAGAGTGTTTTGAGTCTTCCCTTTCCTCAAAATTTCACTTGCGTCCACACAAAGCTGTAAATTTCATCTTCAAAAACTGAAATTGTGCCCTTTCCATGAAAAAAACCCCGAAATTTCCACTTTGAATACACAAGAACCAAAATGGAAGTTACTTTGGCCCTGAATGTAGTTCCGTTGAATGCCCCCCATAGAGATTTGGATTACTTATCATTAGTGGACAAAGATTTTCAAATAAAGGACTTGAAATTTACTGAAAATCCCCTTCAAATTTATTGTCGCTGCAGAGACAATTACTTGAATGGCGCAGATATTATTGGGTTATGGGAGTCTGGTCTTCCTAGATACCTTTTTCCCTCAGTCCATATCTTCCTTGAAATTATCCACTATTGCCATGCCAATTATGATCCAAATCAGAGAGCAGTATTGTCCCCAAGCCAGAACATCATTTTTCCCATTACTGCTCAATCCATCAATCATATGTTACATTTTCAGCCTAGTGAAGCCCTTACTCCTTTGTTAATGGAAGAATTATTGGAGAAATTCACTAAATTGTCCCAGGAGGAGTTAATTCGCATTCACCAAGCTTTCATGTGGCCAGAGCATCAGCCTATAGGCCCTCCCCCTTATGCTAGAGTTTATTTTACTGTAGAAGGGAAAAATATTTTGAGTATGATATCTTTCATAATGGGTTTTAATACCAGTGAGTATGTTGATCATTTAACCCTGGTGTTATTATCTATGTTCACCCCTGGACAGCCTCCTGCTGTCAGGTATGACTTTGCATCTTTCATTGCAGATAAAATGCATGACCAATTCATGAGATTGGAGAACAAGAAAGTATTCAAATATTCTATTATCATTTACCATCTCATGCTTTATTACCAGTCTGAAACTTTCCCTTTCCATATCAGAAAACTTGATGCCCAAGGGAATCCAAGATTTGTTATCTTTTGGTCAGCCATTACTCATTGTTCCATAGATTCTCCCTATTCTTATAATGAGTTCATTGACCTTTTCATACATCCTGCAACTACCTTGTTGACAGGAGTTTCCCCTCCAAGACTCAGCAATGAAATCAGAAAAATCCTTCAGCTTTCAAAATAGTATAAGATAGGTGACTGGTACTTCTATCAGAATCATACTGAAATTAGAATTTATGGATGTGAATTGAGCCCTTTCAAGTTACCCAGATATGTTCCAATGAGACTTTTTGCACTTGAGTATTTCATACAAATGAACAATTCAGATATAATTCACTTCTGTAATGCCAAGAAAAAGGCTCAACTCAGGATAAAGAGCCAACTAGGTCCATTTATCTGCAATTCTAGGGATGGAGGGGAAGAAGCTCAAAAGATATTAAAGGAACATTACAGATTGTAGAAAAGTTTCCATTGGGTACCCTATGACCCATTCAAATTTATTTGTGACAAAAGGATGAAAAATAAATCAGCACCCTACATGCATCGAAGAATCCCTGAAATTGAAAAGTATGCTAATACAGATGAGTGGGTAGAAGGAACTTTGATAGAGCAGGATAGTGAGCAGGTTGATATAAATAATGTTATGAAAGATCTTGCAAAAATACTTGACTTGGATTCTTTTACATAGGTACAGAGACTAGAGATTGGTACTTCTTCAGTTGGTATTATTCAGTAGAATTTACAAGAAAACATTCCATTAATTGCAGTTGAATCCAAAGGTAAAGAGAAGGAACCAGAAGTACAAGTCATTGAAACATTCACCATGATAGAAAAACCTCAAACTTCCAAGGCACAAGATCAGGCACAGGTTTCTCCTATTCAAGTCAATCACCCTGAAGTTTCAAATTTGCAGACTCCGTCTAATGAGGAAAAAGGCAGGAAAATACAAGATAAAGATCCTACTCCTCCTAAGGAATCTTCACAACAACCTCAAGCTAAAAGGCAGAAACTAAATCCACTTCCAAAAATGGAATCTATTGATGAAATCTTTGATGAAGAAAGGGAGGATAGTCAACTTACTGGTTCAGTTAGTGAAGCATATACAGGTCATAAAGGAAAGAAAATACAAAGACAGTTAAGCACTGAAGTGTCCTCATTCAGAAAGCCAAAGATAGATGCAGGAGACATAAAAAAGACATTTATCAGTATAAAAGCAAGGAATGATCCACTAAGGGTCCAGGTGTATAATCAGTATCTTAAAATGGCTCCACAAAATCAAGAGAGATTAATGTCAGCTTTTGACATTCAGCAAGGGAAAATGTTAATGAGCCATTTCAAATCTAAAGTGCCAAAACCACAGAGAGCAGCTGACTACATCAGGACCAATTTTGAGGTCCTATAAAAAGATATTCATCCATTGGACCAGATAGAATTACACAAGCAAACTGGAGAAATGATATATTCTACCCTTACTGACAAAGCAATGGTAGCTCATAGATTGCAAGATTCTTTGAATAATACAAGTACCCAGTTGCAGATTGAGAAAGCTTCTTCTCAAGCAAAGGATAACATAATAAAATCTTTGGAGGAAATAATCATCAGTTTGGGTCATAATCCCAAAGATATAAAATGCATTGAAGCACTGATTAAAAAGAAGGATGATGACATTGCTGCATTGAGGAAGCTATTGAAATTACCAGCTTCAAGGCATCCTCAAACTGAAGAAGTATTGAAGAAAAATTCAGAAGAAGAAATGATGGAGTTGCTCATGAAAATGAATGAGCAACTAAGTGAAACAGAAAAAGAACTGGAGCAAGCATTGAAAGAAAAGCAGTCTACTATTCAGACATCCACAACAGAGGCTACTATAGGTACGTTACACTAAAAAATGTCACCCTGACATTCTGCTGACTGTATGAGCTCATTGACACTCATATTTACCTCCTTTGCAAGTCTTACAACCTTTGTTCCTCATTCCAAGCCTTAGAACTGGAAGAAAAACCCTAAAAATCTCTGAAACTCAGGGTACGCAGGTAACATGAGACCTTCTTGATTTTTTAGCTAGGGTACGCAAGTAATGTGAAGAGAAACTACGTTTTAGAATGCATTTTTCCAGTGTAATGCCTGCGGTACCCCTCTAAAGTCAAAAAAGGACGAAATTAAACTGAAAAAGTTGAATTTTGGTCAATTATAGAAGGTTCTGGATGAGATTTTTTGGGGATGAGTACGCTTTAGTAAGGTGCATGTATCCCACACCTTAAGGAACTAATCCCTTGATGTGAGGAGCCTATCCCTTTGAAGGAGGATTCTATCCCTTTAAAGGTGGAATCCTAACCTCCTCATCTGCTCTATAAAAGGAGGCATTGGGTAGCCTTTTGGGTTAAGTTAAACTATTGGAGATTGAGAATTGGAGTTGAAGCTTTATGTGTGATTGAGCTGAAGTGCTGTTGAAATTTAGACTTCTTTCTGCTGAGCTTTTGAGAGGAAAGATCACATACCTCTTTGTGCTCCTGAAGGAAGAGTGCAAGACTTATCAAAGTAGAGGAGATTCCTGCTTCAGACCCCGGGAAGGCCTTTCGAACATCAAGGCTAAGGTTGTAAGGTTCTTCTATATATTTTAAGATTAATACAATCAAGTTCTGTTTTTCTCAATAAATTGTCGTTTGATTGTTTATTTAAATAAGCTGTTGTTTGATCGTTTATTTCATAGATTCCTTGATCACTATGATAGGTATGTTTTATGATTATTTGTTATACAGGTGCTATTTGATATTTTATTGTTTGTGATTGCAGATCAACGAAAGATGATACTTTCTTGCGACAAAAGAGCTCTTGTTGCGACGAAGGATTATTGATACGACGGAAGCACTACGACCGCAAATAAGCATTTGGATCCAAGGTAGGATCGACACCTTCATAACATTTATTTGTAAAATGAATATATCTAGAGAAAGACAAACTTAGTTGTTCGTTTGTTGCTAGATTGTCTTCTGACACTAGGGAGATCGGTCTTGTCCGCAAGAACGAATTATCCGTCCAACAAATTGGCGACTCCACCGGGGAAAGAACTTGTTGTTTTTGGTTCTCTTTTATTTTGATTTGAGAAAAAGTTTTTCCTGGTTTTTGATTGATGGATATCTGCCTGGGTAGCTTAGTTTTTCTTCTTTTTTTTAAAATTTTGAAATCTTTTATGTTTTTCTTGAAGTTTTCAGGGGACCGCACTTTGTCTTCACACACAGTGCGGGCATCTCCGCACTTTCCTTAAGTAACCAGTGCGGGACCGCACCTGTTACTTCTAGGAGCCTGCGGACCCTGTTAAAATTTTGGAAGAACTCCAGATTTATTTTTTCTAGTTTAGTTTAGATTTAATTTAGGATTCTTAGCATCTACCCAGATCTATATTTTTCTGTCAAAAAATCTCTTGTTTCTGAATTTCTTTCAGCAATTCTTCATCTCATCAATCTCCATTAAGTTAATTGGGTGTTTTGAGTCTCTTTTTTGAGAAATTCTTAATTTGATTTCCTTTGGTCATTAATTGAAGGTTTGTCTCATTCTTTTCACAATTTTGCATCTTTTTTCTTTTGTTTTTGCAAAAAAAATTTCCCCCTCATTCGCCGGGGGGGGCTAAATTGTGTATGAGTGTTAATCGCCTTTGAGTGTTTTTTGATCTTTGGAACTCTCACCCGATTTTCTTGACTTCCACTTGATTGGTTCTTAGATTACATTAGAATCATCTTGTGTTTGAGAATTCTATTGCATAGATCACATTTTCATAATTAGAATTCTCATTTTCAGAATATGAATGAAAAATGTGCATAGATTACATTTGCATACTTTTCAAGTGAATTGTGCATAGATCACAACTGCATAGTTTACATTCTGAAAAATAAATCATAGATTTAGATCAGTTTTCTTTGATTTGAATTTAGATGTTTTTATGCTTGTTTTAAAAAACACAAAAATATATAAAAATTGTTTTGGGATTGATTTGCATTAGTTTTTCTTGATAAAATTAGTGCATTAGAGAATTTGTTATATTTTCTCTTATTTATCAATCTTTGCATTGTTGGAAGCAAATGGAAACTCTTTCCTTACTTTAGTTAGGATTCATCGAATTGAAAATTACATTATCATATTCGATTGCATTCAGTTTTGGGTCGGGTCATAACACCATTGGTTTCATATCCATTTACCCTTTTGAGTAATAACAGCCTAAATAACACAGCGCCTAATTAAAATTCATCTAGTAATTTTTACAGTTTTAGGGCTCTTTCCACCAACATGGCTTAGGCTAGTGTATTGGAATAGGTTTTAGTTAACTCTCCAAGACAGTAAAAAAAACAAGTAGTCAATCTTGCGGTAGGAAAAATTCCAATTGTTGCATGTATGCTCTGGGAAGCTCCTCCTAAAGGAGTCAAGCATGAGATCATATCTGAACTAGTGAGGTAATCAATCCTTCCTCATTGGGAACGATAGCAGATATACACGTATTAAAAATGGTAAACCTCGGATTGACCATTGTCGAGGAGCCTAGGGTCACTTGTCGGTAAACCTTGGATTATGTCAAGGATCCTTCAAGGGGATTGAGCTTTGTTACTCTGCCCTTGCGTGTGTGTCGGATCGTAGACTTTCCCCCCAAGTATATTTGTTTCTGTTGGTAACCTTAGAGGCCATAATCTATAGGATTCTTTCCTAAGGTGACGGTGGAGGGAAGATCCCACTATACCTGGAGCAGACGTCAGCTAGACTCACTTGGACTCTCTGGAGGGTTATCTTCACTCGATATGGTATAGTGGAGAAACTTGCACCTGTCTGTTTCATTAAGCAGGTTGTCGGGGTAACTGTTGCAACCGCCCTTTCTGTATTAAATTATACGATGTTGGATTTCATCACCAACTAGTGTTTTTAGTACGGGAAGTTACTGTTTGTGTGTGGTTTGAATCCTAGATTTGATAGCGCGTGTTAATTTCTTTGTTTTTACTTTTTGAGACCATAGGTATGATTGTGAATTTTAATTGTTAGGTGTGAATTGTGAATTGTTAATTTTAGTTTTAATTTGTTAATAAAATTCACTAAAGTTGAATATAATGGCAACTGTTCTGGAATTTACCAACCAAGGAACTCCTCTTAACAAGAATCCTAGTACTTTTCCTTGCTTTGGAAATGTTGGTCCTCCTTATATGGCTACTTTTTCATTACCTAGATTTACAATAGGTTTACCGATATGGTTATTTTCAACTTCGTTGGCCCCAAATACTCCAATTTTTCCACCTCAACCGGATGCTTCACCTCAACAGAGTTCACCATCTCAACATCACCAACTTTCTGTTGACCCTTTACCTTCTTCGCCTAATATTTCTTCCTCCATTTCTTCCTCTTCGCCTGGTAAAAGCCTTGACGCTAGTAACCAGGTGGATAAGAAGAAGAAGAAAGGGAAGAAGAAGAAGAAGAAGAAGCAAGATAAGAAAGAAGTCAACCAACCAACCATGGCTGTAAGTGTTAGTTGTGTTGAGGAAACCTCCAACATGCATCGTAAGCCCAAATAACCTTGCAGGCTTTGTAAGGGTGACCAATTCCTTATCAATTGTCCCGGTATTCCAAAGGTCTTGGAAGTATGGTCAGAAAAATCTCATCAACTTTCCGTTGATCCATCAACCAGTGATAGTCAGGTTCCTGGGAAAAAGGGTAAAGTTAGGTTTCCTTGTAAGTTATGCAAAGGGAATCATCAAACTCACATTTGCCCTCACATGGATGAAGCCTCAAAATTGTTGGAAAAACTTACTATTCCACAGCAAGAATTTCCAACTGGTTACCGTAAACTTTCTCCAAACCTACCGTCAACTGACGGAGTGATTGATCTTATTTCAAGTACAGTCGATCCCACTCTTCCATTGGAGAGTGAAACTCATATCACTCAGGTTGATGATCCATTAGTTGATCAAGTGGTCGATTCGATTTCACATTCGGTCGATCCCACTCTCCCTTTAGAGAGTGAACTTCATACTGCTCAGGTTCTTCTTGTTACATCAGATTCTTCTACGCCGGGGGGCATTTCACCTATTTCTACAGAACCCCCTCCAAGTACTGAGGTCTTTTCCTTTGATTGGAATAGACTGACAGAACCTCGTCTTCCTTCCTCCATCCCTTTCCAAATCATTGTGAAGTTTGGTGGTAGGGACATACACCGCACACAAGTAGATGAAGGTGCTTCTGTTAGTATTTTATCCTCAACTACTTGGAAAGCTTTGGGTTCTCCTCATCTTGTGCCTATTACACAGAATCTGAAAGCTTTTAACAGAGCCATTAGTGAACCTTTAGGGATCCTTCCTAATTTTTCTATTACTTTGGAAGGTAAAACTGTCTGTATTGATCTCATGGTAGTTCGAGGCCCCTTGGATTTCAATTTACTCCTTGGGCGAGACTATGTTTATGCAATGAAAGCTGTCGTATCGACACTCTTTCGCGTGATGTCTTTCCCTCACAATGGGAATATTGTGACTGTAGACCAGCTTTCATTCCCTAGTCTTGTTTCGACTACCAATAATATGACACCCCTAAATGTTCCTATTTCTAAAGTGGTATCTACCCCACCACGGGTTAATTATGTGGCAACTAGTCCCATGTTTTCAGTTACCGATGGAAGTGAGTCTCTCACTGTTTGCTCGAATTCCTATGACTTAGATCCGGTAATTGACATGGAAAACTCTATGGGATTATTTGAACGCGATGTTCTTATCCCTTTTGAGTCCCTTGACATGTGTTCCTTCCAAATAATTATTCTTCCATCTGATGAAGACCTCTTGGAAGCCATGATAAAGGTGTGTCCATTGACATGTGTTTCTTCCAGTTGGAAGCCATGATCAGTGAGTGAGGAAAGTTCCTTTTACTGTGTCAACCTCGTTAAAAAATGAATCAGTGAGGTGAGGAAAGTTCCTTGTATTGTGTCAAACTCGTTAAAAAATGAATCAGTGAGTGTGAGGATAGTTCCTTTTACTGTGTCAACCTCGTTAAAAAATGAATCAGTAAGTCCGAGGATAGTTTCTTTTACTGCATCAACCTCATTAAAAAATGAATCAGTGAGTGTGAGGATAGTTCCTTTTACTGTGTCAACCTCGTTAAAAAATGAATCATTTAGTCTGAGCATAGTTCCTTTTCTTGTGTCAAGCTCATTTAAAAAATGAAACAAGCTTCTATGAGGACAGTTCTTTTCCTGTGTCAACCTCATTAAAAAATGAAACAGTAGGTAGATTGTAGAGAGTAGATTGGTAGATTAGAATAAATAGGTATGAGGACAGTTCTTTTCCTGTGTCAACCTAGTTAAAAAATGAATCAGTTGGTCAGAGGATAGTTCCTGTTACTGAGTCAACCTCGTTAAAAAAATGAATCAGGTATGAGGACAGTTCTTTTCCTGTGTCAACCTCATTAAAAAATGAATCAGTAGGTTATGTAGGTAGATTAGAAATAAGTAGTTTCTGAGGATAGTTCCTTTTACTGTGTCAACCTCATTAAAAAATGAAACACGTTGCCATGAGCATAGTTCTTTTCCTGTGTCGAGCTCGTTAAAAAATGAAACAAATCCTCTCCTAATTGAGTCGAGTCTTTGAATAGACCTCGTAAATGTTAAGTAATATATTTAGGTTAGTTTTTAGGTCGGGTCTTTCATATGATCTCGTAAATGAACCTTCATTCCATCCAGCTATTAATTACCAGCAATGTACTTAGTTGAATGAAATGAAGCTTGGGGGGGCATGCGCTCTAGCAGTTACGCTTAGGGGGCATCAAGCACAGTTTTCTCTCTGTTTCAAGCTTGTGTAAAAATGAAACCACTCTGAAGCATAGTTTTTCTCTGTTTCAAGATTTTGAAAAAATGACACCTATCTGGAGTCAATTTTGGTTATTTTCAAGACTCGTTAAACTCATGAAAATCCCGAGATCATTTTGATATTTTTCATTCTCGTAAAACATATAAAAATGATGAGTTCTTTCCGTCCTTTCCTGCTCGTAAATTAAATTGAAAGTCGGCCGTAGGAGTACATTTTTATCCCTTTTTCGAACTCATTAAAACTTACTGAAAAAGTGAAATCTTGAGTCCTCTTTTAAGCCCTTTTCAGACTCTCTAAATATGAAAATATTGCCGAGTACTTGACTATTCGAACTCGTTAAAGTAAATGAACAATCGTCCCTTCAGTATAAGTTTACCCCTTTTACGGACTGAAATGGACTATTTACGAAAAAGGTATACGTTGACTAATTACGGTCAATAGAGTTCTCTCTCGCATTATTTTATCCTTTTTCGGGCTCGAGAGACTAAATTTACGAAAAAGTACACCCATGGAGTTTTCTTAAGTTTTTTTCTTCTGACTCCCTAAAATTGAAAAACACCGAGTTTCTCCTATACTGGACTCGTTAAAATTTAACAGTAAAGGACCTGTTCAATTTTAAACATGAACGAACCACTCCTTCTTAGGGTTCGAATTTTAAACTAAGTTGGACTCATCCGAAGGATGAGCTTATAAACAAGAAAATGTTATCCTCCTCAAGCTTGTCAAAAATAAAGAGGTACTTGCCAGAAATGGTGGGGGAAAAGAGAGAAAAACGAACCTGTTTGTCACATTTTGATTATTCGGAAAACCGTTAACCACTCTTGAACACGACACTTTTTTTCCACCTGGGTTGGGAAATCCTTTGCCTAACAGTTAATCAAACCATATTGAAAGTCTTCAGCCGGTTTCTGGGTATTAGCTTTGGGTCAATTGTCACCAAGCCATCTGCAGTGTCGTTATGTGTTCAAGAGGATAGTTCAAACAAACCATTCATCTGCAAAATATCTGTCATCCATTTTGACCATCCCTGAGTCAGTCCTTGCCAATATATTTCTTCAAAACTTGATCTATGATTTCGTGTTGTGGGCTTGCTTACGACGGATCACTTTCTATCGACGACAGCTCATTATCTAGGAAGTTGATCCAGAAATCGTCAGTAACTTGAAATTTTCATGCCTCAATGGCAGGTTTCTCGCCTTCGACGATAGGTTGCATTATTGACCTTCGATCGAATGATTCCGTGACATGTTCGACTTCAGCTCATTCATTCACATTTCATGGATTGTACTGAATACTTTGAGAGCCATTGACATTACTGGTGGTTTCTCTCACACTTGTTAACAATTCACATCATTGACTGGTAATCAAGTGGTTTCTACCATGTTCGACTTCAACACATTTAATCGCATGGATAGAATCGTACTGGTTTGAGAAGTGGAAATCAAGACCCTGGATCTAGTTTCCACCATCCAGGTGGCGAGGAGTTTTATTATTATACAGTATACTACTCAGTACAGATGGATGCGTTCATGCTGTGTCTACACTATTGATGTAATATTAAAATCATTTCTGTATCAGAACAATTTTAGTTAGTTTTTGATCTGAGTATGGGAATTCCTACCTCAGCGATGATATGATTACATATATATATATTTCATTGAATGTTTTTACAGGTTCCGACTAGGGTGTCCACATGATGATCCTTGAAATGATAAAGTACTTCACTCTTCATATATGACAGACTTCATCTTCATCTATTCCAGACTTCGCACTTTAGGGGGCAATCTGTTACACTAAAAAATGTCACCTTGACATTCTGCTGACTGTATGAGCTCATTAAACACTCATACTTACCTCCTTTGCAAGTCTTACAACCTTTGTTCCTCATTCCAAGCCTCAGAACTGGAAGAAAAACCCTAAAAATCTCTGAAACTCAGGGTACGCAGGTAACATGAGACCTTCTTGCGTTTTTAGCTAGGGTACGCAGGTAATGTGAAGAGAAACTGCATTCTAGAACGCATTTTTCCAGTGTAATGCCTGCGGTACCCCTGTAAAGTCAAAAAGCGCAAAAATTAAACTGAAAAACTTGATTTTTGGTCAATTCTGGAAGGTTCTAGATGAGATTTTTTGGGGATGAGTATGCTTTGATAAGGTGCATGTATCCCACACCTTAAGGAACTAATCCCTTGATGTGAGGAGCCTATCCCTTTGAAGGAGGATTCTATCCCTTTAAAGGTGGAATCCTAACCTCCTCATCTGCTCTATAAAAGGAGGCATTGGGTAGCCTCAAAGGGTTAACAAGATTGGTTAAGAAGCTTATTGGAGATTGAGATTTTGGAGATTGAGAATTGGAATTCAATCTTTATGTGTGATTGAATTGAAGTGTTGTTAAGATTTAGACTTCTTTCTGCTAAGCTTTTGAGAGGAAAGATTACATACCTCTTTATGCTTCTGGAGGAAGAGTGCAAGACTTATCAGAGTAGAGGAGACTCCTGCTTCGGACCCCGGGAAGGCCTTTCGAACATCAAGGCTAAGGTTGTAAGGTTCTTCTGTATATTTTAAGATTAATACAATCAAGTTCTGTTTTTCTCAATAAATTGTCGCACGATTGTTTATTTCAATAAGCTGTCATTTGATCATTTATTTCATAGATTCCTTGATCACTATGACAGGTATGTTTTATGATTATTTGTTATACAGGTGCTATTTGATATTTTCTTGTTTGTGATTGCAGATCAATGAAAGATGATACTTTCTTACGACAAAAGAGCTCTTGTTGCGACACAGGATTATTGATACGACGGAAGCACTACGACCGCAAATAAGCATTTGGATCCAAGGTAGGATCGACACCTTCATAACATTTATTTGTAAAATGAATATATCTAGAGAAAGACAAACTTAGTTGTTCGTTTGTTGCTAGATTGTCTTCTGACACTAGGGATATCGGTCTTGTCCACAAGAACGATTTATTCGGCCAACAAACTACAACAACAACAGACCAGCAAACATACCCATCACAGGTGAATACTTCTAGTTTAAGTTCTGAAGAATTAGTGAAACAAATGGAAATTTTAAAACTTAGAGTAACAGAACTTCAATCTACAAAGTTACAGCTCATAAATTTGGAACAAAAATATGATATGTCAAAAAAGACTGTTGCTGACCATACAAGAGAAATCAAAAGGCTGGAAAAATTGGTTAAAGCTTTAGAAAATGATCTCTCATTGGAGAAGCCTTTGAGAGAAATCAATGAAATTATTTGGAATAATATTATTCAGTCAATAAAGGATATTTGGTCCTTCATTCAAATAATCTTTGAACAAAATGACTTGGTCAAAATAGCTCTGGAGGAAATTGACAAAACAAGAGAAGAATTGAGAGACAGACCTGAACAAGCAAATCAACTTATCCAGTTCTTAAACACCCAGACCAGACAGCAGCTTGCAGAGCTTGGAATTGAGGACAGAACAGGTACAATTTTAGAAATAAAAAGAGTTTTTACTAAGAGAAATCTTATGCAAAATTTGGAACGTAAGTGCTTAGATATTCAAGAAGAGATCATTGCCTTCAAAGAAAGGTTTAATGTTTTATTAGCCAGCGGGTTGCCCAGTCCTATGATTTCAGAAGACAAAATAATGGACTTGAGAACTTATGTTAATAGATTGGATATACATGCTCACAATATAACCTGTTCCTCTATGAGTTCATCAGAATCGACATTTCCTACAGGAAAGAATCTTTATGACAGATTAAAGAATTTATTTCATCTTGAGCATGAAATAAGATATTTGTTCCAAAATCAGCCCAATTTCTTCAGATACACAGAGGCTGATGAAACATTAAGAAAAATCTAACGAACCAAAATAGCAGAAGACAAATGGTGGGAAGACCTGTTAGAAATTTTGTAAAATTCATCTTCATATGGAAAATTTTGCCTTTTTACTATAGTGTGAAAGATAAATAGATGAACAAAGGTTAAAGAGTATCAGCTTGGCAGTTGAAAGTGTATCAGTAGAAATGAAGAGTATCAGTGAAGTTAGGCAGTCAGAAAAGAATTACCAAAGAGGACAGCATCGAGCTATATTGTAGAAACTGCCTCCAGCACATGCATAAAAGGAGGAAACAGCACACCAGTAGTTGCTTTTTATCCTATCTACGAGACCATCTGTCTCTCTTTATGTTGTAACTTATTCATTAGTCACCCTAGATTATTTCCTAGGTTGTTGTAAGATATTTTTAATCATTTTTTGTATAAATAAACCCTCGAATAGAGTATTGAGGGTGGATTCTACTACTTTGTTGTGACATTGATGTTTTTGGAATAAAAGTGCTTTGGAGAAATTTATTTGTGGCTTGCTGGATGACGATTTGAAGCTCAGGACTTTTTGCAGGATTCATGTGTCGAACTGCAGTTCAATAAGTCTTTCTATCCTATGTTTTAAGTTTTATATCTGTTTATAATATCACTGTGTTTCCATTTCAGAATAATTGACATAAAAGAATAAATCAAAACTTACTTAAATGTACTCTGATTTTCAATTGCAGTTATTCCAAATGTTTTCTTCCAAACTAGTTATAAGCAACGAATTCTTAACTACTCTTGTTTCGCTGGTTTGAACATTTTGATTACTATAATAAAGAATTCTTAACTGCTCTTTGTTTGTAATCATTCATTTTCTTTCTTTGAATATGTTGAAATATTCTTGATTGCCTTTCATCCCTTCAAAACCCATTCCATCCACTTTAATTCCTTAAAATTGTTCTCTGTTTGGCTATCTTGCCCTACAAAGCCATCTTGTGTGTAGAAGATTAATCCAGTAAAGCCATCCCTTTGACTCCATAGCCCAATGGCCTGAAAATATTCAACCTTTCCCTTAGTTGGTTAATTCCACCATTTTCAAACAAACTCTTGGACTTATAACTAGCCTAAATTTTTTTAAGAATAAAGCTAAATTTTAAAGAGAGAGCCCTCTCTAGATACAGATTGGCTAGATTCTGTATCCGAAGGTTGGTTTGTGGTTACCTCGGGTATACTTTCCTTTTCCACAACTTCAAGGAAAACCTGAGTGATAACATAACCTTCGTAGAAAAAAAATTTATTACGAAAATACCACGATGACCTATTTAGGATAAATTCAGGGAGCCTGCAAAATGACATAACTTGCATAGATCATATCTCCTAAAATATTGTGAACCAAGATCTAAAATTTTGTGACGATGTTTTTCAGGATTTCGACTTCTCACTCTAAAAATTTCAGATTCTGAACCTTCTTAGAAAAAACCTTATAGCGAAAATTCCACGCTGACATGTTTGGAGCAGCGAAACCCTAGAATCTCAAAGCTCTGATACCAAATGTTGTGAAACCAGCTCCAAAAATAGAAGAAAAGAGATATCAACGCCTTAGAAATAAGCCATTTCAAGGGGGAAACCTATAATACATTACGTTAATGAACAATTCTTGGATGATTCAAATTACAAAACCTCCTTTTTGTTGGGTGTGGAGCCTGATTTTCATCCTGATTCAGAGATCCTTGTTTTAGCTAGATGTATACCCCAGGAAAATTGTACACCCTTGCAGCGGGGGGGTGCAGGCAGATGATCTGACGGTAGAAGTTATGTTTAGTTTAGATTTTTTTTCCCTAGAAGGCAACCCCTCTCTTTGTATGAGGGTATTGTATTGCGGCTGTGTATTACATGTGTATTCTCTGAGCGAGAAATAGATAGGGAGACTATGAGAGAGAACAGAGGATATTACAACAGATATGTTGTAGGTTTTGTCTCTTCATTTTGATGGATAATAGAAACGAAGGACTGGTTATTTAGGGTGGACGTAGCCCAAATTGGGTGAACCACGTATATCTGTGTCTTTCTAGTTTTATGTGTTTTGTTTTCTTGTATTTTCCGCATATTTTATGTGTTTTGTTTTCTTGTATTTTCCGCATGTTTTATGTGTTTCATTGCTCCATAATATATAATTTCTAACAACTGGTATCAGAGCCGAAGGTATATTTGGCTGATAAAATTGCAGGAAAGAAGGGTTCCTGGTTCGAGTGGGAGCAATGGCAGAAGATGGTAAGTTTAGGGTCGAGAAATTTAACGGCCAAAACTTACCACTATGGAAGATGTAGATGGAAGCTTATATGTATCAGAAATATCTGTACCTACCATTGAGCGGAAAAACAAAGAAGCCAATGGCCATGACAGACATGTAATGGAACATTCTCGATAGAAAGGCACTTAGAATAGTATGGTTGTGCCTTGCGGCGTCAGTCACCTTCAATATTTCGAAGGAAACAACAACATAGGGTTTGATGCAGACGTTGGAGAAAATATATGGAAAACGCTCAGCCTCAAACAAGGCATTTCTTATGAAACGACTATTTAATATGAAGATGTCAGAAGGTGGATCTGTTTCAGACCATTTAAATGATTTTAATACAGTTACCAGCTAGTTAAGTTCTGTAGGGGTAAACTTTGATGATGAAGTTAGAGCTCTGTTATTCTTGTGCTCATTGTGAGAGAGTTAGAATGGCTTAGTAATGGCCATTAGTAACTCTGTCTCTAGATATAGTACTTTAAAGTTTGATGATGTTGTCGGTGCTATCCTTAGTGAGGAAATGCGACGGAAAAGCTCCGGTGAGACATCGGGTAATGTTTTAAGTGCAGAGTCTAGGGGAAGGAGAACAGAAAGAGGAAAGAGCTCAAGATATCGCAGTAAATCAAGGAAAGGAAGATCCAAGTTCAGATTGGGGATAGTGTGATGGAAATGTGGAAAGAAAGGACACCTAAAGAAAGACTATAGATCTCGGAAGGGAAAAGAAGGAGACGTGCAGCAAGAAAACAATCATGAAGCAAATGTGACAGGTGATGTGTTACAAGATGCTTTGATTCTTTCTTTTGAAAATGTTATTGATTCTTAGGTTGTAGATTCAGGGGCTTCATTCCATGCCACACCTGATAAGAAATATTTTCATGACTATGTTCAAGGAGATTTTGGACAAGTCCGTTTGGGTGATGATAAACCCTGTAAAATTGTTGGAATGGGTAAGGTTCTTTTAAAATAGCAGAATGGAAACCAATGGCTATTAAAGGAGGTAAGGCATGTTCCATATCTAAAGAAAAATCTGATTTCAACAGGGCAGTTAGGCAGTGAAGGTTTTGTGACAACTTTCACAAATAAAGCTTGGAAGGTCAGCAAAGGAGCCCTGGTAATATAAAAAGGTGAAAAGGTTGGTACATTGTATTTATGTAATGGTATTTCTAACTCTGTTAATGCTTTAACTTCCAAAGGAGTAGATGCAGCATTATGGCATCATAGGCTTGGACACATGAGTGAAAAGGGGATGAAGATTCTTCACTCAAGAAATTTGTTGCCAGGTTTGAAGAATGTTGATTTGGATTTCTGTGAAAATTTCATTTATGGGAAACAAAAGAGAGTCAGATTTCTCAGAGTTGGGAATGAAAAGAAGAGTGAAAAATTGGAGCTTGTGCATACATATGTATGGGGAAGTGCTCAGGTATCATCTCTCGGTGGCTCTCGCTATTATGTTACGTTTACTGAGGATGCAACTAGAAAAACTTGGATTTATTGTATTCAAAATAAATCTGATGTATTTGATATTTTCAAGAAATGGAAAGCTTTGGTTGAGATTGAGACAGGAAAGAAGTTGAAGTGTCTCAGATCAGACAATGGAGGTGAATATTGCAGCAAATATTTTTATAGGTACTGTTCAGAGCATTGAATTCGTAGAGAGAAGACAGTTCCAACAACACCACAAGAAAATGGTGTGTCAGAAAGAATGAACAGGACAATCATGGAGCATGGAAGGTGCATGAGATTGCATGCAGGATCGCCTTTACAATTTTGGGTAGATGATGTAGATATTGTTGTTTATCTAATAAACAGAGGGCCTTCAAGTTCCTTGGATGGTGGTATTTCAGAGGAAGCATGGACAGGTAAAAAGGTAAACTACTCTTTTTTAAAGCCTTTTGGTTGTGAGGCCTTTGTCCATATTAATAAAGAAAATAGAACAAATCTTGAAGAAAAATCAAAGAAATGTACTTTTATTGGATACGGTGTTAATGATTTTGGTTATCGCTTATATGATTATGAAAATCACAAATTCATTAGGACCAGAGATGTAATATTCAATTAAAATGTATTGTATAAGAATCAGTTGCAGGAAAAGAAACATAAAAAAGAAAGCAAGGAATACACAGTTCTTGATTAGATAACTGAAAAAGTATAGGTGCCTGAAAATAATAATAATCAACAAGCATAGCAACAACAACCACCACAACAGCAACAGGCACCTCAAACACCTAAAAGTGGTGTTAGAAGATCTACCAGGATAAGTTGACCCCCTGAACGATACTCTCCTTTATTATATTATTTATTCCTGACTGATTCTGGTGAACTCGAATGTTATGAAGAAGCAATGCAGGTTGAAATTAGGAAGAAGTGGGGGCTAGCCATGGAAGAAGCGATGGACTCCTTAATGCATAACCAGACTTGGGACTTAATCAGGTTGCCTGTAGGTAAAACTATATTGCATAATAAGTGGGTTTACAGGTTGAAGGAAGAAGATGGAGGAAAAAAAAGGTACAAAGATGGACTTGTGGTGAAGGGGTTTGCACAGAAGAAAGGTATTGATTTTGATGAAATATTTTCTCCTGTTGTTAAGATGACTTCAATCAGAACTATCTTAATTCTTGTAGCAGTGGAAGATTTACATCTTGAACAGTTAGATGTAAAGACAACATTTCTCCATGGAGATTTGGAGGAAGAGATATACATGCAACAACTAGAAGGATATGAGGTCAAATGGAAAGAAAAATTGGTGTGATGGTTAAAGAAGAGCTTGTATGGCTTAAAACAGGCTCCAAGGTAGTGGTATCTAAAATTTGACAAGTTTATGTTTGAACAAGGTTATACTAGATGTCACTCTGATCATTGTGTTTATCTGAAAAAGCAAAATGATGGCAGTTATATTATATTGTTATTGTATGTAGATGACATGCTTGTTGCAGTGTCTAACATGCAGGAAATAAATGTGCTCAAACAAAAATTAGCAAATTCATTTGCAATGAAGGATTTGGGAGCTGCAAAACAGATCCTTGGTATGAGAATAACCAGAGATAGGAAAAATAAAAAATTAACACTGTCTCAGAATAAGTGCGTACAAAAGGTGTTGAAAAGATTTAATATGCACAATGCAAAACTAGTTAGTACACATTTTGCTAGCCATTTCAAACTTAGTAAGGAGATGTGCCCAAAGACCCAAGAAGACATGAATTATATGTCTAAAGTTCCATATGCATCAGTAGTTGGAAGCTTAATGTATGCAATGGTCTGCACAAGGCCTGATATTGCACATGCAGTGGGAGTTGTAAGCAGGTACATAAATAATCCATGAAAAGAACATTGGATGGCAGTAAAATGGATTCTCAGATATTTGAAAGGTACCAAAAATCAAGCATTATAATTTGATGGTTCAAACATTGCTCTACAGGGATATGTTGATGCAGATATGGCAGGTGACAGAGATAACAGGAGGAGCACTACAGGATATGTATTTACTGTAGGTGGAACAACTGTCAGTTGGGTTTCAAAAATCCAAAGTGTTGTTTCACTTTCAACAATAGAAGAAGAGTATGTTGCTGCTACAGAGGCTAGTAAAGAAATGATTTGGTTACAAAGGTTTATGGGTGAATTGGGTAAGAAGCATGATATGGGCACGTTATACAGTGATAGCCAAAGTACCTTTCATATTGCAAAGAACTCAACATTTCATTCTAGGACTAAACACATACATCTCAAGTACCATTTCATACGGTCAGTATTGGAAGATGGAGATTTGAAGTTGGAAAAGATACACACTAGCCAGAATCCTGCAGATATGCTAACAAAAGTTGTAACCAGAGAGAAACTGAGAATGTGCTCAGTTTCAATTGGTATTCAAGGATGATTATTTAGATGAGAAACAACCAGGTCCAAAGAGAAGTCATTATCCAAAAAATGAAGTAGCAGTGGAGTTGCTACAATCAGTCTCCAAGTGGGAGATTTTTGGGTGTGGAGCCTGATTTTCATCTTGATTCAGAGATCCTTATTTTAGCTAGATGTATACCCCAGGAAAACTGTACACCCTTGCAGTGGGGGGGGGGGGGGGGGTCGGGTGCAGGGGGGACTTGTCCCCCCCACGGGGTCCTGGGGGGTTCGAGGGCCAGCGGTCCCCTGGCAGGGGTTTCGGGGGCAGCACCCTCGAAGCTAAGAACAGATGTAAAATTTCCTTGTAAAAGTATAGTAATTTCTAGTCAATCTGGGCCATTCATTAGGCGGATGATCTGACGGTAGAAGTTATGCTTAGTTTAGGGTTTTTTCCCTAGAAGGAAACCCCTCTCTTTGTATGAGGGTATTGTATTGTGGCTGTGTATTACATGTGTATTCTCTGAGCGGGAAATAGGTAGGGAGACTATGAGAGAGAACAGAGGATATTACAGTGGATTTGTTGTAGGTTTTGTCTCTTCATTTTGCTGGATTATAGAAAGGAAGGATTGGTTGTTTAGGGTGGACATAGCCCAAACTGGGTGAACCACGTATATCTGTGTCTCTCTGGTTTTATGTGTATTATGTGCTTGTATTTTCCGCATATTTTATGTGTTGCATTGCTCCATAATATATAATTTTCTAACACTTTCTATATATAGGAGTCCATGGCGCCACAATGTAATCCTAGCCGACCTAACAATAATAATTTAAGGGCACAATAATAACAATATTTGGGTTACAGGTGTACAATAATAAAAATAAGGGGGTTACACTAACAATAATAAGGGACTATATTGTTAATATAGGGACCTAACATAGTGCAAGCTGGGTCAAGTCATGTATTTTTACATTTAGTACAGTGCACGAGGGTGCATGCAGTTCAGTGGGTCGATTGGGGTAATTTCCAGAAGAAATGCGTGCATAAAATTGTTTGGTAGCTTAATCGCATTTTGCAATCGCAAGCGGAAGGATGATCACAAAAACCATAGAAACACAGAATAATAGAAACTGCGAAGTGCGATATGGTGATGTGGCTAGATGACATGGCTGTGACGTAGGTAGTGACATGGCAAGTTGATCTGGTAGGTTACATGTTCTTGACCCCACAGATCACAAAAAAATCTTGATGACATGGCAAGATGACGTGCTAGTGACGTGGTAATGACGTAAACGGTGACATGGAAGTGACATGGAAGATGATGTAGACCTCACCCCCATATCGTAAGGAGTTCATAGCCTTGGATCAGAGAAAATCTGCGATAAAGCTATGGACCCTTTTCGCAGATCGCAAGTTGCAAAGCTCAGAAGGGATAGTACTTATGTACCATGTCAAAACACCAAAATGCGAAGAGCGACGAGAGCCCAGATGCGATAAGCTTCAAAGCTAAAGTCTAAAGGATTTAAAGTCGGGCTGTGGGACCCAATCACATATCGCACATCACAAGCTCAGAAGGGATAACACTCATGAACCACATTTAAATGTTGAAACGCGAAGTGCGATAAAGAGCCCGAATGTGATACGCTTCAAAACCAAAGACTAAAGGATTTAAAGTCTGGCATGGGACCCAATAAAATATCACAAATCGCAAAGCTCGGGAGGAATAGCGCACAAGAACAACATTGAAATGCGAAATTTGATAAGAATACTGGATACGATGTAGTTTCAAAGAAAAGGTCTAAATGATTTCAAATCCAGAGGTATACGGTTTCCCTTTGAGAAATCACATCGGAGAATGGAAGAGCAATATATAAACGAAGAACAATAGAAATATCTGAAATGCTGAAATGCGATTAAAGAATTGTGATAAAGCCTGGTGGGACCCTTCACATATTGCATATCAGAAGATGAGATGGATGAAGGCACATTGGATAACAGGATTCGCTGAAGTGCGATAAAGAGAGCAGACGCTATGCAGATCGAAGTTAAAGCCTAAAGGTTTTCACTTTCGGAAATATGTGGTTTTCCTTTGTTAAATCGCATCACATGGAAAAGAAGGATTATAACATAGAACGTTGGAATGTCAAAATGCGATAAGAAAGTGGACGCGATACAGTCTTCAAAGGTAATGGAATATATTTTAAAGTCCAGTCTTACAAAAATTACAAAAGAGAGTCTGAACGCGGGCAGTAGACTCGGGTAAGTAACCCAACACAGAGTAAAAGGTAGAGAAAGATGAACATCACAATAATGAGGAGATAGGCACCATGGGTTGATTCAGGCTCAACAAAACCTCCGTGGCAGGGTTGGGTGTTGAGACTAGGAGAAGGCTAATTGTTGCGGGCAAGAGAAGGAAGGAAAATAGGCAGATTCAGGAAAAAGGAGCATATGGCGGAACTGTTGGAAACATGCTAGCTGGGTCGAGTCAGGAAAAATGCGTTCATGCAGAACTGTTATAATATAACAACAGAAATAGGAAAGACAGTGACAACAACATAAAGGAAAAATTCACATCGAACCAAGAGATGAAAGGGATAAGTGAAATATATTTGTTGTAACTATAAATGTAAATGAATTAATTATTTTTTATTGTATGTGATGCAAAGTCAAGTCTCCATAGGCGTAAGAAAAACTACAATGAGTGCTGAAATGGTTATTTCTGTATTTTTGTTGATGTAATAACCTGAACTAAAGTGTGAGGAATCGAATGGGTGGAAGGCATCGTGTCAGGCCTGTTCACTTCGAATTCCCAGTAGAATGAAAACACTCATGTAGTTGTCTGTATAAAGCATGTAATATTAGTGTGCATAGAGACATTATAGAACAGTAGAATGGAAAATAGTTGAAGGGGGTTAGAGAGCTACAGAATGGAAGGGAGTTGAAGAATGTAAGAGAGTTGCATAATTAGAGGTATAGATCGTAATAATCAAAGAGATCTGATAGAGATGTTATGCACATCAGGAGATGATACGAAGAAGATATGAAGGCTGAAGAGGCAATTGTGGAGGAGTAAAATAGGGCTGATATCCAGGTAAATCAACATTTTACTTTCATGTTGAGTGAGGGGATTGTAGTCTCCTTTCAGGTTGTAGCTTGATAACTTTCCAGTTGGATCTGGGTGAGGTAGGAGCCTCCTGTGGGTTGTAGACCACGGATGCGATAAGCTTCAAAGATAAAATATAAAGAATTTAAATTTGGGCCGTGGGACCCAATCACATATTGCACATCGCAAGCTTGGAAGGGATAACACTCATGAACCACGTTTAAACGCTGAAATGTGAAGTGCAATAAAGAGCTCGAATGTGATACACTTCAAAACCAAAGACTAAAGGATTTAAATTCTACCATGGGATCCAATCAAATATAAAAAATTGCAGATCTCGGGAGGAATAGAGCACAAGAACAACGCTGAAATGGGAAATGCGATAAGAATACCAGACGCGATGTAGTTTCAAAGAAAAGGTCTAAATGATTTCAAATCCAGAGGTATAAGGTTTCCCTTTGAGAAATCACATTGGAGAATGGAAGAGAAATATATAAACGAAGAACAATAGAAATATCTGAAATTTTGAAATGTGATTAAAGAATTGCAATAAAGCCTGGCAGGACCCTTCACATATCGCATATCGGCAGATCAGATGGATGAAGGCACATTGGATAATAGGATTCATCGAAGTGCGAAGTGCATAAATAGAGCAGGCACTATGCAGATCGAAGTTGAAACCTAAAGGTTTTCGATTCTGGAAATGTGTGGTTTTCCTTTGTTAAATCGCATCGGAGGGAAAATAAGGATTATAACATAGAACGTTGGAATGTCGAAATGCGATAGGAAAGCAGATGCGATGTAGTCTTCAAAGGTAATGGAATATATTTTAAAGTCTAGTCTTACAAAAATTACAAAGGAGAGTCTGAACGCGGGTAGTAGACTTGGGTAAGTGACCCAACACAGAGTAAAAGGTAGAGAAAGCTGAATGTCATGGTAATGAGGAGATTGGCACCATGGGTCGATTTAGGCTCAACAAACCTCCGTGGTAGGGTCGGGTGTTGAGACTAGGAGAAGGCTGATTTTTGCAGTCAAGAGAAGGAAGGAAGATAGGCAGATTCGGGAAAAAGGAGCATATGGCAGAATTGTTGGAAACATGCTAGCTGGGTCGAGTCGAGAAAAATTCATTCATGCAGAACTTTTATAATATAACAACAGAAATAGAAAATACAGTGACAACAAAATAAAGGAAAAATGCACATCGAACCAAGAGATGAAAGGGCTAAGTGAAATATATTTGTTGTAACTATAAATGTAAATGAATTAATTATTTTTTATTGTATGTGATGCAAAGTCAAGTCTCCATGGGCGTAGGAAAAACTACAATGATTATTTTTGTATTTTTGTTGATGTAATAACCTGAACTGAAGTGTGAGGAATCAAATGGGTGGAAGGCATCGTGTCAGTCCTGTTCACTTCAAATTCCTGATATAATGCAAACAATCATGTAGTTGTCTGTATAATACATGTAATATCGGTGTGCATAGAGACATTAGAGAGCAGTAGAATGGAAAATAGTTTAAGGGGGTTAGAGAGCTGCAGAATGGAAGGGAGTTGAAGAATGTAAGATAGTTGCATAATTATAGGTTATAAATCTTAATAATCAGAGAGAGATGATAGAGATTCTATGTACATTAGGAGCTAATATGAAGCAGATATGAAGGCTGAAGAGGTAGTTGTGGAGGAGTAAAATAGGGCTGATATCTAGGTAAATCAAAATTTTACTTTCATGTTGAGTGAGGAGATTGTAGTCTCCTTTCAAGTTGTAGCTTGATAACTTTCCAGTTGGAGTTGGGTGAGGTAGGAGCCTCCTGTTGGTTGTAGCCTACAGAAAATACATGGATATTGGTGCTTCCATTTCAATTTGTAGCTTGATAAATTTCCAGTTGGAGCTTGGTGAGGTAGGAGCCTCCCGTGGGTTGTAGCATATAGAAAACACATGGGAGTTGGTGATTTTATTTCAAGTTGTAGCCTGATAAATTTCCAGTTGGAGTTGGTTGAGGTAGGAGCCTCCTGTGGTTATAACGCGCAGAAAATATATGGGAGTTGGGGCTTCCTTGCAAGTTGTATCTTGCAAAAATTGAGGTAGGAGCCTCTTGTAGGTTGGAGGCTATAGAAATCAGTTGTGAGAGGGAGTAGGAGCTTGACTTTGCATCACAACAATAATAAGATGTGGTTTTCTCCCTTATGGGTTTCCACTTATATCTAGTGTCCATGTGCATGATTATATGTGTTGATGTGATGTGTTAATCTGATTATTACTTGTTGTTCACATATTTAGTTTGATGATCATTCTTTATTAGGCTTCTTATGAAATTACATGTTAATGAGTTTAATGAAAATAATTTTAATGTCCATAAATGGAATAAACTAATTCACCCCACCCCCCCCTCTCAGTTTAGTAAAGAGTTCATGAATTAGTATCAGAGCGAGTTCCTTTGGTGTAAGCCTAATAGCTTGAAGTATATATGGTTGAGTCATGGATTATGAAAATGTACTCACGTTGAGTACAAAAAACTTTACTGAATGGAGAGATAAGGTTAAAACAAATTTAATGTCTTATGAACCTGAGATATGGAAGCTTGTATGTGATAGTTACTACAATAATCTCCCTCTCTGCAAGAATAACAGTGGTATGCCAAGGAAAAATGTGTGATATATAACCATTTTCATAACAAGGATCTTGATTCAATAATGGAATTAACTTCTGCAAAAGAAATCTGGAATATATTTCATCTCATGCATGAAGGAGACACTATTGGTTGCATTATCAAGAAGGAGAAGATAAACAAGAAGAAGAAGAAAAATCCCTTTCAAAAGGAAAAAGTTCAATCAAATGAGATACTTGCTAGGGTGAATGGATGTGATTGCCATGAAGAAATTACAGTTGAAGAACAAGCCAAAATTGACACATCTTGGACTGAAATAGAAAGATTGAAGAATGAAAACAAATACCTTCAGAAACTGGTGAAAATATGTAATAAGAGAGAATATGAGGATAAGGAAGAAATTGTTAGCCTGAGGGCACAACTTGAAGAAGCAAGGATATTAGGAAGAAATATTAATAAACAACTCAAGGAGAGAGATATACAACATGAAAGACTAGAGTCTGAAATCATTTTAGCTAGAAGACAGCTAGATGAAGGAGAAGCTAAATTTGTTAAAAGACTGGACAGAGGCACAAGTAAGTACAAAGGTAGAATTCCATTCAAGTGCTTTAACTATGGAAGTGTGGGCCACTATTCCTCAAAATGTCCCATTAAGGTAAAGAATTAGTCTAAATGGAAAGAGAAAAGCAGCTCCTATAATATGTAGAAAGGGAAGAAATTTAAAAGAAAAACATTTTTTTCCCAGTAAGATAGTAGTGCATCTGAAAGCTTAGATGAATCCCCACATGAATATGGAATCTCAGAATTCTCATTAATGGGTATGGATGATCTTGAAGATGATTCTTTGGAATCTGAAGAAGGTAAGGTAGACCTTGAGGGGGAGTTGGTAAGTGCCTTAAAGGAAATTGAAAAGCCTAAACTTAAGAGTAAGAAACAGAAAGAGATTCTTCTGAAATATGCAAAGATAGGACCAGATTCAGAAGACCTTATTGAATGGAAAGTTGAACTAGAATAATCAAGGAAAATAGTGGATATTCTAAAAAGGGAAATAAAGGAGAAAAATCAAGAGAGTGAAAATCTTGAAGAAGAAGTGGTAAGCTTGAGGAAGAAATTAAAGAAGGCCCAAATTGAATTAACTATGAATATTCCTCAAATGAAAAGCTTTGGATAGTTAGAAAAGATACTAAATGCTCAAATATCTCCTCTTATAAAGGCTAGGATAGGATATGAAGGAGAAACTAGTAAGTCCAAGGTAGAGGACAACAAGGATATAACTTTTGTGAAAGTTGTAATAAAAGAAAATGAAAACTCTCATCAATTTGAGATTATTTCAGCTAGAATACTGATAGAAGAAAGGAGCATGTTGTGTAAGTAGCTCAGATATGAGATTTCCTCCATGGAGAACTAAGAGAAGGCAGACATTGAAAGGGATGATGAATCAACTAAAAAAGGATCCACATAAGTAGAATCCAACAAGAACTTGATGTGTAAAGAAACAAACATAAACAAGCAGCAACATCAAGAGACAAAGAATGAGAGGAAAAAGCAAGTAGTTGCAAAAAGCTCAGTTGTTCCTAAAGATGAATTGAACAAGTTTGGAAGATCTTAAAGGAGGTTATTTACACCTACGAAAAATATCACATGTTTCTTTTTTCATAAACCAGGGCATATTGCAGCACATTGTAAGACAAGGCATATCAACTTTAACCAGAAAATTATGCAACAAATGAGAAGACCCCCTCAAGCAAGTAGATGGAAAATACAATCTTTCACTAGGTACAAAAATCATTTCCATGGATAGTGTTATTCATGCAATTACCTTGGACATGTAGCAGCTCAATGTAAGACAAAGAAGATCAAGTTTAACCAACAAAAGATGCAAAAAATGAGAAGATTACGTCAAGCAAACAAATGGAAAGGATAACCTTTCAGCAGGTACATAAATCATTTCCAAGGCTACTGTTATTCATGCAATGAATTTGGACATAAATATGTTGAATGTAAAATATGTTAGAAAAGGAGCACAAAATGCTAAACATTAGCTCAAACGTACCTAGGTAAAACAATATGTTTGTATGTCACAAGCTTGGACACAAAAGAAAATGACTGTAGGCTACCATATACATTAAATGAATCTAGACAAATGATGGAACCAAATGAAATGAGACCAAACTATGAATAAAAAATAAGTGCAGACATTATGAATAACCCCAATAAAGTATGGAAGGAAAATAGAAAGGGGGAGCCTGTTACTTCAATAAAATAATGAATCCATCATAGTCTCAGGGGGAGCTACTCTAGGAAGCAATGTAGATATCCATCCAGTAATTGATAGGAAGCAATATCCCAGGGGGAGAAAAGTTCATAAAAAGTCCCCATAAAAACAGTCTAAGAAGAGATACTTGGAATATGAACAACTAACAGTTCAGCATGGGAAAGGACAATTCCTCTGGCAAAGAAATATAGAGGAACAAAGGCACCTTGAGCATTCAATAGACAACAGGTTGATGGAAGAAGAGAAGGTAGCAAGCAGCCATGGTGGTAGAGGGAACATCAACCATGAACATGTAAGCTAAGAATACAAAAAAAAATTTACACCATTTTTTGGTCATCTAACCTGTTACTATTAGATGGACCTAAGTACACCATGTAAGACCAATTTTACCCTAAGTAAAATTGCTTTCACTATGAAAAATAACTTAATAAATCACCTTTATTAAGTTGTTTATGGTCTAAATAGGAAACCCCATGATCCAGGTGAATATTGGTGGTCACCCACCTATTCCACTTGGGGCCCCACCATTGTCTCTTTCATTTTTTCAGTTTCGGCACAACTTACTATTTTTAGCAGTTTTTTGGGTCCTGAACTTCCGGAGCTGTTTTGAGGCCCTAAACGACGTTTTTTGGAAAAACGAAGAGAAACATGGGACCATGGATAGATGTTTCTTGTTCAAAATTTGTATTCCTTGAATAGATATTTCTAACGAGGTATGGTACGTGTCAAACGGATATCGTATGCCAAAGTTATGCCCCTGGGAAGTTGAAACACCAATTTACCCAAACGAGGCCCATAGTTTTGGTGCTTCATCTCCTAGGGCTAGGGTTTTGGCTGTTTAGGATTTCCCATTATTTCTAAATAATAAATATACCCTCAAGCCTCATTGTAACTCAGTTCAGAGGCCTGTAGCCGCCACATCTCTTCTCAGAGATAGCTACCAGCGCCCTAGCTAGTTTAATTTCCATTCTGTTTGTAAGAAAATTTTAGTTCTTTGATATTAATGAAATGAAGTGTTATTTCCACTGCATCTCTATATTTATGGTTGTGTGTTTATTTTGTTGCATTTCTGCATAAATCCGGATCAGTAGTATCAGAGGGGTCTGCTTTTTCTCGATCCTTCTTTCCATGTCCCCAACAAGGTCGGGGTATAAGGAGTTAGGGCTCGATCTGGTGGAACCTTTGCAAGATCAGCCTCGCAAACCCTGACGAATGCCCATGGGGGACAAAAAGAAAGATGAGGAAGTAGGAGATCCTATCAAAATATTACTCGAGGAGGCCCTTGAAAAACAAAGTAACGCGATGATGGATAACTTTGCCCAGATCCTTCAACGGATGCCCACCAGCGGCGCATCTGCATCCAACAGCCACTCTGGAGGTGTGACTCCTTTTAAGGTACAAGTAAATTTTGACATTACCATATTTGGGGGTCAAATATATGCAGATGCTGTAGATAGATGGTTGAATCTATTAGAAGGATATTTCTCGGTTCATGACTTTTCTGACAGGGAGAAGATTATTTTTTCACTCCTCAAAGCTGCCCCCCATGTCAAGGACTAGTGGGAAACCCACTGTGAGAAAAATTATGAGACAGAGCCCTATCTGTTCTCGATCGTACCCACTTGGCATTATTTCCGAGATGCCATCAACGAAAAATACTATCCTATGGGGAGCTATGAGGACAAGTACATACAATGGACCACGCTGCGACAACAAAGGGATCAAGATGTGCATGAGCTAACGAATCTGTTCCATACCCTGTGCACCAAGTTGGGTATCAAATATTTAGAGAAACATCTGGTGCTAAAGTATCACAGTTGTCTGCATAGATACATTTAGGAGGAAATGGAGTTCCTCGACATCTCCTTGCTTGGTACGGCATACCGGTATGCTGCCAAGACTGAGTAGAAATTCAAATAGAAGAAGCGAGACTTTGGATCTATGAATCAAAAGCAAGGGAAAGGTGTTCCCAAACCGCAGAACAAAGGGCAGAGCCAAGGCATGGAGACTCAAGAAAACTTGTCAAAGCCACAAGCAAAGAAGAACACCGCAAAGCCAAAGAAGGACATGGGAAAGTGGTGTGAGTTCCATAACAGCTCCACTCACAACACAAGTGAGTGTCGAGCCAAGCAGTCACTGGTGGCCAAGATGCGGGCTTCTGAGTCAGATGCATGCTCTGACTCTAAATTAGAACCTGAAAAGGGGAATGAAAAAGGGAAATATATTATTGATGTGGAGCCCGATGCCACTGTTGCCACTACGAAGATCCAGAAGGAGGAACCGGAAGATCCAGAGGAGGAGGAACGTCTGTTCCACTCCCAGATGTGGGTAAAGGGCTCCCCGATACAGTTCATTGTCGACAATGGGAGCCAAAATAACCTTATTTCAGTAGACACTGTCAAGCGATTGGGCTTGCCGACCATAGCTCACCCACATCCATACACCATTAGGTGGCTTCACCAAGGACGAGATCTCTGCGTCAGCCAGCAGTGCTGCCTTCCCTATAGCATCAAGCTCTTCACGGATGAGGTATTATGTGATGTTTCTCCTATTGATGTTTCTGATGTATTATTAGGACAACCATACTTGTGGAAGCATCATGTTGTGTATGAGTCTCGGTCTCGTGCTGTTATTGTTACTTTGGGAACTAAGTTGTACAGGATACCAGAGGTACCACCTCCTGCCGCTATCTCTTTGGTTACTGAAAAACAATGCAGTAAGCTCATTTCCCAAACCAGGAAATTCATTTTCCTGATGATCCGCCCCCAGGGCAAGAAGAAAACTGTGGCCATGACCTCCAGATAGAGGTCCTCTGCATGTCAACAACAAATGGATAAGGTTGTGGAGGAGTACGGGGACATCTTCACCTCACCCATAGGGGTTCCTCTGCATTGTCAGGTCAAGCACTCGATTGATTTGACCCTAGGTGCACCGCTACCCAATGGACCGATCTATTGGTGCTCTGTTCTATAGAACGATGAAATCAAGAGGCAGATTCAGAAGCTACTACATAAAGTTCACATTTGACCAAGTTCATCACCCTGTGGGAGCTCAATCATGTTGGTACAGACGAAGGATGGGACGTGGAGACTCTGCATTGACTATCGGGTGCTGAACAAGATCACTGTCTGGAATAGGTACCCGTTCCCACAGATTGATGACCTTCTAGACCAACTCAAAGGTGAAAAATATTTCAGCAAGATTGACTTGAAGTCAGGGTATCACCAGGTACCGATTGAACCCTCCGATGTGTGGAAGACTGCCTTCAAAACCAAGGAAGGCCTTTTCGAGTGGCTGGTCATGCCTTTCGGGTTGAAGAATGATCCTGCAACATTCATGAGGATGATGGATGCCATCTTGTGGCCATTCACCAACTCATTTGTAGTGGTGTACTTGGATGACATTCTGATCTTTAGCCAGACTTGGGAAGAGCACCTTCACCACATCCGACAAGTCCTCCAAACACTGCGGCAACACAGGTTGTGTGCCAATTTTGAGAAGTGCACTTTTGGCATGACCCAGGTTCAATATTTGGGATACATTCTTGATGAAATGGGGGTGCATGTGGATCCAGCCAAGATCCAAGTCATTCAGGATTGGCCAGTCCCAACCACTATAACAGAGCTTCGCAGCTTTCTGGGTCTTGCTAATTACTACCTGAGGTTTGTGTTGGGATTTTCTCATATCACTTGGCCCTTGAGTCAAGTCACCAAGGGAGGAGCGAGAGAAAAATTATTTTGGTCGGAACCTTAACAGAAGGCGTTCACAGAATTGAAAAATCTCCTCTGTTCTTCCCCAGTGCTCACTTTACCAGACTTGCAATAGAAATTTGAGATCGAGACAGATGTCTTTGACTATGCTATTGGGGTAGTTATTACTCAACAGGGACATCCAGTGGCATATCACAATGAGACATTGTCTAACACAGTCTGCAAGTATCCCACTTATGACAAAGAAATGTATTCCATTGTGCAAGGTTGTTGACAATGGAAAAATTACATTTTGGGGAAGGAAACAATCATCCACACAGACCACCGGCCTCTGCAGTTCATATAGACACAAGGGAAGTTGCAGAATGATCGCCATCAGAAGTGGTCCACATATCTGCAACAGTTTCATTTGAACATCAAGTACAAGAAGGGTAGCACCAATAATGTTGCATGCTACATCAGCTGACCACCGATCGTGGCGCTCACCACCGTGCTCAACTCTTGTGGGCACGAAACTTCTGATTGGCCGCTTCTTTATGAGAGTGACCCAAAATTCGATCACACTTACAAGGCACTCTTGGGGGGTACGCAAGTTCCAAATTTTCACCTCCAAGATGCACTTTTATGTCACCTAGGACACCTTTATGTTGCTTCAAGCGAGCATGCCAAGATGATATGGGAAGCACACTACAGTCAAGTCGTTGGGCATTTCGGGGTCAATAAAATAGTAGCAATCCCGCAGAATTATTTCTATTGGTTGAACCTTCGAAAGGATGTCGAGAAGCACATCAAATCCTGCACTGCTGGTGCGATTGCCAAACTAACCATCAAGAAGAAAGGCCTATATACTCTACTACCTACCCATAGTCGACCTTGGGAATCCATCTCCATGCATTACATGTCAGGCCTGCCTTCTACTACGCATGTAAATGAATGTGTTTTCGTGGTCGTCGACAGATTCTCGAAGATGGCCATTATGGCAGCCTGCAAGAAGAATATCACAGCAGAAGCCACTGCTAAACTCTTCTTTGAACGAGTGTGGGTGCACTTTGGGATCCCATAGTATATCCTATCAAATCAAGATAGCAGGTTCCTCAGCAAATTTTGGTCCAGCCTCTGGTCAATGTTGGATACCAAGCTCACCAAGTCCACAACTTTCCATCCCCAAACATATGGCCAGGCAGAGGTCATCAACAGAATGATTATACAAATTCTATGCATGTAAAATTCAAAGCATCCATGCACATGGGACGAGAGCCTCCCCTATGTACAACATAGTTATAATCAGGCTCTCCACAGTTCAATCGGCCATAGCCCCTTTCAGGTGGGCTTTGGATTCCAGCCACTATGTCCCATTGACGTAGCCATGCCATTTGCAGCGGCTCAGGCCGATTCAGCTCATGTCCAGTCTGAAGTTGAAAAAGCAAGTAGCTTCATCGAGCGCATTCAACACATCCACCAACAGGTTTATGATATATTGGATAGAGCCAATGACAAGTACAAGCAACGCCATGATCAACATCGGGTGCCACACAACTTCCAGGTGGGCGAAAAAGTATGGCTACATTTGCAGAAGGAGCGCCTCACTGGACCCCGCCGCAAGCTTCGCCCACTCCGATATGGGCCATACACCATCACCAAGGCTGTAAGGAATAATGCCTTCGAGCTCAGTATTCCACCATTCATTGGTCTGCACCCAGTCTTCAATGTTGATTGCCTTCATCCTTACTTCCCACCTCTACTGGACACCTCAGACATTGCAGAACAACTCACACCAATAGATTTAAACCCAGACTGCATGGAACAGGCCACCATAGATTGTATCATGGACATGAAAATCAAGAACACTCGCCAATAGAACATCCAACTATATCAGGTTGTCAAAGTTGGCCAACTCCTGCACCAAGGAAAGTGGTTCACCAGGGACCAAGTTCAGTAGAAATTTCCTCATCTCATGGAGGAACTTAACGCAATGGGGACCATTGCTTCCTAAGGGGGGAGGAATGATTTAGGTGGATATAGGTGGTCACCCACCTATTCCACTTGGGGCCCCACCATTGTCTCTTTGAGTTTTTCAATTTCGGCACAACTTACTATTTTTAGCAGTTTTTCGGGTCTTGAACTTCTGGAGCCGTTTTGAGGCCCTAAACAACATTTTTTGGAAAAACAGAGAGGAACATGGGTCAATGGATTTATTTTTCTTGTTCAAAATTTGTATTCCTTGGATAGATCTTTCTAACGAGGTATGGTACACGTCAAACGAAGATCGTATGCCAAAGTTACGCCCCTGGGAAGTTGAAACACCAACTTACCCAAACGGGGCCCATAGTTTTGGCGCTTCATCTCCTAGGGTTAGGGTTTTTGCTGTTTAGGATTTCCCATTGTTTCTAAATAATAAATAGGCCCTAGAGCCTCATTTTAACTCAGTTTAGAGGCATGTAGCCACCAAATCTCTTCTCAGAGATAGCTACCAATGCCCTAGCTAGTTTTATTTCCATTCTGTCTGTAAGCAAATTTCAGTTCTTTGATATTAATGAAATGAAGTGTTATTTTCGCTGCATCTCTGTATTTATGGTTATGTGTTTATTTTGTTGTGTTCCTGCATAAATCCAGATCAGTGGTATTAGAGGGGTTTGCTTTTTCTCGATCCTTCTTTGCATGTCCCCAACAAGGTCGAGGTATAAGGAGTTAGGGCTCGATCTGGTGGAACCTTTGCAAGATTAGCCTCGCAAACCCCAATGGATGCCCATGGGGGATGAAAAGAAAGATGAGGGAGCATGAGATCCTATCAAAATATTCCTCAAGGAGGCCCTCAAAAAACAAAGGAACGCGATGATGGATAACTTTTCCCAGATCCTTCAACGGCTGCCAACCAGCAGCGCATCTGCATCCAGCAGCCACTCTGGAGGTGCGACTCCTTTTAAGGTACAAGTAAATTTTGAAATTTCCATATTTGAGGGTTAAATAGATGCAGATGCTGTAGATAGATGGTTGAATCTATTAGAAGGATATTGCTCGGTTCATGACTTTTTTGACAGGGAGAAGATTATTTTTGCACTCCTCAAAGCTGCCCCCCATGTCAAGGACTGGTGGGAAACCCACTGTGAGAAAAAGGATGAGACAAAACCCTTTCTGTTCTCAGTTGTACGGACTTGCAATTATTTTCGAGACGCCATCAAGGAAAAATACTATCGCGTGGGGAGATATGGGGACAAGTACATACAATGGACCACACTGCAACAACAAAGGGATAAAGATGTGCATGAGCTGACGAATCTGTTCCATACCCTGCGCACCAAGTTGGGTATCAAATATTAAGAGATACATCTGGTGCTAAAGTATCACTGTTGTTTGCATAGATACATTCAGGAGGAAATGGAGTTCCTCGACATCTCCTCGCTTGGTACGGCATAGCGGTATGCTACCAAGATTGTGAAAAATTTCAAACAGAAGAAGTGAGACTTTGGATCTACGAATCAAAAGCAAGGGAAAGGTGCTCCCAAACCATAGAAAAAAGGACAGAGCCAAGGCATGGTGACTCAAGACAACCTGTCGAAGCCACAAGAAAATAACAACACCGCAAAGCCAAAGAAGGACACGGGAAAGTGGTGTGAGTTCCATAAGAGCTCCACTCACAACACAAGTGAGTGTCGGGCCAAGCAGTCGTTGGTGGTCGAGATGCAGGCTTCTGAGTCAGATGCATGCTCTGACTCTGAATCAGAACCTGACAAGGGGAATGACAAAGGGAAACAGATTATTGATGCAGAGCCCAATGCCACTGTTTCCACTACAAAGATCTAGAAGGAGGAAGCGGAAGATCCAGAGGAGGAGGAACGTCTCTTCCACTCCCAAATGTGGGTAAAGGGCTCCCCGGTATAGTTCATTGTCGACAATGGGAGCCAAAAGAACCTCATTTCAGCAGACGTCGTGAAGCGGTTGGTCTCGCTATTGAGCCCCAAAGATGTCCTTCTTTTCCAACACATTTCAATTCATTTTATTTGTCCCTCATCAATTACAGGCTTAAATGATCAATAGGATTGATTATGATTACTTTAAAAATGCATATAATGACTAACTTGCTATGTTTTCATGATTTTGTTATTGTAGCAATTTTTGACTAGACTCAGCTACAAAACGCAATCATTCTGTAGCCAATCGCCTATTCCGTAGCTATCTTCATGTTTACACAGGTTCCAGGTGTCACCTCAAGGAAAAACACATATGGTCATATTCCACATCACTCCCCCATCATTTCTTGCTCTCCATGAAGTCTAAGCTCGAGTCTACAGGTGGTTATGCACGTGGGAAACCAAAACTTGGAGACATACTTCTAATAGGACAAGGACTGTACAGATGTCCTTAATCTTAGTACAATGCCACCACCAGAGTCCTAGTTTGATTTTAGTTGGGAAAGACATTTATTCCTATTTTATCTCAAAGACAGTTATGTAATTTTGTTATAATTATGGCTCGGGAGACTGAGAAATGACTAGCTAGATTTATGTTTTATTGCTAGATCTCAGAAGACCGTAATACTCTGTTTTGAAGAATTTATCCTTTAATGAAAGAAGCATTACTTTATTGCAAGATCTGAGTCAATTTTGAGTAGATTTGCGTGCTAATCTGGTGGTAGAGGGCCCCTGCTACCTGAGAATATTTGTTCATATGGTTTAGATAAGTAACTTAGCCTTGTTTCATTCCTAGTTTAATCAATTTTCTGAACTTTATGTTTTTTTTTACTTACTTGCAGCGGATGCCACAGTCAGTCTTATCCTTACAAACTATTCCAAAATACCACTAACATGGGATGAGATATAACTATAGTATTTAGGAGTTAGTTGCATTTCTCTGAACTTTATGATTTTATGCTCAATTACATCAGTTGTTACAGCTAGTCTTGTCTTATAAACTCTTCCAAAATATCACTAACCTTGGGTGAGACATAGCTGTGGTGTTTTAGAGCTTTGTTGTGTTTTGTTGAATTTTATGCTTTTATGCTCATTTACATAACATGTTGCAGCCAGTCCTATTCTATAAGTTATTCCAAAAAACCACTAACTCCGAATGAGACAGAGTTGAAACATTTCATAGAATTAGTTGCATTTTAGTTCAGTTGAAATACTCCAGAGGTAGATGTCACTCTAGTTTAATTTTGTTACAGTGTTTCAAGTTTGATAATGGCAATATAGTTTAACTCTATTCACTGTACTTTAAGTTAGATTAGTGACATTCTAGTTCAGTTCTAGTTTACTGTATTTCAAAGTTAGGCTAAAATCATTTTAGTTTAGTTGTGATCACTGTGTTTCAAGTTTGATCAATTGCATTCTAGTTTAGTGTTATCCATTGTTCTTTAAGTTGTATTAACTGTCAAAATTAGACTTCACGGCATTCATTGTTTACAAAATAATCTTGTTCTGACTTTCTATTAATGCATCATCATATGGACAGGAATGAATTAGTGATATCAGTTTAAGGCCTTGATTGTTCTGCAATCTTTTGCAATTTCACAAATAAGCCTTTTTCCCAAAAAACTATTTTAGAAAATCTCTAACTTTCGAATAAGGCTTAGTAGTGACAAGTGGGGCTACAGAATGGATTAACCTTAGAATTACAAGTTAACTCAGAGTAGAAATCTTATTGTGCTACAAATAATCTTTTTCCAATTGTGTTCCAATAAACTTTTAGCCATGGATGAGATTCTTTGTAGTATTGTAAGATGGTTGTTTACTTAGGAGAACCTCATTTGCACTAAACTTGTCCCTTTCTCAAGCTATTCCAACATATTTCTAATGGATGAATTGGATGAGTTTATGTTATGAGTGATTGAGTTCATGTTGTGATTTATTTTCTTGCTATGAGTCATTATAAAACTTTGCATTTTATGTTCTTTAGTATAGGTTTTGCTCTGCTTTTAGTGTGACCAACAACTGTTCTTTTTCAACATTTAGTTCTTTTCCTTCTTAACATAAAACCACAAAACCAAAAACATCATAAAAACACCAAACACAATGTAGTGAGAAACAGATACCTACGCACATATAGTGCACCTCACTTCAGCAGTTTACTAACCCTGGTTGATAATTTATGACCTCAATTTAGGAACACTAAGTTGAGCACAAAATTTTGGCGCCGTTATCAGGGAAGTGTAACTAGGTAGCCTTGTTTCTTACCTCCCAAAAACAATGACATGCGTAGAGAAAGAGACTCAAGGGGTAGATTCATAAGAAGCAGAAGCTTGATTCCTAGAACACCACTTGTTTCACCAAGACCAAGAGCCAACACATCTTCAACTCAAACCCACATTCCATCCTTTGCTGATCCTAGACTCTCAGAGGACTTAAGATCAGATATTCCATTAGAAAGACCTTCCACTTCGTCCACTGAACCTATCTTGGAAGAAGATTCAGGGACCCCTGCTAGGGACTTAAACCTTTCAACTTCCACAGAAGAATCAACTATGGTAGAAGAAGGGGGAGGAGGAGTTTTTAATGGAGAAAACACACTATTTGGAGGGGGTAGAGGTAGAGGTAGAGGAGAAGGAGGTAGAGGTGCAGAAGGAGAAGGAGGCAGAGGAAGAGGTAGAAGAGAAATGGGAAGCTCTTTTGGGTTTCCTATAGTAGATGAAGAAACCAATACAACTATGAAAAACATTTCACCCTTTGTCCTTCCAAAATTTTATGGACTTAAAACTGAAGATCCTGAAACCTTCCTATTTGAATTTGAAGTCCTATTTAGAACCTATGACTACTTACAAGATGCTAAAAAACTTAAATTATTTCCTTCAACATTGAAAGGAGCAGCATTGAAATGGTTTATGAGTTTGATCAACAGTTCTATTAGGACATGGGAAGACATGAAAAAATCATTTCTAGAGAGGTATTTGGACTACTGTATGCCATTCAACCATAAGGAGGAAGTGTTTAAAATGCTACAAAAAGAATATGAAAATCTGGAAGATTTGTTTGAGAGATTTAACTACAATATCAAAAGAGCAAAAATGGAAAACTTAGACCAAGACACCTTGAAAGCTCTCTTGTTGAAGACAATTAGGGATGAATGGTTAGATATCCTTAACATGATTGGAAGAGGCGATATATCTTAGCTCACATTACCTGAAATAGCTGAATTATGTATCAACCTTTCAAGAGGGAAATATAAAACTGTAAAAGGACCAAGAGACCCTACTCTTGCAAGGGCAAGTAAGTCTGCTTGTGGGACAGTAAGTAGGGCAGAAATAAGACATATGCTTGATGAGTTCAAATCTGATATCTTGGGTAGTCTTAGTGAATAGATAGACACCCTTAAGTTACAAAACAAGAAAAAAGCTGAATCTGATGCCTTAGCAATCTTTTGTCCCAAATGTAGAAAGAAGCATGCCTTGAGAGAGTGCCCTTTGGATGCAAAAGTAGTAGAGACCTGTGTAATTTGTTCAGAAAAACATGAGACCAAGAGTTGTCCTTCACTTCCTGGTCTTAAAGCTATATTTCAAGAAGATACTCCTACAATTTCCACAAAATCTCTTAATTTTGTCTCGAGGAGGCCTTGGCAAGGACCTCAAACACAAGGATTTCATGATCAGTTATATAATCAACCCCCACCAGATTGGAATTCTTGGCAGCAACCTTGGCTCCAATTTCAAAATCAATCACAAAATTGGGTGCAAGGAGCACAAAATCCCTATGGAAGATACTCTCAGTATTACCAATATCCACCATCCTATCCACCATATCCACATTTCCCTCCTCAACAAAATTTTCAACAAAATCCTTAACAAAATTCTCAAAATCCACAACATCAAAATCAACCACTTCCATTACCATTTCCTCAGAAAGCAAATCAGTTTCCTACCCAACCCATACCAAACCCCAATAATAAAAATCCTCAGAACACATACATGATAGAAGGCCAACAGTTTCCAACTTATTTGATCACTCCTTTAGACCTTAGTGATGTTCAACTTAGGTCTAGAAGAATACTTGAAAAGAGGAAACCTTCTGTAATCATACAAGAGTAAGACAATTCTGAGGAATATTCTCTACGGGTAAATAAAAGTCTTGAAGAGAACACAACTTTCCAAGACTCAAACATTGAAAAATCAAAACAAAAAGAACCAATAATTTCAACTCCTATATTAGAGCAGCCATCAACATTCACTTCTACACCTCCCTTTCCAGAAAGATTACAAATTGATAGGGGTGTAGAAAAACAAATTATGGTGCCTAATTATGATTTCCTAGATGAGCTAAGAAATGTTTGTATTAAGATCCCATTATTGCAAGCCATCAAGGAAATTCCAATCTTAGCAAAAACAATAAAGGAGTTGAGCATGAAGAAAACAAGAAAAAGAATAAGAGAGATAAAGAAAATTCAACTGGCAGGAAAAATAGCAGATATCATGATGGGTAAGATGGCTATTCCAAAGTATCTAGACCCAGGAAATCCAGTTTTTAAAATTCACATCAATGGAATTGAGATCCAAAACACACTTATTGATTTAGGAGCATCAATCAATATCATGAGTAGACAAATCATGGATAAAATGAAACTTCCTAATCTTATTTTTACACCGACATTATTACAATTAGCAGACAGATCTGTGATCAAACCTGATGGGGCAATAGAAGACATTCCAGTGTCCCTAGATTCTTGGGAATATCCTATGGATTTTATGATCCTAACTCCTAAGAATAATCTAGGGGGGCATCCTGTTATATTAGGAAGACCTTGGTTAGCTATAGTTGATGCTTTCATTAGTTTTAGATCCAGTGATATGTACATCTCTGATGGTAGTTCAACCAAGAAATTTACCTTGTATCCTCCAGCAAAAAAAATTACAGAATTAAATGATACTCAATGGATAGAGGATGAAGAAGACTTACAACCTCTCTTCACAATTTCAGAAATTAGTGAAGATAGCCAGATTCTGAATACCTTAGAAAACTTTGAATCCTCTTCGGAATACAAACATGAACAATTTCAAGAAGAATCCAACATTGATTTTTTATCATCAAGACAGATGTCTCTTCATTCTATGGATAAATTTGGCAGCTCTATAATTGAGATATTTCCAGGAAAAACTTTAAACATAAACAAGAACCTAGACAAATCTCAACAAGAAGAGCTAGTCAAGATCTTACAGAGACATTCTTCTGCATATGCATGGGAGTACACTGATATGAAAGGGATAAGCTCCAAGACTTGCACTCATCACATCTACATAGAGGAAAATTGTAAACCAATCAGACAACCTCAAAGACGGATGAATCCAAATCTTAGGGAGATTGTTAAGGAAGAATTGCAGAAATTGTTAAATGTCAACTTTATCTATCCCATTTCAGATAGTCAGTGGGTTTCTCCTTTGGTAATTGTGCCAAATAAAAATGGTAAATGGAGGGTATGTATTGACTATCGAGAATTAAACAAAGCTACTCTTAAAGATCATTTTACCTTACCTTTCATAGATCAGGTGTTATATACATTAGCTGGAAAAAAGTACTTTTCATTTCTAGATGGGTTTAGAGGTTATAACCAAATTCAAGTAGCACTTGAATATCAAGACAAAACCACATTTACCTGTCCTTGGGGTACCTATGCTTACCGAGTATTGCCATTTGGACTATGCAATGCACCCGCAACATTTCAAAGGGCAGTACTAGGAATCTTTTCAGATCTAATACATGATTGTGTAGAGGTATATATGGATGATTTCACAGTTTATGGAAACACATTTGAAGAAGCCTTAACAAACTTGGAAAAAGTTTTAAAGAGATGTAAAGAGGCAAATCTTTCACTTAGTCATGAGAAGTGTTTTATGATGTTTACTGAAGGAATTGTTTTAGGACATCACATTTCAGGGGATGGGATTAGAGTTGATGAGTCAAAAGTTGAAGTCATCTCTAACTTATCTATTCCAAGTTTTCAAAAAGATGTTAGGAGTTTTCTAGGATTCACAGGATATTATCGAAGGTTTATAGAAAACGTCACCAAGATAGCATCTCCACTTTTAAAATTACTTACCAAAGACTATGAATTCAAGTGGAATCCTAATTGCTAGCTAGCCTTTGAGATCCTAAAAACAAAAATCTCTGAAGCCCCTATTTTAAGGGGACCTAACTGGAAGTTACCCTTTCATATTTCAACAGATGCCTCAGATACAGCTCTAGGAGCAGTATTGGGACAAAAAGACCTGATTCCTTATGCCATCTACTATACCATTAAAAATTTGACTCCTTTAGAGTTAATATATATTGTACCTAAAAAAGAGTTTTTAGCTGGTGTTCATGCCATAAACAAATTCAGACACTATATAACAAGCTATGAAACTTTTGTTCACACAGATCACTCTGCAATTAGATATCTAATGAACAAATCAATTACTAATGGCAAAGTCATAAGATGGTTATTACTTTTACAAGAATTCAACATTACCATTCTAGATAGGCCTGGAAAACAAAACATAGTAGCTGATTTCCTATGTAGACTCACAAACATCAAAGACAATACTCCAGTTGAAGATCAATTCCCTGATGAATATCTTTTTGCAATTTATACTCAAACACCTTGGTTTGCTGACATTGCTAATTATTTAGTTTCAGGGAAATTTCCTTCAATAATGAATGCAAGAGACAAAAGAAAGATCATTTATGACAGTGAAAAATATTCATGGGTTGCGAATGAGTTATACAAAACAGGTCCATATTTTATCATTAGGAGATGTGTTCGGGAAGATGAGATGCCTGAGATCCTCAAGTGATGTCATGATGAACCTTGTGGCGGACACTTTGCTGATAAAAGAACAGCTTATAAGATCCTTCATTTAGGATATTATTGGCCATCCCTTTTTAAAGATGCTAAAGAGTATGTCAGAAGGTGTGAAAGTTGCCAAAGGGTAGGGAAACCTTCTCCTTCAGGTGAGATGCCATTGCAGCCTCAGGTACAATTTGAACCTTTTGAAAAATGGGCTTTATATTTTGTAGGACCTATTAGTCCTCCATCAAGACAAAAGAAATATATGTTAGTTTACACTGATTATGTTACCAAATGGGTAGAGGCCAAGTCATTACTTTTTGCTACTGAAGCATCTGTAGTTAATTTTCTTTTTGAGGATATTTTTACTTGTTTTGGTGTCCCAAGGGAAATTTTTACAGATCAAGGAGCTCAATTTACATCAAAGCTAGTGGAACAAATGATGGAGAGGTACAAAATTAGACACAAAAAATATACTCCCTATCATCCACAAGCAAATGGTCAAGTGGAATCTACTAATAAGGTCATTGAAGGGATCCTAACGAAGACTGTTCATTTGCATAGAAGAGATTGGGCAGATAGGCTTCCTGAAGCCTTGTTGGCCTATAGAACTACATGGAGGAGCACAACATGCCATACTCCTTATGAACTTGTTTACGGAAAGCAAGTTTTGTTTCCCATAGAGTTCCAGATTCAAACTTTTAAAATGGCAGTTCAGTTAGGACTTGATCTAACAGAGGCAAAAAAGCACAGATTGGAGCAGATTAATGAATTGGATGAGATCAGACAAGATGCAGTTCAGAAAACAAGTATAGTCCAACAACAAAGGACTATATGGCATGAAAATTACATCAAGGAAAAGAAGTTCAAAGAAGGTGACTGGGTTCTCTTGTTTGATTCAAAGTTCAAGGATTTTCAAGGTAAATTCCAAACACATTGGCTTGGGCCATATGAAATTATAAGAATTTTTGACAATGGAGCAATAAAAATCAGGACAATAGACGAAGAGAAGGTCACTTTTCTTGTAAATGGTCATAGATTGAAGTTGTATCACAAGCCACTTTCAAGAGAAGAATTTGTCAAGAGATTTCAGGAAAACAGTGATGTGAAGTTAATGAAGAAGAATTTTTCTTCTTCATCAACTTAGTTGAATTTTATGAATTCAAAAGCATAAAATAAATAAATAAATACATAAATAAATAAAAATAAAGTATAAACATGAAAACTAATCACTGATTAGCATGTTTATACAGAAAATATAGATTGAAAATCAAAATCTTTCTGACACTTTAGCTTTTCAAATTTGTTCTTTTTCTGCAAGCAGCTAGTGCAAACCCATATTTCACTTATGATTCATTTCATTCCGTTCATCCATACTTCATTTTATTCCATTCATCCATACTCCACTTAATTCCATACTTCATTCATTTCATTCCATGGTCCACCTCATTTTCATCTCAAAGTTTTAAGAGTGATTTCTTTCTGCAATTGAATAATACAGATCATAAGTTTCAAGTCATTTTCCATACTTCACTCCACTTCATAATTGTGATTCATTTCATTCCATTATTCACTTCACTCATACTCCATTACACCATACTTAATTATCCATTTTAAACTCATTTCATACAAACATTCCATTCATGCTTCAAACCTTTCCATTCCATGTTTTAAGACTTCTACAGGTACATTCTGCAATTAGTCAAACATTTTGCACCCAGGTAGGCATTCTGCAGCTAGTCAGACATTCTGCAGCTAGAGATCTGGAAGGTACTATCCAGTAATCACTTGATTGAGCAGAAAATTGATCCTGCATATCCAAGACAACAAGAAAAATCAAAGGAGTTATGAGGACTGAAGATCAATGATTTTCAAAGGAGGAAAAGGCATATCAAAACCACAAAAAAAAAATCGAAGGAAAGGCAAAGGTAAAAGTTATGAAATTATTATGGTGATAGATGATGAAAATTTTAGCATAGTTAAGTCATGTATGATTCAAAAAGGTTATTTTAATTAGTCGTGTTGATCATGCCTATCAACCATATCATAAAAGCTTTGGAAAAAATCCCTTCCATATTTCCATATCCGATCATCATTTAAAGCTTAACGGTTAAGTACTGAAGTGATTTAATCAGTCAGGTCACTAGACCAAATTATTTATTGATGATTTTGAATTTATCACGAAATATCTCAGCGGTCTTTTCTTCCATGATAAATCTCAACTCATTAATCCGTGTGAATCACCCTCACCGCATTATACTCATTTCATAACTACTCTATATCATTTATTTCCGCAGCTAATTCTTAGCCATTCCGATCTGTAAAACAGAGGAAACATCTGTGGAGTAAAAACATCTCTTTAACAACCATTTTCACCGTGAGCAGAGGAGCAGTAATTTGAAGGTTGAAAAGATAAGTTATGGGTCTCATAGTAAGAACTGAACCAGTTGGAACCAAGTACTTGGAAGGCTATCCACAAATCAGAGAAATGCTACAGTAGGCTTGGTGGTTGCAATTTTTAGAAAAATTCAATGGTTTTCACAAAGAGGCGACTAAAACATTTGTACGGTCCTTCAATGGAGCAGAGGTCGAAATAGGAGATGTTAAATTCACCATTACAGAGGCTTTCATTGTAGAAGCAATGGAATTACCCAGGCAAGGAGAAAAGTGGTTCAAAAATAGGGAATTTCATAACGAGGCATGGAGGCAAATACTCAAAGCACCAGGTATGGATGTTTCCATTTTTAAGAAAGGTATTCCTAGCTCAGCACTGAAGAATAAATGGAGGAACATGTTGCTCATTTTGCAAAAAATTATAACTTGTGAAGGAAGATTTGGTACCCTCTATGTTTATCATATTCAGTTAATGATGCACTTCTTAGAAGAAGAAATCAATTTTCCCTTTTTCTTACTTCATAGCTTAAAGAGAATGGCCTCAAATGTTCAAAAGAGGGTTCAATTTTTGGAAACAACCTTGTATCACCATGGGTTAGTAAAAATCTTAATTAAACATCATTTGGGAAAAATAGGAGATAATTGGGATGAGTTTCTAGTGAGGAATCACTTTGAGGAACCCAAGGAATCTCCACCTGAAGGCAAACCCATAAGAAGAAGCAGGAGAAAGGAAATTTCCAAAGTTGTTGAAACTAAAACTGGTAAATCAATACAAGAGGACAGTGAAGAGATGGTTTCTAAGAAATTGGCTCAAATTAAGAATCATCTTAAGAAGGAGAGAATAATAAGAAAATATGCCAAAGACAGAGGAGAAGGGCCATCTCAACCGAGACGGAGCCACAGGCTTAGAGGTATACTAAAGAAAATAGAGGTTAGACAAACTGGAATCATAAACATTGAGGATGAAGAAACACCTACTGCTAGATCACCTGAGTATCAGTATGAGGAGGATTTTGATGAAGGAGCTCCTGAAATAGACCTAGCACAACAAGAAATTTACAAGTATGTTGAGACACTAGAGAAGAGAGCTTCAGAAAGTAGAGATAGAACTCCTAGTCCACCAAAATCTGCGATTGATATGCTAAGAAGAGACAAATATGAGTTAGAAGTACTCAATAGGCATATCAAGAATGAGAATGAAATTTTAAGGGAGCAGGTTAAGCTGAAGGGTGACATGAATACAACTATGTCTCTACAAATGAAAATTTTGTACAAGGCCAGTAAAATATTGACGAAGAAAAACAAAAAGTTAAGCAGGGCACTTACAAATTTGAGATTCAAGTTAGTCATAAGGAAGCCCAGAAGGCCATTGACTACCAGGAAACGCAGAATAAAAGGCTTAGATGTCCTAGCAGAGGTCTCAGAGTACATGGAATAGTTACATGAGGACATGCAAAAGCCTTGTAGTGGGGGTATGTTGAGCCCCAAAGATGTCCTTCTTTTCCACCACATTTCACTTCATTTTCTTTGTCCCTCATCAATTACAGGCTTAAATGATCAATAGGATTGATTAGGATTACTTTAATAATGTATATAATTACTAACTTGCTATGTTTTCATGATTTTGTTATTGTAGAAATTTTTTACTAGACTTGGCTACAGAACGCAGTCATTCTGTAGCCAGTCGCCTATTCCGCAGCTATCTTCATGTTTACGCAGGTTCCAGGTGTCACCTCAAGGAAAAACACATATGGTCATATTCCACATCACTCCCCCATCATTTTTTCTCTCCACGAAGTCTGAGCTCGAGTCTACAGGTGGTTATGCACGTGGGAAACCAAAACTAGGAGACAAACTTCTAATAGGACAAGGACTGTACATATGTCCTTAATCATAGTACGAGGCCACCACCAGAGTCCTAGTTTGATTTTAGTTAGGAAAGACATTTATTCCTGTTTTATCTCAAAGAAAGTTATGTAATTTTGTTATGAGTATGGCTCGGGAGACAGAGAAATGACTAGCTAGATTTATGTTTTATTGCTAGATCTCAGAAGACCGTAATACTCTGTTTTGAAGAATTTCTCCTTTAATGAAAGAAGCATCACTTTATTGCAAGAGCTGAATCAATATTGAGTAGATTTGCATGCTAATCCAGTGGTAGAGGGCCCCTGCTACCTGAGAAGCTTTGTTCATATGGTTTAGATAGGTAACTTAGCCTTGTTTCATTCCTAGTTTAATCAATTTTATGAACTTTATGTTTTTTTTTACTTACTTGCAGCGGATGCCACAGTCAGTCTTATCCATAAAAAATATTCCAAAATACCACTAACATGGGATGAGATATAACTGTAGTATTTAGGAGTTAGTTGCATTTCTCTGAACTTTATGATTTTATGCTCAATTACATCAGTTGTTACAGCTAGTCTTGTTATTATAAACTCTTCCAAAATATCACTAACCTTGGGTGAGACATAGCTGTGGTGTTTTAGAGATTTGTTGTGTTTTGTTGAATTTTATTCTTTTATGCTCATTTACATAACATGTTGCAGCCAGTCCTATTCTATAAATTATTCCAAAAAACCAGTAACTCGAAATGAGACAGAGCTGAAACATTTCATATAATTAGTTTCATTTTAGTTCAGTTGAAATACTCCGGAGGTAGATGTCACTCTAGTTTAATTCTGTCACTGTGTTTCAAGTTTGATAATGGAACTCTAGTTTAACTCTGTTCAATATACTTTAAGTTATATTAGTGACATTTTAGTTCAGTTCCAGTGCACTGTATTTCAAAGTTAGGCTAAAAGGATTTTAGTTTAGTTGTGGTCACTGTGTTTCAAGTTTGATCAATTGCATTCTATTTCAGTGTTATCCATTGTTCTTTAAGTTTTGTTAACTGTCAAAATTAGACTTCATGGCCTTCATTGTTTACAAACTAATCTTGTTCCGACTTTCTATTAATGCATCATCATATGGACAGGAATGAATTAGTGATATCAGTTTAAGGCCTTGATTGTTCTGCAATCTTTTGCAATTTCACAAATAAGCCTTTTTCCCAAAAAACTATTCTAGAAAATCTCTAACTTTCGAATAAGGCTTATTAGTGACAAGTGGGGCTGCAGAATGGATTAACCTTAGCATTACAAGTTAATTTAGAGATGAAATATTATTGTGCTACAAATAATCTTTTTCCAATTGTGTTCCAATAAATTTTTAGCCATGGATGAGATTCTTTGTAATATTGTAAGATGGTTGTTTACTTAGGAGAACCTCATTTGCACTAAACTTGTCCTTTTCTCAAGCTATTCCAACATATTTCTAATGGATGAATTGGATGAGTTTATGTTATGAGTGATTGAGTTCATGTTGTGATTTATTTTCTTGCTATGAGTCATTATCAAACTTTGCATTTTCTGTTCTTTAGTATAGGTTTTGCTTTTCTTTTAGTGGGACCAACAACTGTTCTTTTTCAACATTTAGTTCTTTTCCTTCTTAACATAAAACCACAAAACCAAAAACATCATAAAATCACTAAACACAACGTAGTGAGAAACAGATACCTAGGCACATATAGTGCACCTCACTTCAACAGTTTACTAACCCTGGTTGATAATTTATGACTTCAATTTAGGAACACTAAGTTGAGCACAACACTTGCCGACCACAGCTCACCCACATCCATACACCATCGGGTGGCTTCACCAAGGACGAGATCTCCGTGTCAGCCAACAATGCCGCCTTCCTTATAGCATCAAGCCCTTCATGGATGAGGTATTATGTGACTTTGCTCCTATTGATGTTTCTTATGTATTATTAGGACAACCATACTTGTGGAAGCGTCATGCTGTGTATGAGTCTCGGGCTCACGCTATTATTGCTACTTTGGGAAATAATTTGTACAGGATACCAGAGGTACCACCTCCTGCCGCTATCTCTTTAGTTACTGCAAAACAATGCAGTAAGCTCATTTCCCAAACCAGGAAATTAATTTTCCTGATGATCCGCCCCTAGGGCAAGAAGAAGAATGTGGCCATGACCTCCATATAGGGCTCCTCTGCATGACAACAACAGATGGATAAGGTTGTGGAGGAGTACTGGGACATCTTCACCTCACCCACAGGGGTTCCTTTACACTGTCAGGTCAAGCACCCGATTGATCTGACCCTAGGTGTTTCGCTACCCAATGGACCGATCTATTGGCGCTCTGTTCTACAAAATGATGAAATCAAGAGGTAGATTCAGGAGCTACTGCAGAAAGGTCACATTCTACCAAGTTCATCACCCTGTGGGAGCCCGATCGTGTTGGTACAGATGAAGGATGGGACGTGGAGACTCTACATTGACTATCGATCGTTGAAGAAGATCACTGTCTGAAATATGTATCCGATCCCATGGATTGATGACCTTTTGGACCAACTCAAAGGTGAAAAATGTTTCAGCAAGATTGAATTGAAGTTGGGGTATCACCAGGTATCGATTGAACCCTCCGATGTGTGGAAGGCTGCCTTCAAAGCCAAGGAAGGCCTTTTTGAATGGCTGGTCATGCCTTTTGGGTTGATGAATGCTCCCGCAAACTTCATGAGGATGATGGACGACATCTTGCGGCCATTCAACAACTCATTTGTAGTGGTGTACTTGGATGACATTCTGATCTTCAGCCAGACTTGGGAAGAGAACCTTCACCACATCTGAAAAGTCCTCCAAACACTGCGGCAACACAAGTTGTGTGCCAATTTGGAGAAGTGCACTTTTGGCATGACCCAGGTTCAATATCTGGGATACATTATTGATGAAAGGGGGGTGCATGTGGATCCATCCAAGATCCAAGTCATTCAGGATTGGCCAGCCCCAACCACTATAATAGAGCTTCGCAGCTTTCTGGGTCTTCCTAATTTCTATCGGAGGTTTGTGTTAGGATTTTCTCATATCACTTGGCCCTTGAGTCAAGTCACCAAGGGAGGAGCGAGAGAAAAATTCTTTTGGTCGGAACCTCAGTAGAAGGCATTCACAGAATTGAAAAATTGCCTCTGTTCTGCCCCAGTGCTCACTTTACCAGACTTGCAACAGCCATTTGAGATCGAGACAGATGCCTCTGACTATGCTATTGGGGAAGTTCTTACTCAACAGGGACATCTAGTGGTATATCAGAGTGAGACATTGTCTGACAAAGTCCACAAGTATCCCACTTATGACAAAGAAATTTATTCCATTGTGAAAGCTTGTCGACAATGGACGCATTACATTTTGGGGAAGGAAACAATCATCCACACAGACCACCGATCCCTGCAGTTCATATAGACAAAGGGAACTTGCAGAATGATCGCCATCAGAAGTGGTCCACATATCTGCAACAGTTTCATTTGAACATCAAGTATAATAAGGGTAGCACCAATAATGTTGTAGACTGCCTCAGCCGACCACCGATCGTGGCGCTCACCACCGTGCTTAACTCTTGTGGGCACGAGACTTCTGATTGGCTGCTTCTCTATGAGAGTGACCTAGAATTTGGCCACACTTACAAGGCACTCTGGGGGGGTACGCAAGTTCCAAATTTTCACCTCCAAGATGAAATTTTATGTCACTTGGGACACCTTTGTGTTCCTTCAAGCGAGCGTGCCAAGATGATTTGGGAAGCACACTACAGTCGATTCGTTGGGCATTTCGGGGTCGAGAAAATAGTAGAAATCCTGCAAAAGTATTTCTATTGGCCGAACCTTCGAAAGGATGTAGAGAAGCACATCCGATCCTGCATTACTTGTGCCATTGCCAAACTGACCATCAAGGAGAAAGAACTATATACTTCGCTACCTACCCCTATTCGACCTTGGGAATCCATCTCCATGGATTACATGTCGGGCCTACCTTCTACTAAGAAGGGAAATGACTATGTTTTTGTGGTCGTCGACAAATTCTTGAAGATGGCCATTATGGCGGCCTACAAGAAGAATATCACAGTAAAAGCCACTGCTAAAATCTTCTTTGAACAAGTGTGGGTGCAGTTTGGGATCCCACAGTTTATCATATCACATCGAGATAGCAGGTTCCTCAGCACATTTTTGTCCAACCTCTGGTCAATGTTGGATACCAAGCTCACCAATTCCATAGCTTCCCATCCCCAAACAGATGGCCAAACAGAGGTTGTCAATAGAATGATTGTACACATTCTGTGCATGTACAATTCAAAGCATCCACGCACATGGGACGAGAGCCTCCCCTATGTACAACATAGTTATAACCGGGCTCTCCACAGTTCAATTGGCCATAGCCCCTTTCAGGTGGGCTTGGGATTCCAGCCACTATGTCCCATTGACGTAGCCATGCCATTTGCAGCTGCTCAGGCCGATTCATCTCATGTCCAGTCTGAAGTTGACAAAGCAAGTAGCTTCATCGAGCGCATTCAACACATCCTCCAATAGTTTCATGATATATTGGATAGAGCCAATGCCAAGTACAAAAAACGCCATGATCAACACCGAGTGCCACATAACTTCCAGGTGGGCGAAAAAGTATGGCTACATTTGCAGAAGGAGTGCCTCACTGGACACCGCCGCAAGCTTCGCCCACTCCGATATGGGCCATACACCATCACCACGGCTGTAGGGAACAATGCCTTCCAGCTGAGTATTCCACCATTCCTTGGTCTGCACCCAGTCTTCAATGTGGATCGCCTTCGTCCTTACTTCCCACCTCTACTGGACACCTCGGACATTGTAGAATAACTCACACCAACAGAGTTAAACCCAAACTGCATGGAACAGGCCACCACAGATTGTATCATGGACATGTAAATCAAGAACACTCGCCAACAGAAGATCCAACTGTATCGGGTTGTCAAAGCTGGCCAACTTTTGCACCAAGGAAAGTGGTTCACCAGGGACCAAGTTCAGCAGAAATTTCCTCATCTCATGGAGGAACTTAATGCAATGGGGACCATTGCTTTCTAAGGGGGGAGGAATGATACAGGTGGATATTGGTTGTCACTCGCCTATTCCACTTAGGGCCCCACCATTGTCTCTTTCAATTTTTTAGTTTCAGCACAACTTACTATTTTTAGTAGTTTTTCGGGTCCTGAACTTCTAGAGCCGTTTTGAGGCCCTAAACGATGTTTTTTGGAAAAACAGAGAGCAACATGAGACCATGAATCAATGTTTCTCATTCAAAATTTGTATTCCTTGGATAGATCTTTCTAACGAGGTATGGTACGCATCAAATGGAGATCGTATGCCAAAGTTACGCCCCTGGGAAGTTGAAACACCAATTTACCCAAATGAGGCCCATAGTTTTGGCGCTTCATATCCTAGGGTTAGGGTTTTGGCTATTTAGGATTTCCCATTGTTTCTAAATAATAAATAGGCACTCGAGCCTCATTGTAACTTAGTTCAGAGGCTTGTAGCCACCACATCTCTTCTCAGAGATAGCTACCAGTGCCCTAGCTAGTTTTATTTCCATTCTGTTTGTAAGCAAATTTCAGTTCTTTGATATTAATGAAATGAAGTGTTATTTCCTCTGCATCTTTGTATTTATGGTCATGTGTTTATTCTGTTGCGTTCCTGCATAAATCCAAATCACCCCATGAGGAAATATTAAATAAATCCACATTTTTTTTTCCTCAAGGAATAATTAGTTAAACAACAGTTTAATTAATATCGCTAGTCATATTTAACCCAAAATAGGAAAATTAATTAGATAAATTATTATTTATCTTATTATTTTCTAGGAATAATTATTTAAACCTTATTTAAATGATATTCCTTGTTAAATTTGACTAAATCACTCATAAATAGTTAAATAAATCATTATTTAGTTAATTATTACTAAACCATATCCTTAAAATAATAAATAAATCATTAGTTTATTTATTATTTACAAATAAAGGGATTTGACCCAAGTCAAATTATTTTTCCCTCCAAAAAATATAATAAAATATTCCATAAAATTTGGATCTTGATTTGGTAATAATATTTTAATTATCCACCAATATCTAGACTAACTCAATATTTTGTTATAAATAGAAGGGTTTTTCCATTCACTCACAACCTTTTGTTGCCTAAAGATCACTCTGGATCTATACTGCTTTGATCCACCATCATTGTCATATTTTTCTATCATTTTTCTTGTGAGATCCCTTTGAGTTCCATTTTTTTCTGGGTTTTCTACACCATCAAGAGAGAAGAATTTTAGATCTGAAGTGATGAGGACTTACAAGAACCCATCCCATTGAGGAGAAATGGTAACATCCTTCTATGTTTTCCTCCCAAGTTCCCTTAATATCAAATTCATTCAACATATTCTTGTCTTGTCTATTGTATGCATGGATTAAATCTCATTTTTATTTACTGTTTAGTGTCCTTTGATGCATAGATCTATATTTTTGCAGCATTTATATTGATCACCTAATTGCAGATCTAAAGATATTGGCAACCATCTTTGCTGTCAGGGTTGTTTGTTATCCACAACTAAAGTGGTTTTTTTTCGTACACTTGCGATTAAGATTCATAATAACAACTAGCAACTCCACATGGGTTTACGATTACGACCGCTATCATTTTTTAGATCCCTGCATATCTAGCTGCTTTAAACCCTAGGATTTCTCTTCAACTTCTTGTTTTTCTTTTTTTGATGTTGTTTTTAACCTATAAAACCCTAAAACATTAAAAATTATAACTTCTGTGTGTTTTTGGACCTATTACGCAGGAGACAGACATCAGCCACAGCTAAGACAACACATTTTGTTAAAACCTGCTCCTAAGAGTGCTGGAAGTGCAGGTCACACTTTTTGGCCCAAAACCTGCGACCTGGAGTTTCAGGACGCGGAAAATTGACCAAAACCTACGACCTTAGCAAGAAATAGGTCAGAAACTGCGACCTCACTTTTTTGCCAAAATTTTTTAGAAAGTTGTTTGGGTTTGTCTGGGCCTCTGTTCAAGGTTGTTTGACCGCCGTCTCAACCCATTTTGGACCTATAATTGTTCTGTTTTGCTCAAAAAATTGGGAACCTAGCCCCCTAGATCTTTAGTACCCTCCACACTGGGTGGAAGATTTTTAGCTGCTGCAGGTTGTCTGAAATTTTCAGAGTGTTCAGCCACTTTTTAGATTTGATACTTCACCTTCAAATCAATTTCAGATTGGCTATTTATCCATCCAAATCACCTCCTTTAGTTTTTTTTGGGTTTTCCTCTAGGGTCCACTCTGTTTCCCTCCAGGAGATAGCATTTCGCCACCTCATTTAAAGCAATTTTTCCTCTAATTTTTTGCTGTTTATCTGCACCTATTTCTAGTAGATTTGACCTTTCGATCCCTGTCCCTCCTGACCTTAGATCTATTGGCCATTTTAGTGTGTTTTGACTAGTTTTTTTCCCACCTACAGACTACTTTTTGAGAGGCTTGCCTCCTTGGGTTTAGATTATTGCATTATTAGCTGTTTATTTGTTGTTATTTCAATTTCATATACTATTATCTACAGGTTTATTTATAGTTATACAACACACTTTTTCTTTTTCTCTACAAACGTCTGGGTTTAAAAATTAAAATTTACACACTTTACACACAAACCCTAAGTGCAGAAGAGCTTGGTTAAAACGCCAAGCAAATACTTTAACATTGAAATCAATTGATCCTGCACCTCTCTGCCCTTGTTTAGACATCGTAATCAGTTGATACTGCACCTCTCCACCCTTGTTGGTATCTCTTCCTTTTGTGCCATGTTTGTGTCATCATAATTGCACCACCAAGGCGTTTATCCTAGAGACTTCTTGGCCTTCATCCTCAGTTTCCGATAGGAAGACTTACTCCTCCGCGTAGGATTCGATTTAGTCCTCCAATGAGTCCACACTCTGACTCCTCTTTTGGTTCATTGGGTTCTCCATCTGGTTCTGCTCTTGGTTCTGCTCCTATCACCTTCACCATGTATGGTTCAGGACCTAACGCTGGTAGTAGCCCCGACCCTAATGCTGGGAATACTACTAGTGGGACCGCAACAGGAACTACTCTGGCTGCTCCCTTGCTCCCCTATATGGTAGGCCTTAGTCTTCCTGATTTTAACCAATTGATCAATGACCCTATACACCATCATGCTATTTGGCCTGCTATGTCGACCAAGCTCCCTTCTGACATCCCCAACTTCGAAGGCCTTGCTGGAGAAGATCCTACAAATCATGTTTGATCTTTCCACATGTGGTGTTCATCTAACTTGATTACCGATGACTCTGTCCATCTTCGGTTGTTCCAACGTACTCTTACTAGCGAAGATTTTAAGTGGTATGTTGACCAGGCCTCATCCTCTCATACCACCATTGCGACTCTTGCTTGGGCTTTTCTAGCTTATTTCTAGCTTCCCCTTCATTATGACACTGATACCGAACTTTTTACTTCTTTCCATTAATTGTCTGTGACCTGCCTATCCGATCATGTCCAGGAATGGTGGAGAATAAAGAGCCTATGTAGAGTCCCTACCTTCGAAGACCGTGTCTACATGGATTGGTTCCTTAGATCTCTCTTGCCTGCTATCGGCAAAGATGTCACATCACATTTGCCTCAAACCGAAGAAGTACCTCTCCAAATAGCATTTAAATATGACCTGATCTACGCTTAATCTGGTTATGTTTATACCGTTCTACCTGATCTTCCTAGACCTGGTGGTGCCAATGCACCAGGGGAATCTCATGCCACCAACAGTATTTTTGCAGCTCTCTCTCATCCATATGGTCAGCCTCCCATGGCCTATGGTTTTCCTCAGGGGGGCCAACACCTCCTGCACTTTTCCCCCTCCCGGTAGCATGTATCCAGGATACGGCATGCCTCCTCCTTTTTCCCAACCTCCTATTTACCACAATGTTGTCCAACCTCCTTATTATCTGTATCTGTAGCCTGGTGCTCCAGCTCCTCCAACATTAGCACCTCCCCCTCCCTTGCCTTTTCAACCCCCGCAATAGCAGCCATCGCCCTCTCAGGGGTAGGTGTATGCACATAGGGTGTGACTAATCCTCCTCCTTCAAAAAATAAGAGGAAAGAAACTCAAAATCAATCTGATCTTGGTAATCCTGGACCTAATCCTCAAAATAATGCACCTAACACTGCGGTTATGAAGGTAAATCCTCTTTGCAGATAGAGACGATCCCTCTAGCCCTAGGGTGGGTCTAGTAACAAAAGGGTAAGCTAAAGTGTTGCTTCCTAGTTAATGAATGAACAAAAGACATGGTAGATTGACCTAACTTGAATCCAACGCTGTCAATGTCATAGAAAAAGTAGTGGCCTCTCATTCCTTCCTTGGCAAATCATGATCTGTTCAATGTCACGCTCAGATACCTGCACATAGGACAAAGAACAAGAACAACATATGACAGAATAGTTTCACTCACAACTATTAGCCAGTCAAAGAGGGCTAAACATATCGCATCAAATAAACATCATAACAAATTATTGGAACCAAACAGTAGTCATGTATATTAATGAGTAGAAGGAAGAGTACAATAGATGCTTTGATGTTGGAGTCTCCTCCAGCAGGGTTCAAACGAAGCGTGTCTCAAATGTTGGTCAGAGAATTTGGATTAAAGCTCTCTTAGAAGTCATTGACTCAAGCTCTCTCAACACAATCTTTCTTACGCTATCTTCTCTATCAGCTTAGCTATAGTATAATTCTCCTAGTTCAACTATTCAGGCGTTCAACTATTTTTCTATAATGTGTTCAGCTAGCTTCTACTAAAAAATATGGTTTCTTATATAGAGGAAAGGGAGGAGATTAGGATCCCTACTGTCTGCTCAACTTAGTGTTCCTAAATTGATGTCATAAATTGTCAACCCGGTCTAGTAAACTGTTGAAGTGAAGTGCACTATATGTGCCTAGGTATTTGTTTCTCACTACGTTGTATTTAGTGTTTTTCCAATGTTTTTGATTTTGTGTTTTTATTCTAAGAGGAAAAGAACTAAGTGTTGGTAAAGAGAAGTTGTTGGTCACACTAAAACAGAGCAAAAAGATAGTTTGCAACCTAATGAAGAATTCTACTCTAAATTAACCTATGACACCGAAATTAATCCATTCCACAACTCAAAATATCACTGTTAAACCTCATTCAAGAATTATAAATCTTTTGGAATAGATTTGGAAAAGAGGCAGTTTGTGAAATTATGAGAAGTTTCAGAACAGTCAAGACTTCAAAATGACATTACCAATTCTTGTTCCTATGATGATGATATATTATTAGAAATTAAGAACAAGAGTGGTTTGTAAATAATGAAGGCCATCAAGTCTAACTTAAAAACTAGAATACAACTGACTAATAAAACTAAAAATACAATGGATAAAACTGAAATAGAATGCAATCATTCAAACTTGAAATACAGTGAACAGAATTGAACTAGAGTGCCATTAACCTCTGGAGTTTTACAACTAAACTAAAATGCAACTAATCACTGAAATGCTACAGCTCTGTCTCATTCGGTGTTAGTGGTATTTTGGAACAATTCATAGAATAAGACTGGCTGTAGCATGTGATGTAAATTAGCATAAAAACATAAAGTTAAAAAATTCAACTAAGTTGTAAAACACCATAGCTAAGTCTCACTCAGTGTTAGTGATATTTTGGAATAATTCGTAAGAACAAGACTAGTTGTAACAATTGATGTAATTGAGCACAAAAACGTAAAGTTCAGAAAAAAATGCAACTAATTCCTAAAATACTACAGTTATATCTAATCCAATGTTAGTGATATTTTGGAACAATTCGTAATAATAAGACTGACTGTAGCATCCAATGCAAGTGAGTATAAAACACAAAGTTCAGAAAATTGTTTAAGCTAGGAATGCAACAAGGCTAAAGTTACTTATCTAAATAATGTGCATAGAGCTTCTCGGGCAGTAGGGTCCCTCTACCACCGGATTAGCATAAAAATATCCTCAAGATTTCCTTAGATCTTGCAATAAAGTGGTACTTCTTTCATTAAAGGAAAGGTATTTCAAAAATAGAGTATTACGGTCTTTTGAGATCTAGCAACAAAACATCAATCTAGCTAGCTATCTCTTGGTCTTTCGAGTCATTATTATAAAATAAATACATAACTACCCTTGAGAAGAAATAGGAACAAGTGTCTTTTTCAATCAAAATCAAATTAGAACTCTTATGGAAGCCTCGTACTTTGTTGGAGACATCTGTAGAGTCCCTGTCCTGGTAGGAATCTACTTCTTGGCTTTGATCTCTTCCACGTGCATAACCACCTGTAGACTCTTGCTCAGAATTTGTAGAGAGAAATAAATGATGTGGGAGTGTTGTGGAATTAAACCATATGCATTTTCCCTTGTAGTGACACCTGTAACCTGTGAGAACATGAAGATAGCTGCAGAATAGGCGACTGGCTACAGAATGGTTGCATTCTGTAGTTTAGTCTAGTCAAAAATTACTACAACAACAAAACCATGAAAATATAGCAATTCATTCATTGGATACATTCCTAAAGTGACTTTAATCAATCCTATTGACCATTTAAGCCTGTAATTGGTAAGGGACAAAGGAAATGAAGTGAAATTTGGTGAAGGGAAAGGACATCTTTGGGGCTCAACATACCCCCATTGCAAAGTTTTTGCATGTCCTCATGCAATCAACTCATATATTCTGAGACTTCTGCTAGGACATCTAGGCTCCTTCTTCTGCTTTTCGTGATAGTCAATGGCCTCCTAGGCTTCTTTATGACCAACTTGAATATCAAATTTATAAGTGCCTTGCTCAACTTTTTGTTTTTCTTCTTCAATTTCTCACTAGCCTTGTACAATTTTTCCATTTGTAGAGAGAGAGTTGTATTCATATCACTTTTCAACTTAACCTGCTCCCTCAAAATGTCATTCTCATTCTTGATATGCCTATTGAGTACTTATAACTCATATTTATCTCTTCTTAGCATATCAATTGCAGATTCTGGTGGGCTAGGAGTTCTGTATCTACTTTCTGAGGCTCTCTTCTCTAATGTCTCAACATAATCATAAATTTGTTGTTGTGCTGGGTCTATCTCTAGAGCTCCTTCATCAAGGTCCTCCTCGTACTGGTACTGAGGTGATCTAGCAGTTGGTGTCTCTTCATCCTCAATGTTTATAATTTTTGTTTGTCTAACCCCTGTTTTCTTCAATATACCTCTAAGCCTATGGCTTCGTCTTGTTTGAGATGGTCCTTCACCTCTCTCCTTGGCATACCTTTTTATCATCTTCTCCTTTTTAATTTGTTTCTTAATTTTAGTCAATTTCTCAGAAATTATCTCCTCACTGTCCTCTTGTATGGACTTACCAGTTTTAGTTTCAACAGCCTTGGAAATTTTCCTTCTCTTGCTTCTTCTTGTAAGTTTGCCTTCAGATGGAGATTCCTTGGGTTTTTCAAAGTGATTTCTCACTAGAAACTCATCCCAATTTTCTCCCACCTTTCTCAAATGATGTTCAATCAGGATTTTAACTAGGTCATGGTGGTACAAAGTGGTTTCCTGGAATTGAACTCTCTTTTGAACATTTAGAGGCCATTCTCTTCAGACTATGAAGTAGGAAAAAGGGTAAATTGATTTCTTCATCTAATAAATGCATCATTAGCTGAATATGATAAATATATAAGGTACCAAACCTTCCCTCACAAGTTACAAACTTTTGCAAAATGAGCAACATATTCTGCCATTTATTCTTTAGTGCTAAGCTAGGAATTCCCTTCTTAAAAATGGAAACATCCATACCTGGTGTTTTAAGCATTTGCCTCAATGCCTCATTATGAAATTCCCTATTTTTGAACCATCGTTCTCCTTGCCTGGGTAATTCCACTGCTTCTGCAATGAAATAATTTGTAATAGTGAATTTAACATCTCCTATTTCTACTTCTGCTCCATTGAAGGACCGTGCAAATGTTTTAGTTACCTCTTTATGATAACCATTGAATTTTTCCAAAAATTGTAACCACCCGGCCTGCTGTAGAATTTCTCTAATTTGTGGGTAACCCTCCAAGTATTTGGTTCCGACTAGTTCGGACCTCACTATGAGACCCATGGCTTCTCTTCTCAACCTTCAATTTACTGCTCTTCTATCCACGGTGAAAATGGCTGTTAAAGAGTTGTTTTTACCCCAAAGGTGCTTTCTCTGTTTATGCAGTAGGAATTAGCTACGGAAGGATGATATGAAGAGGTTATAAAATGAGTGAAATGTAGTGAGGGTGATTTACACAAATTAATGAGTTTCAGAGCCATCATGGGAGAAAAGACCGCGGAAATATTTCGTGAGAAATTAAAAATCATCACTGAATACTTCGGCCTAGTGACGTGACTGATTAGGTCACTTCAGTACTTAACCGTTAAGTTTTAAATGATTATTTGATATGGCGGAGTGGAGGAGATTTTTTCCAAAGTTTTTATGATAGGTTTAATAGGCATGATCAACCAAAATAATTAAAACAACTTTCAAAATCATACATGACTTAACTATACTATAACTTTCATATCCTGTCATCATAATAATTTTACAACTTTACCTTTGCCTTTCCTTTAATTTTTGTGGTTTTGATATGCTTTGTCCTCCTTTGAAAATCATTGATTCTTCAGTCTTCATAATTCGTTTTATTTTTCTTGTTGACATAGGTGTGCAGGGTCAATTTGCTGTTGAACAAGTGTTGCTGGATAATTGCCTTCAGGATATCTGGCTGCAGAATGTCTAGCTGGCTGCAGAATGTCTGACTGGTTGCATAATGTACCTATAGGAACTTTGAAACATGGAATGGAATGTTGTATGAAATGGATCATGGAATATGGTGGAATGGCTTAGGAGTGAAGTGAAATGTAATGGAATGAAATGAATCACAATTGTGAAGTGGAATGAACCATAAAAAGTGGTCTGCAACTCGTGATTTGTAATACTCAATCTGCAGAAAGGGATCAAATTTAGAAATCTGAGATGGAAATGAAATGGACCATGAAATGGAGTGAATGAATTATGGATGAATGGAGTGAATGAAATATGAATGAATGGAGACATGATGGAGTGATACTTATGATTTTGTGATAGCTAATTGTAAAAAAAAAAAGAACAAATTTGAAAAGCTAAAGTGTCAGAAGGATTCTGATTTTCACTTTATATTTTTTGTATAAACATGCTAATTAGTGATTAGTTTTCATGTTTATACTTTATTTTTATTTTTTATTTATTTATTTATTTTTTCATGCTTTTGAATTCAGAAAATTCAATTAAGTTGATGAAGAAGAAGAATTCTTCTTCGTTAACTTCACATCACTGTTTTCCTGGAATCTCTTGACAAATTCTTCTCTTGAAAGTGGCTTATGATACAGCTTCAATCTATGACCATTTACAAGAAAAGTGACCTTCTCTTTATCTATTGTCCTGATTTTTATTGCTCCATTGTCAAAAATTCTCATAATTTCATATGGCCCAAGCCAATGTGTTTGGAATTTACCTTGAAAATCTTTGAACTTTGAATCAAACAAGAGAGCCCAGTCACCTTCTTTGAACTTCTTTTCCTTGATGTACTTATCATGCCATCTAGTCCTTTGCTGTTGGAATATAATTTTTTTTGGATTTCATCCTGTCTGATCTCATCCAATTCATTAATCTACTCCAATATGTGCTTTTGTGCCTTTGTTAGATCAAGTCCTAGCTGAACTGCCATTTTAAAAGTTTGAATCTGAAACTCTATGGGAAACAAAACTTTTTTTCCATAAACAAGTTCATAGGGAGTATGACCTGTTGTGCTTCTCCAAGTAGTTCTATAGGCCCACAAGGCTTCAGGAAGCCTGTCTACCCAATCTCTTCTATGTAAATGAACAGTCTTTGTTAGGATTCCTTCAATGACTTTATTGGTAGATTCCACTTGACCATTTGCTTGTGGATGATAGGGAGTATATTTTATGTGTTTGATTTTGTACCTCTCCATCATTTGTTCCACTAGCCTTGATGCGAATTGAGCTCCTTGATCTGTAACAATTTCCCTTGGGACACCAAAACGAGTAAAAATATCCTCAAAAAGAAAATTAACTACAGATGCTTCAGTAGCAGAAAGTAATGGCTTAGCTTCTACCCATTTGGTAACATAATCAGTGCAAACTAATATATATTTATTTTTTCTTGATGGAGGACTAATAGGTCCTACAAAATCTAAAGCCCATTTTTCAAAAGGTTCAATATGTACCTGAGGCTGCAATAGCATCTCACCTAAAGGAGAAGGTTTCCCTACCCTTTGGCAACTGTCACACCTTTTGACATACTCTTTAGAATCTTTAAAAAGGGATGGCCAATAGTATCCTAAATGAAGGACCTTATAAGTTGTCCTCTTATCAGCAAATTGTCCACCACAAGGTTCATCATGACATGCCTTGAGGATTTCAGGCATCTCATCTTCCCGAACACAACTTCTAATGATAAAATCTGGACTTGTTTTGTATAACCCATTAGCAACCCATGAATATTTTGCACTGTCATAAATGATCTTTCTTTTGTCTCTTGCATTCATTATTGAAGGAAATTTCCCTGAAACTAAATAATTAGCAATGTCAGCAAACCAAGGAATTTGAGTAGAAATTGCAAAAATATATTCATCAGGGAATTGATCTTCAACTGGAGTGTTATCTTTGATGTTTTGGAGTCTAGATAGGAAATCAGCGACTGTGTTTTGTTTTCCAGGCCTATCTAGAATGGTAATTTTGAATTCTTGTAAAAGCAATAACCATCTTATGACTCTGCTATTAGTAATTGATTTGTTCATTAGATATCTAATTGCAGAGTGATCTGTGTGAACAAAAGTTTAATAGCCTTTTATATAGTGTCTGAATTTGTTTATGGCATGAACAACAGTAAAAATTCTTTTTCAGTTACAGTATAATTTAACTCTGAAGGAGTCAAATTTTTACTTGTATAGTAGATGGCATAAGGAATCAGGTCTTTTTGTCCCAATACTGCTCCTAAAGTTGTATCTGAGGCATCTGTTGAAATATGAAAAGGTAACTTCCAGTTAGGTACCCTTAAAATAGGTGCTTCAGAGATTTTTGTTTTCAGGGTTTCAAAGGCTAACTGGCAATCAGGATTCCACTTGAATTCACAGTCCTTGGTAAGTAATTTGAAAATTGGAGATGCTATCTTGGTGAAGTTTTCTATAAACCTTCGATAGTATCATGTAAATCCAAGAAAACGCCTAACATATTTTTGACAACTTGGAATAGATAAGTTAGATATGAATTCAAATTTTGACTCATCAACTCTAATCCCATCCCCTGAAATGTGATGTCCCAAAACAATTCCTTCAGTAAACATCATAAAACACTTCTCATGACTTAGTGAAAGAATTGCTTCTTTACATATCTTTAAAACTTTTTCCAAATTTACTAAAGCTTCTTCAAATGTGTTTCCATAAATTGTGAAATCATCCATATATACCTCTACACAATCATATATTAGATCTGAAAAAATTCCTAGTACTACCATTTGAAATGTTGCAGGTGCATTGCATAATCCAAATGGCAATACTCGGTAAGCATAAGTACCCCAAGGATAGGTAAATGTGGTTTTGTCTTGATCTTAAAGTACTACTTGGATTTGGTTATAACCACTAAACCCATCTAAAAATGAGAAGTACTTTTTTCCAGCTAATGTATCTAATACCTGATCTATGAAAGGTAAGGGAAAATTATCTTTAAGAGTAGCTTTGTTTAATTCTTGGTAGTCAATACATACCCTCAATTTACCATTTTTCTTTGGCACAATTACCAAAGGAGAAACCCACTGACTATTTGAAATGGGATAGATAAAGTTGACATTTAACAATTTCCGCAATTCTTCCTTAACAATCTCCCTAAGATTTGGATTCATCTGTCTCTGAGGTTGTCTGATTGGTTTACAATTTTCCTATATGTAGATGTGATGAGTGAAAATATTAGGGCTTATCTCTTTCATATTAGTGTACTCCCATGCATATGCAGAAGAATGTCTCTGTAAGATCTTGACTAGCTCTTCTTGTTGAGATTTCTCTAGGTTCTTGTTTATGTTTAAAGTTTTGCCTGGAAATATCTCAATTGTAGAGCTGCAAAATTTATCCATGGAATAAAGAGACATTTGTCTTGATGATAAAAACTCAATGTTGGATTCTTCTTGAAATTGTTCATGTTTTTATTCCAAAGAGGATTCAAAGTTCTCTATGGTATTTAGAATCTGGCTATCTTCACTCATTTCTGAAATTGTGAAGAGAGGTTGTAAGTCTTCTTCATCCTCTATCCATTGAGTATCATCTAATTCTGTAATTGTTTTTGCTGGAGGATACAAGGTAAATTTATTGGTTGAACTACCATCAGAGATGTACATATCACCGGATCTACAACTAATGAAAGCATTAGCTGTAGCTAACCAAGGTCTTCCTAATATAATAGGATGTCCTCCTAGATTATTCTTAGGAGTTAGGATCATAAAATCCACAGGATACTCCCAAGAATCTAGGGACATTGGAATGTCTTCTATTACCCCATCAGGTTTGATCACAGATCTGTCTTCTAATTGTAATAATGTGGGTGTAAAAAGAAGATTAGGAAGTTTCAGTTTATCCATGATTTGTCTACTCATGATATTGATTGCTGCTCCTAAATCAATAAGTGTGTTTTGGATCTCAGTTCCATTAATGTGTATTTTAACAACTGGATTTCCTGGCTCTAGATACTTTGGAATAGCAATCTTACCCATCATGATATCTGTTATTTTTCCTGCCAATTGAATTTTCTTTGTCTCTCTTATTCTTTTTCCTGTTTTCTTCATGCTCAACTCCTTTATTGTCTTTGCTAAGATTGGAATTTCCTTGATAGCTTGCAATAATGGGATCTTAATACAAACATTTCTCAGCTCATCTAGGAAATCATAATTAGGCACCATAATTTGTTTTTCTACACCCCTATCAATTTGTAATCTTTCTAGAAAGGGAGGTGTAGAAGTGGATGTTGATGGCTGCTCTAATATAGGAGTTGAAATTATTGGTTCTTTTTGTTTTTATTTTTCAATGTTTGGGTCTTGGAAAGTTGTGTTCTCTTCAAGACTTTTATTTACCCGTAGAGAATCTTCCTCAGGATTGTCTTGTTCTTGTATGATTACAGAAGGTTTCCTTCTTTCAAGTATTCTTCCAGACCTAAGTTGAACATCACTAAGGTCTAAATGAGTGATCAAATAAGTTGGAAACTATTGGCCTTCTATCATATATGTGTTCTGAGGATTTTTATTGTTGGGGTTTGGTATAGGTTGGGCAGGCAACTGATTTGTTTTCTAAGGAAATGGTAATGGAAGTGGTTGATTGTGATGTTGTGGATTTTGAGGATTTTGTTGAAATTTTTGTTGAGGAGGGAAATGTGAATATGGTGGATAGGGTGGTGGATACTGATAGTACTGAGAGTATCTTCCATAGGGATTTTGTGCTCCTTGTGCCCAAGTTTGAGATTGATTTTGAAATTGGGGCCAAGGTTGCTGCCAAGAATTCCAATTTGGTGGGGGTTGATTATATAGTTGATCATGGAATCCTTGTGTTTGAGGTCCTTGCCAAGGCCTCCTAGAGACAAAATTGAGAGATTCTGTGGAATTTGTAGGGGTTTCTTCTTGAAAGACAGCTTTAAGACTAGGAAGTGAAGGAAAACTCTTGGTCTCATGTTTTTCTGAACAAATTACACAAGTCTCTACTACTTTTGCATCCAAAGGGCACTCTCTCAAGGCATGCTTCTTTCTACATTTGGGACAAAAGATTGCTAAGGCATCAGATTCAGTTTTCTGCTTGTTTTGTAACTTAAGGGTGTCTATTTGTTCACTAAGACTCCCCAAAATATCATATTTTAATTCATCAAGCATATGTCCTATTTCTGCCCTACTTATTGTCCCAGAAGCAGATTTAATTGCCCTTGCAAGAGTAGGATCTCTTGGTCCTTTTACAGTTTTAGATTTCCCTCTTGAAAGGTTGATACATAATTTAGCTATTTCAGGTAATGTGAGCTGATATATATCCCCTTTTCCCATCATGTTAATGATATATAACCATTCATCCCTAATTTTCTTCAATAAGAGAGATTTCAAAGTGTCTTGATCTAAGTTTTCCATTTTTGCCCTCTTGATGTTATAGTTAAACCTCTCCAACAAATCTTCCAAATTTTCATCCTCTTTTTGTAACATTTTAAACACTTCCTCCTTATGGTTGAATGGCATACAATAATCCAAATACCTCTCTAGAAATGCTTGTTTCATGTCTTCCCATGTCCTAATAGAACTGTTGATCAAACTCATAAACCACTTCAATGCTGCTCCTTTCAATGTTGAAGAAAATAGTTTAAGTTTTTGAGCATCTTGTAAGTAGTCATAAGTTCTACATAGGACTTCAAATTCAAATAGGAAGGTTTCAGGATCTTCAGTTTTAAGTCCATAAAATTTTGGAAGGACGGAGGGTGAAATGTTTTTCATAGTTGTATTGGTTTCTTCATCTACTATAGGAAACCCAAAAGAGCTTCCCATCTCTCTTCTACCTCTTCCTCTACCTCCTTCTCCTTCTGCACCTCTACCTCCTTCTCCTCTACCTCTACCTCTACCCCCTCCAAATAGTGTGTGTTCTCCATTAAAAACTCCTCCTCCCCCTTCTTCTGCCATAGTTGATTCTTCTGTGGAAGTTGAAAAGTTTATGTCCCTTGCAGGGGTTCCCGAATCTTCTTTTAAGACAGGTTCAGTGGGTAAAGTAGAAGGTCTTTTTAATGCAATATCTAATCTTAAGTCATCTGGAAGTCTAGGATCAGTAAAGGGTGGAATGTGGATTTGAGTTGGAGGTGTGCTGGCTCCTGGTCTTGGTGAAACAAGTAGTGTTCTAGGAATCAGGCTTATGTTTCTTATGAATCTACCCCTTGAATCTCTTTCTCTACACATATCATTGTTTTTGGGAGGTAAGAAACAAGGCTACCTAGTTACACTTCCCTAGCAACGGCGCCAAAATGTCTGCTCAACTTAGTGTTCCTAAATTGATGTCATAAATTGTCACCCAGGGCTAGTAAACTGTTGAAGTGAAATGCACTATATGTGCCTAGGTATCTGTTTCTCACTACGTTGTTTTTAGTGTTTTTCCAATGTTTTTGATTTTATGTTTTTATTCTAAGAGGAAAAGAACTAAGTGTTGGTAAAGAGAATTTTTTGGTCACACTAAAAAAGAGCAAAAAGATAGTCTGCAACCTAATGAAGAATTATACTCTAAATTAACCTATGACACCGAATTAATCCATTCCACAACTCAAAATATCACTGTTAAACCTCATTCAAGAATTAGAAATCTTTTGGAATAACTTTGGAAAAGAGACATTTTGTGAAATTATGAGAAGTTGCAGAACAGTCAAGACTTCAAAATGACATTACCAATTCTTGTTCCTATGATGATGATGTATTAGTAGAAGTTAAGAACAGGAGTGGTTTGTAAATAATGAAGGCCATCAAGTCTAACTTAACAACTAGAATACAACTGACTAATAAAACTAAAAATACAATGGATAAAACTGAACTAGAATGCAATCATTCAAACTTGAAATACAGTGAACAGAATTGAACTAGAGTGCCATTAACCTCTGGAGTTTTACAACTAAACTAAAATGCAACTAATTATTGAAATACTACAACTCTGTCTCATTCGGTGTTAGTGGTATTTTGGAATAATTCATAGAACAAGACTGGTTGTACCATGTGATGTAAATGAGCATAAAAACACAAAGTTCAAAAATGCAACTAAGCTCTAAAACACCACAGCTAAGTCTCACTCAGTGTTAGTGATATTTCGGAATAATTCGTAAGAACAAGACTAGCTGTAACAATTGATGTAATTGAGCACAAAAATGTAAAGTTCAGAAAAAATGCAACTAATTCCTAAAATAATACAGTTATATCTCATCCAATGTTAGTGATATTTTGGAACAATTCATAAGAATAAGACTGACTGTAGCATCCAATGCAAGTGAGTATAAAACACAAAGTTCAGAAAATTGCTTAAGCTAGGAATGCAACAAGGCTAAAGTTACTTATCTAAATAATGTGCACAGAGCTTCTCGGGCAGTAGGGGCCCTCTACCACCGGATTAGCATACAATTATCCTCAAGATTGCCTCAGATCTTGCAATAAAGCGGTACTTCTTTCATTAAAGGAAAAGTATTTCAAAAACAGAGTATTACAGTCTTTTGAGATCTAGCAACAAAACATCAATCTAGCTAGCTATCTCTCGGTCTTCCGAGTCATTCTTATAAAAGAAATACATAACTACCCTTGAGAAGAAATAGGAACAAGTGTCTTTTTCAATCAAAATCAAATTAAAACTCTTATGGAAGCCTCGTACTTTGTTGGAGACATCTGTGGAGTCCCTGTCCTGGTAGGAATTTGCTTCTTGGCTTTGATCTCTTCCACGTGCATAACCACCTGTAGACTCTTGCTTAGACTTCGTAGAGAGAAATAAATGATGTGGGAGTGTTGTGGAATTCAACCATATTCATTTTCCCTTGTAGTGACACCTGTAACCTGTGAGAACATGAAGATAGCTGCGGAATAGGCGACTGGCTACAGAATGGCTGCATTCTGTAGTTGAGTCTAGTAAAAAAATTATACAACAACAAAACCATGAAAATATAGCAATTCAGTCATTGTATACATTCAAAAAGTGACTTTAATCAATCTTATTGACCATTTAAGCCTGTAATTGATAAGGGACAAAGGAAATGAAGTGAAATTTGGTGAAGGGAAAAGACATCTTTAGGGCTCAACACCTACAAAGTTGGGAAGGAGTCCTATCGTTTAGGAGAGTTCTAAGGGAGGTGTAAACTACTAACTAAAGGAAGGAGTCTATGGTTTTTTCAGTTCAACCACTCCCAATGACTGATCCCCGAGGTGGTTGGAATGGAACCTCCACCTCTATTTTTAATAAACATTCCATAAATAGCTTGGCATGGGTGTCTAACTGGCACAGAGCGCCAAGAGGTGCGGGCTTTGTGTTAAATTTCCTGGTCAGCACGAGGGTGTAACGGGCTACTCATTCCAAGGCAAAAATAGGGATTTTCGCAGCTCTACTTAGGGAAATGTCAACAAGAAGAATTTTTCTTTCATCATAAGGGATTCAAGGATGGTATTTGCAAAGCCTGACACTACTTATTGGTCACAAAAATAACCCTCCAATGTGTGAGTTGGGGATTGCAGGAACAGTGACAAAATGCTGTGTAACAACTGCTAACGAGAAACAAGGCACTCAGCCCAAGCAGGATAGTCCTGTTCGCATGAACAAGCCTTGTTCTTGTTGTGTTGTTTATGGTCATTACATGCATGATTTTCCTCTTTTTCCACATATGAAGTAGATGTGGGAGTCTCAAGAAACATTACGAGGACAACAAGCCTCCCCTTCCATCCCTCCTAGTGCTGCGCCAAGTAAACCAGCTGTGTTTACTAATCCTTTCCCTCAACAAGGATTTGTGGCTACCCAACCACTTGAAGGTCAGGTGGCCACTCAACCTCCTCCATTTTGTACCCCCGGTTACCAGATTCTCATGATGAACTCTGAAAAACCTATAACTGTAGATATCAATCTTCAGACTCGATCTTGTCAGTACAACAAGCCTCCTGCTACGTTTGTCCCCGAGCCACCTCCTTCGGTCTCTACAGAGCCTCTTTCGACACCTAATGGTCTCTTGCAGATCCCTTAGCCTAAGGTAGAGGTTCATACCAAGATCAGTAAGGGAACACTACGCCGAAATGATGCTTCTGGAAAATCTGCCCATTCGTATAGTATAGTAGATGATTTGGTGCAATCTCCTGCTGCCATTTCAACGCTGGAACTCTTCCAGTCGTGCCCTTCACAATGAAAATCTCTATTATCTGCCATGGTTAGTGTAGATCTTTTCGTTGATCGATTGATTTTCTTCGATGTTGAATAGTTAGAACATCCTCCTCTTCCTGCTTCCGTTGCCTTCCAAATCCCAGTTAAAATCTGGAACGCCAACGTTTCCCGATGTATCATTGATGAGGGGGCATCCACCTGTGTGATGTTCTCTTCGGTTTGGAAGCAACTCAGATCACCTGAATTGGCTCCTTCCATGATCACTTTTCGAGTGTGGGAAGGCCACACCTCCCAACCCATTGGCTTATTTTGCAATTGTCCTGTTACTCCTGCGGGAAAGACTATTTCCGTTGATGGAGAAGTCATATATGCCCCCTTAGATTACAACGTTCTATTGGGTCATAGCTAAACCTATGCAATGTCTATTGTCCCATCTACAGTTCACCACAAGATGTCCTTCCCTCATAATGGAAAGATAGTCAGCATTTACCAGTTGAGATATCACGAACCGAAGTCTCAGACCTCCCCTGAGTCCATCATCTCTTCGGTGACCAATAAGAAAATCATTGATCCTTTGACCAGTGTCTCACCGAGAGTCTACAAAGACTCCTCTTTGCTTGGTAAATTCCCTGGTCTTCCTCCTCTTGTATCTGATCCCAACTTAGGGAATGTTTTCATGATGCAATCATCTCAAACTTCCCTCAAGCATACCGCTTTGGCTAGTCAGGAGCCTCGCCCTCCACAGCCTACTCATAGCCCTTCGATTCAGCCTTCTGGACCCCCTCCTCCTGGCCCTTCACCTACAGCTACTGTCCATGAGCCTCTTTATCCTCTTGGAATGGTTCCTCCAGGCATTAACCATCTTGGAGCCATCTCGCCTAACCATTACCCCTCCGGTTAGATACCGTTCCTAGCTCCCCCTCTTGGAGTGTACACAATACCTGTCATGGCTGCCCTCTCTCTTCCTAACCTGGCCCTCGAGATTCCCGTCCAGTACCTTGATCCCCTAGTCGCTACCCCACCTAGTCAACCCAAACCTTATCTTGCTTTGACCTCGGTTCAACTAGTTCCTATGACTTCTCCCGTCGCTACAGTGCCTCAGCCACCTCAACAGGAACCTTCTCTATTGCGACCACTTTGGGTAAGAAGGGAAAAGCTCGCAAGAGGGCATCAAAAGACAAGGCTGCCCCGACAAACCATGCTCCCCCTCATCCTCAAAAGCATACACCTCTGTGTCCTTCGTGTGATGTTATTGTTCATGCCACCCATCATTGTCCTAAATTTCCTCGCATCAAGTCCATGGTTAATGTCGCATTCCCTGAGTCGATGGTCCCGGAAACCTCTGTTCCTTCCTCGACTGCAGGCAAGAACCCTAAGAATATTCACACCAACCACCCCTGTGCTTTGTGTGATATCCATGGCCATTATACCCACCTCTGTCCCCACCTCGAGGACTTCTTCACCTCTCTAGCGGCAGTTCGCCAATTCAAGGCCAAGCGCAACGAGTCCACTGCTCCCTTATTTGCACGTTTTGCCTCAGCAGAACCAAATGATAGATCCACTCCCATAGACATTCCCCCTCCAGATGTTGAAATGACAGAGTCTTCGACCACTGTCCACTACATGTCATCATCTATGAGATCCATGGTGGAAGACCCCCCTGGGACTTCCCCTTCTATTTCGCCTAACTTCCCTTTAGCGATCACTTTGGGCTCAACATCAGTGGATCCTTCATCTACTTGTTTTTATGTCACCCCGTGTGACGATGCGCATGTGAAACTCTCTTCTCATGATGATGAGTCAGGTAGCTTTGCTGCATCAGGTGATCTTTCTTCCACCAGTCACCCCATCTTCTCTTACGATGACAACATAATGGAAGTAGCCACCACCCCTAACCTTATCTATCGCCCCTTACATCGAACCCATGCATTCAAACTACATACACATATTGGCCATTACATTGACACCCAATGTTTGGGTAAGGGGGCACCCATATTTGAGAGGCCAGGAGAATTAATTCTCCACAACTCTCCTAGTGTATTTGGTCATGTCGACTCTACTACCATTATTCTTCCCCATTTAGAAGAAACTCTAGAGTCTCATATCACTTCAGATCACTCTAGGGATGATACCCCTCATCATTCCTTCATCTTACTTCAACAACCCAGTCCCTTCGACATTGTTGTTGACCAACCTACGGGATTTCTAGGAGAGCACCAGTTCACTATCTCCAAATCCACCTCTTGGGATAGTGACACCATGTATGCAAACCCAGAAACTTATTCCATTTTCTTCATATATGCACTACCAAAAGAGATTGGTAGTCCTCCATTCCCTTTCTCACATTGCATAACCATAACGAAAACAAATTGTGCACCACATCATTTAAATGTGTTTAGATTCCCATTTTCTAAATGCATTTTGGCATGCTTGGGGGAACCTATCCCCCTCAACCATAAAAATCCCAGATCTCAGCCAAAAACGACACTAAAACCCCCTTTCTCTGACAGGTCATACTTTTTAGGTCATTTCCTGGGATATGTCGCAGTTTTCTTCCCAGTACCTGCTACCTAGGTTGCAAAACAAACCCCAAAAAGTGCGACCTGGCTTGTTCATGAGCTATGGGTGCCTAAATTGAAATTTTGACTCCCTCAATTAAAAGAGTAGGGTTAGGCCTCTTACCTGCAACTGACGGATCTCAATTCCAATGGTCGGTTTGTATGCTACAATCGCTGCAAGATTTAAGGCCTTCTCTCCTCTCTACATTCACCACAGCTACATTTGCAAATGATTGAATTTGGAGGGAAAATGCCTTATTAAAAGAGAGACCCCTGATTTTTATTTCGCCTGCTACAGCCAAACCGTAGCTTAGTTTGACAAACTTTCTGTACCATTGGAAAGCTCTCACTGAGCACTCAAATGGGTATCTGTTAGTTTTTTGTGATTTGGTACTTCACCAAGACACATTTTTTCCAAGAAGGGTCACTTCACCACTCCTCAAAATCAAATTTCTCCACTTGCAACACTTGTACTTGGAGCACCACTTTTCCTTCATACTTATCCATGCTCGTGTTTATTTTCGTCATGAGTAACCATCATGTACTCATGTTTTTATGGTCCCCATTGGACTTTTTCTATGTGGCAGCATCATCAAGTCACCCTTGTTTAGAGCATCCGAGTTGAGTCATCATCGCATTCATGGAGTCTATCTCAAGTCCCTTTGTATCCCACTATAGTCCTCCATCTTTCATTGCTTGGTTTCACTCTCGTGTTGCACATTATAGCCTTTAATCCTATTACCCCCTATCCCTCATGATATTGTGTCAGTTGCTTCCAAGTCATCCATGTCGTTTATGATCTAACAAGCAAAGTCTTCCATCTACTACTCAATACCCCCCATTTCATCATCATCCCTGGTGTCAGTTTGTCAGTTGCTTTATTATTTTCTCTCGTGCCTTAGTTGAGGATCCCTTATTGCCTCACCTATGGTAGACCTACTTTTGTCGACATCAAATCATTCATTCCAGAAGACAGGTCTAAGAGGGCGGTGTACCTTGGTTCCAGCTTCCACTCTTGTTCGATGCCATGGATCAAGCAAAGAGACTCCTTATTTCCCTTTTACTTGACTATTTCTCAGCTCTAGCTCCTTTCATCATAATCGAGATCTGTATACTTGATAGTTTAGTGATGCAGCAGCTGATACCGATGATTCACGAGTGTGTGTGAGATGTTTTAAACTTTCATGAGGGGGAGGCCCTACAGGTAGCCCCCCACATGCCTGGATGACCTCTTCATTACAACCTTTGATGCAGCTCCATATGTATTTGATGATGTTGGCCTTAGCCGCTTGCAGTACCTTTTTGTTTGCATGTATCAGTCAGATTTTTAGAGCCCTTTCCTGTTTACAAAGGAATTTGGGTTGTATTTGTATCTCATGTACTCATATATTATTGGATAAGTCCTGGCTGTTATCCCAAGCTGAGTATGTATGTGAGATTCATTATCATTTTTTTACCTGGCTCATGTTTATTCCAACATGTACTATATTGTTCAATCCCTTGTTTACTGGACGCACTATTCTTTGTACTTTGTATTGGCGGGCATATGTATGCCTCCCCCGCCGCCTATAGCATAGGTACTCACTCATAACAGAGACTTGTCGCATCTATAAATCTCACCTCCTCAGGGTCTAGTCCTCTAGTGCTTTATTCTACCTTATATTTCTCTCTCTTTGACTTCCCCTTCAGTGTCTAGTGATTGAGTTCGTAGAACGTACTTTGGTCATACGATTAGCGCCTAATGCTTGCACGCTGGGGGACAATCTGTTACACCATTTTTTGGTCATCTAACTTGTTACTATTAGGTGGACCTAAGTATACCATGTAAGATCATTTTTACCCTAAGTAAAATTGCTTTCACTATGAAAAATAACTTAGTAAATCACCTTTATTTAGTTGTTTATGGTCTAAACAAGAAACCCCATGAGGAAATATTAAATAAATCCACATTTTTTTTATTTTCCTCAAGGAATAATTAGCTAAACAATAGTTTAATTAATATTCTTGGTCATATTTAACCCAAAACAAGAAAATTAATTAGATAAATTATTATTTATCTTATTATTTTCTAGGAATAATTATTTAAACCTTATTTAAATAATATTCCTTGTTAAATTTGACTAAATCAATCATAAATAGTTAAATAAATCATTATTTATTTAATTATTACTCAACCACATCCTTCAAATAATAAATAAATCATTTATTTATTTATTATTTACAAATAAAGAGATTTGACCCAAGTCAAATTCTTTTTCCGTCAAACAAATATAATAAAATATTCCATAAAATTTGGATCTTGATTTGGTAATAATATTTTAATTATGCACCAATATCTAGACTAACTCAATATTTTGTTATAAAAAGAAGGGTTTTTCCATTCATTCACTACCTTTTGTTGCCTAAAGATTACTCTGGATCTATACTTTTGGTTTGACTTTGATCCACCATCATTGTCATATTTTTCTATCTTTTTGGTTGTGAGCTCCCTTTGAGTTCCATTTTTGTCTGGGTTTTCTACACCATCAAGAGAGAGGAATTTTAGATCTGAAGTGTTGAGAGCTTACAAGAACCCATACCATTGAGGAGAACTGGTAACATCCTTCTATGTTTTCCTCCCAGGTGCCCTTAATATAGAATTCATTCAACATATTCTTGTCTTGTCTATTGGATGCATGGAGTAAATCTCATTTTTATTTACTGCTTAATGTCTTTTGATGCATAGATCTAGATTTTTGTAGAATTTATCTTGATCACCTAATTGCAGATCTGAAGATATTGGTAGCCATATTTGTTGTTAGGGCTGTTTGTTATGCACAGCTAAAGTGGTCCTTTTTTGTACAATTGTGATTAAGATTCATACTAACATACACACTAAGTGATGAATGGTTAAAATAAAAAAAATTATGTTTCGAGCTATAGAACTGGAAGGATCCACATAGGATGATCACACTATGCATCACACAACAAGTTTTAATAATGAATCAAAATTAAGAAAATTGAATAAGAAAAATGTCCACTATCATTATATCTATACAAATATTCATCGATTGGGATTTGCAACAGTCCTCCTATCAGTGTAATAATAAGAGTTATGATTAAATCAGTGTTATGGTATGCTGAGCTTATAGCACTAACAATTGGTTTGTGCACTGGAGTAATGATATTGTCATTGAACCAAGTCTTCGGGTACAACAACTTTGGTTGCTATGATTATTGGAAGGTATCTTCTGGTTGCAAATGCAAGAGAATGTCGAGTTGTATTATCAAAGCATAGAAAGGTTTAATAAGCCAAAGGATCATTATCTTGGTTGCATTAATGTATTATATTGAGCATTGAAGCAGTACTTATTCTTGGATATAATTGTACTCCTCTTCAAGTCAGTGTTGATAGAATTTCAAGGATTCTTTCTTTAGGTCATCCATTAAGCTGTGTGCGGTCTATCTTTTGAAATTCCAATTAAATAAATTGAAGATGTCTTCCTGAAGCTCATTATGTTAGAACAATTTAAGTGTATATGGAGCAACAACTATTCTGGAGCATCCCTAGAAAGGCATAAGCAGTGACATTCATTTAATAATAGAATGAAAAAATGAACAAAGTTATTGATACTAGAATCAAAATTTGTATATTTTTTATTGTTGTTGAGAACAAAGGAGAACAAAATAAAAATAGTAGAGATTATGAAGGTTGTCTCAACTGTGGTTGCATGTGGGAGTTGGAGTGAAATACTGCATGGTTCATATTATCTTGTGGTCGTGGATGCATAGATACAATTGGCATAATTGTATACCTCGGATATCATATATTTGAATCTATAACCATTAGTCTTCCTTAAGCACGTGTTACACCTAAAATTTATGCAGCAGAGGTATGTAGCTGAATTGAGAAGGCTTTATAATGATATTATGAGCAGTTGGTATATGAACCAATTTTTGTGAAAATATATCCTTGAATCTGTAATGAATTCATAGTATAAACTACTATGACACACCTTCTCCTTGGCATAGTTACCTTGATTGGATATTCTTGGTTGTAGTTAGAGATTTGGATCTCTCCCTTAGCCTAGAAATTATACCATTCTCACCCACATTAGTAAGAATAAGGAATGAAGGTTTCATCACTTGATCTTCTTGCAGTAGTGAGACTGTACAATACAATGCATTAAATATATCTGGCATTAAGGATTGGAGATGAATATGTCACTATTCAATATTAAATTAATTGGGTATTTTTGAATGAAATATTTTCTAGTCTTACAACAAGTTGTAAGGATTCTTGAGATTCATCGTTCACATTAGTATCAAGGGCCTTTTGGTTGTTAGTGTAATATCTGTGTCGGCAGTCTAGCACATATCACCACCAATAGGTAGTAAAGGTGAACCACGACTGCAAAAGACAGATTGGCTTCATCAGAGTTGAATGGAAGTATATTGCAGATGTGTAGTGCAGTTAAAGACATATTCCATCAACAATCTTCCTTAACAGATATGCATTGAAAATGAAGACCATGATTGGTATGAATATTCTTGTTGGTAGTTACAAACTTGCAATTGATCTTGTCCTACCCTGTATGCTCTTGCAATATTAACAGAGACTAAAGTATATTTGGAGTAGACTATCTATATCACATGGAGCATCCTCATTATGGTTGTATTATTCCAATGGTGTGCTTCTAATTATACAGTCTAGTATATTTTGTTATATGGAGTGTCGTTATCATCACTTTCAACATTATGCAAGTGCAACGAGTCTTTGTTTCTGGATGATATCAGTTTGTTGTGTAAGTACCTGAAATTTCAATGGTTTCCAAATCATTCTCCTAACAAGGCCTATGCAGTGGCATCCGATCAATAACAAAAGGATAGAATGAAGAAGTCATATGCACAACACAAATAGGAGCAATGCAATGATGGAATATACACTGAAAACATTTTATAACCCCTTGTCATTGATATCAAAGGAGGAGGAAAAGAAACTAGAGGAAGATAGAAAATTCTTAGAATTAAAGGGGGAGGAAGTGTTGCCATTAATGCCAAAGGGGGAGACTATTAGAAATATTGTCATTGATGGCAAAGGAGCAAAAAGGAGCAACACCAGAATTATCATTGAGGAAAAAGGAGCAGACTAGGATCAGCTGAAGTATAAAGGAGCAATAAGGAAAAGAAGGAAAATGTGTAGTGAAGGAGCATAAAAGAGAGGATGAGGAGCAACATATAGTAAAATAGAGGTAGAGTAGAAACATTAGAGGAAAAGAAGCAAGGTAGAGGAGCAACAAAATGGCATGGATCAACACCAGAATTATCATTAAGGAAAAGGAGTAGAGAGGAGCAGTAAAAAGGAAAGGAGCAGCATTAGAAGAATAATATAAGGTAGAGGACAAAGAAAGAGGCAAGGAGCAACATTAGAATCATTATCTAAGGCAAAGGATCATAAAGTAGCATCAAAGAGGCAAGGAGCAGCATCAGAATGATAAGAGAAGACAAAGGAGCAAGTCGGGCTAAAATGCATTTAGAACAGTGAAAGCTAGGTCAAGTCATGTATTTTTACATTCAGTACAGTGCACGAGGGCTCGTGCAGTTCAACGGGTCAAGTTGGGTAATTTCCAGAAGAAATGTGTGCAAAACAATGTTTGGTGGCTTAATTGCATTTCACAATTGCAAGCGAAAGGATGATAGCAAAAACCATAAAAAAATAGAAATAGCAGAAATTGCGAAGTGCGATATGGTGACTTGGCTAGATGATGTTTCAGTGACGTGGTAGATGACGTAGACCTGACCCCCATATCGCAAATCGCATATCGCAAAGAGTTCATAACCTTACATTGGAGAAAATCTACAATAAAGCTGTGAGACCCTTTTCGCATATCACAAGTCGCAAAACTCAGAAGGGATAGTGTTTATGTACCACATCAAACATCGAAATGTGAAGAGCGATGAGAGCTCAGATGCAATAAGCTTCAACACTAAAATCTAAAGGATTTAATGTCCGGCTATGGCACCCAATCACATATTGCACATTGCAAGCTCATAAGGGATAACACTCATGAACCATGTTGAAATGTAGAAATACGAAGTGCAATAAAGAGAAAAGATGTGATACGATTCAAAACCAAAGAATAAAGGACTTAAAATCCGACGTGGGACCCAATAGAATATCGTAAATCACAAATCTCACGAGGAATAGTGCACAAGAACAACATCGAAATGCAAAATGCAATAAGAACACCGGATGCGATGTAGTTTCAAAGAAAAGTTCTAAAGGATTTCAAATCCGGAGGTATAAGGTTTCCCTTTGAGAAATCACATTAGAGAATGGAGGAGTTATATATAAACGAAGAACAAGAGAAATAGTTGGAACACAGAAATGTGATTAAATAATTGTGATAAAGCCTGGCAAGAACCTTCACATATTGCATATCAGGAGATCAGATGGATGAAGGCACATTGGATAACAGGATTCACTGAAGTGTGAAGAGAGATAAAGAGAGCGGATGCTATGCAGATCGAAGCTAAAGCCTAAAGGTTTTCAAGTACGGAAATATGTGGTTTTCCTTTGTTAAATCTCATCAGAGGGCAAAGGAGGATTATAATGTATAACATTGGAATGCCGAAATGTGATAGAAAAGTAGACGCGATACAATATTCAAAGGTAATGCAATATATTTTATAGTCCATTCTTATGACAATTACAAAGGAGAGTTTGAATGAATTAGGAGACTTGCGTGAAACAAATTGACACTACATGCATATATAAACAACGGTTATGCCTTGATAATAGAACAAAAGTCTAAACATGGGTAGTAGACTCAGGTAAGTGAATCAACACACAAAATGTAGAGAAAGCTGAATGTCATGGTAATGAGGAGATAGGCACCATGGGTCGAGTCAGGCTCAGAAAAACCTTCGGGGTAGAGTCAGGTGTTGAGACTAGGAGAAGGATGAACGTCGTGGGCAAGAGAAGGAAGGTAGATAGGCATAGCCGGGCAAAAGGAGCATATGGTGGCACTATTGGACATGTGCCAGGTGGGTTGAGTCAGGAAAAAGGCATTTATGCAGAACTGTTATAATATAACAACAGAAATAGAAAATACAGTGACATCAACAGAAAGGACAAATGCACAATGATTCAAGAGCTAAAAGGGCTGAGTGAAATATATTTGTTCTAACTGTAAATGTAAATGAATTAATTATTTTTTATTGTATGTGATGCAAGGAAAGTCTCCATAGGCATAGGCAAAACTCCAATGGGTGCTGAAATGATTATTTCTGTATTTTTTAATAAGCTGAACTGAAGTGTGAGGAATCGAATGGGTGGAAGGCATTGGGTCAGGCATGTTCACTTCAAATTCCTAGTATAATGCAAACAGTCATGTAGTTGTCTGTATAAAACATGTAATATCAGTGTGTGTAGAGACATTAGAGAGCAGCAGAATGGAAAAGAGCTGAAGGGGGTTAGAGAGGTGTAGAATGGATGAGAGTTGACGAATGTAAGAGAGCTGCAGAATTAGAAGGTATAGATCAAAATAATTAGAGAGATTTGATAGATATGTTGTGCACATCAGGAGCTGATATGAAGCAGATATGAACACTGAATAGGCAGCAGTGGAGAAGGAGTAAAACATAGTTGATATCTAGGTAAATGAACATTTTAATTTCATGTTTAGTGAGGGGATTGTAGTCTCCTTTCAGGTTGTAGCTTTATATATTTCTAGTTGGATCTGGGTGAAGTAGGATCCTCCCGTGAGTTGTAGCCTGCAACAAATACATGGGAGTTGGTGCTACCGTTTCAAGTTGTAGCTTGATAAATTTCCAATTGGAGCTGGGTGAGGTAGGAGCCTCTTGTGGGTTGTAGCCTGTAGAAAATACATGGGAGTTGGTGCTTCCATTTCAAGTTGTAGCTTGATAAATGTCCAGTTGGAGATGGTTGAGGTAGGAGCCTCCTTTGGGTTGTAGCCTGCAGAAAATATATGGGAGTTGGAGCTTCCTTGCAAGTTGTAGCTTGCAAAAATTGAGGTAGGAGCGTCTTGTAGGTTGGAGCCTATAGAAAATCAGTTGTGAGACGAAGTAGGAGCTTGACTTTGCATCACAACAATAATAATATGTGGTTTTCTCCCTTATGGGTTTCCACTTATATCTGGTGTCCATGTGCATGATTATATGTGTTGATGTGGTGTGTTAATCTTCTTATTTCTTGTTGTTCACATATTCAGTATGTTGATCATTCTTTATTAAGCTTCTTATGAAATGACTTGTTAATGAGTTTAATGAAAATAATTTTAATGTCCATAAATGGACTAAACTGATTCACCCCTCACCCCCCCTCTTCTAAGTTTATTAAAGATTTCATCAATGTTTTCTATGAATTCAACCAACTAAGACAAGTTATGTTTAGGCCAACTAAATTATATTGGAAGGCAGATAAACATGTTTTACGGTGCCTCAGAGGCACTACCGAGTTTGGAATATGGTATAAATGGACAGAGGGAGTGAATTTTTGTGGTTCCATAGATGCACATTGGGAAGGGAGTCCATTAGAATGAAAGAGTGTACATCAAGTGGAATTTTTAGTGTTGGGTCTGCAAAAACTTCCTGGTATAGCAGGAAGCAAGTATATGTGGCACTCAACTCAACAGAAGCAGAATACATGGTTTCAAGTCAAGTAGTATGTGAGGAAATCTAGATGATCAATCTGGGTTGATTGATCGGAATGTATTGTAGCGACATAATTTGCCTATGCACACAATCCCGTAAATGGTGATATATAATATCTATATGCTAGTGCATGTAGATAATAGCTAGTTAACTGATCAATCAACCCAAAATAGCTAGTGCATGTAGATAATTCGAGTTCCACAACTATGGTGGAGATTCCAAGGAATTGTAATATCAATTGTAGACTAGTCTTGAGTGTACAAGTGTTGCATGCAGTCAGATGATCAACCTTGAAAATTGTGCAATCATTTTGAGAAATTTCCTAGGTAATAAGGGCCTAATTTCTCAAGGAATTGTGAAAGGAAATAGTGGCTCAAGCAAAGGCATAAATCTACTAAGTCCGGGTCAGAGCTTCTCACTGAGCAGAGAGATAGGTTATTCACTTCCACATTGTGCACAGTTGAGCAAAGATATTGTAATACATATCTATTCATCATATTAATGAGAGGCAAAGGGGTTTTTAGCATACTTCTTTCAAAGCTCATCTGGTTATCAATTATTGAAGAGTTTTCTAGATTATCCACAATTTTATAGAACATTGGTCGATGTTTCGAATCCCAACATGGACCCATCTTCAGGACAGGTTCTTGAATGATGGATCCCCGTTGGGATTCGAAACGTTGACCAATGTTCTATAGCACTGTGGATAATCCATAAAACTCTTCAATATTTCTTTCCCCTAGAAAAATACTTTGTGAATGTGCATTATTTCTCATTGCATGTTTGTGATTTGTCTTCTAAATTGTGAATTGAATTATACAGAGAAGTAGCGTAGGTTTGTGTCTTATGATTTTGATTAAAATTATATGAGTAGTTGCAAATCCACATCATAATTTATACATCTCTTTTTTCATGTGATTCCTTGCATCGCATTACCGTGAACACACAATTATTAGTGCATTAATAAATGTAACAATATATCATTTTCCTTACCCTATAGTACCAAACACACTTACTGAAAACCGAACACATATATCAGCATGCATATTAGTCATATGTCTCAAAATCCATGGCATAATTAGGCATGCACATGAAAGTATCATCTCTCATTCCCTTGAAGAATTGATCTATAATTGGAGAGTAGGTATTATGCCTGTAGCTGATCAACCATCTTCCATGTAGCTTCTTCATCCCCAAAGTTCTAATATTGCAATTTAACTTTCTTTATTGATTTTTCCATAACATGAGCTTATTATGCTGCAAGATGCATTAAGATTGGCTGGAACTCTCTCTATGGTTCCACCTTCCATATTGATGATGGATGCCCGGTGATTTGATTGCCTATTCTCAATTATTGCATTGATTCTGGGAATGCTCTGAGCTACATCGCCAACTATCTGCACCTCTAAGCACTGTATATCTGAGGCCTAGCACCCTGATGCAATGGTCATTCCTTCCTGTTATGGTCTCAACCCCAAGTCCAACACCTTAATGGTTATTGATTATTTCCTTTATTTTGGCTACTCCACAAGCTGAGACCCACATCCTTTCTCAGTTGTATTGAACTTCTTATGAGGAGCCATATTTTCCTTCTCACCTGCATCCTGATATCTTCCTCACTTCTTGGGTCATTTTCCTTTATTATTCTCGTTACTCTTCCAGTCACGCTTGATCTCGGGCTAGGCTTTGACTGCTCATAACAATGCTTCAACTTCCTAATGGCTCGCTCCTATCATTGAGGCTCATCAAACTTAATTTGGTCTTTGAATGATAATGGGAATCTGTTGATGAACTTGTGGATCTTTTCTTTCTCATCCTTGATATAGGGCACATATCTCAAAAAATCTAGAAATGCAGTGGTATATTCTTCATATGTCATGGAAACCATCCTAATCCCATAGAATCCTCAACCTTTCCATCATAATACCTCTCAGAAATTTACTTCTTCTGAAGAGTCTTTCAAATTATTCCCAAATCATCTCCCCTTGCCTAATAACACGGACATGCTTGACATCTTCCCACCATATATCTTGTTTTCCTTTGAGACTGAAAGTAGATATATTGGCCTTCATATTCTCTGAATAATCATGAAGTCTGAAAAAATTCCTCATTCCAAGTAGCCATGCTTCTACATATTCTGATTTGGTAATTTCTCCATTAAAAGTAGGAGGCTTGGATTTCTTGCATCCTTTTGGAAAGTACCCCTTCTCACTCCTCCTATAATGATGTTGGTAGTGATGGTGATGATTTCTTCTAGAAGTAGAGCTAGAGTAAACTCCACGTGTACTAGCCCTACTCTAAGGTGTACTCAAATATTTTCCACTCTTCATTGTAACATCCATGTCCATCATGTACCTTTTCTGAGGCCAACTTCCATCTGCACCATTAGTATTTTATTCTTGTTCTCTCCATGATTGGTCCCTGGTTGTCCATGATTTTGTAAATCTGAGAGGCCTTGAAGAATAACTTCATTAACCTCAACTTGATTTTCTCGATATTTTTCAAGCTTTTCCTATGCTTCAATCAACCTCTCATTACCAGATTTACAACTTATGATCTCTTCCTTTATACTTCTTAATGTATCTACTAGATTGGGATAGTCTCCCTCTCCCGGTTGCCCAAATAATTTATGTAATCCCATTGATTTATCTTTTGGGTTGTACGAGGAGTGATATGAATTGTACTCAACCATTATGTTGTTTATCTCTTGGCCTTCTATTTTCCTACAACATATCATTGTTAGATAAAATAAAAAGGCATAATAAAAAACATTATATAACTTACTACCAATGAATTAAGATATTAAAACAACATTAATAATAAAAAAATTCCATGCATTAATGATAACATATATATTTACATAACCATTTGCATTTACCCCAAGGTCTAGTGTTGTGAACTTGACTCTAATACCACTCTGTAAAACCACACCCCACATTTACTTGCTTTTACAAGCTTGCTAGGGTAAAAATGAGGTGAGAGCTGCTATGCATGAACCAACTTCCAAGATGTAGTTATGGAAATGGAGTCCACTGTCTTTAACTTACTCGAACATTCAGAGACACATGATTGCCCAATTGTTAGACAATTCTAACTGGTAAACTTTTCCCTGAGCTAGAACCACTTTCAAACTAACTTTACTGCCCAGTCGCACACATGCATACCTGTGAGTGCGGCCATATGATTCAACCCGCATGCACAATACATTCTCCATTTTTCTACAACTAAGTTTTCCAAGTTAAAAGAGTGTGAATAGAAACCTTGTTCTATATTTTTAGGGTTAGCCTAGAGGCCAATTGCCTATATCTGGTCATACATTTCAAGAACTCTCTCAACCACCTATAGGAGTATTCACTCTTTGTTCTTGGATTTTTTCTTGCTCAATATTTACAAATAATTGATAATCATTTATACAAACACTTTGTAAACAAATTATATGTGGGTCATGAATGCATATCTATTTAATGTTTCATTATATTCATCAAAGGTTCATCAGAAAATGTTTACTACGATCTAATGTTAGCTGTAGAAAACACATACTAGCTCATGAATTCATATGGACTATTCAACAGCTTGTCAAAAATGAACAAGATCAATAACAAGATCATATCATAGGAAAAGAAATATACCATGCATGTAACCTACATTTAAACAAAATGAAACCGTGGAAAATCAATCATCATATTTGCACATCAAATTAAAACTTGTTCTCATTGATCTTGATAAATAATAACACACAATAACATATGCATAGTGCCAACCAAATCAGGGACTTCAACGTTCCACCCGAGCATAAATTAGGATTGAACCAATTGTTTCTTTCAACCCAATCACCCTCGTTCCATATTACAAGCATGAATGTGGGATCACATGGGATAAACCAAAACATAACCCAATAGGGAATTCAGAGGTTAAACCACCTCCACCCTCAACAACAATGATTTCACCTAAACTGGTCTAGAAATCACCAAAACTACCACAAAATTAGATGCCTCAAAATTTATTCACCACACCCAGAGGAATTTTCCTGTTCCCACCTATTTTTCCTTGGGAGAAAATCTCTCGCTATGAAGAGATCAATGCTAAAGACATTTACTGTAAGTTGAAAATAAAATTATTTTTTGTCCCTTCATATTGTAACCCCAGAATTATATCGTAAACCCTTTAATATTTACATATAACACAACTCTTCAAATCAACTTTCAATGATAAATGTGCATGAACAGGAGAAGGTGAAATGATAGTGAAAAACCATTAACAATATGATGTAAATCACATAAACTAGTATCTATGGTTTTAGAAGAAAATGGTTGCAAGAATTTTTTTCAAAATAAAGGAGCGCATTATTAAGGAAATTTACTCTAACTCAGAGATGTAAATTAGACACCAGAAACTTCATTACTTTATTCCAAAAAAAGAGACATACATAAGATGGAACATGAATAACTCAACACATTCATCAATTGCTAGAAAATTCTCTGAAAATATTTATTAATCTCATAAATAAAAAGTAAAAAATTTCCAAAAATTATGAGGCCCAAAGTCTGGAACCTCATTTCTCTCTGTAAAAAGTCTTAAATACAATATTACAAAATGGACAGTTATGGATCTGTCAACTTCCCAAACTATTTTCTTCAGTCATTACAATAAAAAGTAGAAAATTAAAACTTCTACAGTAAGAAAAAGTAAAGTAAATATGAAGTAACATTTTATCATGAGGTGGCAGCAACTTGAGATCCTGGAATGGAATAAATTCTTGCATCTGCATCATTAGCTTGCAGAGACATCCATTCCTTTCATTTTATCCATAGGTCTACATTCGAGCTAGAACAATTAGCAAGCTTGAAATTGGCCATTCTGAAATCTGTGATCCTGGAATATGAGGGTCTTTCTGAAAACAATGTTCTCATCATTCATAACACCTGAAAGTATTTATGTAGATAATTCACAATAGTGGCTCCCTTTAGGATATCATTCCTTTCATGTGTATTTCCAATTTCACTCTTTTCCTCTACCAAAAATTTTTCATATGTCTCTGAATTGCAAACAAAATCTAGGAATAGCTAAACATCTAACCTCCTCTATTGACTTTACCTTCTTGGCTTCATTTTCTACATCACTCTCCAGATCAATTAATTTATCTCTTCCTCTTTTAAGTCCTTTCTCAGCAGGATGAGGGGTTTCCACCTCCATCTGCACAGATGCAGAAGTATGTCCTCCATTTTCTAACTTCTCCATTTCTGGCCTTGATTCATGAACAAATGGAGAATATCCATTCACCACTCTACGATTTGAAATCACATGGTATGGGTCATACACCCATTTCCCCTCCAATGAAAAATTCATGTCAGTAAGAATTTTCTGAGCTGCTTATAGGGCCTGTCTGGTGTTTACAATGAATGGCCCTATTGTCTTGGGTAGTTTAAACAAATGACATTTCTTTACTAGTACAAAATGGACCTAGTTATGTTGAGGTGATCGGCTGTCGACTTGGAAGCCGGTACGAAAATTGGAGAGCTTTAGCTATTCAAGAGGTAGACGTGGATACCATTAGGACAAACATATCTTTTATAGGAGGAACAAATGAGTGGGTGGGTAAATATCGTATGAGAGTGTAATGAATGATGGAATGATTGATGAGATGGTTGGAGGTGATGTAGAAGACAAACTTGGCTCACTTGCTAGCGTCGTGGGGCCCATCGATTGTGGTCACTGCGTGGGGACTCCATAGTACATAATAGATCATAAAGTAGTTCCCATGCAATTGATCGGGCTGCTCATTATGGTCAACTTGCGGGGGTCAAAGATTACAGTGGAGGCACCCCCCTGTTATTATCTGGTCACATTGTGATCCCACTCATGCTTCATTGGAGGATAGATCTTTCTGTTGATGGTATACATGATGTCACTTGCTCGTCTTTTAATACAATGCACCAAACATGGTCCCACATCCATCACAAGGATTCTAGCTGGAATTTGAGCTAATGAAACAATCATATATTTAATCAACCCTGCACACTTAACCTTTTTGGAATGAAATGAGTAAAGATCCTTATAAGGTTTGGTGATTTGTAAATTCAACTTCTTCATTAAATATAATGGAATTAAATTGTGAGAAGCTCCCAAATCCAACTTGCAATTGTGTAGCATGAAATAATGCACTAATAAAGAAATGTAAAAAGGAGGTGTAGATGAATCCACCTCTTCCACGTGAGGACTAAACATCACTACTGGTCTATATTCTTGAAAATTCACAGTATCAACCAAATTTTCACCTTGAGAAAGATTAATAAAATCTAAAAACTTATTCTTATGCATTCGAGTCTTAACTAGCTCAGTCAGGGGAATTGGTCTCTTTATCTTCTCAAATTCTTTTTTCAAATTTAAAGGATTACCTGACTTTATTAACTTCTCAAGATCTTCATTGTTCTTATTCAAATGTGAAATTTGTTCAGATGAAACAACAATTTTGTTTAAATTCTCACAATTTGACTTCCCTGGTGAACTCTCCCCTTGTTGGAAAGTAGTTTTTGTTACTGAATCAAGTTTTTGCTTCCCTTTGTGAAGCTTCTTTACTGGTTGTTTTGGAGTCACCATCTATTGAGGTACTGGATCTTTTGACACCTCATCATTATTCAACGATCAAGCTCTCTTCCATGATCTCAAATCATATTTTTTGTGTAATTTAGCCTACATATGATCAGTAAATTGTTTATATTATTGCTCAAATTCTTTTTTAACAAAGGATTATTTCGCTTCAACATTGACTTGCTCAATATCATCATCTTCTACTTCACCTACATATAATGCAGATATTTGATTGTCTTGCTCCTTTGCAATTTCTTCTTCCACCTCTTAATTTCCATATTCTATATAAAAAGGAGGTTGGATCACATATTTATCTTTCTTTTCCCTTTACAGGATCTGCAAGGGTTGTTTTCTAAAATGTGGATTGAAATTTTGATTATGGGCTTGCTGCCTTTGTCTGGGAGGGTTTTTATTTTCCAGTTCAAGTTTTATTAATTTATTTGATAATTATTTTATGACTTTAGTCAGATCTTCCAATCTTTGGTCATGCAAAACTTCTTCCTTTCCTTTTCCTTTATCTTGTGTCTATTTCTTTCCTTTATATTTTCCCACTGTAGTCAAATTTGCCTCAATGTCCAAGGCATCTCTTTGAATTTGATTTAAAGTGGGAGACCTTCTCTCCCTTAGAGTGAAACCAAACTCAGATTCAAAAGCTCCAGAAAAAAAAAACCTTTGCTCCAGATGGTGGGGGTTTTATTTCTATTGGAAGGATATTATACAATTTATTAAACCTTTTAATAAAATTTGTGATATCTTCTTCTTGTTTTCTTTTAAATGCATTGAATTGAGTTAAGAAATATCCATGATCTTTCTTTTCTCCCCATATCTAAGTGAAATTGTTCTCAAGTTATTCCCAATTATTAATTGAATTGTCCTGAAGTGACTTGAACCACTTTCTAGCCTCTCCTTCTAAAGATTGCATAAATAACCTTAAAACAACATCAAGATATTCAACATTCAAATTTTCTGCAAAGGCGCAAAAAGAATCAATATGTTTCTTTTCTGAGATATCATCTTCTCCTGTGAAACGAGTCAAAACTTTAAGGTAATATTGTGGCATTGCATTAATCGGTTTGGCCAAATTTAACGTAGCATATCTATTCAAAAGGAAAGCAAGAATAACCATCTTGGGGTTTTGATTAATCCCAGTTGGGAAAAAAATGGTGGAGGGGGTAATACTGATATAGGGATTGTCTTACTTATAATAGAAAGAGATTGTTGAGAAGAATCATAACGAAATGCTAATACTTCTTGAAATTCAAGGAATGAAATATAAACTGACCCAAAATATTTTTCTTCCAAAGTAGGTATAGGAAATATTGAATGAGAGGACACAGGTCCTTCTTCCAAGAATTGAAGGTTTTTTTACTACTTCCTTTGAGTGGAAAACTAGGGTTTGTATATTAGACTTGCTACATGGAGTAGATAGGGTAGGATTGGGAGTAATTAGGCATTTTTCCTTCCAAACCCTTCTTAATACTAGTTTTTTTGGGTCAGATAAGATTGGGAACTTCTGCTGCGAGGTATCAAACCTCGTGTGTGGTCTTCTGGAAGCTAGGTGTACGTTGATGAAAAACACGACCTAATCACTTTATTTTTTCACCAATAAAATAAATGATTTATGAAACAAAAACCAAGGGGAAAATTACTTTGTGTCTTCGCTCCCGGGCAACAACACCAAAAAATGTTGTTCCTTGGGATCCAATCTCTAGCTGTGAGGATATCAATGCCTAAGACATTTACTGTAACTTGAAAATAAAATTATTTGTCATCCCTTCATATTGTAACCCCATAATTATATCTTAGACCCTTTAATCTTTACAGATAACAAAATCCTTCAAAGTGCCTTTAAATAATAAATGTGCATGAATAGGAGAAGGTGAAATGATAGGGAAAAATCATTAACAATATGTTCTAAATCAAAAAATATATTATCTCTCATTTTAGAAGAAAATGGTTGCAAGAAATGATTTAAAAATAAAGGTGCACATTATTAAGGAAATTTACTCTAACTCACAGATGTAAATTAGACACTAGCAAATTCATTGCTTTATTTCAACAAAAGAGACATACATAAGATGGAACAAGAATAACTCAACACATTCATCAATTGCTAGAAAATTCTCTAAAAATATTTATTAATCTCATAAAGACAAAGTAAAAAATTACCAAAAATTATGAGGCCCAAATTCTGGAACATCATTTCTCTCTTTAAAAAGTCTTAAATACAATATTACAAAATGGAAAGTTATGGAATTGTCAACTTCCCAAACTATTTTCTTCGGTCATTACAATAAAAAGTAGAAAATTAAAAATTCTGCGGTAAAATAAAGTAAAATAAATTTGAAGTAACATTTGATCATGAGGTGGTAGCGGCATGAGATCCTGGAATGGAATAAGTTCTTTCATCTGCGTCATTAGCTTGCAAAGACATCCATTCCTTTCATTTTCTCCATAGGTCTACATTCGAGCTGGAACAATTAGCAAGCTTGACATGAGCCATTCTGAAATATGTGATCCTGGAATATGAGGGTGTTTCTGAAAACAAGGTTCTCATCATCCATAACAACTGAAAGTATTTTTGCAGATAATTTAAAATAGTGGCTCCCTTTAGGCCATCATCTATTCATGTGTATTTCCAATTTTACTCTTTGCCTCTACCAACAATGTTTCATATGTATTCGAATTACAAAGAAAATCCAGACATAGTTGAAGAATTAAAGTCCTCCATTGTCTTTACCTCCTTGGCTTCATTTTCTGCATCACTCTCTAGATCAATTAATTTATCTCTTCCTCTTTTAAGCCCCTTCTCAGTAGGATGAGGGATTTCCACCTCCATCTTCATAAATGTAGAAGTATGTCCTCCATTTTATAGCTTCTCCATTTCTGGCCTTGATTCATGAAAAAATGGAGAATATCCATTCGTCACTCTACGATTTGAAATCACATGGTATGGGTCATAAGCCCATTTCCCCTCCAATGAAAAATGCATGTTAGTCAACATTTTTTGAGATGCTTCCAGGGCCTATCTGGTGTTTATAATGAATGGCCCTACTATCCTAGGTAGTTTAAACAAGTGACATTTATTTACTAGTGCAAAATGGAGCTAGTTATGTCGAGGTGATTGGCTGCTGACTTGGAAGATGGTACGAAAATTGGAGAGCTTTAGATATTCGGGAGGTATACATGGACATGATCAGGACAAACATCTCTTTTATATGCAGAATAAATGAGTGGGTGGGTAAACATCATCCGAGAGTGTAATGAATGGTGGAATGATTGATGAGATGGTTGGAGGTGATGTGGAGGATGATGTGGAAGACAAAGTTGGCTCACTTGCTGGCATCGTGGGGCTCGTCGGTTGTGGTCATTGTGGAGGGAATGCACAATACATAATTGATCACAGAGCAGTTCCCCCGCAGTTGATTTGGGCTGCTCATTATGGTCAACTGGCGGCAGTCAAAGATTCCAGTGAAGGCACCCCGCTGTTAATCTCCAGTCACATTGTGATCCTGCTCACGCTTCATCGCAGGATAGATTTTTCCATTGCTGGTATACATGATTTCACTTGCTCGTCTTTTAACAAAATGCACCAAAAATGGTCCCACATCCATCACAAGGATTTTGGCTAGAATTTGATCCAATGAAACAATCATATCTTTAATCAACCCTACACACTTAACCTTTTTGGAATGAAATGAGTAAAGATCCTTATAAGGTTTGGTGATTTGTAAATTCAACTGCTTCATTACAGATAGTGGAATTAAATGGTGAGAAGCTCCCACATCAAACTTGCAATTGTGTAGCATGAAATAATGCACTAATAAAGAAATGTAAAAAGGAGGAGTAGATGAATCCACGTCTTCCATGTGAGGAATAAACATCACCACTGGTCTGTCTTCTTGCAAATTCACATTGTCTGCCACATTTTCTCCTTGAGAAAGATTAATAAAATCTAAAAACCACTTTTTATACATTGAAGTCTTGACCAACTCAGTCAGGGGAATTTTTTTATTCAAATGTGAAATTTGTTCAGATAAAACAACAGTTTTGTTTAAATTCTCACCTTTTGACTTCCTTTGTGAACTCTCCCCTTGTTGGAAATTAGTTTTTGTTACTGAATCAATTTTTTTCTTCCCTTTGTCAATTTTCTTTGCTGGTTTTTGTGGAGTCGCCATCTATTGAGGTATTTGATCTTCTGACGCCTCATCATTATTCAATGATCTAGCTCTCTTCCATGATCTCAGATCATATTTTTTGTGTAATTCGGCTTACATATGATCAGTAAATTGTTTATAGTATTGCTCAATTTCTCTTTTAACAATGGATTATTATGCTTCAACATTGACTTGCTCAATATCATCATCTTCTACTTCACCTACATATAATGCTAATATTTTATTGTCTTTCTCCTTTGCACTTTCTTCTTCCACCTCTAAATTTCCATATTCTATATAAAAAGGAGGTTGGATCACATATTTATCTTTCTTTTCCCTTTGCAGGATCTACAAGGGTTGTTTTATAAACTATGGATTGAAATTTTGATTTTGGGCTTGCTGCCTTTATCTGGGAGGGTTTTTGTTTTCCAGTTCAAGTTTTACTAATTTATTTGATAACTATTTTATGACTTTATTCATATCTTCCAATATTTGGTCGTGCGAAAATTCTTCCTTTCTTTTTCCTTTATCTCGTGTCTCTTTATTTCCTTTATATTTTCCCGCTGCAGTCAAATTTGCCTCAATATTCAAGGCATCTCTTTGAATTTGATCTAAAGTGGGAGACCTTCTCTCCCTTAGAGTGAAACCAAACTCATATTCAAAAGCTCCAACAAAAACAACCTTTGCTCCAGCTGATGGGGGTTTTATTTTTGCGGGAAGGCTATTATATAATTTATTAAAACTTTTAATAAAATATGTGATAACTTCTTCTTGTTTTCTTTTAAATGCATTGAATTTAGTTAGGAAATATTCATGATCTTTATTTTCTCCCCATATCTGAGTGAAATTGTTCTCCATTATTCCCACTTATTAATTGAATTGGCCTGAAGTGACTTGAACCACTTTCTAGCCTCTCCATCTAAAGATTGCACAAATAACCTTAAAACAACATCAAGATATTCAACATTAAAATTTTCTGCAAAGGCGAAAAAAGAATCAATATCTTTCTCTGCTGAGATATCATCTTCTCTTGTGAAACGAAGAAAAAATTTAAGGTAATATTGTGGCATTTCATTCATCAGTTGGGCCAAATTTAATGTAGCATAACTATTCATAAGGAAATTAGGAATAACCATTTTGGGGTTTTAATTAATCCCAGTTGAAAAAAAATGGTGGAGGGGGCAATACTGATATAGGGATGGTCTTACTTATAATAGAAAGAGGCTGTTGAGAAGAATCATAAAAAAATTCTAATACTTCTTGAAATTCAAGGAATGAAAAAGAAACTGACTCAAAATATTTTTCTTCCAAAGTAGGTTAAGGAAATATTGAATGAAAGGACGCAGGTCCTTCTTTTAAGAATTGAAGGTTTCTAACTACTTCCCTTGAGTGGAAGAGTTTGTATAGTAGAACTGCTACCTAGAGTAGACAGGGTAGGACTGGGAGTAATTAGGCATTTTTCCTTCCAAACCCTTATTAATACTAGTTTTTCTGGGTCAGATAAGATTGGAAACTTCTGCTACGAGGTATTAGGCCTCGTGTGTGGTCTTCTGGAAGCCAGGTCTACGTTGATGAAAAACATAGCCTAATCACTTTATTTGTTCACCAATCAAAGAAATGATTTCTGAAACAAAAACCTAGGGGAAAATTACTTTGTGTCTTTGTTCCCCAGCAACGACACCAAAAAATGTTGTTCCTTGGGAGCCAATCTTTGGCTGTGAGGAGATCAATGCCTAAGACATTTACCGTCACTTGAAAATAAAATTATTTGTTGTCCCTTCATATTGTAACCCCATAATTATATCTTAAACCCTTTATTCTTTACAGATAACAAAACCCTTCAAAGTGCCTTTAAATAATAAATGTGCATGAACAGGAGAAGGTGAAATGATAGTGAAAAATAATTAACAATATGTTGTAAATCACAAAAAATATTATCTCTAGTTTTAGAAGAAAATGGTTGCAAGAAATGATTTCAGAATAAAGGAGTGCATTATTAAGGAAATTTATTCTAACTCACAGATGTAAATTAGACACCAACAACTTCATTACTTTATTCCAACAAAAGAGACATACATAAGATGGAACATGAATAACTCAACACATTCATCAATTGCTGGAAAATTATCTGAAAAGATTTATTAATCTCATAAATACAATGTAAAAAATTTCCAAAACTTATGAGGCTCAAAGTCTTGAATACAATATTACAAATGGACATTTATGGAACTGTCAACTTACCAAACTGTTTTCTACAGTCATTACAATAAAAAGTAGAAACTTAAAACTTCTGTGGTAAAATAAAGTAATGTAAATATGAAGTAACATTTGATCATGAGGTGGCAGCAGCTTGAGATCCTGGAATGGAATAAGTTCTTGCATCTGCATCATTAGCTTGCAGAGACATCCATTCCTTGAATTTTCTCCATAGGTCTACATTCGAGCTGGAACAATTAGCAAGCTTGACATGAGCCATTCTGAAATTTGTGACCTTGGAATATGAGGGTGTTTCTGAAAACAAGGTTCTCATCATCCATAATAGCTAAAAGACTTTATGCAGATAATTCACAATAGTGGCTCCCTTTAGGATATTATTCCTTTCATGTGTATTTCCAATTTTACTCTTTGCCTCTACCAACAATGTTTCATATTTCTCTGAATTGCAAATAAACTCCAGGCATAGCTCAAGAAATAACCTCCTCCATTGTCTTTACCTTCTTGGCTTCCTTTTCTACATCACTCTCCAAATCAATTAATTTATCTCTTCCTCTTTTAAGCCCCTTCTCAGGGGGATGAGGTGTTTCCAACTCCATCTGCACAGATGCAGAAGTATGTCCTCCATTTTATAGCTTCTCCTTTTTGGCCTTTGTTAGTCATCCATAATTTTCACTATCTAAATATGACTAAGTATCGGTTCTATATTTCTAGAAACAAAGTTCATGAACATTGTGAGTTCTAGAAATCTCACGGCCTTCATTACCCTTAGGATAAATTTTCACTATTTCATCATTCCGTCATGTCAAGCTCAGCTCACCCGTCCCAGAAGACCCATCATGGGCTCATGTCACTCATTATCACTATGTTTCACCACCTTTGGCCTCAACCCTCTATTTTTGTTTTGCCTAAACTCCTCCATTGTCTATCTAAGGTTTTTAAGGGCATTTTTCTTGGTTTCATGACCTCCATGATTAAATCATATGCAAGGCTTATATATTGATGCTCTTACACCTCCTCCTATCCTTAATATACCTTCATAAACACTTCCCATCACTCCTATCCCTCAAAATCATCATTTTCCTACAAAACCTAGTCTATTGCCACAATTTGACACTTTTTGAGACTAGGCCTGTGTTTTGACCTTTTTGACCCCTTCCCCTCACTCCATTCTTGAAATTCCACTTTATCGTACTCCCTAACATCTATCCCTATCCCCCAAAATTTCCCCAAGAATTTAGACAGCCATTAACCCCTGCATTCCCCCCCCCTCTGCAAGGCGGTCCTAAAATCCCATACACCAAACCCTAATTTCCTCTTCCAACTAAGCTAGGGTTTGATATAAAAAGGAGGCATAAGAGCAAAGGATTAATTTGATAGATCATGTAAGAAATAATAATTCTATACCATATCATAAAAATCATTCCTCCATTATTTTCCAAGAATTCATTCCAAGAGACAAGCCATGTGTCACACCTCGGGCTAGTTTTGCTTCAAATTGTATTTTTGACCAAAAAGAGATGAATTTGGAAAATGTGAGAGAGGTTTTTGTCCATAATAGGGCAAATAAGAAAAACCTCCTTCATTTTTTACACAAGTATCATGGTTTGAGATCAATGTCAAAAATATAGGTATCATGGGAGAAATTCTGCACTTCTAGAGTGACCTTGGGAAAATTGGTTTTTATCATAGCTGGAGTGTCCAAATGAATTTATTAATAAGTAAAATGAAAATGAGACTTCAATAGATTTCCAATGAGCTATGATGAGCTCAATTGGGAATTGAGGAAGTCATCCAAAAGTGGTCTGCACCAGCACTTTGCATTTCTGCACCAGCATTCAACACTTTTTGACCAGTGTTGCGAGAATCAGTTTTTGGACAGGTAAATGAACACCAAATAGAAAAAAAAAAAAATTGGGAAGTAGACTCAACCATATTTCCAATGAGATATCATTAGCTCAATTTTTATTTGTGGAAGGCCTCCAAAAGTTGTATGCACCAACACTCTACATTTATGCACCAGCACTCAGCACTTTTTGACCAGTCATGGGAAAATAAACTTTTGACAAGGAAAATAAACTTTAATAAAGAAAAAAATTGTATATTTGGAAATTAGACTAGTCAATATTTCCAAAGAGCTATCACAGAGCTCATTCCAACACAAGGAAGGCATCCATATTCCCTCTGAAAAATGGTGTTGCGCACATGAGAAGTTTTTATGTTTTTGAGATTTTGAGGCCCTAGGAGCGCAACACCCTAGGCGGTACGCTCTTTTTTTCGGAATCCTCGGCTACTAAATTTTAATTTTTTTGGTTTTTTATGTCACCAGTAGTCTACCCACAAAATTTTATGTCAATTGAAGCATTTTTTCCCCCTCTAAAGGTAAAAAAACTCTCAAAATTTGACCTTTTTGCCTCCTTTTCTGAACAGGTGCTGCACTCCTGTAAGCCTTGGCTTTTTCCATTTTTTGGGAAAATTTTATAGGTAATATTGAGAAAAAAAATGTATATTTGAAAATTAGACTCTTCATTATTTCCAACGAGCCATCCCAGAGCCAAATCTGACATCGGGAAGTGGTCCAAAACTTGGTTGCAAAACAACCTATTTTTTGCAAAAGTGGTGTTGCGCTCGTGGACTGTCTTTTGCCAAAAAGTCAACAAAACACACAAATTTATGGAAATATGATTTTTTAATATTTTCTTGGGAAAATCACTCCTAATTTTATTTTGGAGTTATGTTTTGGTGTTTTTCATTTATTATCTTATCTCTTATGTGTCTTGGGCCTTGCATGGTCATTAAGCACATTTATGACATTTATGGCTAAATTAGGGTTTCTGGAAGCCTCTTAGGATTTCCACCTCCTCATTTACCCCATAAATATAGCATGAGGCTCTTATGTATTAGTTGGATTTTGATGAATTATTCTGGAGCAATACATAGTGTCTTGGAGTTTTTGATGAGAATTTGATGTCTTGGAGACCATGCATGACCTAATGTGTTTGTTGATGGAGGAGGACTGTTTGCAGGATCCATAAGCCTCGTTGATGGTGATGTGTTTCTATTTTGTTCATGTTTTCTAGTTTATCATATGTTTCCATATTTCTATGTTGCAGTAGGACAAAGAATTTAGACTAAGACATGTTTTCTAATGGCACATTAGGTCTGTTTGTTTCCTTCACTGCCTTAATGTTTTCTACTGCTAGGATATATTAGATAATTCATCTTTTTTCTCTCTAGGGATTTCTTATGCTTGTATATTTCTTGAATGGTTTAGATTATTTGGTTTCACTATGATTCATGGCTATCCCTGCATATTTGTTTCCACTAAATACTCTGTTCTTGGAATCATTTCTTTGAAGCATCTTTGCCTAGGTTGATCAAAGAAGTTTGTTTCAATCACGCTCTTTGCCTTTACTTAGCTAAAATTGCTTCAAGGAACCTTCATAGTTGTAAATTTAGATGTGTAGGGTTTTCTCTCCTTCTATTGTTATATTTATTTGTGCATCTTACATGTTTTCTGCTCTTGATGATGAAATATATGAAAGTTAAATAAGTTTCTTTCCTTTCTATATTTCATTTGAATGTTTTTTTTGGTTGATTATCTGCTTTGAGTATGAAATCAAATGGATTAGGTTTTTATTATGCCTTTGATTCTCTTTTTATGCTTATAAATATTCTGAAATCCCTCAGTTTACAAGTATATAAAGGATTCTTTTTCTTGCCCTTTATTAGCTTGTTGTTCTCAAGCTTAATGTCCATCTCATGATCCTTCACAACCTTAAAGATCCACCAACCAAGTTAAAATTCGCTACAAATTCTCTTAACACCATTGATGAACTTATCATTACCTTGTTAGACTCCATTGCCCAATGACTTAAACATCTTCCATGTTTTCTATCTAAATCCATGTGAGCATCATACCAAACCAAAAACAATCAAAATACCCTACACTTAACATCTAGACTAAAATCAACCCTAACCAGCAAAACAAGTTCACATATTTTTCACACTACTAGAGAGATCCCTCTCTGAATCCAGGAAGGCTAAGTCCTTAGATTCCAAAGCTTGGTTTGATGTTACCCCTGTACATTTGTATCTCAATCAATATAGCAAACTACAGGGAGCTAACATAATGGCGATCATGGTGGGACGGCTAAGTGATAAACAAACTTAGACTTCCCTAAACCTTTCAAAAAACCCTTAAGAGTACTATCTTGTGGATTTATCCCACCGCTCACACCAACATAATGGCGATCACAGTGGGACTTTCTGAGTTAGTGACAAAATAAGTATCCCTTAGGACTTCAGAAACCTTTGTAAAATCATAGAGAACTCAACTGATAGCCAAGAGTAGATTCTATTTGTTTCAACATCTTAGAAAAATGATAATTTAGCTATAGGGTACTCTTACAAACCTTAGGGCTACATATAGGAACTCAGAAAACCTACAAAAATCCTTTCAGTTGCTGATGGTGGACAACAACCTGCCTTAAAATATTTGAAATCATCCACCTGGAAACTCCACAACTCTCAATAGAACTAAAGACTCCACTGGAGGAAGAACTTGAAACATGACTAGTCATCCTAGAAAGAAAGAGCACTCAGGCCTAAGTTGGATTCAAGAATTTTTTTTTTTTTATCTATAAATATGTTCTATCCTACTTTAAGCCTGATCAAGAATACAAATATGAGATCTAAATTTATCATTGGAAAGATCTCAAGCCTCGAAATGAGCATACTTATACACCCGTGCTTACCCCTGATTCACCTGTGGAAGATCTAGTGAAAAATGAGCCTCATGCTACCTTTCCTCCTCTTGCTGAAACCTCAAATAGCCATAAATATATTTTTATGCTACCTATATTCACAAAGGTCCCAGAAAGATACAAGCCTATGATTTTACCTCCTATCTTCCAAGCCCTCCCTGCAAATCTTCCAAATAAACTACCCATATTTGATGGAGAAAGCTCAAAAGTCACCGCTGAAGAACAAATTCAAAATCTTGAGAATTTACTTGAACTTTTTGAAATAGAAGAAGATGATGTGCATATTAGAATGTTTTTATTATCATTACAAGGAAAAATTAGGAGTTGGTTTAAGGACCTTCCAGCTGCAAGCATTATCAATTTTCATCAATTTACTCAAGTCTTCTTATATAGGTGGGTGATCATGGGAAATGAAGTTCTCATCATAGAGGAATACAAGAATTTAAAAAGACAACCAGGGGAGACAGTACAAGACTTTTCAGCTAGGTTGAATAAGGTATAAAATGCAATACCTACTAAGATAAAGCCACCTTTGGGGTGGGATCTCTTGCACTACCCAAGTAATTTTGACCTAGAGATGGAATTCCAGATAAGAGAAAAATACCCTTCAAACCTGGAAGAAATACAAAATATGGAAATTAATGTGGAATTCAACATACTGGAAAGAAAGGAAAAGTTAGAAAAAATAAGGAAGGACAAAGCAACTCAAGAGAAAATAACTTCTTCATAGGTAAAGCTAGAGATGTTGGCAGATACAATCAACAAAATGATGCATATACTTGGTAAGAAAGAGGAAGAGTACAAGGTTGATATTGGTGTTGATTATTCAGAAAAACCGGTGCCATTTTCTTGGGAGGAACCAAATCAGTCATTTCAATGCAAAGATAGCTATCAAAACATACTAGCTGACCAAGGTTGCAAATAAGAAGATGCAGAAAGTTTTCAAGTAAGTACTATATGTCTTCCTACATCTTTTGCTTCACTATTTAGAGAGTATTACAAGAAAATAGAAAATAGAAACAAGGTAGAATGCTCTAAAGAATCAGTAAGGGAGGAAATGGATAATACAAATCCTTTTTCAAATCCAGAAGTTCTCCCCTCAAATCATCTTGGTATGCTTGTTTGGATTATAAAACCAGAAATGAAATATGAGCCAACACCTCTTGAGTCCTTACCCTTGTGCTTTGAGTCATTTCAAATTGTAAAGGAGAAGCTATTGGCCATGAACACTCTCCTTTTCATATGGTGGAAAAATCTGCTGCTCAAGTGTGCATAATGGATGACATTCCTCCTATGAATAAGCTGCCCAAATATGATCAATATGATGATGATTATGTTCTCCAAACTCAAGCCAACACTACCAAACAATCAGTGATAAGTTTGTGGGACAAAGACAATCATTCTCCACAGCTCAAGTATAGTGATCAACAAATACCACTCAGCCATGACAATGAAGAAGAAAGTGCAGAAATTTTGGGAGAAAGGGAAGGATCTTTACCTCTTTGTTGCGCTTCCTTTCAGCTCATCAAAGACAACCTTAATGCAATCAGAAGTCAACAATATTTGGGTATTGATTTTAAAAACAAAGAACACATTTAGCCCTATGTCCAGCCTTCACAAGAGAAGGAGAACAGTTATAGCTCTTTTTAATCTGGTTTGCTAGAGGACAACATGGCAATATATGATGAGTTTGACAGTGCAGATGATCATGAGGAAGAGAAGGGGTTTCTTTCCCAAAGGAGTCCCAAGCTTAGCGAAGTAGAGGAATAAGCATTCCTAGATCAAGCTTATTTTCCAAATCCTCACGTTCAGGTATTGTTTCAAGATCCCTTTGCTAATTTATTAGAGACATATAAAACAAGAGTATGTTATGTCAAGAGCAGTTTGTTGCAAAGTGTAAGAAAAATTTTAAGCACTACTATTCGAAAACAAGTGAGGTGGGAGTGGCCTTTTGATTTCTTCCACATACTCAAAAAGCTGAAACAATATCACTCATGGAATCATCTACTTGATTGGTTATATTGGAAAAGGGAGTTCACCAAATGAATGTATATCATGTATAGGTTATATTAGGATAGATAGACAAGCAAATAGGCTCAGCACTATGAGCATCTTTATACCTTTAGTTTTAGATTGTTTTGACCACAAAGAGAGAAAAAGTAAAAAACAAAGAAAAATGAAAAAGGGGGCAGATGAAAAGAAGAGGTACAACTCCATACCCAAAAAATAGTCTTACTGAAAGTGTGTAAGCCTAAATGCCACTAATTTTTTATAAAGAAGTCTTGTTCAGCCATCTAGCCTAATCATGGCTGAACATGTTTTCAATTTATTGTTGATAAGTTAGTGAGAAAGATGCTTGTCAAAATCATTCAAACTTGGCTTGTCAAAAGAAGTAGATTAGGGATGAAGAATGTTGGTTCCACATGCTTAAAATTGAACCAAAGAGAAAGATAGGATTTCTTACTAAATGATGAATCACAACCTTTGTTTTTCTAGTTTTGTTTGTAAAAAAATAAAATTTGTGTGCATCTTGTTCTTATGCCACAACTCATGGTAAGTCAGATTGCCTAATCCTAATTTACTATGCTTTCAATTTCATGTTAGTAGGATAGAGAATAAAGTTTTTCAAATAGCTTAATCTTGACAAATGAGTAGACTAGGTAGAAAATAAAAATATTTCATTAGCCTAATCTGAACTCTTGTAAGAGATAAGGGTACAATTAGATAGTTTGATTTTTGTTTTCAAAAAGAAAAATGTCAAGGGTTTTCCAGTTCAAATGCACCCAAGGAAGAAAAAATGTTAGGCAAGCAGGTTGGGTAGGTAGAGATGATGTTGATGTTAATCATGTTTTTTTTCAGATTACTAAATATCACAGCTTTAAGCAAGCATCAACAAGTAAAAGAGGTAAAAATCTGCCTAATGGATGGGGCACTGGTCTTCAAAAGCCACAGATCTGAATGTTCTGGACACCTCCTGAAAAAAAGCTACCCTCCCCAAGTGGAGCCACTATTATTCATCCATAATATTCACTATCTAAATACTACTAAGTATTGGTTCTATATTTCTAGAAACAAAGTTCACGAACATTGTGAGTTCTAGAAATCTCACGACCTTCATTACCCTTAGGATAAATTTTCACTATTTCATCATTACGTCGTGTCAATCTCACCTCACCCATCCCAGAGGACCCATAATGGGCTCATGTCACTCATTATCACTATGTTTCACCACCTTTGGCCTCAACCCTCTATTTTTGTTTTGCCTAAACTCCTCCATTGACTATCTAGGGGTTTTAAGGGCATTTCTCTTGGTTTCATGACCTCTGTGATTAAATAATATGCAAGGCTTATATACTGATGCTCTTACACCTCCTCCTATCCTTAATATACCTTCATAAACACTTCCCATCACTCATATCCCTCAAAATCATCATTTTCCTACAAAACCTAGTTTATTGCCACAATTTGACACTTTTTGAGACTAGGCCTGTGTTTCGACCTTTTGGACCCCTTCCCCTCACTCAATTCTTGAAATTAAACTTTCCACTACTCCCTAACATCTATCCCTATCCCCAAAAATTTCCCCAATAATTTAGACAACCCTTAACCCCTTCATTCCCCTCCCTATGTAAGGCGGTCCTAAAATCCCATACACCAAATCCTAATTTCCTCTTCCAACTGAGCTAGGGTTTGATATAAAAAGGAGGCATAAGAGCAAAGGATTAATTTGATATATCATTTAAGCAATAATAGTTCAATACCAACTCATAAAAATCATGCCTCCATCATTTTCCAAGAATTCATTCCAAGAGACAAGCCATGTGTCACACCTAGGGCTAGTTTTGCTTCAAATTGCGTTTTTGACCAAATAGAGATGAATTTGGAAAAAGAGAGAGAGTTTGTTTTCCATAATAGGGCCAATAAGAAAAAAATAGTTCAGGTTTTATACAGGTATCATGGTTTGAGATCAATGTCAAAAATACAGGTATCACGAGATAAATTCTGCACTTCTGGCATGACCTTGGGGAAATCCTTTTTTCTCACATCTAGAGTGTCCAAATGACTTTTATAATAATTCAAATGACAAATAGACATCAAGAGATTTCCAATGAGATATCATGAGCTCAATTTGTAATTGAGGAAGTCATCCAAAAGTGGTTTGCACTAGTACTCTTCATTTCTGCACCAACATTCAGCACTTTTTGACCAGTGTTGGGAGAATCCATTTTTGAACAGGTAAATGAAAACCAAATAGAAAAATAAAGAATATTTGGAAAGTAGACTCAACCATATTTCCAATGAGCTATCATGCGCTCAATTTGGATTTTTGGAAGGCCTCCACAAGTTTTCTGTACCAGCACTCTGTATTTCTGCACCAGCACTCAACACCTTTTGACCAATCATGGGAAAATAAACTTTTGACAAGGCAAACCAACTTCAATAAAGAAAAAAATTGTATATTTGGAAATTATACAAGTAAATATTTCCAAATAGATATCATGGAGCTCATTCCGACATCGGAAAGGCCTCAAAATGCCCTCTGAAATATGGCGCTGCACACAATAGAAGTTTTTATGTTTTTGAAATTTTGAGGCCCTAGGAGCGCAACACCCTAGGCGCTACACTCTTTTTTGGGGCATCCTAAGCTGCTAAATTTTAGATTTTTTGGTTTTTCATGTCACCAGCAGTCTACCCACAAAATTTCAGGTCCATTGGAGCATTTTCCCCCCCTCAAAAGGTCAAAAAACACCCAAAATTTGACCTTTCTGCCTCCTTTTCTGAACAGCTGCTATGTTCCTGGCAGCTTTGGATTTTTCCATTTCTTGGGCAGATTTTAAAGGTCATATTGAGACAAAAAATGTTATATTTTAAAATTATACTCTTAAGGCTTTCCAAATAGCCATCATGGAGCCAAATCCGACATCGGGAAGTGGTCCAAAACTTGGTTGCAAAACAACCTATTTTCTGCAAAAGTGGCACTGGGCTCATGGACTGTCTTTTGCCAAAAAGTCAACAAAACACACAAATTTATGGCAAGATGATTTTTTAATATTTTCTTGGGCAAATCACTCCTGATTTGATTTGGGAGTTATGTTTTGGTGTTTTTCATTATTATCTTATCTCTTATGTGTCTTGGGCCTTGCATGGTCATTAAGCACATTTATGACATTTATGGCTAAATTAGGGTTTCTGGAAGCCTCTTAGGGTTTCCACCTCCTCATTTGCCCCATAAATATAGCATGAGGCTCTTATGTATTAGTTGTATTTTGATGACTTATTCTAGAGAAATACATAGTGTCTTGGAGTTTTTGATGAGAATTTGATGTCTTGGAGACCATGCATGACTTGATTTGTTTGTTGATGGAGGAGGATTTTTTGTAGGATCCATAACCCTGGTTGATGGTGATGTGTTTCTATTTTGTTCATGTTTTCTAGTTTATCATATATTTCCATCTTTCTATGTTGCAGTAGGACAAAGAATTTAGGCTAATACATGTTTTCTAATGGCACCTTAGATCTGTTTGTTTCCTTCATTGCCTTAATGTTTTCTACTACTAGGATATATTATAGAATTCATCTTTTTTCTCTCTAAGTATTTATTATGCTTGTCTTTTATTGAATGGTTTAGATTGGTTCGTTTCAATATGATTCATGGCTAGCCCTGCATATTTGTTGCCACTAAATACTCTGTTCTTGGAATCATTTCTTTGAAGCATCTTTGCCTAGGTTGATCAAAGAAGTCTGTTTCAATCATGCTCTTTGCCTTTACTTAGCTAAAATTGTTTCAAGGAACCTTCATAGCTGTAAATTTAGATGTGCATGGTTTTCTCTCCTTCTATTTTTATAGTTATTTGTGCATCTTACATGTTTTCTGCTCTTGATGATGAAATCTATGAAAGTTAAATAAGTTTCTTGCCTTTCTATATTTCAATTGAATGTTTGTCTTGGTTGATTATCTGCTTTCAGTCTAAAATCAAATGGATTAGGTTTTGCTTATGCCTTTGATTGTCTTGCTAAGCTTATAAATCTTCTAAACTCACTCAGTTTACAAGTATATAAAGCATTTTGTTTTCTTCCCTTTATTAGCTTGTTGTTCTCAAGCTTAATGTCCATCTCATGATCCTTCACAACCTTAAATATCCACCAAGCAAGTTAAAATTTCCCTACAAATGCTCTTAACACCATTGATGAACCTATCATGAACTTATTAGACTCCATTTCCCAATGAATTAAAATTCTTCCATGTTTTCTATCTAAATCCATCTGAGCATCATACCCAACCAAAAACAATTAAAATACCCTGCACTTAACATCTAGCCTAAAATCAACCCTAATCAGCAAAACAAGTTCACATCTTTTGCACACTACTAGAAAGATCCCTCTCTGAATCTAGGAAGGCTAGGTCCTTGGATTCCAAAGCTTGGTTTGATGTTACCCCTGTCCATTTGTATCTCAATCAATCTAGCAAATTACGGGGAGTTAACACCCTTGATTAAAGAACAAATGGAGAATATACATTCGCCACTCTGCGATTTGAAATCACATGGTATGGGTCATAAGCCCATTTCCCCTCCAATGAAAAATGCATGTCAGTCAAAATTTTCTGAGCTGCTTCCAGGGCCTGTCGGGTGTTTACAATGAATGACCCTACTGTCCTGGGTAGTTTAAAAAAATGACATTTCTTTATTGGTACAAAATGGACCTAGTTTTGTCGAGTTAATTGGTTGTAGACTTGGAAGATGGTACAAAAATTGGAGAGCTTGAGATATTCGGGAGGTAGACGTGGATACCATCAGGACAAACATCTCTTTTGTAGGTGGAATAAATGAGTGGGTGGGTAAACATCATATGAGATTGTAATGAATGGTGGGATGATTGATGAGATGGTTGGAGGTGATGTGGAGGATGATGTAGAAAACACAACTGGCTCACTTGATAGCATCGTGGGGCCTGTCGGTTATGGTAACTGCGGGGGGACTCCATAGTACATAATTGATCATAGAGCAGTGCCCCTACTATTGATTTGGGCTGCTCATTATGCTCAACTGGCGAGGGTCAAAGATTCCAGTGGAGGCACCCCCTGTTATTCTTCCATCACATTGTGATCCTTCTCATGCTTCATCGCAGGATGGATTTTCCCATTGGTAGTATAGATGATGTCACTTGCTCGTCTTTTAACAAAATGCACCAAACATGGTCCCACATCCATCACAAGGATTTTAATTGGAATTTGAGCCAATGAAACAATCATATCTTTAATCAACCCTACACACTTAAAATTTTTGGAATGTAATGAGTAAAGATCTTTATAAGGTTTGGTGATTTGTAAATTCAACTGCTTCATTACAGATAGTGGAATTAAATTGTGAGAAGGTCCCAAATCCAACTTGCAATTGTGTAGCATGAAAGAATGCACTAATAAAGAAATGTAAAAAGGAGGAGTAGATGAATTATTAGATCTCAACCACAAATGTCCTTGCAATAATGCATATGAATTGCTAGGTCTGTCGAGGGTTTTTTTGGGTAAGGACTCTTGTTGGCTATGTGCATGGAGATCCTCAGTCCTGTTGTGTGCGGACCGCTAGGCTATGTGTGTGGGGTGGTTTTGGTTGTAATTAGATCTGAATATTAATGAATGCGAAAGTATTGTTGAAGTATCTGTGTGATATCTGGATCTGTTAAAGTTACTGTTGGTGATGCGAATATGTATTTAAATTGTGAATACATCTGTTATCTGTTATGTTGTGAAAGTACCTATAGATGAGTTTATGATATGATATGCTGGTAATTGTTGTTATGCATGTGGATGCAAAGGCACTTATTAGCTCTATGAATGGTAGTAGCTCTGTTATGGTTAATAACTGATTAGAATGTGAAAATCCTACGGATACACTTACTCTGTGTGATCTGATAAGCTGCGAACGTAGATCTTATAGACTTACCTACTCTCGCTCAGGGTGTGGAAACCTATTTCTAGCACCCTCCCATACTACTTCGGGTGATACTTTGGTTTGCGCAAGCAGGTCACTGCCGAAAGTGCCAGTATTATAGGGGTTTGTTGGAAAATATTAACCTCTGAACCTGGGTCAGGAACCTGGCCCACTTGTCAAATGCTTGCAGGGCCATTTGCGGTTGCAGGGGAATTTCATCTCTGCCTAATGGCCTTCGTGTTCGTTGGCACGTATCGCAGGCTCGGAAATAGTCATGAGAGTCACTATGCAATGTAGGCCACCATAGGACAGCTCTCAAGATCTTTTGCGTTGTGGCCTTCCCTGCGTAGTGACCTCCTACCACACCCTCATGAGCTTCTGCTAAAATAATGTGCCTTTCATGCTCCAAAATGTACCTTCGTAGCACTTCGTTAGCTCCCATATTATAGAGATGACCTACGATGATGGTAAAATCTATTGTGTGGGTTACCAAATCCTTCTTTTGTTGTACTGAATATTTCGCAGGTGCCACTCCCATGGTCATGAATTGAATGATGTCCGCGAAGTGCGCATCAACGACTTTAATGGTGAACAGCTATGCATCAGGCAATCCCTCATCTAGGTTGGTCGGTTCTTCGCCACTTTTGATTTGGGAAAAGTGGTTTGGCCCAGCATTCAAATTTCCCGGCTTGACAATGGTATCAAAATCATATTCTTGAAATAGTAGTAGCCATCAATAGATTTTTCCCCCAACACAGGCTTATTCACTAGGTACTTCAAATCCGAGTTATCTGTAAACATTTTGAAGTCCCCCCCTAACAGATAATGCCAATACTTTAGGAATGCATAGACCATGGCCAATCCCTCCCGCTTTGTAGTGGAGTAGTTGTGCTCTGCACCAGAGAGTTTCCTATTAGAGAATGCAACAGGATGGTCAATGTCTCCATCTCCAGGCTACGTAAGGACTGCTCCCAGAGCGATCCCTGATGCATCTATTTGAACATGGAATACCTTCTCCCAATAAGGAAAGATGAGAATAGGTGCAGATACCATCTTCTCCTTGAGTAGCTTGAAGCTCTTCTGACATTCGTCATCCCAAAAAAAAGAAACATCCTTCTTAAGCAGTTTTTCCATAGGCACCATGATCAGCACGTACCCATGAATAAACTTCCTGTAGTAGCCTGTATGTCCAAGGATTGAACAAAGCTATTTCTCGGTTGTAGGTACGACCAGGTTTTTGATAACTGCAAATTTCGCAGGATCAACCATCAACCCTTGTTGGCAAACTATATGTCCAAGGAAGATTCTGAAGGGTACACAGAATATGCACTTCTTGATATTCAGGGAAATCTGGTGTTTTCTATAGGAATCCAACATCATGCGTAGGTTCGAGACATGCTTCTTCACTAAGCTGAAGACAGTCTAATCATCAAAATAAACCTCCAAAAATTTGTGTATAAACTCTTTGAACACTGCGACTACTAGTCATGATAATATGGCAAGGGCATTCTTGAGTCCAAACAACATGACAGTATATTGAAAGGATCCTCACTCAGTAGCGAATGTAGTTTTGTTGCGATCCTTAGGTGCGATTCTGATCTAACGGTAGCCCAAGAACTTGTCAGTGAATGAGTACTCTTCCTGCCCTCCCATGCTGTCAAGGATTTCATTTGAGAATGGCGTGGAAAAGGGATCATGTATGCAAGCATCATTCAATTTACGTAAGTCCACACAGATCTGTATCTCTCCCTTCATATTTTTCTCCTCAACCACCATCCAACTTACCCATTCGGACTGTTCAAGCGGTTCGATCATACCTGTGGCGAGCATCTTATCAATTTCTTCCTTGACCTTTTGTTTATACTTAGGGTTCAACCGATAAGGCCGCTGCTTCACAGGGAACGCATATGGTTTTAACGTGATGTGCATGACCCATAGGTCCCTTGTGATCCCCTTAAGCTCCAAAAACTTCACTGGGAATAAGTCCTGATACTCTGTGAGTAGTTATGCAACTTTTCTGACTGTATCATCATCCTAGTAATCCCAAATTTTAGCCAACTTAGGCTGCTCTTCCATGCCAATGTTGACTTCTCATAGCTCCAGAGGCTTAGTAACATCGATAGTTTGTAGTGGGGGTCTAGCAACTGCACGCTCTCCATTCGACTTTGGGATAGAGACAATGCGCGGATATTCATCACACTCTTCTATTTCTATATTGTGGCAGTTGAAAATATTTTGCACCTGCATTTCCCCTGTTTGTGCCCCAAGTGCTACATAAGGGCATGATTCATCAAATATGAAGGTATCTATATTCTGTAGAGCTTCGTCAAGCACCTCCGTACCTCCTGCTAACCCAAATGTCTCTGAAAATTCATCCTTCAATGTTTCCCAGTGGCAGGTGTGCTGATGTAACTCCGCATCTAAATACCATGCAGTGGGAATTGGTCCCAGGGCATGAATAAACAAGTGAACCCATTCTTTTGTAGTTCGGTCACACCATTTCTCCATCTAAGAGAAAAAAAATGCTCGCGCGAGTCCCCTGGTCCAAGGAATGTATTTATGTGCAAGTGAACCAGAGGTTCAAATCGTAGGATCATCATATCGTGACACTCTTCCCAATCTTGGAATGCCCCCTTATGCGTGTCCCACCACCTTGCAGGTGTTGCATGCATGGCTAGATTAAGGGCCCATAGCTTTCGCTCTCTTGGAACCTCAGCTTCAAATTCTCACAAAAACTCCTTAATACTACCAGAACCATCAAAGTAGGGCAGTTCTCTTACCTTGGAGGAGATACATCGGAAGTTCTTGGTGATTCTAAGACATCATAGTGCAGATACATCATGTTACGGATTTTGCCAATTTTCCATCTCCCCATCAGAGTCAGAGAAGCATTCGCTATGTTTTTCCCAGGAAAGCACACCATCAATCATGGGATTGATCCAATCTTCATCCCATGCAGTAACTTATAGATGTGATCCACATCCTCTTCTTCGTGCAATGGATTCGTATACCATTCTCCTTCTTCAGGGTCTAATGGTACTATCACCCGTGTGCCTTCATTTTCAAATACCATGCTTCTTTTCTTTAGGTTGATGATACCCCCCATATTGATGGTCCAATCTAATCCGAGGAGCACAGGATAGGGGTCTGCATCTTCTACAATCTGAATGACCTCAAAGTCATCCCAGACCTCGACTCCGGTGATATCTACCACGATCTTTGAAAATCTCCCCAACAGTATGATCTTCTGCTGGTTGGTCATGTGCAGCTAGATAGTGGACCATTCCAACATAGGTTGTCCCATTCACTGCCAAGTTTTCTTGGGCAGTACGTTCACATCTAATCCTAGGTCCAAAATAACCTGATCCATTTCATAATCACCAATTTGCACTATTAGCCGCATTTCCCTACCAGTGCATTTCTTATGTTTGTACAATTTGTGCACATCCTTAACTTCCAGGGGTGGATTAGTTCTTTCTACGCAACTATATATTAATCCTTGAATATTTTCTATGGCCCTTTGGTTGCGTAGTAGCTTCATACATGCCTGGAAAAATGGTTTGAACTTGTCATCTGATTTGAGGTTTGCAGGGGCCTGAGAAGTAGATGCCTCAGCCTTAGCAAAGTCTTGGTGAGCTGCGACAAAGGTTTCCTTTTCCTTCTGTAGGTCCAAACCTTCTTGTTTGATGGCTATTTTTCAGATAAGAGGCTCAGCTGCAACTTTCTTCTCAGCTCCCCCAGTGGCCATGTTGTTGTGTGTTATGAAATTAATGCTTGGTCCTTCGTCGCGAGGTTTTGCCTTAACCTTTTTCACATTCTGCGTAGGTGTCTTCTACTTTTCCTGCATTTTTGCTATCAGAATTGGATAGTCTTCAATCACATGGTCCAGCTGTCTATAGTATTTGCAAGATTTCCTCGCAGGGTTCAGGAAGTCCCTCACAAAGTGCACTACTTCCCCATATTTATAACAAATCAGTTGTCCTCTTCCTTGACCTGTGCTTCCAACTCTACCCCTGCCCCTAGCTGGGGAGCCACCCATGCCTGAGGGGGATCTTGGTGAAGACGGGTCCGATTGTAACCTATATATGTTTCCCTGATCTATCATTAGATCATAAGTTCAATAGTTCTATTCATCATGTCCTACTGATCAGAAAAATTGACACCATGGTTGTTCTAGTTATGGGACATATGCACCCAAACGAGGGCAGTGGTTAGTATCATGTATGCCAACTATGCGAAAATAATTACACCACAACGTTGTTCTACTTGGTCCCAGGTGCAATGGATTGGGTCACCATCTTGTAGGTATTCTTTCAACAGCAGGCACTGATCCTTGTTATGGCCTGATACCGTGCATCGTATGCACCATACATCTTGGCTAGCTTCCTTCCCTCGGTTGTTTCGCAGGTTTTGGATCTCCATGTGTATCGCTTCTAGCTGGCCATGGATTTGTTTTACTCCCAGCTGGGCATCATCTCTTGGCACAACTTCTAATTTCATAGCAATCTCCAAGGCTTTTTCCTACGATTCAATGGCTTGCTGACCCATAGGTACGCCTAGGTGAGGCAGTAACATAGTGATGAACCATTCCTTGTACTATCTGTCATCGTAAAAAAATTCCCCTTCTCTGATCACCTTCTTTAGCTGCTGGTTAGCTTCCCATACAGACTCATAGATTCCTTGCTTGAAATATTTTAAATCATTCACTATTTGAGAGTAGGACTTAGGCTTCCGAAACTGTTTGTAATATCCCCAACCGTTTAACCGGTTGGACCAAATCACAATAGTAGAAGACTAATAAATAAAGTAGTGAATAAGCAGCAATGACCCATGGTATTTCTTGTTGGTATTGACACATGGTATTTCTTGTATTTGCCCATGTTTTTTTCCTTTTGGTTTTTTTGACCCCAGGTATTTGCCCATGGTTTTTCTAAATAGCCCGTCTATAAAAAGAGGAGGAGGAATGAGAGAAACTCATGGAAAAACAAATTGGGATCTTTCTTTGTGATATTTTTGAGGGCTTAGGTGAGTTTTCAAGTGAGTATTTTAGGTGAGATCCTCAAGCTTCCTTCGGTGAGATTTGAGAATCTCACCCTAGTAAGCAAACCCAACTTCGGTGGTTTCTCTAATCACCCTAGCTGGTTTAGTTTATTTTATTTCTTTAGTAAAGGGAGAATTGTGCATCATTTTAATTTTCTTTGTTAATATCGTGCCAAGCTCACGATTCCACTTTACCGTGTGATTTCCCACCCTTCATGCATGGTCAAGCTACCTTGGGCTGAATAGTAATAAAGTGTTCTCTTGAAGTCCATTTATGTGTATTTAAATGGAGATTCATAATACATCGTATGAACCTTTATGCTGATGGAGTTTATGGATATTTTAATCATGCACATTTATGGATTTTATGGATATGGGTATTATAATCAATTTTATGCTCATATTATTTTATGGCATTCTTTCCATATATTAAGAAGTATGTTACCCTAGTTTGTCATTTTATCAAGCATCATTACAAAAGGGTGTCATTTCTTTACTGAAGCATATTACAGTGGTATCAGAGCCTCATCTTGGCTAGTTGTGGGATGCCAAGGAAGGATAAAAAAAAGGGTATTACTGTTAATTGGGAAGGAAAAAGGGTTAGGAGTTAAGGAAAAAACGAAGGGGAAGAAAGATCAATGGGTGATCACGAAAATACCAAACTTGAAGATGCTTTACAAAGGATCGCTGACACTCAAGACACCATCATAGAATCCTTAAAGCGCAGATCGGGCAACCTAATGTGCAAAGAAATAATGGGGAAGGAGGTTCCGATTCAGGTGGGGATGGTCCACCGCAGGAGTATATCAATGTTCGTAGCAACGACCCATTACACGAACATGTCAACACTCGAAGCAACCCTTTTAGTCGGCCAACCATGCCTCCATTTTTGGATGACTCCTCCAGGGAGCAAGATTGCCCTTCACCTATTGCAGAGACAATTACCGCCTAGATGAAAGAATATGATACGTTACCTCCCAACGTGAAAGCAACCCTGAGCCTTAATGCCTTTTACTACATGAGGAGCAAACAACAAAGGAAGGCAACCACATATGGGGGCCATTAGTCAAACGTATATTTGCAGAAGGTCGTGGGAAAGGCAAATCTTCCTTATTTTGATGGATTTTCGAAGTGTTTAGCACGGTCATGGGTACATAAACTGGATACATATTTCCAGCTCAATCCCATGCAGGAGAAGGATGCCATCAAATACGCCACACTTCATCTTGATGGAGAAGCACATGAATGGTGGCAACATCGTATGACCACTCTGGGACATGCCAACATCATCTCTTATACATAATTCACATAGAGGTTAATAGAAAGATTTGATAGGAAGGATCCTGAGATATACTTCCATGAGCTAACCCAGCTCCAACAGACAGGGAACCTTGAATCTTATGTTGCAGAATTCCAGAGGCTTGCAGTAATGGTCAAAGACCTCTCCATGACCCGGTTGGTCATGTTATTTATAGAAGGGTTTTCAGAACCCCTACGAGGTTGGGTTAGGGCCTACCAACCCCCCACCTTGCAAGATGCAATTAATCATGCAAGGGAAATGCAGGATGCAGTACCCAAGAATAGATTCCTACCTAAATTATCTATTCCTCAAAATGGGAAGGAAGTCATGTAGTAACAACATGAACCATTTGGTAAGGGGAAGCGGGATGATGAGACTAGAAAAGATCTCATAAGGAGAAGGCTATGATTCTCTTGTCAAGAACCTTGGGCTCCGAGACATCGGTGTACTAAAGGGAAGGCCCACTATATTGAAGTATTTTCTAAAAGCGAAGATGAGGAAGAGAAGCCAGAGCTCGATCAAGGAGAATCACAAGGCATGGGGGCAATACAGGAAGAAGTCCAGGAAGGAGTCATTGCCTCTCTCACAGGGGTCCCAAGATATCACACCCTATGGGTTAGGGGCACCATACAAGGAAAAAAGGTTACTGTGCTAATTGATGGTGGGGCCTCCCACAACTTCATTGATGTAGAATTCGTAGCTAGAAGGGGACTAGCCACTGAAGAGTTTGAAGGCTTTATAGTTTTGATTCCTAGAAAGAAAGAGCACAACCACATGCCCTGCACTAAGATAGTTCCTAACATGAGCCTAACAATGGGAAACTACAAAGTTATAGATAACTTATTTGTTGTAGATTGCCTAGACTCTCATGTAGTACTGGGGGTACAATGGCTATATTCTATCAGAACTCATACAGTAAACTACCAAGACTTGGAACTCACATTCAGAGGACCAGATGGTAAAAAGGTGAAGTTGAGAGGAATGCATGCATATCATCCCAAGCTTGTGATATCCAATCAGATGGAGGAAGACCTCCAACATGGGGATATTGTATGGGCAGTAAAGTGCCGAATCATAGAGAAGAAACCAGTAGAACAACACAAGGAGTACTCATCTGATATTATGGCACTATTGCAAAAATACCAGAAGGTCTTTGGAGATATTCCCCCAGGACGTCCACCTGATAGGGGATTTGAGCACATCATTGAACTAGAAGAAAGGGTCCAAGCTGTCATCACTACCCCTTATCAGCACCCCAAAGTGTACAAGGATGAGATAGAAAAGGAAATAAAATAATTGTTCGCATATGAGCTAGAGCTTCCTGCAGAGAGCAGAATTCATAACATCTTTCATGTCTCCTGTTTGAAGAAATCATTAGGATCAAACATAAAATCATCACCAGAATTACTGCCATTAGATGAAGAGGGCCATCTTCAACTGGTTATTGAGGAGGTGTTGGAGGTTCGAGAAAGGAAGCTTCGAAGCAGAATCATCCACGAATATTTGGTACGATGGAAAGATCTTCCCGCCGAGGATGCCACTTGGGAAGGAAAACACATATTGCAACATCCAACATTGAAATTGCTTGAGGGCGAGCAATGTTGGGCAAGGGGAACTGTAATATCCCCAACCGTTTAACCGGTTGGACCAAATCACAATAGTAGAGGACTAATAAATAAAGTAGTGAATAAGCGGCAATGACCCATGGTATTTCTTATTGGTATTGACCCACGGTATTTCTTGTATTTTCCCATGGTTTTACCTTTTGGTTTTTTTGACCCCAGGTATTTGCCCATGGTTTTTCTAAGTAGCTTGTCTATAAAAAGAGGAGGAGGAATGAGAGCAACTCATGGAAAAAAAATTGGGATCTTTCTTTGTGATATTTTTGAGGGCTCAGGTGAGTTTTCAAGAGAGGATTTCAGGTGAGATCCTCAAGCTTCCTTCGGTGAGATTTGAGAATCTCACCCTAGTAAGCAAACCCAACTTCGGTGGTTTCTATGATCACCCTAGCTGGTTTAGTTTATTTTATTTCTTCAGTAAAGGGCGAATTGTGCATCATTTTAATTTTTTGTGTTAATATCATGCCAAGCTCATGATTCCACTTTATCGTGTGATTGCCCACCCTTCACGCATGGTCAAACTACCTTGGGCTGAATATTAATAAAGTGTTCTCTTGAAGTCCATTTATGTGTATTTAAATGGAGATTCATAATACATCGTATGCACCTTTATGCTTATGGATTTTATGGATATCTTAATCATGCACCTTTATGGATTTTATGGATATGGGTATTATAATCAAGTTTATGCTCATATTATTTTATGGCATTCTTTCCATATATTAAGAAGTATGCTACCCTAATTTTTCATTTTATCAAGCATCATTACAAAAGGGTGTCATTTCTTTACTGAAGCATATTACACTGTTGTTTTAGGGAATTCTTAACCTCTTGATGGAATGTATAGGTGTAAGAGCATCAGGATACAAGCCTTGTTGATGTTTTAACCATGGAGGTCATGAAACCAAGAAAAATGCCCTCAAAAACCCTAGATGGACAATGGAGTCATAGGCAAGGGAAAAATAGAGTAATGAGTTTATGGGTAGGAAAAGGATTGAAATGAGAGGCACAAGCCATTTGAATTCTGTAGGAGTTACAAGGTGATCTTGAAATGGAAAAATAGTAGGATAGTGGAAACAAATTCTCTAAGGATAATGAAGGAAGTGAGATTTCTAAAACTCACAATGTTCATGGAATTTTGTTTTTAGAAATCTAGAACCAATATTTAGTCATCCACAGATAGTGAAAATTATAGATGACTAATAGTGGCTCCACTTGGGAGGGCAACTCTTTTTCACGAGGTGTCCAGGACCTCAGAGCTCAAATCTTTGAGTTTTTAAGACTAGTGCCTTAATTGCACTTTGCAAATCTCTCTTCCTTCATTTGATGATGTTCTCTTGAAGCTATGATATTAAAATCTGAAAGACATGATTGGTTCAACCTCATTTCTACCTACCCATCCTACTCTGCCTAGCATTTTTTCTTCCTTGGGTGCACTTGGACTAGCAAACTCTTGACATTCTTTTCTTTGAAAGCAAAAACAAACTATCTACTTGTACCCTTATCACTTCCAAGAGTTTAGATTATGCTAGTGAACTCTTTTGTTCTCTACCTAGACTATTTGACTATCAAGATTAAGTTTTTTGACAGACTTCACTCTCTAAGCTATTGACATGAAATTGAAAACATGGTTTAAATCAGGGTTAGGAAATCTGATTTACCATGGGTTGTGGAATTAGGAAAAGCTGCAAACAAACATTATTTTTGTACAAACAAAAATAGAAATATGAGGGCTGTGATCTATCATTTGTTAAGCCTCCCAAATTTCTCTTCTTTGGTTTAGATTTGAGCATGTGGAACCAAAAATATTTTCTTCCTAATCTATTGCTACTGACAAGTCAAGTTTAGATGTTTTGACAAACTCTCTTTCACTAACCTATCAACACAAATTCAAAAAATGTTCAGCCATGTTTAGGCTAGATGATTGAACAGGAGTCTTTTTGTAACAAGTAGTGGCATTTAGGCTTGCACACTTTCAGTACTACTATTTTTTTGGGTATGGGGATGTACCTCTTCTTTAAATCTGCCCTCTTTTTTCATCTTTTTTTTTATATATTTATTTATTTATTTTGGATCAGCATTCTAAGACTAAACAACTAGAAATATGTTCATAGTACTGATCTTATTTGCATTCCTATCTATTCTAATCTAACTTATACATGATATACATTCAACTGGTGAAATCTCTTTTCCAATACAACCAATCAAGTAGATGATTCCATGAGGGATCGTGGTTCAAATCTCTGAGGGTTTTGAAAAAATAAAAAGGCCACTCCAACCTCACTTTTGTTTGAACAGTAGTGCCTAAAATTTTCTTTAAACCTTGCATCAAACTACTCTTGACATATTTCTTCCTCCACTTGGATGAACTTGGGACTCTTTTGGGAAAGACACTCGACCTCTTCCTCATTATCATCTACACTATCAGACCTATCATATATTGCAATGTTTTCCTCTAACAAACCTGATGTGATTTTATAGAGTGAGCTGAATTCTATGTGAAGGTCATCATTTTGATGAGCAGGAGCACTCTTTGGGAATAAATCTTCTTGAGAAGGTAGTGCAACAACTCTCATGTGATTATCAACTTCTATGCCTTCATTTGCAATTTGTAATTCAATGGAACTTGGTAGTTGCAAATCTGGAGTTAAGGAGGATTCCATGTCCCAAATGATTTCCTCAACCATTTCAAGACAAGGCTTCTCATTGAAAACTTGCTCAAGAAGTTCATCATCCTCCTCAACCTCAACATCAAAAATGAAAGATTGCTGATTTCCAATTACATGAAAGTTATTTTTTATGGACGGAAGTGAAGTAGAGAAAAGAGTTAGAGACTCCTCACTTACTTCTAAACTTTCAAGCTTTCCTCATCAGTGTCATAGGTGACCTGTATTGGCTGATTACTTTTTTCAAGCTGATGATAGTGAACTTCATCCCACAAATCAATTTTTGATGGCTCTGCAAGGTTAGCTTCTATTTGGAGCACATGATTGTCATTATACTGATAAAAATTTGGAAAATCATCAAAATAAGTAGTGTTACCAATCAAAAAAATTGGACTATTAGATTGTTTTTCATTGAATTGATCTACAAGTTCACATTCTGATTTATGGTAGATGGGATTAGTAGGAGAAAGACTAGAAATGTTTGGTTCATATGAAGGTTTAGAGGATGGTTATATGTTTAGCATCTGATTTATTTCCTCTTCAGTTAAAAGAGGAGGCATTTTTCTCTTTTTTTGGATAGAAGTACATCAATTCTCTTTCTCTTGTGAAGGCTGATTTTGGGGCTGAATGTTTTCTTGAGCTTTACCTAAAATAGATGGTGAATCATCACTTGTGCCTCCAGAAATATCCTGAGGGTTGTCTTCTATTTCTTGATTTTTTTCTTCCTCAAATAACTCCTCTAGGTTGTTATGATAGCTACCTTGAGAATGAAATTGATGAATGGTTTCTAATAGATCCTAAGGATGCCAATTTCATAAATCTTCATCAATGTTTACAAGGTATTGTATGAGATCTTCAAATTGATCACAACAATTTTCAGCTAATGATAAAGATGAACATTTTTCTTGATAATGCTCACAAAATGCCTTGTGGAAGTCCTTTAAAGAAAACAAACTACCAGACTTCAACCATTCATACCATTCTCTTGCCTTTCCCTCTAATGTTTCCATAAACATTTTCATGAGATAGTCCTCATGCCATTCAACCTTTAACCTCCATACATGTATATGAAATTTGATGAGATGTAACAAGGGGTCATCACATTTTTCATCTTGAAATATAGGCAAGTTTTTTATCCAATTTAGTTAATGCATTTTATGCGTAAATCCAGGGATATGGTCTCTGTTCATCAGAGCATATCTCCTTTTTATCCTTGGATCCATGTTTGTAAATCAGAAAGGGTCACTGTATCTTTTCAACTAGTCTAGAGTTCTCTACCAGTGGAGTCTTTAAGTCTATTGAGGGTTGTGGATTCACCAGGTGGAAGATTTGAACTTTGCTGTCCACAATCAGCATGATTGGGATTTCTCAATGCATTCCCAGGGGAGTCTATAAGAACTAGTGGGGTAGTAGGCTTACTGGAGGCTACTGGAGTTTCCAGGTGGATGTTTTTATTTGTTTTGAGGATGTGTATGTATGGTTCACCACCAATGATTGATAGAAAACCAATCTAGGGATGTTTTGGGGGTTTCTGAGTTCCTTTATGTAGCCCTAGGGTTTGTGAGAGTGTCCTACAGCTGAGTCATCATTTTGCTAGGATGGTGAAACAACCATATTCTACTCTTTGGCTGACAGTTTAAGTTCTCTATGATTTGATAAGGGTTTTTGAAGTCTTAAGGGATACTTAGATTTTCACTGACTTAGAGGTCCCATCATTATCACCATTGTGTTAGTGATAACGATGAAGTGGTTACAAATCACACGATTTTCAAAGTCTAACTAAGGGTCTAATGTGTCTGTAAGTGATATGCAGGCTACTATGTACTCAGCCCCATCATGATTGCCAGAATGTTAGGCGATGAGGTGGTGATAAAATTAGTAGATATTGTTTGACAAGGGCTTCTGAATTTTCTAAGGATATATAAACTTGTTACTTACTCAGAAATTCCCACCGTGATCGCCAGAATGTTAGGGTCCCATGATTTGGAAGATTGGTAGACCAAATGCACATGGTAACATGAAACCAATCTTTGGAGTCATAGGACCTAGCCTTCCTAGATTCAGAGAGGGCTCTCTCTATTGTATGCAAAGGATGTGAACTTGTTTTTCTTTAGATGGTTTATTTTAGGCTAGTTGTGAAGTTTAGGGTGTTGTTTGTTTGGTTGGGTTGGGTAAAATGATCAAGTGGAATAGGTGGAATGAAAGGTCATCAAATGATTGGGCTATGGAATGTATGAAAGTCATGGATATCTAAAAAATGAGACAGAGTGCATCACAAGGAAAATCTAGTGTAGTCAATCGATATTTTAAGGTTATGTGTGAAGTGAAATGGACATTAAGTTTGGGAAACAAGGTAGGCAAAAGGGAAATTAAGAATCCTTTGTCATATACCCGTAAAAAAGAAGGTCTCAAATACTGATAAGAAAAATATAAGAATCACGAGATAGGGAAAACCATTTACTCAATGACAATACTTTAAACAAATAGACATCCAAGATGAACAATTTAGTGAAATACAAAAAACAAGAAATCCTATCTAACTTTAGTGATTTCTCTTAGAAATTTTGAAAACATATAAGATGAAAAATAACATCAACCAATGAAGAGGGAACTCCTAGACATCATAAATCAAGCTATAAATAACTTTGAGGCAAACTGATAGGCATGGAAAAAGGGCAAGATTAGAACAAGACCTCCTTGACTTACCCTAACAAGCAATACTTCAAAGAGAGATTTCAAAACAGAGTTTAGATAGCATCAAATAAGAAGGGCTTGCCATAAAACATATTTGGAAACTAAATTATCAATCCATTGATGAAATAAACAAGCATAAAGAGGCCTAAGGAGAAACTAATATTTCCTTAAACACACCCAGCAGAGGAAATCATAAAGACAGTAGCAAACAAGAGGACTAAGGTGCCTCAAACAACATTTCTTAGCCTATACTTTTCTAATCTACTGCAACATAGAAAGATGGACATAATGATAAATAAGAAAACATGAAAAAATTATAGAAACAGCATCATTCACCAAGCTCAGGGATCCTGCAAGCAAGCCTTCATCATCATTAATCAAAGCATATCTTTCACAAGCTCCATAACACCAACTCGCTCTTCAACCTCAAAGAACCATGTATTGCTCTCAAAACTTATCAAAAGCCAACATTAAAAAGGAGTTCTCAATGCCTTTTTAACAAGAAAGGAGGAGAAAAACCTAATAGAGTCTCTAGAAGCCTACTGGCTAATAAAAAATGTCACTATTGTCCTTGAGACCTTGTAAGGCCCAAGGCATAAAATATCTAAAAAATAAATTTCTTTTCGGGAATTTTTAGCAAATAAAATGATATTTGAGGTCTGAAAAGCCTGATAAAACTTGCCAAGTGTACATTTTTTACTTTCCCTCTGCTAAGGGTGCAACACTGTGTTTTAGGAGGAATTTCCATGCCAAGGGCGTAGCACAGGAGCAGGAAAACTGGGTCAACTTGCAACAGTGTTTTGAAAGCCTTCTTGATGTCAGAAAAAGCTCCATGATGGCCCGTTGGAAAGCCCTTTGAGTATAATTTCTAGATATACCCTTGGTTCTATGATTTTACCTCTAAAAACTATTCAAAAATGAAAAAATTCCAAGGTTAGTAAAGGCACAACACATGTCCTGAAAAGCAGGTAGAATGGTAAAAATTTGGGTGTTTTTGACCCTTTTGGAGGACAAAAACAACTCCAATTAATCTAAAAATTTGTGAGCATGATATATTTGAGATTAGGATTCCAAAAATGTGAGCCTTTCCTCCTGAAGATGCTCTGAGAAAAAGCGTAGCACCATGTGTGCTACCCCCTTGGCCTCAAAACTAGCAAAAAACTAAAACTTGTCAAAATTCTCCCAAATTTGGTGAATGAGTGCCTCATGGGTTTTGGGAGACCTGTAGAGAATATTGTGCCAATATTCCATGCCTAGCTTGGCATTTTTCTTCTTTTAGTGCTTGAATTTCAATGAGGGCTTCCTTCAGTTTGGCATAAGAAAGTTTGTTTTTCATTGCATAGTACTTGGTCATATTTTTCTGGAGAGCAAGGCCCCTCTTCATCTTCTTGAAGTACTTGTGTTCATCTTTGTAATACTAAATGATACCTTCTGCCATCTCAAAATCCCTCTCCTACTCCTTGATTTGTGCATCTTTGCTTTGGAGTAGTAGTCTAGTGGCCACCTCCTCATTTTCATTATCACTATCCAGGTCAATGAATTGTGGCTTTTGAGTAGTTTGCCTACCTCCCTTACCTTTATTATCCTTTTTCATATTTTCTTTGCCCTTATGAAGCCTTTGAGAAAATTTAGATGGCAAGGTCCCTTTTATAAAAACCTTCATGAGGTACCAAGCAGAGAATTTGAAGATTTTGGAGGTCTTTGGAGGCTTGCATAGGTGTGAAGGGCTCCCTGGCTAAATGTGTAGTGTAGAAGCATAGTAGTCAGGCCTCTGCATGTGTTTTCGGGTCGGCCTGAACACCCCTATGCATAGCGCTGGATAAATTGGGCTGCTTTGCACATCCTTGTGCACAACGCCAGGTCAGCCGGGCTGCTTTGCACATCCCTGTGGGCAACACTGGGTCAGTGGGGCTACTCTGCACATCTGTCGGGTGTTACCTGCATGCGCTGTGCATAGCGCTTGGGCCAGTCAGGCCTTTGCACGCTGTCGGGTCTGCACGCAGGTAAATGCGTAGTGACCTTTCTTAGAAACGGACCATGCAGTTAAAATTTCTGAAGAACACACACACAGGCGTGTAACGGGGTTTTCCAGGAGCATAACGTCGGGTTCTTCCTACCTGAGGTCTCGCAGAAACTCAGAAATTTCTCTTGAAGAATTCTCACTCCTTTTTTTGATAGAAAAATGAGATGGAGGAAGACTGAGAGGGTCTTTTATACCCTTTGGAAAATAAATCAAACTTTAAAAACCCACTTTGCTATGTTTTCCTTTGGTCACTTTATCACTGATATCTATTTTTCTTTAGTAGGAGGTGACTTAAACACAAAATTGATCTTTTCTCATCTCTATCTTTCCTCTTTATTGTTCTTAGCCAAATGATATGATGAATTTTACTTACTTGACTTGTTTGATGCTTTAACACTCTGTTCTCATCTATTCTATCATAGAAAAACCTAAAAAATTTCCCTCTCTGTCATTTGAAAACCAAAAGATCTCTTTAAACTCATTTAATAAGGGTGAGTTCTTTAAAACAATGTTTGAGGGACCTGCCTTTACCCCATTAGTGTCAAAAATGTTTCTTGCCTACATTATGAAGTTTGCAACTCATGTCTTTAACCCCTTTGAGATATTTGAGTGTGGGTGATCTTTAAAACCTAGTTTCTTCCCCTCTCACTGATTTTCCAGAGGTATAATAGATCTATCGTGCAAAGTCAACACTGTCTTTACAACCATGTTTGTCAATATCTCCCTTTTTCCACTTCTTTTTGTTGCAGGTGCCATGAATTTTATTTATTTTTGTCTCCTTGGTCATTCTTGGTGTTAGCCACCTATAAAATTTGTCATATCAAATGGTGGCAAAATCATTTTTTTAAGCCTACAAGAAACAAGTTTTATGCCAAATTGTTAGTTCTTGAAGTCTTAAGAAGACAACTTATCCTTCAATAATATTCACTACTGTTTCCGTCATCTACCCTGAAAAGTCTACTGTTTTTAAGGAGAAAAGACTGTTGCAAAAACCCATTTTTCTTTCATTTCACCCCTCCTTTCACTCAAAATTAACCTCCATTTCATCCCCTTTCCCTCATAAAAATTCCCCCATTTTCATCATTTTAACCTTCAAAATCACTTCAAGACCCTTTTCAAATCATTTGGTCTCCTTCCATTGGTTTTAAAAAGCCTTCTTTCCTCTACCGAAACCCTCATTTTCCCTTAAAAACTCTGTTTTAAAAGCCAAAAGATAGTTTTTTTATTATAGAAAGTTTTAGCCCCCGAGGGCTTAACTTTCATAAACCTACGCTTCATAGGACCTTAAGCCCCGCAACCGGGCTCTTAAGAGATCCTAAACCCTTCTTCTAAACCCTCAAAAACCTTTGTTTTCCTTTATATTTTGTAAAACCCGACTTTTTCATTAATTTCGACAGCTCGATGTTTTAACGAAAACCGACCGTTGATCTAAAACCGATCAACGATCGATGAAATATTGCATTGGGATTTTTTTCATTGGGCGCATCTGAAGGCCCCTTCCTTTGTTTTGATTCTGATGAGATCCTTTATTCAAAACCCCCAAACCACTTCCCCACCATATAACCTGTGCCCATGACCAAGATTTATGTCTCGAGAGCTAATTGTAATCGGAGGTTTGCGATGGGCACGTTTCTTTGTTTAAACAAAAAAATCCCTATGCGATTAGCCCCTTTCCTTTTTAAAAACCCCCGAATCCTCCACTCTCCTTCACATAACCCAGAGCCCACAATGGGGTGCTAAACATTATATAAAACCCTTCCCAAAAGAAAACTTTCCTTTGCATTTCATAAAAAACCAATTTTTACTATGTTAACATAAAACTCGACAGTTCATTCCCTGATAAATTATTAGTCGTTGATCTAAAAACAATCAAATGGTCTTCGGGATCTCGCATCAAAGTTTTTTCATTGGATGCATTTTAACAGTTATGGCCCCCCCTTCGATTGGCAACCTTATGATGGTTTCCCAGCCGTCGATATGTTCCGCCATACCCAGATCCGATGGCCCACATCGCTCCATTCCAAAGCCCATCCCTTTGCCTTTGGACCTCTGCAAACCAATCTTCGTCGTCGATATGGTCCTAAGATCGATGGTCCTTGTTCAATCGCATCAGTGCTTTTTTCCTTTGCCCCCACCGATCGCGATCTTCCGATTGCGTCTGAGCCATCCATACACTAAGATCCGATGGTCTAGATCAATCCTTACTTCCCTTTGTTATTTCTCAAACCCCACTGTATAAATTTTTCAGCGAATCTCCACCGTTGATCTCTGCAGATCAACAACCTGCATTAAACCAAATTCCGCCCGACCCTCGCCTCATATTTCATTTCATTAACCCTAAGATTTAATCTGGACCGTTCATTCCTTTCATCCAATGGTCTAGAATAAACCCAATAGGTCGAACTCCTTTGGGTCCTACCTTTCCCCAGATCAAATCTCAACCGTTCATTCCCAGATTTGACGGTCCAGATTAAAACTGCCTTGACCTCGCCCCACCTTTTATCACCTGTGCATCTATTCTTCATCGCGCTCTCCTCCTGACCGTCCGATATAAGGCCCCAGATCTGACGGCCAGTGTGCATTTTCACTTGATTTTAAGCCTGAGCGTTAATTTTTCAAAATCACGCGATGAGGGTGGTTTTAAAAGGCCATGTGTCGGCTAGTAATGCATATTGCGTTCAAAAAGGAAAAACTTCCTTTCCTCTGTTTCATCGCGCGATACTAGCGGTTTCTTTGGCCGAAACCACTTTCCCCGTCATATTATATTTCCTCATGTTTTAATCTCTGTTGTTCATCACATTCATCTAACGGCCCACATTTCATCTGACCATTAAACTATTTCCCTCCCCCCATCCTCCACAAAACTTCATCGATCAACCTCCGCCGTCGATCTCTATGGACTAATCCAATCCAACAGCCGAGGATCATTTAGAAACCCCAATTTCATTTCTAACCCTATTTTCCTCCGCCAAAGTTTTTTCACCCATTTCCTTTGTATATTCTCCTATTTTGAGATAATATGGCCCTTCTACATTATATTTTCCTAGCCGATATCAACCGTTGACCTATGTAGATCAACGGCTCGGACTTAATCTCTTGCACCATTTATCCAATTGCCTCTCCATTATCCTCAGCATTAAATCCTCACCGTTGGATGCTTTCATCCAACAACCACGATCTAACCAAAAATTTTGAAGTAGTCTGAACCCTTCCCCGCAGGATTTTTTCTAATTTTTCTTTGTTTGTGCAGGTTTTAATGGTTTTTTAATTATTTTAAAGGAAAGTCGAAGGTCGAGGATGACAATCCCGCAGGAATTTATTCGTCAAAGAGATGACTCTGTCAGGGTTCCATATCATGTTTCAGTCAGTGCCTCATGAGCACTGATGCCATTATAAAGCCCTTGTAATGTCTGCACATCAACAAGACAGAGCTAAGCTTAATCAAATAGAGAGTATTAGTGTTAAAGGATCTAGTCACAGCAGAGATAAATAATCAAAGATGGTTTACGCATTTTTGAGGGATTACATCATAAATTGAATATCTAAAGCCTAATCCACTCAATTAAATGTAGTTTGAAGATCAGAAGACAGAATTTAGGATTAATTAAGCTTAACACACAGAATCAAATCAAACTAACAGTGTTTAAATAAAAACAATAATATCTATTAGTCCGAGAAAGCCTCCACTGCCACATCAGAGGCCAATTGAATCCTCACCAGCTACCAAAAGCCACCTGTAGCCTCCAAGCAATCAAAGAGGTCCTAGTTATGACCAGAATAGAAGATATTTTCCTCAATACAACTGAATAGTTATTTCGAATCAAAGGAACTAATTTCAAATTGTCAGCAGAGTTGTTACAGGGATAACAAAGAGCCTTAAAGTCAACAAAATATTCCCAGCAAACTTAATACTTAATGTAAACCAATTAATACAGAGTAAATATCAGAAATATTCTCCATTAAGCCCCTCAAAGGCCGAGAAGAATTAAACTGTATTAACTGAACTTAGAAGATCTTTTATCCTATCCCACCTCCTCATTCTTCTATAAATACTTCTGTAGAAGATGAGATAATGTTGGTCACTGCATATCTATTGCCTGTAAATAGTTTACTGAAGCTGTTGTAAGCTCTGTTTGTAATTGAATATACTTAAGTTGAGATGAGAAGTTTGAAGCTGTAGAGAACCATTAGACTCGAAGATTGTAACTGGTTTGAAGTATCAAATACAAGCTAATTTATGGGATCCTGGTCTATGTCAACGGTGATGTTTTTCTTATTGTAAATTGTAATTTTATTTTCATTTCCATTCTGTCCATCTTCTCTGATAAAGAACAACAATTATAGAGTTAGGAATTACTGTAAAAGGTACCTTGCTCTTACTGATAAGCTTTATCTACATGTTTTCTTACATTGTGTTGTTTAAGAATGATTTAATATAGTCCAAGCAGTTAACGAATGTTGGCGTTCCTTCATCCTATTGTATAAACTTTAAACATTGTTCTTGAATGTTATTTTCAGTTTCTTCCAAGTAAAGTTGAATTAGGGAAGTCTATGGTGATCCATGTCCTCTAGTTTTATCTCCAATGGTTGTCTGAAAATTTCACTAAGGGTATGTTGAAAGCAGGATAGGTTCAAAGTCCTTACCTGATCTTAGACTATTCTTTGTTATCTCATGTGTTGTATTGATAAGTTTGCTAAGTAAAGCAGAGCTAGGGAAGTCTATGGTGAGCCATGTCCTCTATTTTCTTCTCCAATAGTTGCTTTGAAAAGTTTCCCTTAGAATATTTTGAAATCAGGATAGGTTCAAAGTCCTTACTTGATTTTAATCTATTCTTTTTTGTGTTTTAAATATTTTCTACTGAAAGTGCATCAAAATCAAGCTAGTTTCAAAGTACTTACCCGATCTTAGATTACTTTTATGTATTTCTTAAGTGTATGTCGAAATCAGGATAGTTTCAAAGTACTTACTTGATCTTAGGTTGCTCTTTGTTCTTCATTTGTTTTTTTTCCCCTTCTTTTTGTTTCATTCCATTCCATAAAATCAACTTTAAAGAGATCCTTAGACATAGATGACTTGTCCCATGGACCACTCTTAAACCTTGTTGTTTCAATTAAATCCTACTATGACTCCATAGCCCAATGGATTGAAGTTGTTTCTTGCCTATCTTCTTAGCTAAATTAATCTTTCACTTTCATTCACCTTCACCCTTCATTTAGACTTCCTTCACCTTCACATATCTTTGCCCAACCAAAACAAACAAAAACCTTGTTCTTCATAACTAGCATAATATCACGTTAAAAAGCCTTAAAGATAAATCAATATTTTCACTTATAGAGAGATCCCTCTCTGGATTCAGGAGGGCTAGATCCTAGAATCCCAAAGTGGTTCATATGTAGGCTTTGTAGTTTGTATTTTCCAATCTTTCAAATTACAGAGACCCTCACATTCTTGCGACTCCATTGGGGATATGAGTCAAATTTCATCGTAGGTACCCTTAAGACTTCATAAAAACCCCTTGAGTACAAGTAGCCCTCTTCAAGCACTACCAAGTGACTGGTAATCATGATAAAAACTTATCTGAATCAGTGACAAACTAAGGAAACCTTAGGATTCTCATGAGAGCTTATCAAACCTTGAATAATCAGCTAGCTGAGCCATAAGAGTAAAATTTCTTTGTCTCATCACCGTAGCTAAGTGTTGAAACAGATTTAGGACACTCTTAGAACCCATAGGACTGAAAAAACTTAGAAAACCCAAAAATATTTCAAGATTGGTATTCAAATAAAAATGGTGGTGGACCATAAAACCTTTTACCTCCAAAGAGCTAAACATTTCCACCTACTGACTCCACAATCCTAAATAGACCTTAAGACTCCACTGGGAAGACCCATTATCATCATAACATCATTTAAACTTAGTTAGAGGACTTTAGGATTAAGGTTTTCTTGTTTAAAAGATCAGTTAGCCTCTTAAATATTGTCATATTTGGTTAAAATTTTCTTGTTTAGTTGGGTCTTAAAGACACAACATAGTGGCTCCTATAAAGATTTATACTAGAGCTTATCCTGACCCAAACCATTCTGAGATATTTGATAACCCGGAAAGAATACTTAAGAAGTCTCCTGAGGTTAAATATTCAACTGTTTTCAGATCACCCCATAGAGATAATTATGTCCCTGAAAACCTTGCAGCTCTACAAAATCCACAAGTTGACTTAAGAAATCCATTTAGAACTAGGTCACTTGAGGATTTAGATCAGTTAGATTCAGAGCTTTCACTTTCATCCCAAGATAGAAGTGAACATCCTGGTAGCAGGGAAACTACTCCACCTGATTTAAATTTCCTACATAATTTTGGTTTCTCTCATCCAAGATCAGCTCAACAGTCTCTTGCTAGTCCATCCACTTCTGTTATCCATACATCCACTGTCCAAACCACTCCATTCTATCCCACTTTACCTCTTGTCAACCCACCACTTGTAAACCCCCCAATTTTTCCACAACCCCCTATCATGGCAACATGGTATGCTCCCTTAGTCCTTCCTTTACCTTTATTCAATCTCCCACAGGACTATCAGTCCAAGATACCATTGTATGATGCCAGTAATGCTACTACTGCTTCATAACATGTGGAAAAGATGAATGACTACTTTTATAGAAGTGAGATTGATGATGAAATTGTCAAACTTAGATTATTTTCTCAGAGTTTAGGGGGAGAAGTAAGAAAATGGTTCAAAGGCTTAACCCCTCACAGTATTAATGATATCCAAGCCTTCCATCATTTTTTCTTAAACAAATGGGAAGTCAAGAAGAACCCTCTCCAAATACTTTCTGATTACAAGAATCTCCATAGAAACACTGGGGAAAGTGTACAAGCTTATTGCACTAGGTTTAACAGTGTTTATAATGCCCTTCCCCCAGATTTAAAACCTCCACAAGGATCAGCTTTAAATAATTTTCCTGAAGGATTTGATCCTGAAATGGCCTATCAGTTGAGAGAGAGAGATCCTTTTACTCTTGAAGATATGTAAAAAGGAGCTCTTGCTGTGGAAGTTAATTTAATAGAGAAAAGAGAAAGAATGAGGAATGAGAAGAAATTGTCCTTTAGAGAGGAATCTACACCTTCCACATCTAGCTCAAAGATGGAAAGAATTATGGAGGAGATGATGAAAAATATGAGCATACTTGAGAGAGCACAAGCAAGTCAAAACCAAACAGCTCCTCAAAATATAAATAAAAACCAAAATCAGAATTTTAGGAGAAACCAGCCTCAAAACAGACCAAGGGAGGATGATCAACAAATCACTCCTCCTTTTCATCAAAACTATGTTAGTCAGGTTGAAGAAACAATATAACAAACAGAGGAAGATGAAATAAACATGTTGGAAGTAGATAATGATGACTTTGAAGTTCATTACAATAGAAAACAAGGTCTATATACACCTTATGATGACAAAAGAGCAGAAGATGAATTTTATTATCAAGAAATGGAAAATGTCATCATAGAAACCACAAAAGAATATGACCTTAGGGGTAAAAACAATTAGGAAACTCCCAGGACTAAGACCTCTGAAATTTCTACAAAAAACAGCCCTATGTATTTAAAACCCAAGACTACAAAACAGAAAGACAAAAAAATGGTTGGAATTTTTAATAAAAACAAATAAAAGGGCACTCAAAGTACTAAAAAATAAAGTGCAGACCTTAGCAGCGTTAGCACCTCAGTTAGTGCTCCTATTAAAACAATTTTGACAAATGTAAATAGAGAAAATTAGCAAACTGATTTTACTGATAGAGTGGCAGTTAATAAGGCTGAAACAAGCACTTCAAGGAATCAGATGCCTTTTAGTTTGGAGCAAGAAATTGCCAGAATCAAAATCTCTGTTCCTCTCACTGAATTAGCTGCCCAAGATGTATATAGATCTCAAATTTTGAAGGCTTTAAACAAAGAAGAAAATAATGACACTGTCAATCTTAATGATGACCAACCGGAGCTCATATTCGGTCCTAAGATTGAGGGTAGATATCAAGAGGGACCAGTTCCTCCTTTTTATGTTTGTTTAAATGTTCATGACAAAATTTTGCACAATGACATGTATGATTCAGGGGCCTCCCACAATTTAATTCCCAAAGCTGTAATGGAGAGCCTAGGCCTTGAAATCATTAGACCTTACAAAGATCTTTACTCCTTTGACTCAAGCAGAGTTAAATGTTTAGGTTTAATCAAAGACCTCTGTGTAAACTTAGCACAAATTCCAGCCAAATGTTTAGTCATGGATATTGTTGTGGCTGATTTAACCCCAAAATATGGTATGCTATTATCAAGATCTTGGGAAGCTAAGTTGCAAGGAACTATGCAAGTGGATATGACATATGCGACCATCCCCGTTTTTAATCAAACGAGAAGACTTTACAGGGAGTCTTGTTAGTATGAATCTTTCGTCATAAAATATAACTTTAGCTACACAAAAAAAATATCCCTAACATCGATTATGGTTGCAAAATATCTTTAAGTCTGCTGCAAAAATTCAGATCTAAGCACAAAAATACATTAAGCAGATAAAATATAATATGGCTCCATGCATCCAATAGACAAGACAAGAACAAAGTGTTTAAAAGAATGATTTGTATTATATTAAAGAATGGGGCACCTGAGAGGAAAAAAAGAAAGGTGTTTTCCGGTTCTCCTCAATGGGATGGGTTCTTGAAAGTCCTCAGCGTTTCAGATCTAAAATTCCTCTCTCTTATTGTGGTAGAAAACCCAGACAAACATAGAACTCAATGGGAGCTCACAAGGCAAAAATGGAAAATGGTGACCAAGAGTAGATCTAGTGTGATCTAATGCAATGAAGGTGACTAATGAATGGAGAAAACCCTCCTATTTATAACAAAATATTAGGGTTATCTAGAACTTGTTGCATGAATAAAATATTATTAATCAAATTCTAGAACCACCCTTTAGGAATATTTTATTATATTTGTTGGAGGGAAAAGGTCTTTTGACTTGGGTCAATTCCTTTATTTATAAACAATAAATAAATAAATGATTTATTTATTAGGGAGATGATGGGAATATAATTAAATAAAAAATGATTTATTTAATTATTTACAAATGATTTAGTCCAATTTAACTAGGAATATTATTAAATAATGATTTGAATAACTTATTCCTAGGAAATAATTAAATAAATAATGATTTATTTAATCAATTTCCTTGTTTTGGATTAAATATGACTAGGGAATATGGACAAATGTTATTTTATATGGTGAAAGCAATTTTACTTGGGGTAAAATTGGTCTTACATGGTGTACTTGGGTTCATCTAATAATAATGGGTTAGATGACCAAAAAAATGGTGTAATAGATTGCCCCCCAACGTATGAGTGTTAGGAGAAAATCGTATGACCGAAGTACGTTGTAAGAACTCAAGCACTAGGCATCAAGAGGGGAGTGAGAGCGAGGAATGTAAGGTAGGATAATGTGCTAAAGGACTAGACCCAGAGGAGACGAGACTTACAGGTGCAACAAGTCTCTAGGTGATGAAGTGGTACCTGTGCTAAAGGCGGCGGGGGAGGCATACCTATGCCCGCTGAGACAATAGTACACACAATAAAGCACCTGGAAAACCACGGAACGCAATAGTAAAACAAGTGCTGGCCTAAACATGAGCCAGAAAATGAGAATGATGAATCCCACATACATGCTATGCCTGGAATAATCGGTAGGACTTATACAATAATTTTGTATTACATGAGATATAAATACACCCAAATGCCCCCTACACACGGGGAAGGGCTCGTGAAATTGGACTGATACATGCAAATCGAAGAGGCTCTGCAAGCGACTGAGGCCGATATCATCAAATGAGAGGGGCTGCATCAAGGGTGGAAATGAAGAAGTCATCCGGGCATGTGGGGGGCTACCTGCAGGGCCACCCCCTCATGAGGGTTGAGACATCTCACACACGTCCGATAATCACCAATAGCTGCTGCTACATCACTGGACCATCAAGTGTATAAATCACGATCATGCTGAGAAGAGCTCGAACCAAGGTACACTGCCCCCTAGACTTGGCTTCTGGAGTAAATGAGCTGATGTCGACAGAAGTAGGCCCACCATAGGTGAGGTAATAAGGGAGCCCTAATGAAGGCCCGAGGGAAAAATAGTAGAGTGACGAACAGATGGACACTAATGATGATGATGAAGTGGGGGATACTGAGTAGCGGATGGACGACTTCCCTTGTGAGAGCATAAAGGGCATGAATGGCTTGGCAGCGATTGACACAATATCATGAGGGATAGGGGCCAATGGGACTGAAGGCCATAATGTCCGACACGAGAGAGGGACCAAGAAATGAATGATGGAGGATTATAGTGGGATATAAAGGGACTCGGGATAGACTCCATAAATGCGATGATGACTCAACTTGGATGCTCTAAAAGAGGGCGACTCGATGGTGCTGCCACATAGTAAAGGTCCAATGGGGGACCATGAAAACATGAGTACAATATGGTAACTCATGACGAAAATCAACACGAACAAGGACAAGCATGGAGGCAAAGTGGTGCCTCAAGGACAAGTCTTGTAAGTGAGGAAAAATGATTTTGAGGAGAGGGGAAAACATCCTTCTTGGGTAAAGTGTGTCCTAGTGAAGTGTCAAGGTACTAAAAACTAACAGGTACCCAGAGCTCATAAACAGGACAGGTCGCACTTTTTGGGGTCTGTTCTGCAACCGGGGTAGCAGGTACTGGGCAGAAAACTGCGACTGGTCCCAGAAGATGACCTAAAAAGTGCGACCTACCAGAGGAAGGGGGTTGTAGTGCTGTTTTTGGCTGAGATATAGGATTTTTATTGTTGAGGGGCATAAGTTCCCCCAAGCATGTTGTGATCATGCCAAAATGTATTTAGAAAAAGGTGAAGCTAAGCACATTTTAATGAAATGGTGCGCCATTTGTTTTTGTTATGGGTATGCAGTTTGAGAAAGGAAATAGAGGATTACCAATCTCTTGTAGTACTGCATATATGAAGCAAATGGAATTTAAGTTCTTGGGTTGGCGTACCTGGTGTCACTATCCAAAAAAGAGGATTTGGAGATAATGAACTGATGCTCTCTTAGAAAACCTATAGGTTGGTCAAAAAAAATGCCTAAAACACTGGGTTGCTGATGTAAGATGAAGGAACGATAAGGAGTATCATCCCTAGAGTGATCTGAAGTGATATGGGACTCTAGAGGTGCTTCTAAAGGGGGAAGAATAATGGTACTGGAGTCGACACGACCAGATACATTAGGAGAGTTGTGGAGAAGTTCTTCGCTTAGTCTCTCAAATATGGGTACCCCCTTACCCAAACATTGGGTGTCAATTTAATGGCCACAAGGTGGATGTGGTTCGAACCCATGGGTTTGATGTAAGGGGGAATAGATAAAGTCAAGGGTGAGGATGTCGTCCATAGTGTCGTCATCATGATAGAAGATGGGGTGATTGGTGGAAGAAAGACCACCTGGCGCGGCGAAGCGACCTGACTCATCATCATGAGAAGAGACGTTCACATGCACATCGCCACAAGGGGTGACCAAAGAGTAAGCAGATAAAGGTTCTATCGATGTGGAGCCCAAGGTACGGGGGTGATCATGAAGGAGTCGACGAAATAGGGAGGATTCGAGAGGAATGTTACATTGAGCCCCAAGATTTTTCTTTCTTCCATCATACTTCACTCCATTTTCTTTTGTCCATTGTTATCCCAGGCTCAAATGATCAATGAAATTAGTTAAAATTTCTTTAAGAATGAATATCATGGCTAACTTGATAAGTTTTGTGATTTTGTCATTGTAATACATTTTGAACTGAAACTAGCTACAGAATGCAGACATTCCGTAGCTAGTTGCCAATTCTGCAGCTGTCTTCACGTTCAAGCATGTTCCAGGTGTCCTCTCAGGAAAAGCCACACATGGGTGTATTCCACATCGTGTCCTTAGCGTTTGTTGCTCACCATGAAGATTGAACGTAATTCTGGACGTGGTTTTGTACATGGGAACTCACACAAGGAGACAGACTTATAATAGGACAAGGACAGTCCAGATGTCCTTTGTCATTTTACGCTGCCACCTTTAGAGTTCTAGTCCGATTTTGATATGAAAAGACAATGATCCCCGTATTATCTCAAGTTCTGTTATGAAGATTTGCTATAAATGTAACTCGGGAAACCGAGAGACAAGTTCTAGATTTTGATTAGATTTCGTGGATTGACTGCTATATTTCTGAAGTCCGAGAATACTCTGTTTTAAGTTATTTTCCTTTAATGAAGAAGACAACATTTCTTTGAACGTGTTGAGTTGAACTTGAGCTAGATTTCGTGCTACTTTGGTGGTAGAGGGCCCCTGCCTCCTGAGCAGCTTTACTTTTGCAATTTAGATAAGTATCTTAGTTCGTTTTCAAGTTTTTGAAGTTTACGTTCATAGTTAATTTCATTAATCATTATAGCTATACTTGTTCTAATAAACTCTTCCAAAAGATCATTACGATGAATAAGAAATGGCTGTAGTGTTATAGATTTTATTTGCAATTCCTTTCGTTCATTATCACAGTTAAAATTACTCTAGTAAACTCTTCCAAGATATCATTATGATGACTAAGGCATAACTGTGATACTGTAGGTTTTAGTTGCTTGTTTACACTAAGTAGCATAGCTAATCTTACTCTTAAAAAGCTCTTCCAAAACATCATAACAATGAGTAGGAAATAGCTGTGATATCTTAGTTTTTAATTGTATTTGCTTTCAATTTTTATGTTTGTATTCAATTGCATTGAATTGTACAGCCAAGATTGTTCTAACAAGCTCTTCCAAAATACCATTCATGATGAACAAAATAGGTTGTAGAATCCCATAGATTAATTGCATGATAACTTAGTTAGGGCACTCCGGAGGCAAATTGCATTTAATTCATGCTCTGTTATTTCATTTCAAGTTTGATAATGGCTTGTTAGTTTAGCACTGTTTATTATAGACTAGTAGCACTCTAGTTCAGTTCTAGCTTAGCTCACTGTATTTACATTCCACATTTAGTTGTCATCCATTGCATATTAATTTACATTAGTTGTTAAACTTAAATACCACGGCCTTCATTATTTACAAAACTTCTTTTGTTCCAAACCTATATTAACTCATAATCATCTGAACAGAAGACAGTATCAGTCCAAGGCCTGGAATACTTTTGCAACCTTTTTACCATTTCACAAACAAGCCTTTCCTCAAGACTATTCTAAAAGGAAATCTATAACTTTTGAGTAAGGTTTAGTGGTGTTAAACTAAGTTCTTTGAACCAAGATCAGAGCTATGAATTTTGATGGGGATATTGTGATATTTCCAAGTATTGTATTTTAAATAACTATTTTAAACAACCTTTAATCATGGATGAGCTGTTGTATTATTACAAGTTGATGGTTTAATTGTTTAGTTAGGAGAACTTTATTTACACTTAGCTGCCCATTTCTCAAGCTCTTCCAAAACATCTTTAATGAATGAATTGGACAAGTTAAGTTCATGTTGTGATTTATTTTCTTGAAGTCATTATCAAGCTTTGTATTTTGCTAAGTCATAGTTTAGGTTTAGTTCTGTTTCATTATTTGCATTCGTCATTTGTCATCCATAATTTAGGTTTCACTCTGTTTTTTTAACCAGTAGCTTCTTTCCACCAACATTTAGTTCTTTCCCTTGCAAACATAAAACCATAAAAACCCAAAAACATCATAAAATTCTAGACACAACGAAGTAAGAGACAATTACCTAGGCACATATAGTGCACCACACTTCAACAGTTTACCAACCCTGGTTGACAATTAAATGAACTCAATTTAGGAGACTAGGTTGAGCACAAACATTTTGGCGCCATTGCCGGGGAAGTGAAAACTAGGTAACCTTTGTTTCTTAACTCCCAAAAACAATGATATGCATAGAGAGAGAGACTCAAGGGGTAGATTCATAAGAAGCAGAAGAAGAAGTTTGATTCCTAGAACACCACTTGTTTCACCTAGACCAAGAGCTAGTACACTTTCAACTCAGACCCACATTCCATCCTTTACTGATCCTAGACTTCTAGAAGACCTAAGATCAGATATTCCATTAGAGAGACCTTCCACTTCATCCACTGAACCTATCATAGAATAAGATCCAAGGACTCCTGTTAGGGACACAAACTTTTCCACTTCCACAGAAGAATCAACCATGGCAGAAGAAGGGGGAGGAGGAGTATTTAATGGATAACACACATTATTTGGAGGGGGTAGAGGTAGAGGAAGAGGTAGAAGAGAAATGGGAATCTCTTTTGGGTTTCCTATAGTAGATGAGGAAACCAATACAACCATGAAAAAAATTTCACCCTCTGTCATTCCAAACTTCTATGGACTTAAAACTGAAGATCCTGAAACCTTCCTATTTGAATTTGAAATCTTGTTTAGAACTTATGACTACTTACAAGATGCTCAAAAACTTAAACTATTTCCTTCAACATTGAAAGGAGCAGCATTGAAGTGGTTTATGAGTTTGATCAACAGTTCTATTAGGACATGGGAAGACATGAAACAAGCATTTCTAGAGAGGTATTTGGATTATTGTATGCCATTCAATCATAAGGAAGAAGTGTTTAAGATGTTACAAAAAGAAGATGAAAACTTGGAAGATTTGTTGGAGAGATTTCATTACAACATCAAAAGAGCAAAAATGGAAAACTTAGATTAAGACACCTTAAAAGCTCTTTTGTTGAAAACAATTAGGGATGAATGGTTGGATATTCTTAACATGATGGTAAAAGGGGATATATCACAGCTCACATTACCTGAAATATCTGAGTTATGTATCAACCTTTCAAGAGGGAAATCTAAAACTGTAAAAGGTCCAAGAGATCCTGCTCTTGCAAGGGCAAGTAAGTCTGCTTCTGGGACAGTAAGTAGGGCAGAAATAGGACATATGCTTGATGATTTCAAATCTGACATCTTAGGGAGTCTTAGTGAACAGATAGACACCCTTAAGTTACAAAACAAGCAAAAAGCTGAATCTGATGCCTTAGCAATCTTTTGTCCCAAATGTAGAAAGAAACATGCCTTGAGAGAGTGCCCTTTGGATGCAAAAGTTATAGAGACCTGTGTCATTTGTTCTGAAAAACATGAGACCAAGAATTGTCCTTCCCTTCCTGGTCTCAAAGCTGTCTTTCAAGAGGAAACTCCTACAAATTCCACAGAATCTCTCAATTTTGTCTCTAGAAGGCCTTAGCAAGGACCTCAAACACAAGGATTCCATGATCAAATGTATAACCAACCTCCACCTTGGAATTCTTGGCAGCAACCTTGGCCTCAATTTCAAAATCAATCTCAAGCTTGGGCACAAGGAGCACAAAGTCCCTATGGAAGATACTCTCAGTGCTATCGGTATCCACCATCCTATCCACCATACCCACATTTTTCTCCTCAAAATCCTCAACAAAATTTTCAACAAAATGCTCAACAACATCATCAGAACCTACCACATCAAAATCAACCACTTCCATTACCATTTCCTCAAAAATCAAATCAGTTGCCTGCTCAACCCATACCAAACCCCAACAATAAAAATCCTCAGAACACATACATGATAGAAGGCCAACAGTTTCCAACTTATTTAATTACTCCTTTAGACCTTAGTGATGTTCAACTTAGGTTTGGAAGAATACTTGAAAATAGGAAACCTTCTGTGATCATACAAGAACAAGATAACTCTAAGGAAGATTCTCTACAGGTGAATAAAAGTCTTGAGGAAGACACATCTTTTCAGGACCCAAACATTGAAAAATCAAAGCAAAAAGAACCAATAATTTCAACTCCTGTATTAGAGCAGCCATCAACATCTACTTCTACACCTCCCTTTCCAGAAAGATTACAAATTGATAGAGGTATAGAAAAACAAATTATGGTGCCTAATTATGATTTCCTAGATGAGTTGAGAAATGTTTGCATTAAGATTCCATTATTACAAGCCATCAAGGAAATTCCAATTTTAGCCAAAACAATAAAGGAGTTGAGCATGAAGAAAACAAGAAAAAGAATAAGAGAGACAAAGAAAATTCAACTGGCAGGAAAAATAGTAGACATTATGATGGGTAAGATTGCTATTCCAAAGTATCTAGACCCAGGAAATCCAGTTGTCAAAATTCACATCAATGGAATTGAGATCCAAAACACACTCATTGATTTAGGAGCAGCAATCAATATCATGAGTAGACAAATCATGGATAAAATGAAACTTCCTAATCTTCTTTTTACACCCACATTATTACAATTAGCAGACAGATCTGTGATTAAACCTGATGGGGTAATAGAAGACATTCCAGTGTCCCTAGATTCTTGGGAGTACCCTGTGGATTTCATGATCCTAACTCCTAAGAATAATCTAGGAGGACATCCTCTTATATTAGGAAGACCTTGGTTGGCTACAGCTGATGCTTTTATTAGTTGTAGATCCGGTGATATGTACATCTCTGATGGTAGTTCAACTAAGAAATTCACTTTATATCCTCCAGCTAGGACAATTACAGATTTAGATGACACTCAATGGATAGAGGATGAAGAAGATTTACAACCTCTCTTCACAATTTTAGAAATTAGTGAAGATAATCAAATTCTGAATACTCTAGAAAACTTTGAATCCTCTTCAGAATACAAACATGAACCATTTCAAGAAGGATCCAACATTGATTTTTTGTCATCAAGACAAATGTCTCTTCATTCTATGGATAAATTTGGCAGCTCTACAAGTGAGATATTTCCAAGAAAAACTTTGAACATAAACAAAAACCTAGAAAAATCTCAACAAGAAGAGTTAGTCAAGATATTACAGAGACATTCTTATGCATATGCATGGGAGTACACTGACATGAAAGGGATAAGCTCCAAGACTTGCACTCATCACATCTATATAGAGGAAAATTGTAAACCAATCAGACAACCTCAAAGATGGATGAATCCAAATCTTAGGGAGATTGTTAAAGAAGAATTGCAAAAATTGTTAAATGTCAACTTCATCTATCCCATTTCAGATAGTCAGTGGGTTTCTCCTTTGGTAATTGTGCCAAAGAAAAATGGTAAATGGAGGGTATGTATTGACTACCAGGAATTAAACAAAGCTACTCTTAAATACCATTTTCCCTTACCTTTCATAGATCAAGTGTTAGATACATTAGCTGGCAAAAAGTACTTCTCATTCCTAGATGGGTTTAGTGGTTACAACCAAATCCAAGTAGCACTTGAAGATCAAGAAAAAACCACATTTACCTGTCCTTGGGGTACCTATGTTTACCGAGTATTGCCATTTGGATTATGCAATGCACCTGCAACATTCCAAAGGGCAGTATTAGGAATTTTTTCAGATCTAATACATGATTGTGTAGAGGTATATATGGATGATTTCAAAGTTTATGGAAACACATTTGAAGAAGCTTTAGCAAACTTGGAAAAAGTTTTAAAGAGATGTCAAGAAGAAAATATTTCACTTAGTCATGAGAAATGTTTCATGATGTTTACTGAAGGTATTGTTTTGGTGCATCATATTTCAGGGGATGGGATTAGAGTTGATGAGTCAAAAGTTGAATTCATCTCTAACTTATCTATTCCAAGTTGTCAAAAAGATGTTAGGAGTTTTCTAGGATTTACAGGATATTATCGGAGGTTTATAGAAAACTTCACCAAGATAGCATCTCCACTCTTCAAATTACTTACCAAAGATTGTGAATTCAAATGGAATTCTGATTGTCGGTTAGCCTTTGAAACCTTGAAAACAAAAATTTCTGAAGCACCTATTTTAAGGGGACCTAACTGGAAGTTACCTTTTCATATCTCAACAGATGCCTCTGATACAGCTCTAGGAGCAGTATTGGGACAAAAAGACCTAATTCCTTATGCCATCTACTATACCAGTAAAAATTTGACTCCTGCAGAGTTAAACTATACTGTAACTGAAAAAGAGTTTTTAGCTGTTGTTCATGCCATAAACAAATTCAGACACTATATAACAGGCTATGAAACTTTTGTTCACATTGATCATTCTGCAATTATATACTTAATGAACAAATCAATTACTAATGGCAGAGTCATAAGATGGTTATTGCTTTTACAAGAATTCAATATTACCATTCTAGCTAGGCCTGGAAAACAAAACACAGTAGCTGACTTCCTATCTAGACTCCAAAACATCAAAGATGACACTCCAGTTGAAGACCAATTTCCTGATGAATATCTTTTTGCAATTTCTACTCAAACTCCTTGGTTTGCTGACATTGCTAATTATTTAGTTTTAGGAAAATTTCCTTCAATAATGAATGCAAGAGATAAAAGAAAAATCATTTATGATAGTGCAAAATATTCATGGGTTGCTAATGAGTTGTACAAGACAGGTCCAGATTTGATCATTAGAAGGTGTGTTCGTGAAGATGAGATGCCTGAGATTCTCAAAGCATGTCATGATGAACCTTGTGGCGGACACTTTGCTAATAAGAGGACAACCTATAAGATCCTTAATTTAGGATATTATTGGCCATCCTTGTTTAAAGATGCTAAAGAGTGTGTCAAAAGGTGTGACAGTTGCCAAAGGGTAGGGAAACCTTCTCCTTCAGGTGAGATGCCATTACAACCTCAGGTACATATTGAGCCTTTTGAAAAATGGGCTTTGGATTTTGTAGGACCTATTAGTCCTCCATCAAGACAAAAGAGATATATATTAGTTTGCACTGATTATGTTACCAAATGGGTAGAGGCCAAGCCATTACTTTTTGCTAATGAAGCATCTATAGTTAATTTTCTTTTTGAGGATATTTTTACTCGTTTTGGTGTCCCAAGGGAAATTGTTACAGATCAAGGAGCTCAATTTACATCAAGGCTAGTGGAACAAATGATGGAGAGGTACAAAATCAAGCATAGAAAATCTACTCCTTATCATCCACAAGCAAATGGTCAAGTGGAATCTACTAATAAGGTCATTGAAGGAATCCTAACAAAGGCTGTTCATTTACATAGAAGAGATTGGGTAGATAGGCTTCCTGAAGCCTTGTGGGCCTATAGAACTACATGGAGAAACACAACAGGTCATACTCCTTATGAACTTGTTTATGGAAAGCAAGTTTTGTTTCCCATAGAGTTCCAGATTCAAACTTTCAAAATGGTAGTTCAGCTAGGACTTGATTTAACGGAGGCACAAAAGCATAGACTGGAGCAGATTAATGAATTGGATGAGATCAGACAAGATGCAGTTTAGAAAACAAGTCTAGTCCAACAGCAAAGGACTAGATGGCATGATAAGTACATCAAAGAGAAGAAATTCAAAGAAGGTGACTAGGCTCTCTTGTTTGATTCAAAATTCAAGGATTTTCAAGGTAAATTTCAAACACATTGGCTTGGGCCATATGAAATTGTTGAAATTTTTGACAATGGAGCAGTAAAAATCAGGACAATAGATGAAGAAGAGGTCACTTTTCTTATGAATGGTCATAGATTGAAGCTGTATCACAAACCACTCTCAAGAGAAGAATTTGTCAAGAAGTTCCAGGAAAACAGTGATGTGAAGTTAATGAAGAAGAATCTTTCTTCTTCATCAACTTGATTGAATTTTCTGAAGTCATTTCTTTAAAAAAAATAATAAAAAAATAAAAAAATAAATAAAGTATAAACATGAAAACCAATCACTGATTGGCATGTTTATACAGAAAAGATAGGGTGAAAATCAGAGTCTTTCTGACACTCTAACTTTTCCATTTTGTTTCTGCAAGCAGCTGTTACAAAATCATAAGTTCAGATCCATTTCACTTATGATCCATCTCATTTCATTTCATTCCATTTACTTATCCATCCATACTCCATTTCATTCATTCATTCATACTTCACTTCATTCCATATCTCATTCATCTCATTCCATATTTCATCCACCTCATTTCCATATCAAAATTTAAATTTTGATGTCTTTCTGCAATTGAATAACACATGTCATGAATTGCAGGCCATTTCTTATACTTTTCCACTCCATTTCATAAATTGTAATCCATCCCACTCCATCATTCACTTCATACATATCCCATTATACCATATTTCATCATCTATCTTCACTCATTCCATATAATATTCCACTTATATTCCAAACCACTCCATTCCATGATTAAAGTTCTCTACAGGTACATTATGCAGCTAAACAGATATTCTGCAGCTAATCAAACTTTCCGCAGCCAGACAGTCATTCCGCAGCTACAGATCCTGAAGGCACTGATCAACAGACATTTGAATTGCAACAAGATGATCCTGTATATCCATGAACAAGAAAAATCAAGAAGGATTATGAAGACTCACAAAGTAATGATTTCCAGAGGGGAACAAAGCATATAAAGACCACAAAAAGCAGATGAAAATCAAAGGTAAAAAGTTCTGATTATAATGGCATATCATGAAAAAATTTAGTATAGTCTAGTTATGAATCATTTGAAAAGTTGTTTTGATTATTTTTATTGATCATGCCAAATATACCCTCCGCAAAACTTTGGATAAAAATCCTTCATTTCAAATCCTATACCCGATCATTATCTAAGCGGTTAAATGCTGAAGTAATTGATTTTCTCACGTCACCCAGCCAAATCATTTAATGATGATTTTTGAATCCGTTGTAAAATATCTCCACGGTATTTTCACTCATTGATTTGTTTTCTTCACCTCACTTCATTAACTCGTTCCGTAACCACTCCCTATTACTCCATCCCGTAGCCAACCCTTCATCATTTCATTCTGTAAAACAGAGGTATCTCTATCACCGTGAGCAGAGGTATATTAGTTTGAAAGTTGAAGCCACTGTCACCAAGAAGCAGAGGTATATCAGTTTGAAGATTGAAGCACTGTCACCGTGAAGCAAAGGAGTATTAATTTGAAGCTTGAAGTCATTGTCTTCGTGAGCAGAAAGAGTACTAATCTGAAGATTGAAGAAGAAATTATGGGCCTCATCGTGAGAACTGAACCAGTGGGCACAAAATACCTGGAAGGATACCCTCAAAGCAGAGAAATGTTGCAACAAGCAGGATGGCTGCAATTCCTTGAGAAATTTAATGGCTTCCACAAAGAATTTACTAAAACGTTTGCAAGGTCATTCAAAGGAGCCGAGGTTGAAGTTGGAGATATTAAATTCACTGTCATAGAGGTTTTTATTGCAGAAGCAACAGGATTGCTTAGACATGGAGAAAGATGGTTTAAGAACAGAGAATTTCATAATGAATCATGGAAGCAGATCCTCAAATCACCAGGTATGGATGTCACTGTGTTTAAAAAGGGAATTCCAAGCTCTGCATTAAAGAATAAATGGAGAAACATGTTGCTTATCCTACACAAATTTATCACTTGTGAAGGTAGATATGGTACTTTCTATGTTTACCATATTAGGTTGATAATGCATTTCCTAGAAGAAGAGCTTAATTTTCCCTATTTCTTGCTTCAAAGTTTAAAAAAGATGGTTTCAAGTGTTCAAAGGAGAGTCCAATTCCTAGAAACAACTTTATACCATCATGGCTTGGTTAAGATTCTAATTGAACACCATTTAGACAAAACAAGAGATACTTGGGATGACTTCTTGGTGAGAAACCACTTTGAGGAACCAAAAGAACCTCCACTTGAGGACAAACCCACAAAGAGAAGCAGAAAATGGAGATCCTCCAAAATTGAAACTGGTAAAAAAATACAGGAAAGTAGTGAAGAAATAATCTCTGAGAAGTTGACTCAGATTACGAGACAGCTTAAGGAAGAGAGGGTAATCAGAAAATTTGCCACAGAAAAAGGAGAGGGACCATCCCAGCCGAGAAGGAGCCATAGACTCAGGGGGAAACTAAGGAAAACACAGATTAAACAAACCGGGGTGATAAACATAGAAGATGAAGAAACACCTATTGAAGAAGATGTTGAAGAAGATTTTGATGAAGAAGCCCCTGAAATTGACCCTGCACAACAAGAAATTTATAACTATGTTGAAACATTGGAAAGGAAAGCTTTAGAGAGTGGAGATAGAACTCCTAGTCCTCCACTGTCTGAAATAGATGTGTTAAGAAGAGATAGGTATGAGATGGAAGTACTTAATAGACATATCAGGACTGAGAATGATATTCTGAAGGAAAAAGTTAAACTAAAAACCAGTATGAACTCAACCTTGTCTCTACAAATGGACAAAGTGGAAAAGGCTAATGAAAAGTTGAAAAAGAGGAACAAGAATTTAATCAGGGCACTTACCAATTTAAGGTTCAATTTAGTCATCAGGAAGCCTAGAAGGCCTTTAACCTCCAGGCAAAGAAGAAGAAGAGGGTTGGATGTTCTTGCAGAAGTCTCTGAGTTTATGGAATAAGTTGCATGAGGACATGCAAGAAGTCAACAGTGGGGGTATGTTGAGCCCCAAGATTGTTCTTTCTTCCATCATACTTCACCCCATTTTCTTTTTTCCATTGTTATCCCAGGCTCAAATGATCAATGAAATTAGTTAAAATTACTTTAAGAATGAATATCATGGCTAACTTGCTAAGTTTTGTGATTTTTTCATTGTAATGCATTTTGAACTGAAACTAGCTACAGAATGCGGATCATAAGTAGTTAGTTGCCAATTTCGGTATGTACACGTTGAACGTGTGCCGAGTGTCCTCGGGAAAAGCCACACATGGGTGTATTCCACATCATGTCCTCGGCGTTTGTTGCTTACTCACCATGAAGATTGAACGGAATTACGGACGTGGTTTTGTACGTGGGAACTCACACACAAGAACGGACACAATAGGGATAGAGACAGTGCGGAATGTCTTTATCATTTCACCTTCCTTTTTTAGAGTTCTGGTAGATTTTGATATGAAAAAGACAAATGGAAGTCACATTATTATCTCAGAATTGTTATTAGAATTTGCCTGCAAAATTTAACTGAGGCTTTCGAGAGACAAGTTCTATATTTTGATTAGATTTCATATATTATGTTGCTATATTTTTTTAAGTGGATACTCTATGTTTTGAATTATTTTCTTTTAATGAAGAAGACATCATTTCTTTGAACGCGTTGAGTTGATCTTGAGCTAGATTTCGTGCTACTCTTCAGTGGTAGAGGGCCCACATACGAGCGGCTTTACTTTTGCAATTTAGATAACTATCTTAGTTCATTTCTAGTTTTTGATTTACGTTCATGAGTTATTTATTTAATCATTACCATTATGCTTGTTCTATAAAACTTATCCCAAAATATCATTGTTGAATAAAAATGAACCTTAGTGTTATAGATTTTATTGCAATTCCTTTTGTTCATATCTTTGGTCAACTTCCCACTCTAATCGCTCTTCAGATATGTTATGACAGCCTAGGCATAAGCTGGTGACCACTATGGTTTAGTTGCTTGTTTACACTAAGTAGCATAGCTAATATTACTCTTAAAAAGCTCTTCCAAAATATCATAACAATGAGTAGGAAATAGCTGTGATGTCTTAGTTTTTAATTGTATTTTCTTTCAGTTTTTATGTTTGTATTCAATTGCATTGAGTTGTACAGCCAGGATTGCTCTAACAAGCTCTTCCAAAATACCATTCATGATGAACGAAATAGGCTATAGAATCCCATAGATTAATTGCATGACAACTTAGTTAGAGCACTCCGGAGGCAAATTGCATTTATTTCATGCTCTGTTATTTCATTTCAAGTTTGATAATGGCTTTTTAGTTTAGCACTGTTCACTGTAGACTAGTAGCACCCTAGTTCATTTCTAGCTTAGCTCACTGTATTTACATTCCAAGTTTAGTTGCCATCCATTGCATTTTAAATTGCATTAGTTGTTAAACTTACATACCACGGTCTTCATTATTTACAAAACTTCTTTTGTTCCAAACCTATATTAACTCATAATCATCTGGACAGAAGATAGTATCAGTCTAAGGCCTGGAGTACTTTTGCAACCTTTTTACCATTTCACAAACAAGCCTTTCCTCAAAGAATATTCTAAAAGGAAATCTATAACTTTTGAGTGAGGTTTAGTGGTGTTAAACTAAGTTGCAAAATAGAATTAGGAGCTAGTTTTAGAGTAGAGATCTTATGATGTTACAAGTGTTCTTTTCCAAATATGTTTCAACAAACCTTTAATCATGGATGAGATGTTGTATCATTATAAGTTGATTGTTTAATTGTTTAGTTGGGAGAACTTTATTTACACTTAACTGCCCATTTCTCAAGCTCTTCCAAAACATCTTTAATGAATGAATTGGACAAGTTAAGCTCATGTTGTGATTTATTTTCTTGAAGTCATTATCAAGCTTTGTATTTTGCTATGTCATAGTTTAGTTTTGGTTCTGTTTCAGTATTTTCATTTGTCATTTGTCATCCATAATTTAGGCTTCACTCTGTTTTTTTAACCAGTAGCTTCTTTCCACCAGCATTTAGTTCTTTCCCTTGCAAACATAAAACCATAAAAACCCAAAAACATCATAAAATTCTAGACACAACGAAGTAAGAGACAATTACCTAGGCACATATAGTGCACCACACTTCAACAATTTACCAACCCTGGTTGACAATTAAATGAACTCAATTTAGGAGACTAGGTTGAGCAAAAACATGTTTTCTAGAAAGTCCTCATGGATGATGATAGGTAGAAATGGTGGACGAAGGCTCCGTCATCTTGACATCAGGAGGGGGAATGTCAATGGGAGCAGTCATGTCTGGTAGTGCGGCCAAAGCAAAATGCGTAAACAAGGGAGAGGTGAACTCGTTGCGCTTGGCCTCAACGTGGTGGACCGTAGCGAGAGAGGTGCAAAAGTCTTCGAGGCGGGGAAAAAGGTGGGTGTAATGGCCATGGAGATCACACAAAGCACAGGGGTGGTTGGTGTGAATAGTCTTGGGGTTCTTGGCTGCGGTCGCGGAAGAAACAAAGGTTTCAGGGAACGTGACATTAATCATGGGCTTGAGATGAGGCAGTTCAGGACATGTATGGGTGGTGTGGCCGACAACATCACACAAAGCACACTGGATGGTATGCTTTGGAGGCCGAGGAGGGGCAGGGTTTGTCGGGACAGCCTTGTCCTTTGATGCCCCCCTGTGAGCTTTGCCATCCTTACCCGAAGCGGTCACAACACGAGGTGGGTCCTGTTGAGGTGATTGAGGCACTATTGCAGCAGGAGAAGTCATGGGGACCGGTTGAACTGGGGTCAAAGCAAGGTAAGGTTTGGGTTGACTAGGCGGGGTAGCGGCTGGAGGATCAAGGTACCAGACGGGAATCCCAAGGGTTAGGTTAGGAAGAGAGAGGGTGGCCATGACAGGTACCGTGTACACTCCTGGTGGGGGAGCTAGGAACAGTATCTGAACAACGGGGTAATGGCCAGGAGGGACAGCTCCAAGATGGTTGAGACTTGGTGGAACCGACCCAGGAGGGTAGAGAGTCGAATGGGTATCAACAGTGGGAGAAGGGTCAGAAGGGAGAGGTCGGCTGGCTGAGGCGAAGGGCTAGGAGCAGGTTGCGGCGGGCGAGGTTGAGGTTGCTCACTAGCCGAATTGGGCTGCTTAAGGTTGGCCCGAAACGATTGCATCATGCAAACATTCGCTAAGCTGGGATCAGAGACAGGAGGAGGAGGAAGACCGGGGAAGGTTCCAAGCGAGGAGGAGTCTTTATAGATGCCGGGGGAGACACTGTTCAAAGAATCGACGATTTGCGTATTGGCTATAGAAGAGATGGTCGACTTAGGGGAGGGCTGAGATTTTGGCTCTTGATATGTCAACTGGTCAATGGTGACTATCTTTCCATTATGAGGGAAAAACATCTTGCGATGCACCGCGGATGGGACAGCAGACATGGCATAGGTGTAGCTACGCCCCAAAAGAATGTTATAATCAAGAGGGGTGTTGATGACTTCAATGTCAACGCAAACAATCTTGCCCGCAAGAGTGATAGGACAGTTGCGGAAAAGGCCAATGGGCTGGGAGGCGTGGCCATCCAACGCTCGAAGAGTGATCATGGGAGGGGCCAACTCAGGAGATCCGAGTTGTTTCCAAACCGAAGCGGTCATCACACAGGTGGATGCCCCCTCATCAATGATGCACCGGGAAATGTTAGCGTTCCGGATTTTGATTGGGATTTGGAAAGCTATAGAAGCAGGCAGAGGAGGAGACTCTGACTGATGGGCATCAAAAACAATCAATTGGTCATCTGTGAGATCTACAACACCCAGGGCAGATAGTAGAGCTTTTCTTTGAGAGGGGAACGACTGGAGGAGTTCCAGCGTTGAAATGGCAGCATGAGATTGGGCCAGCTCATATACTATGCTATATGAATGGGCAGCTTGGGCAGAAGCATCATTGCGGCGTAATGGACCCTTAGGAATCGTGGTATGAACCTCGGCTTTGGGTGGAGGGATTTGCAAGGGACCATTATTTGTCGAAAGAGGCTCTGTAGAACCTGAAGAAGGTGACTCAAGGACAGATGGAGCAAGAGGCTGAGGGTACGGACGAGACTGAGTTTGAAGGTTAAGGTCGAGGGTTACAGGTTGGTCAGAGTTCATCATGAGGATCTGGTAATCAGAGGTACTAGATGGAGGATCGTGAGTGGTTACCGGTCCGTGAGGTGGTTGGGTAGCCACAAATCCCTGCTGTGCACCCACCTGCTCTTGAGGGGGCGGTGACTGCTGTTGCGAGGGTTGAGAAGACCAGGGAGGTGGGGGTGCGAATGCTGGAGGAGCTGGAGCACTAGGATGTGGATATGGATGAGAATGAGGTTGGGTAATAGTGTGGTAAATCGGAGGTTGGGCAGAAAGAGGAGGCATGCCAGATCCTGGATGCGTGCTACCGGGAGGGGGAGAAGTGCAGGGGGATGTGCCCCCTCCCCCAGGAAAACCATAGTTCATGGGAGGTTGAGTGGATGGATGAGAGAGATCTCCAACAATACCGTCGGCGGCATGAGGTGCCCCCGGTGCGTTAGTGCCACCGGGTCTGGGGAGGTAAGGAAGGACGGTATAAACATAACCAGATTGAGCATAGATCAGGTCATATTTCAAGGCTATTTGGAGGGCGGCTTTTTCGGTTTGAGGGAAGTGGGATGCGGAATCTTTGCCAATGGGAGGTAAGAGAGAGCGAAGGAACCAATCCATATAGACACGGTCTTCGAAGGTAGGGGCTTGACATAGGCTCTTTCTTCTCCGCCATTCTTTAACATGATCGAATAGGCGGGTCGGAGACGATTGACGGAAAGAAGTCAAAATTTCGATACCGGTGTCATAATGAGGGGGAAGCTGGAAATAAGATAAGAAGGCGCGGGCAAGGGTCGCAAAGGTGGTATGGGAAAAGGTGGGCTGGTCAACATACCACTTAGAAGCTTCGCTAGTAAGCGTGTGTTGGAACAACCGAAGACGGATGGAATCATCGGTAATAGAATTGGATGAACACCACATGTGGAAAGATCGGATATGGTTGGAGGGATCTTCACTGGCAAGGCCTTCGAACTTGGGAATGTCGGAGGGGAGCTTGGTTGGCATAGCGGGCCAATTGACATTGTGGCGAATAGGATCATTAATCAGCTGATTGAAGTTGGGGAGACTGAGACCAGCCATATAAGGGAGCAATGGGGTAGTCGAGGTAGGTCTCGTAGTGGTTCCACTAGAAATGGACCAAGCGGTAGAACGGGGGTTAGGGCTAGGTCCTGAGCTAGACATGGTGAAGGTAAGAGAGGGAGAACCAGAAGTAGGGGGAGAACCCGAACAATCAGAGGAAGAGTCGGAGTGCGGACTCAAGGGAGGACTTACTCGATGACGACGGGAAGGAGGAAGTCGACCAACCAGAAACTGAGGGTGAAGGCCAAGAAGTCTCCGAGACAAATGCTTTGGAGGCGTAATGATGACGGGAAGAAGAAAAAATGATAAGGGCAGGGAGGTGCAAAATCAAGTGAGGTCAATGGCGAAACAAGGGCAGAGAGGTGTAGTGTCAATTGATTTTAAAGTATTTTCCAGGCGGTGTTAACCAGGCTCTTCTTCGCTTAGGGTCAGTGTGTGGCATGCGTTAATTTTAATTGTTTAAACCCAAACTTTTTGAGAGTAAAATAAAAAGTGTGTTGTGTAACTGAAAAATAAATATGCAGTAAATAAGACTGAAAGAACATAAAATTAACAGCTAACAATGCATCAATCTAACCCAAGAAGGCGGGTCTCTAAAAACTAGTCTATAAGAGGGAAAAATCTAATCAAAGCGCGCTAAAAAGAGGCCGATAGATCTAAGGTTGAGAGGGACGGGGATCTAAAGGAGAAATTTGCTGAAAAGAGGTGCAAATAATAGCAAAGAGGCAAAGGAAAGGTTGCTACTAGAAAGGAGGGGATCAGCTAAAGGTAGAAGGGATAAGGAGGCGGCCCTAAAAATGAACCCAAACAAAACTATATGAGGTGTTTTGAAAGGGAGAAGAGCTGATCTGTAGGGATCTGAAAAGGAGGTATCAGATCGGAAAGAAAAAAGGTTGAAACTCTGGAAATTCAGACTTCTGAAACAGAGAAAACTCTCCCACAAAAAGTGGAGGGTACTGAAGCCCTAAGGGGCTAGATTCCCACTTAGTTGAGTAAAACGGAGCAAGAATAGGTCTAAACGGGTGAAGACGGAGGTCAGATAACTCTGACAGAGGTTCAGACAAAACCCAAAAAAATTTCAGAAAAATTCCAGAAAAAAGTCCAGGTCGCAGGTTTTCGGCTTTGTTTTCACTCGGTCTCCCCTTGCAGGCTGTTTCGCGACACCGAAGCTCCGGGATGCCGCACGGCGAAAAGGTGCGACACCGCACTCGACACTCTCGACGACATATTTCGAGAAAAATTTGTCGTCTCGACTACGGCTGATGTCTGTCACCTGCGCAATAAGGCCAGAAACACACGGAAGTTAAAAATTTGACTATTTGAGGGTTTTAGAGGTGAAAAGCACCATAAAAAGAGGAAATACAGAAAATGGGAGAGAAACCCTAGGTTCTGAAATAGTTGGATATGCAGGAATATATAAAACGATAGCAGTCGAAAAATAAAACCCGTGTGGAGTCGCCAATTGTTAGTATGAATCTTTCGTCGTAAGAGATCACTTTAGCTACGCATAAAAAATAGCCCTAACATCGATTATGGCTGCCAAATATCTTTAAGTCTGTTGCACAAATTCAGATCTAAGCACAAAAAGACATTAAGTAGATAAAATATAATATGGCTCCATGCATCCAATAGACAAGACAAGAACAAAGTGTTTAAAAGAATGATTTGTATCATATTAAAGAATGGGGCACCTAAGAGGAAAACAAGAAAGGTGTTTTCTAGTTCTCCTCAGTGGGATGGGTTCTTGGAATTCCTTAGTGTTTCAGATCTAAAATTCCTCTCTCTTATTGGTGTAGAAAAACAAACATGGAACTCAATGGGAGTTCATAAAGAAAAATGGAAAATGGTGACCATGAGTAGATCCAGAGTGATCTAATGCAATGAAGGTGACTAATGAATGGAAAAACCCTTCCATTTATAACAAAGTATTGGGGTGTTCTAGAACTTGGTGTATGAATAAAATATTATTAATCAAATTCTAGAATCACCCTTTAGGAATATTTTGTTATATTTGTTGGAGGGAAAGGTCTTTTGACTTGGGTCAATTCCTTTATTTATTAACAATAAATAAATAAATGATTTATTTATTATTTTAGGGAGATGATGGGAATATAATTAAATAAATAATGATTTATTTAATTATTTACAAATGATTTAGTCCAATTTAACTAGGAATATTATTAAATAATGATTTGAATAACTTATTCCTAGGAAATAATTAAATAAATAATGATTATTTAATCAATTTCCTTGTTTTGGGTTAAATATGACTAGGGAATATGGACAAATGTTATTTTATATGGTGAAAGAAATTTTACTTGGGGTAAAATTGGTCTTACATGGTGTACTTGGGTTCATCTAATAATAATGGGTTAGATGACCAAAAAAATGGTGTAACAAGTCTCATATGCAATACATGGTTACTAGCCAAGAGAGACCACAAAAAACTCCTCTTTATTCTGTAAACACAGGCCTTGAATCATTTATCCTTTTCAATGATGAAACATTCACTGAACAAGTGACCTTAACTGAATTAATGGCAGATAGAGAGGAGGAGGAAGATGAGACACAAGTGTCAAAACAGTTTTCTAAACCCGAAAACTACAACAAACAAAACATAGTTCTAGAGATACAAATCATTCATTCATTGCTTTTAAACCTTGAGATTCAAGAAAGCATTCCTCAACACAACAAAAAACCTGAGGAATTAAAACAAATTCAACCAAGTACTGATCTTCTAGAACAATCTAAAAGCACACTAGTTGAAGAGGATAGTAACCAAACTGATGAACCCGAAACTAGTCCTCTTTGGAGTATGCACTTTGATGGATCTTGTACGAAGAGTGATGCAGGTGTGGGAGTTTGGCTTCATAATAAAATGAAAAAACATACTAAAGGGCATTCCTGCAAATTAAACTTCTAGTGCACCAATAACATAGCCGAGTATGAAGACCTTCTTTTAGGCCTACATTTATTGAAGAAATTGGGGGCCAAAAGAATAAAGGTGCATGGTGATTTTGAATTAATAATTATGCAAGTGAATGGGGAATACACTGCAAAAAATCCTAGACTTAGAGCCTATCTAAATGATGTCATGGATTTATTGAAAACATTCGAGAAATTTAAACTTATCTTTGTCTCAAGAAACGAAAATATTCAAGCTAACAGTTTGGCTTTTGCTACTAGGACATGCCTAACTCCTAATGAAACAAAAAAATATACAACTAAAATTAAATTTAGACCAGCTGTCCCTGATAACGAGAAATATTGGCAAGTGTTTGATGGATACAAACAAATAGAAGACTTCCTCCAGTCCAGAAATGAATTTGAACTACCAAGTTTAGATTCAGACTATGAAACAGACTGTCCTAGTGAAGAAAATCTACTTGATAAATAAGAAGAGTCTCCAGAGATGGCTGATGTAAATCTGTTGTCTAACCAACTTGAAAACACTACAAAAATTGTTGCAAAGGTGGAAAAGAAGACTTAGAAACTCTGCAGTCTAACAATCAAGGTTTGCCAAAGGGACTGGTCCCTCTAGAAGAGTTGTTTGATTTCAATGACGTTGCCAAGAAACAAAAGCTGGATCCTGTTGAGACTGAAGTAGAAGAGTGTAATATAGGCAGTGAACTAAAACCAAAGATGATCAAACTGTCTAACACTTTACCGGCTCACATCAAACTAAAATACATAGAGATGTTTAAGGAGTTTTCCGATGTTTTTGCGTGGAGATATGAGGATCTGAAATCCTATTACATTGAAATAATTCAGCACAAGATACCTCTCAATGAGAACCAAAAGCCATTTAAACAAAAACTGCAAAAAAAAAACCCTGTTTAGTTACCTTTGGTTGAGAAGGAAATCAAGAAAATGTATGAAGCTGGTATTATTGTTCCTATTAGATATTCAGAATGGGTGTCTAATTTAGTGTCAGTTAGGAAGAAAACATGATAGATAAGGCTTTGTATAGAATTTAGAGACTTAAAAAAAGCCTCATTGAAGGACAACTACCCTTTACCCAAGATGGATCATATTTTACAAAGGGTAGTTGGTTCTAAAAGAATTTCTTTGCTAGATGGCTACTCAGGATACAATCAAATTTTAGTACATCCTGATGATCAATTAAAGACATATTTTACTACACCTTGGGGCACTTTAATGTATGTGAAAATTCCCTTTGGTTTAATGAATGCTAGTGCTACATTCCAGAGAGCCATGGATATTGCATTCTTGGAAGAATTGGGCTACTTCATCATTATTTACCTTGATGATGTCACTTTTTTTTCCAAGACAGATGAAGAGAACTTAGAACACTTGAGAAAATTATTCGACAAATGCAGAAAGTTTGGGATATATTTAAACCCAAAGAAAACACTGTTTGGTCTCCAAGAAGGTAAAATTCTTGGGCACATCATATCAGAAGAGGGGATAAATATAGACCCAAAAAGGATTGAGGCTATATTGCAAATCACTCATCCTAGAAACATCAAGGAACTTTAGTCTTTCATTAAAATATTAATTTATTGAGGAGGTTCATACCCAACTTAGTTGAGCTCCTTAGAAACATTACAAGCTGAAGAAGGAACAAGGAGTTAAATGGACCTTGGAAGCAAAGAAATCTTTAGAACTAGTAAAACAAGCATTAACCAAAACACTAGTTCTAATAAGTCCTAATTTTTCAAGGATTTTTACATTTTTTTATTTGCATCAGAACATACAATAGTTGGTTTCCTATTGCAGAAAAATCCATAGGGACAAGAGTATCCGATTGCATTCTTTAGCAAGGAATTGAGAGATGCCCCTCTGAAGTATAACATTATGGAAAAACAAGCCTTTGCCTTAGTCAAAGCCTTAAAAGACTTCAGAGTTTACATTTTGCACTCCCACATCATTTCCTTTGTCCCAAATTCAGTTGTGAAAGACATTCTAACACAGGACCCAGATGGAAAGAGAGGCAAGTGGATAGCTGTGATACTTGAATATGATTTAGAAATCAATCCCACTAAGCTCATTAAAGGCCAAGGTATAGCTATATTAATGGCTGAATCAAATTTCGAAGTTCTTGATATAAACATGATAAATGCTTTAGATGAATAGGAGGAACTGTCAACTCCCATTATTGAAGACCATTTTATGAATTCCTCTTGGTATGCTAATATTCTATATGCTTTTCTCAATCTGAATACACCTCCTGTTTTATTAAAAACAAAGGCAAGGTTTTGAAAATTAAAATATGTGAACTACTGCATTATAGATAAATGTTTTTATTGGAAAAATGCAAGTGGGATATTGGTTAAATTTTTTCTTGAGAATGACGCAGAGAAGGTTAAGCACGAGTTCCATGAAGGAGAATGTGAAGGCCACCTCTACTGGAAGACAAAAACCAACAAAATCCTTAGAGTTGGTTACTATTGGCCCACCCTCTTTCTATATGTACATAAGATGATAATTTCCTGTCATAAATGACAAATTTTTGAAGGCAAAAGAAAATTGCTTCTCTTACCTTTGCATCCAATCACCGTTGAAGCTCCTTTTCAACAGTAGGGTCTTGACTTCATAGGAGAAATCCATCCACCATCATCTGCCCAGCATAGATGGATTATCACTGCAATAGAATACTTCACCAAATGGATAGAAGCCATCCCTTCTATACAATTCAATGACTCTGTCATCATAAAATTCATTGAAACCCATATCCTCTCTAGATTTGGCTGTCCTAGGAGGATCATCACTGATAATGCTGCAACATTTGGATCCAAGAAGATGGTTGAATTCTATCACAAAAATCAGATAACATCGGGTCATTCTACTGCTTATTACCCTCAAGGTAATGGGCTGGCAGAATCCTCAAACAAAATTTTGGTGAACATAATCAAGAAGTTGTTGGAGGACAACAATAAGTCTTGGCATAAAAAGCTAGTACATGCACTATGGGTTGACAGATTAACACTTAAGAAATCTATTGGAATGTCACCCTACTAGCTTATGTATGGAACAGATGCAATTTTTCCAACCAGCCTTGGTGTGCCAGTTATGAATCTGATCCAAGAGGTATAGTCTGAAGACAATGACATGATCAGAAGAATTAATCAGACTATACATCTTCAGCAAACCAGAGAGGATGTCTACAACAGAGAATTACAAAAGAAAGAGAGCATCAAGAATATTTTTGACAGAAGGACAAAAGCCGGTAATTTCAATGTTGGTAACAAGTTTTTAAAGTGGGATTCAAGGAGAGAAGATAAGGGAAAGAATGGGAAATTTGATAACTTATGGCTTGGCCCTTATCTCATTCATTCTACTGCTAGTAATAATTTCTATTTCTTGCAGGAATTGAATAGAGCTGAACTATTTGGGGGTCCTATCAATGGCAGGATTCTCAAACATTATTTCTCTTTACCCTATCATGTTTGAAATCCTTTTTATCTTTTTTATCATTATAAATATTTCATCCATCATTGCATTCAAAGTTAGAAAAATAAAAAATACAAAAAAAATAGAAAGAGAAAAGAGGAAATATTGTAAAAACAAGAAAGGTACAGCCCCATACCAAAAAGAGAAACAAAATCTGAAAGTGTGCAAGCTTAAATGCCACTCCTAAGAAACACACTCCTAATTAGTCATACAACCTAATCATGACTAGTTAGTTTTAAATTGACTGCTGATAGGTGAGTGAAATTATATTTTCCAAATAGCTTAATCTTGGCTTATCATTTAGGTAGATTAGGATAGAAGAAAAAAAAGTTCAAACAAGCTAAAAATCTGAACCTATGAGTTTCGAAAATATGCATGGCTCTAATATGTTTTAATCTTGAGCCAAAGACATAGGCAAACTAGTTCTAAAATGCCCAGAACTTGAACTAGAAAAGAAAGTAAGACAACTCAAACAAAAGTTAAAAACAGAGCTGAAGAAAAGAGAAGGATGTGCTTAAAAATTTTAGATCTTAAGCCTTCACCATTTTGATTTAATTTTCTGTAAATAATAATCTATGTGCAGCTTGTTTTTATGCCATAGATCAGCAACAAGCTATACTATTCAATCCTGACTTGTATGCTTTTAAATTTCTTGTTTCAGAAATTAGAGAATTAAAATCTATTAGATAGTCCAATCCTAACAGAGAGTAGTTAGGTAGAGAAGCTTATGAACTCAATTGTTTAATCTGAGTTCATGGAGAAATAAGAAGTAGAATTAGACTAGTTTTTTGCTTTCAAAAGAATGAAATGTTTTTAAAAGAGTTTTCCATTCCAAATGCACTCTTAAAGAAGAAAAAATGTTAGATCAGTAGGATTGAGTAGGTATAAAGCTTGTTTGATATAGTTCCATTTCTTTTCATGGCTTCTAACATTATTAGAACAAAAAAGGCCAACTAAGTGAAGAAAGTTGCAGCCCAATGGATGAGGCATTGATCAGATCCCAGAGAATACAAGTCTAAAATTCTTGACACCTTCAAGAAGGTGCCATCCCCATGTGGACCCATTTTTAGCCACCTATAAAATTTGTCATATCAAATGGTGGCTAAATCATTTTTTTAAGCCTTCAAGAAACAAGTTTTATGCCAAATTGTTAGTTCTTGAAGTCTTAAGAAGACAACTTATCCTTCAGTAATATTCACTGTTGTTTCCATCATTTACCTTGAAAAGTTTGTTGTTTGTAAGGAGAAAATATTGCTGCAAAAACCCATTTTTCCTTCATTTCACCCCTCCTTTCACTCAAAATTAACCTCCATTTCATCCCCTTTCCCTCATAAAAATTCCCCCATTTTCATCATTTTAACCTTCAAAATCACTTCAAGACCCTTTTTAAATCATTTGGTCTCCTTCCATTGGTTTCAAAAAGCCTTCTTTCCTCTATCGAAACCCTCATTTTCCCTTAAAAACTTTGTTTTAAAAGCCAAAAGACAATATTTTTATTATATAAAGTTTTAGCCCCCGAGGGCTTAACTTTCATAAACCTCCACTTCATAGGACCTTAAGCCTTGCAACCGGGCACTTAAAAGATCCTAAACCCTTCTTATAAACCCTCAAAAACCTTTGTTTTCCTTTATATTTTGTAAAACCTGACGTTTTTATTAAGTCCGACGGTTTGATGTTTTAACGAAAACCGACCGTTGATCTAAAACCGATCAACGATCGGTGAAATCTCGCATTGGGGTTTTTTTCATTGGGCACAAGTGAAGGCCCCTTCCTTTGTTTCGATTCTGATGAGCTCATTTGTGCTAAACCCCCAAACCACTTCCCCACCATACAACTCGCGCCTAGGACCAAGAGTTAAGTCCCGAGCACTAATTGAAATGAAAGGTTTGCGATGGGCACGTTTCTTTGTTTAAATGAAAAAATCTCGATGCGATTGGCCCCTTTCCTTTTTAAAAACCCCCGACTCCTTCGCTCTCCTTCACATAACCCGTAGCCCACAATCAGGTGCTAAAAATTATATAAAACCCTTCTCGGAAGAAAATTTTCCTTTTTATTTCATAAAAGACCCATTTTTCCTATGTTAACATATAACCCGACAGTTCATTCCTTGATAAATTATCAGCCGTTGATCTAAAAACGATCAAACAGTCTTCGGGATCTCGCATCGAAATTTTTCCATCGGATGTGTTTTAACAGTTATGGGCCCCCCTCCGATTGGCAACCTTCCGATGGTTTCCTAGCCGTCGATCTGTTCCTCCATACCCAAATTCAACGGCCCACATCGCTCCATTCCAAAGCCCATCCCTCCGCCTTTGGACCTCCACAAACTAATCTCCACCGTAAATCTAGTCCTAAGATCGACGGTCCTTGTTAAATCACATCGGTGCTTTTTTCCTTTTCCCCCGCTGATCGTGATATTTCGATTACATCTGGGCCATCTATACACTAAGATCCGACGTTCCAGATCAATCCTTACTTCCATTTGTTATTTCTCAAACCCCGCTATATAAAGTTTTCGGTGAATCTCTGTCGTTGATCTCTGCAGATCAACGGCTCACATTAAACCAAACTCCGCCTGACCCTCGCCTCATATTTTATTTCATTAACCCTGAGATTTAGTCTGGACCGTTCATTCCTTTCATCCAACAGTTTAGAATAAAACTGATAGGCCCAACTCCTTTGGGTCCTACCTTTCCCTAGATCAAATCTCAGCTGTTCATTCCTAGATCTCATGGTCTAGATTAAAGCCGCCTTGACCCCGCCCCACCTTTTATCACCCGTGCATCTATTGTTCATCAAAATCTCCTCCTAACTTTCCGATCTAAGGCCCCAGATCTGACAGCTAGTGCGCGGTTTCACGTGATTTTAAGCCAGAGCGTCAATTTTTCAAAATCACGTGATGAGGGTGGTTTTAAAAGGCCACGTGTCGGTCAGTAACACACATCACGTTCAAAAAGGAAAAAACCGCCTTTCCTCTGTTTCATCGCGCGATACTAGTGGTTTCTTTGGTCGAAACCACTTTCCCCCGTCATATTATATTTCCTCATGTTTTAATTTCCGTCGTTCGTCACATTCATCCAATGACCCAGATTTTAGCTGACCATTAAACTCTTTCCCTCCCTCCATCCTCCACAAAACTTCATCGATCAACCTCCACCGTTGATCTTTGTGGACTAATCCAATCCAATGGCCCAGGATCGTTCGGAAACCCCAATTTCATTTCTAACCCTATTTTCCTCCACGAAAAGTTCTTCACCCATTTCCTTTGTATATTTTCCTATTTTACGATAATATGGCCCTTCTACATTATATTTTCCCAGCCAATCTCGACCGTTGATATCTGCAGATCAACGACCTGGACTTAATCCCCTGCACCATTTATCCAACTACCTCTCCATTATCCTTAGCATTAAATCCTCGCCGTTGGATGCTTTCATCCAACAGCCACGATCTAACCAAAAATTTTGAAGCAGTCTGAACCCTGCCCTGCAGGATTTTTTCTAATTTTTCTTTATTTGTGCAGGTTTTAATGGTTTTTCAATTATTTTGAAGGAAATTCGAAGGCCGGAGATGACGATCCCCCAGGCCTTTATTCGTCAAAGAGATCACTCTGCCCGGGTTCCATATCATGTTTCATTCAGTGCCTCATGAGCATTGATGCCATTATAAAGCCCCTTTAACGCCGCACATCAACAAGACATAGCTAAGCTTAATCAAACAGAGAGTATCAGTGTTAAAGGATCTAGTCACAGTAGAGATAAATAATCAAAGATGGTTTACACAATTTTGAGGGATTATTGCCTAAATAGACTATCTAAAGCCTAATCCACTCAATTAAACACAGTTTGAAGAACAGAAGACAAAATTTAGGCCTAATTAAGCCTAACACACAGAATCAAATCAAACTAACAGTGTTTAAAGAAAAACAATAATATCTATCAGTCCGAGAAAGCCTCCATTGCCACATAAGAGGCTAATTGAATCCTCACCAGCTACCAAAAGCCACATGTAGCCTCCAAGCAATCAAAGAGGTCTTAGTTATGACCAGAACAGAAGATATTTGCCTCAATACAACTGAACAATTATTTCGAATCAAAGGAAATAATTTCAAACTGTCAGCAGAGTTATTACAGGAATAACAAAGAGCCTTAAATTCAACAAAATATTCCTAGCAAGCTTAATACTTAATGTAAACCAATTAATACAGAGTAAATATCAGAAATATTCTCCATTGATCCCCTCAAAGGCCGAGAAGCATTAAACTATGTGAATTGAACTTAGAAGATCTTTTATCCTATCCCACCTCCTCATTCTTTTACAAATACTTCTGTAGAAGATGAGATAATGTTGGTCACTGCGTATCTGTTGCCTGTAAATAGTTTACTGAAGCTGTTGTAAGCTCTGTTTGTAATTGAAGATACCTAAGTTGAGATAAGAATTTTGAAGCTATAGAGAACCACTGGACTTGAAGATTGTAACTGGTTTGAAGTATCAAATAAAAGCTGATTTATGGGATCCTGGTCTATGTCAATGGTGATGTTTTTCTTATTGTAAATTGTAATTTTATTTTCGTTTCCATTCTGTCCATTTTCTCTGATAAAGAATAGAAATTATAGAGTTAGGACTTACTGACAAAGGTAACCTGCTCTTACTGATAAGCTTTATCTACATGTTTTGGTCCATTGTGTTGTTTAATAATGATTTAATACAGTCCAAGCAGTTAAGGAATGTTGGCATTCCATCATCCTACTGTCTAAACTTTAAACATTTTTCTTGAATGTTATTTTCAGTTTCTGCCAAGTAAAGTTGAATTAGGGAAGTCTATGGTGAGCTCTATCTTCTAGTTCTATCTCCAAAGGTTGTCTGAAAGTTTCCCTAAGGGTATGTTGAAAGAAGGATAGGTTCAAAGTCCTTACCTGATCTTAGACTATTCTTTGTTATCTCATGTGTTGTCTTGATAAGTTTGCTAAGTAAAGAAAAGCTAGGGAAGTCTATGGTGAGCCCTATCATGTAGTTTCTTCTCCAACGGTTGCCTTGAAAAGTTTCCCTTAGAATATGCTGAAATCAGGATAGGTTCAAAGTCCTTACTTGATCTTAAGCTATTCATTTCCTTGTTTTAAATCTTTTCTGTTGAAAGTACATCAAAAGCAAGCTAGTTTCAAAGTAATTACCTGATCTTAGATTACTTTTATGTATTTCTTAAGTGTATGTCGAAAGAAGAATAGTTTCAAAGTACTCACTTGATATTAGGTTGCTCTTTGTTCTTCATTTGTTTGTTTTCCCTTTCTTTTTGTTTCATTCCATTCCATAAAATCAACTTTAAAAAGATCCTTAGACATAGATGAGTTGCCCCATGGACCACTCTTGAACCTTGTTGTTTCAATTAAATCCTACTATGACTCCATAGCCCAATGGATTGAAGCTGTTTCTTGCCTATATTCTTAGCTAAATCAATCTTTCACTTTCATTCACCTTCACCCTTCATTTAGACTTCCTTCACCTTCACATATCTTTGCCCAACCAAAACAAACAAAAACCTTGTTCTTCATAACTAGCCTAATATCACATTAAAAAGCCTTAAAGATAAATCAATATTTGCACTTATAGAGAGATCCCTCTCTGGATTCAGGAGGGCTAGATCCTAGAATCCCAAAGTGGTTCATATGTAGGCTTTGCAGTTTGTATTTTCCAATCTTGCAAATTACAGAGACCCTAACACTTGGAATTTGACAATTTTAATTACTCAACATAAAACTCATAATTGGCTTGGTGTTCCATTTTGATAATTGACCTTATGATTTCTTCCCCTTTGACCATTTTGAGGGAAATTGACTACACTTGAAGGCTTAGTCTCCCTCACACTGATACTCTTTGCAATTTCCACCTTTGATGTAGTGAAACCCTTTTATCTTGTAAAACCATGGAGGTAACCTTATGATATCCTTTGAAAACCTTCTGCCATCATGATGGAGATTTATGGCCTTCATTTCACTTCTTTGCCTACCTTCTCAAACTTTAGGCTTTAGGGATTTTCCCTTCTTCATTTATAATTTCTAGAAATATTCAATTCATGCTTCGTTGGGCTGATGTGATGGTACTTAACCTTCAATATGCTTGGAGGACCTTCAGTAAGAGTTTGGGAGTGAATTGAGTGTTTTTATGGTGTATGAGACCAACCCGGCCAAGGGTGCAACACCACCTCCTAGGCACACAATGCCATGTGTAATTTACATGGGAAAACATTTCCAGGGGCGCAGCACCAACTCCTGAGCACGCAACACCATTTTGCAGAGGGTATTTGGAGGCCTTCCTCATGTTATAATTGGGCTGGTGATAGCTATTTCGAAATTGTAACCTATCTAATTTTCAAATATACCGTTGGTTTCCTGATTGGAGTTGATTTTCCTTGTCAAAAGTTGATTTTTCCAAGACTGGTAAAAAAGTGCTGAGTGATGATGCAGAAATGAAGAGTGCTGGTGCAGAAAAATTTTGGAGGCCTTCCATAACTCGAAATTGACCTCATGATATCTCATTGGAAATATATTCAAGTCTAGTTGTCATTTGACTCATCAAGAAAGTCGTTTGGACACTCCAGCTATGAGAAAACCTGATTTCCCCATGGTCACTCCAACAATGCAGAAATTCTCCTAGGGCACCTGTATTTTTGACATTGCTCCCAAACCATGATACTTGTGTAAAAATTGAAGGAATTTTTTCTTTCTGGGCCTATGATGGACAAAAATCTCTCTCACTTTTGTCAAATTCATCTCTGTTTGGTCAGAAACACAGTTTGAAGCAAAACTGGCCCTAGGTGTGACACATGGTTTGTCTCTTGGAAAGAATTCCTAGAAAAATATGGAGGCATGATGTTTATGAGTTGGTACGGCTTCATGATTTCTGATATGACCTACCATATTGATCTTATGATCTTATGCCTCTTTTCCATAGCAAACACTAGCTTAGTTGGAAGAGCAAATTAAGGTTTGGTGTAGGGGATTTAGGACTGCTTTGTAGAGGGAGGGGAATGAAGGGGTTAAGGGTTGTCTAAATTATTGGGGAATAGGGACAGATGTTAGAGAGTAGTGGAAAGTGCAATTTCAAGAATTGAGTGAGGGGAAGGGGTCCAAAAGGGGAAAACACAGGCCTAGTCTCAAAAAGTGTCAAATTGTGGCAATAGACTAGGTTTTGTAGAAAAATGATGATTTTGAGGGATAGGAGTGATGGGAAGTTATTATGAAGGTATATTACGGATAGGATGAGGTGTAAGAGCATCAAGATACAAGCCTTGTTGATTTTTTAACCATGGAGGTCATGAAACCAAGAAAAATGCCCTCAAAAACCCTAGATGGACAATGGAGTCATAGGCAAGGGACAAACAGAGTAATGAGATTATGGGTAGGAAAAAGGATGGAAATGAGAGGCACAAGCCATTTGGAGTCTATAGGAGTTACAAGGTGATCTTGAAATGGAAAAATGGTAGGATAGTGAAAAAAAATTATCTAAGGATAATGAAGGCAATGTTGATTTCTAAAACTCACAATGTTCATGGAATTTTGTTTTTAGAAATCTAGAACCAATATTTAGTCATCTGCGGATAGTGAAAATTACTGATGACTAACAACATCTATAGGTACTTCAGAAAGATAAAAGATAACATATTTATTCACAATTTAAAAATATATTCACATTACAGGTTTGCATCAATAGTAACCTTAATAGATCCAGATATCACACAGATACTTCAACAATACTTTCGCATTCATTAATATTCAGATATACTTACAACCAAAACCAGCCCGCGTACACAGCCTAGTTGGGTTTGCACACAACAGGAATGAGGATCTTTGCGCACATAACCAGCAGGATTCCTTACCCAAAACAACCCTCGAAAGATCTAACAATTCGTATGCAGCATCAATCTTAATTCCTGCCTACCTTAAGACTCAAAATGTTCTTCCATTTATATTGATTTAGCATACGCTTCCAATGGTCCGCAAACCGTGGTTTGCGGACTTTTGGTATACCCTTGACCCATTAAAATGCATTTGGGGCTTTGACCCACCCCAATACCCCTGTGTTAGACTAATTAATACCAAAAATATACAAAATTCTACAAAATTTGTAGCATTTAGGGGACCTTGTTCCAACAGTTCCCCATCACAATCTTGTGACTCATCCCGAGTCACTGCGGTGGTGGGATCTCCACCTTTTCTTAAAGTAGCTTGATCACATCAACCATCTCGGGCAACACTCCTTCACTTTGTGCAATAACATTCTGAGTTATATCTACCAATTTTTTTGAAGTTGATTCCTCTATGGCCGCCATGACACTTTCCAAAATCTGGTTAAGTTGCTTTACTGCGAGATAAATGTCCTGGGAGAGCTAGAGGGATTCATCACCCCAAGGCTTGAGACGGTCACCAATAGTTTTCTTCTTTTGGCGGAGCTCTTCAATTTCATTTCGCAAGGTGTGGCTGGTATGCAGCTGTGCCAACCATTGAGCAGGGATTAGGGTAGGCATCATAGCTTCCAACTACTCAAACTGCTCTTCCTTCTGTCATAGCACCTGATTGAGCTCACACAGGAGGGGGTCGCACTGCACTTTGGTCCATAGCTGCATTTTTGTTTCCAACAGTTCGGCACCTTGAGTGATTTTTCCTATGATAACATTTGTAGCGTTGATAACCAGCGCAGCTCGTTGGGCCCTTACCTTTGGTGGTGTTTCTTGCTGCAACTTGGCCTACAAATCCACAATATGTTTCTCCATCTATGTTTTGATCACCTGAATCTATGTTTTCCAGGCCTTTAATGTTATGACCAACCCCTCAATATTGGCCTAGGGGGTGGCAGAAGCTGGAATATATTCAGATACATCCACACAGAGCCTACTAATGAGGTTTTCCAGCTCCATCTATTGCACGATGGCGAGGGTACATGCAGCCTGTACCTGGGAAACTTTAGCATTTTTTCCTCAATTGTCTGCTCAGTTGTACTGAGTTGCTGGTGCACTCGATGGTCCCTGTGTTGAATTTATTTGAAAATGAGGTGTGGAGAACCTACAATGATTCATGTGGCAACTTGGCTAGATCCAGTTGTACATTTGCACAGGCTTGGACTTGCGCTCCCAAGTCGGGTGGACTTACTATGAGGGTTGCGCTTGGCAGGGAAAAGAGGCAACTTTCTAATGTAACAAGTGTTGCGCTGCTAGTTGCTGAGGCCATTTGTACCTGAATCATACTTTTTTGTAGTGTGTCCATCTTCAACTATAGAGCTCGGAGCTCAGCCTGAATCGTATTGACTGCAACTTTCATTTTCTCTTCCAAAGCTAGCAATTTGTCTTCTGCAACCAAAGTGACCGCGTCTGTGATTTTCTCAAGGTCCCCTTCGGTTAGTGTAACCACTTCGTCACGTTTTGGTCATTAAGAGCACTGCTTCTTTCGTGGCCCTTTAGCAAGGTCACCCATTCACTTTGTTCCTCAAGGGGAGTCAACACCTCCCACCTCCTAACCTTTGGTACCGAGATCCTGCTATGCATCCTTCTGCACTGCTACTTTTGCGCCCTTCCCCGTACTCTTACCGGGCTGCGAACCCTTCTGCAATGTGGATTCGGTGCCCTTCCCCATGATTTTTATTGGCCCTCCAGTGTCTTTGGTGATGATAGGCGGGTTAACCTTCATGGTGCTCATTTCTTCAGTGCCCTTTGTACTTGTTTTGAAGCCCATCTTCTAGTGAGGAGGCCATTTCACAATTAAGCAGTCGATATCTTCATCGGCAGCCATATAAGGGAGTGAAACCCACACAGGTTCCTTGCGGCCTCGGATTTGGACATTATGCATAGTCACCTGGAATGCAACGATGCTTTTATACCTATCGTAGATGGCTGGAGACAGACATGACCAGGAGTTGATAGCTGCTGCGAGCCCACTTTGAAACAACACACAGAGGACTTGATTGTCCTCGATGTGTTGCGCATTCTTAGAGTCCCATAAGTTCGTATATCGAGCCTCGTTACACATGTCTGGGGTGAGCTCACGGAGGAACGATTCCTCAAGTGCTTCCCAAGTGACCAACGCAATGAGAAGTAGTAGCCAGGAATAACAAAATGCTCGTCCATAATCCTAGGATTCACAGACATTGGCCAAAAATGTGTTGCACAAGTACTGGGACCAATTGAAGCAGACCCCTTTCTTGCACCGACCTGCCAACTGAATTACATATGTAGGGACGATGGCCACCTGGCATTTTCACATCATTGTACACGCCAACAACAGGGTACCCAACTACGTACCAGGGTCGTTGATGGTTTTAATCATGAAGCCTCAAATGTTCCGCTCTACATGGTAGGTGTCGCACACTTGGTGAACAATCTTCCCTTCGTACTTCTTACCAATGCGTAGCAGAGGGTTAGGCCCTTCCATGGGGAGACCAGTAATCCGATGAATGAGCACAACATCGATGGGGATTCGATCCTAGATCCATAAGCAGCCATCATGGGCTGTGGCAAGAAATGACATACGAGACAGTCTGTGATATTGTAGTAGCCAAAATGTGGCATCCTCAGCAGGTTTAAGAGCCTGGATCCTACCAATCCATGTACCTAGCGCATGGGGACAATATTTATGCCATCATCTTCCTGTATTATTTCAAGATATAACTCGGGTACCAACTCAGGGAAGGCCTCCAAATCTGCCAAATCATGATCATTGAATTTCACCTCATGGAGCTTGCCAAAGGGTTCGCCTATGATGGGGACCTTTCCCGGAGTCAGAGGCATCTGCAGATAGGTGCGCAGGCCATCAATATTCTTTTGTGTGCATGTGGAGGGCCTGCAAGGCCGAACAAAGGGTAGTAGCCAATTGATTGGTTCAGCCATTTTGGCCTTCTTCTGAGCAGAAAGTGGTCTCTTTACTAGCCCAGGCAAGCTTGCCTGGCCTGCCACCTGTGGGGACTTCACATTTTGGGGTGAGGTGCGGGACTTCATCCCAACCCACTTCGTAGGTTTCCCTGAACCTTGTGCCTTTTCTTTCCCCTTATTTTTGTCTGAACTCGTCCTTGATATAACTTCCTCCGCTTCTGTTCGACTTCCACTACTTCCTCAGTTTTTTGTTTCATCAAGGTCATAGGTTCTGAGGGTTCAGTGGGATTACTTGTCCTCATTCTGGTGTGAAAAACAAACTCAGGGTGGCTACTGTCCAAGGGGGAAGTGCATTTAGACATCAACAAAGCACAAGAGGCACAGAGTCGTATAGAGTGCAACTGTTAAAGCTATACAGAACCCTATTCTGAACTATCCCCTTTCTTTTATAGCCTTTGTGATCGACCAATGGTTGGGTAAAACTTATCTGAAACTTACCATCCAGTAAATGGTAAAAAATCTTCCAAAATTGCCTCTTTAGTTTTCGGTCGCCTATTCCTTTCAACGGTAACTTTTTCCTTTTACCCGATTTTACTATTCCAACGGCTAGTTTTCACACCTCCTGTTTGCCCAACACACCCCTACGCTCATATCATTCCTTCTGTGCTCATAGCACACCTTTTCACTCCTAGCACACCTGCTTCATTCTAAACATATGCTTTCTCCTCCTGTGCACCCCTCCGGGCTTCCAAATCTACGACTGCTTCCTATGCGTACCATGGTTCTTTCCATTCTTACCTTCCTTGGTGGGAATACCCCACCTGATACAACTACTCTAGCCATATAGTCATTTGATCTGATATGATTTGAGTCGACTGCCATTAACATAGCTGGGTAACATATCGGCATGCATGGTAGCTAACTGAACAGTTCTTCCATCCGTAATTTCTTGAACTGTATAGGGGCCTAGCTAGTGCTGTCGGAACTTCTCTGGGTGCTTCGCAAACTGGCTATCATACCACAGGACCAGTTCACCCTCCACATATGCCTTTTGTTGAATATGTCGATCATGCCATGCCTTATCCCAAACCTTTTGAACCTACTGATGGAAATCAGCAATGAAATGACATTCCTCGAAAGCCACAAGCTACGCTAACCACTCCTCCATGATATCAGACTCTGCCATGTTTGTAAAAGCTACGATACACAGGCTAGGAACAATATACTCCATGGGCATAATAGCTTCCTTGCCATAGACCATTCAAAACGGTGTCTTCCCACTCAACTTCATGCAAGTGGTTCGATAGGCCCACAGAAAAGATGAGATGTGTACGTTCCAGTTGTTTTGAATGGCGTTACAGACCTTACTCAGTGCTTGCTCCAAGATTTTATTAAAAGCTTCTACTGCTCCATTTTCCTGTGGATGACATGGAGTGCTCTTTGCATGGTGGATCTGAAATTATTCCGTCAAGGCATATATTGTTTCATTTACAAAGTGTGTGCCTCTGTCGCTCATCAAGATCTTCAGACACCCAAACCTTGTTAGAATCTATTTGAAAATAAAGTGCGTAGGGGTATCTTTCATACAATCTTTCACATCTTGTGCCTCAATCCATCTAGTTACATAGTCAGTGGCAGTTATGATGTAGCGCGCTCCTGTCTTCTTTTCTGGTGGGTTGATAGGTCCTACAAAATCAATGGCCCACTTGTCAAATGCTTGCAGAGCCATTTTCAGTTGCAGGAAAATTTCATCTCTGCGCGATGGCCTTCCAGTTCGTTGGCACGTATCACATGCTTGAAAATAGTCGTGAGAATCACTATGCAAGGCAGGCCACCATACGCTAGCTCTCAAGATATTTTGCACTATGGACTTCTCTGCATAGTGACCTCCTACCACAACCTCATGAGCTTCGGCTAAAATAGCATGCCTTTCATGCTCCAAAATGTACTTTCGCAGCACTTCATCAGCTCTCATCTTATAGAGTTGATATGTGATGATGGTAAAATCTGCTGCATGGGTTACCAAATCCTTCTTCTGTTGTACTGAATATTCCGCAGGTGCCATTCCTGTGGTGAGGAACTGAATGATGTCGGCGAAGTGCACATAAACTACTTTAATGGTGAACAGCTACGCATCAGGAAATACCTTGTCTGGGTTGGTCAGTTCTTCACCTCTTTCAATTTGGGACAGGTGGTCTAGCCCAACATTCAACTTTCTCGGCTTGATAATGATCTAAAAACCATATTCCTAGAATAGTAGTAGCCATCGGCAGATTCCCGCCCCCCCCAACATAGGCTTATTCACTAGGTACTTCAAAGCCAAGTGATCTGTAAACATTTTTAAGTGCCCCCCTAATAGATAATTCCGATACTTTTGTAATGCATAGACCATGGCCAATCCCTCTCGCTCTGTAGTGGAGTAGTTTCACTCTGCACCAAAGAGTTTCCTACTAGAGAACGCAATAGGATGGTCAATGAATCCGTCTCTAGGCTACGTAAGGACCGCTCCCAGGGTGATCCTTGATTCATCTACGTGAACATGGAATACATTTTCCCAATCAAGAAAGATGAAGATAGGTGAAAAGACCATCTTCTTGTTGAGTAGCTCGAAGCTCTTCTGACATTTTTCATCCTAAAAAAACAAAACATCCTTCTCAAGTAGTTTTTCCATAAGCATTGTGATCATCGCGTACCCTTGAATAAACTTCCTGTAGTAGCCTATATGTCCAAGGATTGAAGGAAGCTATTTCTCAGTTGTAGGTACGACCAGGTTTATGATAATTGCAACTTTCACAAGGTCAACCATCAACCACTATCAGAAAACTATATGTCCGAGAAAGATTCTGAAGGGTACGCAGAATATGCACTTTTTGATATTCAAGGAAATCTGGTGTTTTCTACAGGCATCCAACATCATGCACAAATTTGAGAAGTGCTTCTTCATTAAGCCGAAGACAGTCCAATCATCAAAATAAATCTCCAAAAATTTGTGTATGAAATCTTTGAACACTGCGACTACTACTCATGAGAATATGGTAGGGCAATTCTTGAGTCCAAACGGCATGACAGTATACTGAAAGGATCCCCACTTAGTAGTGAACATATTTTTTCTACGATCCTAAGGTGCGATTCTCATCTGATGGTATCCCGAGAACCTGTCAGTAAATGAGTATGCTTCCTACCCTCCCACGCTGTCAAGGATTTCATCTGAGAATGACATGGGAAAGGGATCATGTACGCAGGAATCATTCAATTTGCATAATTCCACACAGATCCATATCTCTCCCTTCGTCTTTTTATCCTGAACCACCATCGGACTTACCCAGTCAGATTTTTCAACCGGTTCGATGATACCTATGGCGAGCATCTTGTCAATTTCTTCCTTGAACTTTTTTTTATACTTAGGGTTCAACCGATAAGGCCACTACTTCACAGGGCACGCATCTGGTTTTAACGTGATGCACATGACCCCTAGGTCCCCTGTGATCCCCTTAAGCTCCAAAAACTTTTTTGGGAACAAGTCTTGATACTCTGTGAGCAGTTCTGCAACTTTTCCGACTATATCATCATCCCAGTAATCCCCAATTTTAGTGAACTTAGGTTGCTCGTCCATGCCAATGTTGACTTCTCGCAACTTTAGAGGCTTAGTAACATCAATATTTTGTAGTGGGGGTCCGATAACTATGCGCTCTCCCTCCAACTTCGGGATAGAGACATTCTGCGGATCTTCATTGCACTCTTCTATTACTATATTGCGGTAGTTGACAATATCCTGCATTTTCATTTCTCATGTTGGTGCCCCAAGTGCTTCATAAGGGCGTGATTCATCAAATACGAAGGTATCTATATTCTCCAGAGGTTTGTTAAGTGCCTCTGTTCCTCCTGCTAACCCAAATGTCCCTAAAAATTCATCCTTTAATGTTTTCGAGTGGCGAGTGCATTGATGTAGCTCGGCATATAAATACCATATGGTGGGAATTGGTCCTAGGGCATGGATAAAAAAGTGAACCCATTCTTTTGTAGTTCAGTCGCACCATTTCTCCATCCAAGCGAACAAATGCTCACGCGGGTCCCCTAGTCCAAGGAATGTATTTATGTGCAAGTGAACTGGAGGTTCAAATCGCAAGATCATCATATCCTGACACTCTTCCCAATCTTGGAACAACCCCTTATGCGTGTCCCACCACCTTGCAGGTGTTGCATGCATGGCTAGATTAAGGGCCCATAGCCTTCGCTCTCTTGGAACCTTAGCTTCAAATGCTCGCGAAAACTCCTTAATACTACTAGAACCATCAAAGTAGGGCAGTTCTCTTACCTCAGAGGAGATACATTGGAAGTTCTTGGTGATTCTAAGACATCGCAGCACAGATACATCATGTAACCGATTCTGCCAATTTTCCATCTCCCCATCAGTGTTAGAGAAGCATTCGCTATATTTTTCCCAGCAAAGCACACCATCAGCTGTGGGATTGATCTAATATTCGTCTAGCGCAGTTAACTTATAGATGTGATCCACATCCTCTTCTTCGTGCACTAGCTCCATATACCGTTCTCCTTCTGCAGGGTCTAATGGTACTATCGCCTACATGCCTTCATTTTCAAATACCATGCTTCTTTTCATAGGTTGGTGATACCCCCCATATCGATTTCCCAATCCAATCCAAGGAGCGCAGGACAGGGGTCTACATCTTCTACAATCTGAATGACCTCAAAGTCAGCCCAGACCTTGACTCTGGAAATATCTACCATGATCTTTGATAGTCTCCCCAATGGTATGATCTTGTGCTGGTTGGCTATGCGCAACTAGATAGTCGACCATTCCAACTTAGGTTCTCCTATTCGCTGCCAAGTTTTCTTGGGCAGTACGTTCGCATCTGATCCCAGGTCCAAAATAACCTGATCCATTTCATAATCACCAATTTGCACTGTTAGCCGCATTTTCCTACTAGTACATTTATTATGTTTGTACAGTTTATGCACACCCTTAACTTCCAGGGGTGGATTAGTTATTTCTGCGCAGCTATGTATTAATGCTTGAATATTTTATATGGCCCTTTGGTTGCACAGTAGCTTCATACATGCCTGCAATAATGTTTTGACCTCGTCATCTTCTTTGAGGTTTGCGGGGGCCTCAGAAGTAGATGCGTCAGCCTTAGAAAATTCTTGGCGAGCTGCGACAAAGGTTTCCTTGTCCTTCTATAGGTCCAAACCTTCTTTTTTGATGGCTACTTTTCGGATAAGAGGCTCAGCCAGAGCTTTCTCCTCAACTCCCCCAGTGGCCATGCTGCTGCGTGTTATGACATTAATGCTTGGTCCTTCGTCCCGAGGTTCTGCCTTAACCCTTTGCACATTCTACGTAGGTTTCTGCTGCTTTTCTTGCATTTTTGCTATCAGAATTGGACAGTCTTCAATCACATGGTCCAAATGTCTACATTATCTGCCAGATTTCCTTGCAGGGTTCAGGCAATCCGTTGCAAAGTGACCTACTTCCTCACAGTTATAACAAATTAGTTGTCCTTTTCCCCGACCTATGCTTCCACCTCTTCCCCCTCCCCTTCCCCTAGCTGGGGAACCACGTATGCCTAAGGGGGATCTTGGTGAAGACGGGTCCGATTGTACCCTATATAGGTTTCCTCGATCTACCATTAGATCATAAGTTTGGTAGTTTTGTTCATCATGTCCTACTAATTAGCAAAATCGGCACCATTGTTGTTTCATTTCTAGGACATACACACCCAAACAGGGGCAGTGGTTAGTATCATGCATGCGAGCTATGCGACAATCATCACACCATAATGTTGGTCCACTTGGTCCTGGGCACAATGGATTGGGTCCCCCAGCCTGTAGGTATTTTTTTAGTAGGGGGCAATGATCCTTGGTTTGGCTTCATACCCTGCATTATATGCACCATACATCTGGGCGAGCTTCCTTCCCTCAGTCCCTTTGCAGGTTCTGGATCTCCATGCACGTCACCTCTAATTGGCCCTGGATTTGTTGTAATCCCATCTGGGTATCATCTCTTGGCGCAACTTCTAATTTCATAGAAATCTCCAAAGATTTATCTCGCGATTCAATATCTTGCTGACCCATAGGTATGCGCAGGTGAGACAATAACATAGCGATGAACCATTCCTTGTGCTGTCTATCATCGTAAAAAAAATCCCCTTCTCTAATCACCTTCTTTAGCCACTGGCTAGCTTCCCATACAGACTTAGAGGGTCCTTGCTTGAAATCTTTAGATCATTCATTGTCTGAGAGTAGGACTTAGGCTTCCGAAACTGTTGCTTTAGGGCATTATTAACCTATTGAATGGTTGCATTCGCATGCTAAGCTACGTATCCCATATACCAATCCAAGGCTCTTCCTTCAAAGGAAAGGGATAGCTGCGCCCTCTTCACAACATCACTGACCACATTCTGCGCAGTCCATACCAACTCTGCAACAAACCAGAACCGATCCATATCTTCATTCCCTACACCCTTGAAGGTAGGTAGCTTCATGTGCGAGGCCATTTCTTCTTTTGATGGAGGTGGAGGTATGAGTGAGCTTTTACCCCTATGCTGGCTTGGTGGTGTAGCTGGAGGGCTATGCATAGCCGAATCTCTTACTAGGTTTTAGACAGATCTATCTCCTTCTTGACTAGTTCTGTAGTATTTATCACTTTGTGTTGTGCTTTTACGCAGATCGGAGGTCATTCACTCAGTGTGGCTACACAAAATACCTTTTTGCATAGCAAAAATTTGATTAATAAGGGCAGTGTTTTCAGGAACTTACCTCAGAACCCTTTGAACAACCTCTGTTCTGCTTTTGGATAGGACACGAACTAATCAAATGCGAATTCTATCACAAATCCTCCCAACACACTATCTACCCAGTGATCTGTCATATGAGTGATGGTATTATTAGCTCTTTTTAACTGCTAGATCAATTCTGGAGTCCACTACGTGACCTGCTCATCCTTCCAACACGTCTGGAAATCTATGAGCCTTCCCAGCCACTCCTAAAGTTTGTTCGTAAATGTTACCAAGCAGATTTTGTAGAGTTAAGTGAAAATGTACTTATTCTTCCACTTCTTCATCGTTAGCTTCGTGCTGCGATTTGATTTTACCACAAATTCCTGAATCTGTTTTTCAAACCACTCTTCAATTTTTTTCTTCTAAGGTCTCCAATGTTCTCTTATCATTACCTAATCTCTCTCTCAAAATGCTCCCGGTCCTGGCAACGGAACCATTTGTTGGCTCGAGGGGTCCTGACCCAAGTTTGGAGGTTAAGGTTTGCCAACAAACCCCTATACTACTGGCCCTTTCAGAAGTGACATGCTTGTGTAGGCCAAAGTCTCACTCGAAGCAATATGTGAGGGTTCTGGAACCAGGTTTCCACACCCTGAGCAAGAGTAGGTAAGTCTAGCAAATCTGAATTCACAGCTTATCTGGTCAAACAGAGTAAGTGTATCTGCAGGCTTTTCATAGTCTAATCAGTTATTAGCCATAAAAGAGCTACTACCATTCACAGATCTAATAAGTGCCTTCGTATCCACATGCATAACAAAAATTACCAGCATATCATATCATAAACGCATCTATAGGTACTTTGGAAACATAACAGATAACATATGTATTTGCAATTTAAATAGATATTCGCATCACAGGTTCACATCAACAGTAACTTTAATAGATCCATATATCACACAGATACTTCAACAATACTTTCACATTCATTAATGTTCATATCTACTTACAACCAAAACTAGCCCACGCACACAACCTAACGGGGTCTGCACACAACAAGACTGAGGATCTCCATGCACACAACCAACAGGAGTCCTTACCCAAAACAACCCCCGACATATCTAACAATTTGTACGCAACATCAATCTTAATTCTTGCCTACCTTAGACTCAAAATGCTTGTCCATTTATATCGATTTATCCTACGCTTCCAATGGTCCGCAAACTATGGTTTGCAGACCCTTGGTCTACCCTTGACCCATTACAATGCATTCGAGGGTTTGACCCACCCCAAAACCCCTACAGCTTTAATACCAAAAATATACAAAATTGTACAAAATTTGCAGCTTTTATGGGACCTTGTTCCAACATAGAGAAATGTAAAAAAGAAGATTAGATGAATCCACCTCTACCACGTGAGGACTAAACATCACTAATAGTCTATCTTCTTGCAAATTCACAGTGTTTGCCACATTATCAAATTGAGAAATATTAATAAAATATAAAAACTTCTTTTTATACATTGGAGTCTTGACCAACTCAGCCAGTGGAATTGGTATCTTTATCTTCTAAATTATTTTTTCAAATTAAAAGGATTACTTGGTTTTATTAACTTCTCAGGATCTTCATTTTTCTTATTCAAATGTGAAATTTGTTCAAATGAAACAACAATTTTTTTTAAATTCTCACCTTTTGACTTCCTTTGTGAACTCTCCCATTGTTAGAAAGTAGTTTTTGTTACTGATTCAATTTTTTGCTTCCTTTTGTCAAGCTGCTTTGCTGGTTTTTGTGGAGTCGCAATCTGTTGAGGTATTGGATCATCTGACACCTAATCATTATTCAACAATCTAGCTCTCTTCCATGATCTCAGATCATATTTTATGTGTAATTCAGCCTGCATATGATTAGTAAATTGTTTACAGTATTGCTCAATTTCTTTTTTAACAAGGGACTATTTTGCTTCAACATTGAATTTCTCAATATCATCATCTTCTAATTCACCTACATATAATGTTGATATTTGATTGTCTTTCTCCTTTGCACTTTGTTCTTCCACCTCTTAATTTCCATATTATATATAAAAAGGAGGTTGGATCACATATTTATCTTTCTTTTCCCTTTGCAGGATCTACAAGGGTTGTTTTCTAAACTATGGATTGAAATTTTGATTTTGGGCTTGCTACCTTTGTCTGGGAGGGCTTTTATTTTCCAGTTCAAGTTTTACTAATTTATTTAATAATTATTTTATGATTTTAGCCAAATCTTCCAATCTTTGGTCATACGAAACTTCTTCCTTTCCTTTTCCTTTATCTTGTGTCTATTTGTTTCCTTCGTATTTTCCTGCTGCAGTAAAATTTGCCTCAATCTCCAAGGAATCTCTTTGAATTTGATATAAATTGGGAGACCTTCTCTCCCTTAGAGTGAAACCAAACTTAGATTCAAAGGCTCCAGCAAAAAAAACCTTTGCTCCAGCTGGTGGGGGTTTATTTCTCTTGGAAGGCTATTATACAATTTATTAAACCTATTAATAAAATCTGTGATATCTTCTTCTTGTTTTCTTTTTAATTCATTGAATTCAGTTAAGAAATACCCATGATATTTCTTTTCTTCCCATATCTGAGTGAAATTTTTCTCCATTTATTCCCAATTATTAATTGAATTGTCCTAAAGTGACTTGAACCACTTTCTAGCCTCTCCATCTAAATATTTCACAAATAACCTTAAGGCAACATCAAGATATTCAAAATTCATATTTTTTGCAAAGGTGCAAAAAGAATCAATATGTTTCTCTGCTGAGATATCATCTTCTCCTGTGAAACGAGGAAAAAATTTAAGGTAATATTGTGGCATTTCATTCATTGGTTGGGCCAAATTTAATGTAGCATATCTATTCAGAAGGAAAGAAAGAATAACCATCTTTGGATTTTGATTAATACCAGTTGGAAAAAAATGGTGGAGGGGGTAATATTGATATAGGGATGGTCTTACTTATAATTGAAAGAGACTGTTGAGAAGAATCATAACGAAATGCTAATACTTCTTGAAATTCAAGGAATGAAAAAAAAACTAACTCAAAATATTTTTCTTCCAAATTAGGTTAAGGAAATATTGAATGATAGGACACAAGTCCTTCTTCCATGAATTGAAGGTTTCTGACTACTTCCTTTGAGTGGAAAACTAGATTTTGTATAGTAGAATTGCTACCTGGAGTAGATAGGCTAGGACTAGGAGTAATTAGGAATTTTTCCTTCCAAACCCTTCTTAATACTAGCTTTTCTGGGTCAGATAAGATTGGAAACTTCTGCTGCGAGGTATCAGACTTCGTGTGTGGTCTTCTGGAAGCTAGGTCTACGTTGATGAAAAACACAGCCTAATCACTTTCTTTGTTCACCAATCAAAGAAATTATTTCTGAAACAAAAAACCAAGGGAAATTTGCTTTGAGTCTTCGTTCCTTAGCAACGACACCAAAAAATGTTGTTCCTTGGGAGCCAATCTCTAGCTATGAGGAGATCAATGCCTAAGACATTTATTGTCACTTGAAAGTAAAATTATTTGTTGTCCCTTCATATTGTAACCCCATAATTATATCTTAAACCCTTTAATATTTACAGATAACAAAACTCTTCAAAGTTCCTTTAAATAATAAATGTGCATGAATGGGAGAAGGTGAAATGATAGTGAAAAATCATTAACAATATGTTGTAAAACACAAAAACTCTTATCTCTAGTTTTAGAAGAAAATGGTTGCAAGAAATGATTTCAGAATAAAGTAGTGCATTATTAAGGAAATTTACTCTGACTCACAGATGTAAATTAGACACCAGCAACTTCATTACTTTATTCCAACATAAGAGACATACATAAGATGTAACAATAAGAACTCAACACATTCATCAATTTCTAGAAAATTCTCTGAAAAGCTTTATTAATCTCATAAAGAAAAAGTACAAAATTGCCAAAACCTCTACGTCCCAAAGTCCAAAACCTCATTTCTCTCTTGAAAAAGTTTTAAATACATTATTACAAAATGGATAGTTATGGAAATGTCAACTTCCCAAACCATTTTATTCGGTCATTACAATAAAAAGTATTAAATTAAAACTTTTATAGTAAAATAAAGTAAAGTAAATATGAAGTAACATTTGATCATGAGGTGGCAGTGTCTTGAGATCCTGGAATGGAAGAAGTTCTTGCATCTGCATAATTAGCTTGTGGAGACATCCATTCCTTGCATTTTCTCCACAAGTCTACATTCGAGTTTGAATAGTTAGCAAGCTTGACATGAGCCATTCTGAAATATATGATCCTGGAATATGAGGTTCTTTCTAAAAACAAGGTTTTCATCATCCATAATAGTTGAAAGTTTTTATGCAGATAATTCACAATAGTGGTTCCCTTTAGGATATCAGTCATTTCATGTGTATATCCAATTTTACTCTCTTCCTCTACCAACAATGTTTCATATGTCTCCCAATTGCAAAGAAAATCTAGGAATAGCTGAAGAACTACCCTCCTCCACTGTATTTTCCTTATTGGCTTCATTTTCTGCTTCACTCTCCAAATAGATTAATTTCTCTCTTCCTCTTTTAATCCCCTTCTTAGCAGGATGAGGGGTTTCCACCTCCATCTGCAAAGATGCAGAAGTATGTCCTCCATTTTCTAGATTCTCCATTTCCGACTTTGAATCATGGAAAAAAGGAGAATAAACATCTCATTTATAGGTGAAGAAATGAGTGGGTGGGAAAAAATCGTACTAGAGTGTAATGAATGGTGGAATTATTGACGAGATGGTTGGAGGTGATGTGGAGGATGATGTGGAATAAACAGTTGGCTCGCTTGTTGGCATCATGGGGCTTATCGGTTGTCATCACTATGGGGGGACGCCGCAATACAAAACCAATCACAGAGCAGTGACCCCGCAGTTGATTTGGGCTGCTCATTTTGGTCAACTAGCGGGGGTCAAAGATTCCAGTGAAGGCACCTTTCTAGTTAATCTCTGGTCACGTTGTGATCCTTCTCATACTTCATCGTAAGACAGATTTTCCCGTTGGTGGTAACCATGATGTCACTTGCTCATATTTTAACATAATGCACCAAACATGGTCCCACTATATGACACATTAACTCTAATCACTCCTTAGTACTTATTCTTTTAATTTTTTTATTTTATGCATGTGTATATATATATATATTAAATTTTTTTGAAAGACATAAAACCATATATACAACATAGAAGAAATTTAAAAACAGGCCACAACACCACCCACCCTTAGAAGGACCACTTGGAGAAAACCATATCCACCTTCAACCTTTGGTGTTTTCTTGAGACCAACTCAATCGGATCCAAAATCTACCAGTAGTCAAAAGCTCAAACAAACAAAGAGCCCACTACATCATGGCTATCCACGAAATGGCATAGGCACGATTTTACATAATTGTCATTCCAGGAATATCCATGCCAAATACAACAAAATGACTAATAATCCATTGCATGAACCATGCATTAAAACCCCAACATGATAAATCAGACATGCACATTGTTACCTATAAAAGTATTTTTACATGTTTCTCTTTTCTTTGTTTGATTTTTTCGCTTGCTTTCTGTTGATCCAATTCCTCTCGTTTCTAATTTCTTGTATCTTTCTTGTCGCTCCCTTGAATCCAAGTGTTATTCCCTATTATATATTTCTCTCTCCTTTCCTCTCTTTTCCCCAAGAGATAATTCTAGAATGTTGTATCTCCAATTTATTTTATTTTCTTTTTCATTTTCCTTCCTTTTCCCTTGAATGCATATGGATTTTACTATTTTCTCCATTTCTTGTCTCTTCCTCTTCCCCATTTGCTGAAGTGGAATTTTTCTTCATTTTCCTTTATTTATTTTGCATTTTTCCACATGTCCTTTCTAGATTTTAATAAATATTTTCCATTTATTGTCTTTTCCTTTTTCCAATGCCAATGCCAATTTCCATAGCTAACAAATATATATAATTAACTACAAGTTATTCCCAATGTAATGTTCTTCTCCTCATTTAGTTTGGAATATGTGTCCCATGACCTTGGTTTTATTTTTGACTTTATAATGTCCATACATTATTTATTTATATGGAAAATCAACCCAGGGTTGTTATAATGGTCATTACCACCTAGTTTTTCTTTTACTTAAATAACACTCTCTATTGTAAATTATTTTTTTTCCTTTTGTTCACATTCTCTTTCCATAGAGGATGTCAAAGTATATTTTTGGGTGGAAATTCTCACTACCTTTTTCAATAGAATGGAAATGCACTATGTACCCCGAAATTCCATTTACCTATACCAAAGACATAATAGGAACACACACATCTATGTATACATATATATCTTTTCCACCTATTAAAAATTTATAAAAAAATTATGATTATTATTTTTTAATACTAGACTCATTTAGATTCAAAACAATAATATATGCTATCTTTCATGATTCATAAAAATCTATTCAAATAACATAATTAATAAAAACAAACGTATACTTATCTAAATTCTTCTAGAAAATATATTAAAGGCTTCCATGTTCCTCCCAACCATTAACTAAATTCCTCGATTAGTTCCCCATGGCCTCTACTCCTCTTGGATGGAAAAAAACATATGAAGTATTCTTCAATTATACCTCCTAAACCCTTTAGTACTGTCCTACTAGTTTTTTGGGTTTTGGTCTTGTCTTTATCTCACACTCGTCTTTCTAAAAAAATAATTTCCTTTATCTCGCATCATTCTCTTTTCATAGGCTCCACCCCATGACATTTATCTCCAATCATGAATCTCTTTGCAGTCTGTTTCTTGCCTACAATTCTACTAAGTGGGAAAAAAGGAGGATTTTTCTTCTTTTGTTCCTACCCTATCTTCGGAATAATTTAATCCCACTATTTTCTTGGAATTTAGGGTCTCATATCACATGATAAAATTTAACATATTTTCAAGAATATTAACACATCAAATTTTTTTTTTCCTTTTATTTAATCAAATTTATATTTACATCAGCGAATCATGACATTTTCCCCTCTTAACTTTTAGCCATAGATTTAACATAAAATTCATGAAATAAATTTACTAAGGGTATTAAATTGTAATGTTCCAAATTTTGCAATAAAGTATTTGGAACATTAATTTTGATTTTATTTTAATAAAAGGAATAAAATGGGTGAGGGAGCCCATGTAGCAACTTAATAAACACTCCTAAGGTGCAAAAAGTCACTTAAGTGGATTAAGTGAGCAACCCAAGTGTGAAAAGGGCCAAAAGCAAGTGAGCTAAACCATGGTTGACCCAAGTCAACAACGTACCCTAAGAGGGGAAGCTAGCACAAGAATATTGCGTAGTTGGATGGAGGGAAATTTGAAATGGTAGAAACCCTAATGTGAGTGGGGTCCATGGCGAGGAGGCATGCCATGCATAAAAGATGAAGGAGAGCCATTGTTGGGGTTTCATCTTTGGAGAAAGAATCTAGAGGTTGAAGCTCTCTTCAACTTTGTGTTGCTTAGCAGAAGAGGGATTCCTGTTTAGGAATGTCATTCTCTTCCATGGGAGGCCATGGAGAGATTGTTATTCATCTTCCTCACATCTTGGCTTGAGGCCAAAGCAGTCATTTGCAGCTACTGCGTTATTCTTTCAGCAAGAGAAGGATGGAGTTGCTAGTGTTGCAGTGGGGGACCTTCATCATCTCACTTTCGGAGTTGTTCTGTAGAGGAGGGGCCATCTCCCTCTCTAGGAGATTAGAAAGGGAGATCCCAGAGCTTCTATTTCAGATTTTGGAATTGGACCATATGTTTTTTCTCATGCCCAACGCATTCTCCTTCCCTTACAACGTTATCTTCAGAGGTGGCTTGCACAAGGGTTTCATTTTTTGCACTAGAGAGTGTGATATTCAGTAAGGGGATTAGCCCCTTCACTTTGGATTTCATTGGAATAGGTATCATTGTTATTGAAGCATCTTCTTCCTTCTCCTATGTTGTATCATATTTTAGTTGCAACAACTACACTGAAACTCCAGAATTTTTCTGTTTTATGTATTTTATCCAATCCCTTGGAGGATTGATGTAATAATGTTTTCTGGGGTTGAGATCTTGCTCCCCCATCTCTATTTGAGCATAAAATGTCATATCATCTCATGTATATTAGTTTTCAGTCATTTATTCCTATAGGCTGCGCAGTTATAGAGTAGTTGGGTTTATGTAGTAGTGTATTCTCTTGTTTATGTACATTTTCCTTTAAGGGTGATTTGCACTCACCTTGAGAGGTATTTTCCTCAAGGATCTTGTATAATATTTTTTTCTACACATTATGTATCAGATTTTACTCTTCTGAGATTATATGATGCATTCTTTCACTGCTATTCATATTGGAAGTTTAATACTGCTGAAGATTCTCTCATTGAACATTATTTCGGTATACTTGTTGGTGGGAGATATGAATAACCTGCTTAAGGTTATTTCTTTGAGCTTATATTCTGTAGGGATTTGGTATTATATCATTTCTAAGGCATCCCAGCACTATATTTCCTTATTTTCACATGGGCTTCCTTATACAACGTCCTCATGGACAGTTGTGGCAGAAATTCCTTGAAGGGAATTATTGGCCTTCGACAAGTTCTATTGGCAGAGTCTGCTAGTGGGCCAGGTAGACTCTGGATCTCATCCTTCCTTGTGAAGGTGACATATCCAGTAAATTCCCCTAATATTCAATCTCTGAAATAGTTCAGTTTTGATTGTTAATAGTCCCAAAGTTGAAAAATAAGAATATCTCAAGATATTCCCAGCATTGCAGAAATTTCCCCATTTGGGATATTACAGTGGTATTAGAGCTTCAAATTTGGCTTAGCCTGTGAAGTTAGAATTTCAGAGAAGAAGAGGCCAGAGTGATGTAGAGGATGAGATTTATCTCATCAATTTTAAGATCTAGCAGCAACCTCTCCAAGGAGTTTGAGGAAATAGAAGAAGGAGAAGAGGAAGGACCATGCACTTCCTATTCTCATAGAGAAGCAAAGAAGAAGCATGGAGAACACTTGGAATTCAAATTATAAGTGAGTATCTTGCTGAATATGGAGCAAACCTTAGAGTCTTCCAAGAGACTCTATCTTTTCACACTTGTTCAGCAGGAAGAGGAAAGAACTTGGTGGTACAGCCATGGGAGGAATGCAAGGGTTTCTACTCTTGCTGATTTTTCTCAGATCTTGATCATAAGATATGGCCAAAGGAGGGAGGAACCCTCACCACCAGAGGCACATGCCAGCACTATTACATTCATGGAGGAGCAGCCTCCACCTTTAGCTATTGAGGCAACTAACACAATGGAGGAAGAGACTCTTGCAGCAACACAAGATTCTTCCAAATCTCTCCAAGGTATGCATGAATTTGCATATATCATGGAGGATTGTACATTATTTCATGTTGATTTTCTTGAGGAGGGAACTTTCACTGCGCTATTCCATTATGCTCAGACACCCTTGATGAGTCATACACCACACATGAGGTTGGGGTTTGAGACATGGATGATGGAGGAGATTGCATTGCAATGTCCCATGAAATGAAAAAGGAGAAATCTATTTTGGGACAATGGTAGCTCTTGAGAAAGAGGTACCAAGTGGCAGGATAATTACACCAAGAGAAGAGCTTGGTGGATTATATATGCCCAGCGGAAATGTGGAGGATGCATAACCCATAGGTCCCAGGATCATTTGACAATTATTGCACTTGATGGACAAAGGGGAGAGCATGGGTGCATCATGATGGGATGGAATTTCTCTTACCACTCATTATGTTCCCATTTCGGATTGGGTATGGTGGAAGTATAGGGGAGAAGCTAACATTCTTGTTGCTCAGATTTGGTTTGAATGTTGTGGGAGCAAGAGGAGGCACTAGCATAGTGCAAGAGAATTGCTCTTTGATCTTGGATGAAAAGTAGCACCTTCTTCATGGGAGGAGCTATACATTTGCAGCAAAATGATGGGAGGAGTCTTTGGCAAGATTCATGTCAAAGAGGGGAGCTTTGAGATGACCGTGGCCCTACTCCAAGGGCCAGCAGCGCTGTCACTTGAGAGCTTGAGTTACTTGTTGGAGTGTCTTCCAAGCCACTTCAAAAGTGATGTACTTTGGAGCATGTAGGTGATGAGCATGAAGGAGTAATGGAGGAGAGCACTCCTACTACATTTTTACTTTCTTGGCTTGGTTGTGTTGGAAACATTGTCATTGATGACAAAGGAATTGGCAAAGATAGGAGCAACACCTAAACTATCCATAAGGCAAAAGAGACAGAGCAGTAGAGTTGAATTAGGGCTTTAATACAATTTGCAAAGGAGATGACAAAAGGGAGAGCTGCTAGGAAGAGACAAGGTAATAGATTGAAGGAAGAATTGAATATCTGGCTAATATTTGTATATGTTAATGAAGAATTATGGAATTGTGTTAAGTATGAGTAAATCTGGAATATATATGACCTGTGTGATCAATTTCATAATGGGCAGAGGATACCTACGGTGCCTGGAGAAGAATGAAGTCATTGTTAGGGATATGTGTATTATATGTGTATTTACTGATGTAATTCTTGTGTGGAATCCCCTGAATCTCTATATGAGTCTCTGCGAATGGAGTTAAAAGTGAAACCTTGTTGAGGAATCATGGTGGTAGGATTCGAATTCTAGGATGAGACCTTCTTGTAATGAAGATCTAGCTTAGTTTGATATTTTTAGTCGTGGAACTACTTGGTTGAATATATAGGGGTCTCTCGAGGCATTTAGTGTATCCATTGAAGAACTTAATGGTGGCAGAGATATGATGTTTTTGAATGTACAAGTAGAAGTGGAACTATGACAGGATAGAAATCCGAAATGGAAGGTTGACATGCTATATATATCATAGCAGAATTGAGGAATGACATTGAATTGTCACGAGTTAATGTTTGTAAGGAAATCCTGTCGGAAGAGAACTACATTTGTTCATTGGTTATTGGAAATCCTGCCAAAGATAAACCAGAGTTATAGCACAAACCTAGACTAACCCTTTGGAATCATGAACAGAACCTTGAGCAAAGGGCGGTGCCACGAAGGAGGAACAATGAAGGCGGTTTATGGTTTTCATTGCACTTCCTTCAACGGGCAAGCGATATTCAAGAGGTGGTGAGCGATTCCATAGAATGGGCGACACGTGTCCCTATACGATTCTACAAAACCACTTTTTACTGTGCGCCATCGCGCATTATAGTTCGACCCAGGATGCCTAGCGATATTGTTGAGCACCGTTGATCTGGGAAGGGGTCATCGGACGGTCGTGATTTGTTGAAGGTGGATGAAGATTAACACAGGTATGACGGGCCATCGCATGTTAACGATCAGTATCGTAGGTCGAGCGGTATGCATATATGTCGTTGATCTAGAAGCTTGCTAATCTAACGGTGATCGGACGCTGGACTTGCGCAGAGTTTACCTATGGTACCATGTGCGTATTTGATTGGCTATTGACTATATTTGTGGGCTCGGGGTCAAAGGTTTACCATATTATTTGGAAGGGTTAAAATGCAAAGGGTTAACTTTAATCCTAAAGTTTTGTTCAAAAATTTAATATATTTATTTATCAATTTCTTTAAATTGATAAATAAAAATTAAAAAGAGATCAAAAAGCCCTATGAGATAAACTAAAAGGAATACTGTCAGAGGAATACCATTCGCGGTTCGTGGTTTTGACTTATGGTTTTAATAAAGGGAAAACTATATAAGGAGAAGAAAAATAAAGAACGATGTGTGCATTGTAAAGGTGGTGAATAAAATTTCTAAAAAGAATATTTGTATGGGAAAGCTCTGTTCTTAACTGATAAATCTGAAACTACGATGCACCCATGAATATAATGATGAATCTCTGGTGTGAATGACGAACGAAATCATGAGGAACTGGTGTGAGTATACAAAAAATAAATAAATCTGGTGACTGGCAAGGTATGTCATATGGAAACTAGTGGATCCATATGAAATTTGATGAAACATGGTCCGCAGTGGTGCTGAGGGTTGAAGCCTTCAGAGAGGGGGTTGTAGCTCCCTTCCAGTGGTAGCTGGTAAACAAGAGCAGGGGGTTGTAGCTCCCTTCCAGTGGTAGCTGGTAAACGAGAGTAGGGGGTAGTAGCTCCCTTCCAGGAGAGGCTAGTAACCAAGAGAAGGTTGAAGCCTTCTACAGGTGGGTGCCTGCACGCTGGTATAAGTCTGCACCAGCATATATTGTAAGAATTTTTCTCTATAACAATATTGAAGACTAAGATTACAGCAGCGGTGGTTTTCTCCCGAATTGGGTTTCCACCTTAAATCCTGGTGTTCATATGTGTTGTTTTGTTTGATGGTTTGTTCTGTTATTTTTGTTCATGCTTAATGGTTATCTGATGCAATACTCTAAGTAAAGACATAATAAGATATTTGGACATACATATTGGTTGCAGTACTGTAACATAAGGTTTTAAGAGAAAGCAAAGAAAAATTGTTCAGCCCTAAATACTGATTCACCCCCCCCCACCCTCTCAGTATTTTTCCTAAAAATTGGTATCAGAGCAGGTCCTTCTGAAAAAGCTTAGCCACTAGAAGGAATATCAAGCAAGATGAGCAATCAAGATGGAACAGCATCTATCAGTCCTCCGCTCTTTAACAGAAACAATTTAATCTTCTGGAAAACAAGAATGAGATCCTATCTTCAATCTTTGGGAGCAGAGGTATGGGAAGTTGTTGAACAAGGATATCAATACCCAGTTGCAGTACCAACAGATCCTATGGAAAGAAAGAATTATGAAATGAATGCAAAGGTGGTCAATTCTCTATTGGGAAGTCTAACTGAATCAAAATTTGTCACAGTCATGCAGCTGAATACAACCAAGACAATATGAGACAAAATCATTCTAAGTTATGAAGGTGATGCAAAGGTAAAAAGTGTTAAACTCCAAACTCTCATAATTCAATATGAGAATCTAAAAATGGATAATGAGGAGAGCATTGCCAATTTATTTTTACGTCTTGATGATATTGTAAATCGTATGAGAAATCTGGGAGAAACAATAACCAAATCTACCTTGGTTGAGAAAGTCTTAAGATCACTAATGAAAAAATTTGATTCAAAAGTTTCTGCCCTTGAAGAAAAGAAAGATCTTCAAAACCTTACTTTGGTGCAACTTCATGGCATACTAACTGCATATGAAATGAGAAGAGGAGGACCTTCTGAAGTCAAAGAAGCAGTCTTTAGAACTTCTACAAAAGGGAAGGAAGTACAAAAAACAAAAGGATCAGGAGATATCTTAGAAGAAGATGAGATAAAATTTGTAAAGAAACTTCAACTTGGCACAGGACGGTTCAGAGGTAAGCTTCCTTTCAAATTTTTTGATTGTGGAAGAGTTGGTAATTATGCTGCTAAGTGTCCTTATAAAGAACCACATAAAAAGGGGAAGGAAGTAGCAAAAAGGAATAAGAATCATTTTAGCACTAGAAAGAGTTACTATACTCATGAAGATAGTGATGGGTTATCTGATAGTGAGGAAGAATGTGAACAAGATCTTAGACTTCTCATGGCATTTGAAAAAAAATATAGAGAAGAAAAAGATACTTTTGTGGATGCTCTAGAAGACAGTGATTTTTTTGATGAAAACAATAAACTCAAAATTTTCTTAGAAGAAAGTAAAATAACCATAGAAACTCTGAAAAATTAGCTTGAAGAAAAAGAGAAACACAATGAGAAATTAGAGTGTGAAGTAGTAAGTCTAAGAAAAGAACTTGAGAAAGGAAAAACTCTGAATCTTAGATTTGCTAAAGGATCTGAAACATTAGATGAGACTATCAAGGTACAATGTTCTCCTCTTATAAAGACAGGTCTTGGATATATAGGAGAATCTTCTCAGGCTTTAGCACCAAATTATCTAAAAGCAGTTACAGCTAGTTTACAACATGCTGCCACTCAGCAAGGGAATAAAGAATCTTTACAGATAAAGCATGATCATATCAATTCAAATAACACTAACAGGAATGTCTTTCGAAGAAACACCAATCAAAAAGTAAATTCATATAGAAGATTTTATGATCGCAGAAATTTCTTCTTCAATGGACAATGTTTCTCATGTCACAATTTTGGTCATAAAGTTGTTCAATGTGTGGCATATAAAACCATCATGACAAGAGAAGCAAGAAAGAAAATAATTGATATTGAAACAAAGAAGAATACTTATAACAACTTTTCTCCTCTTCAAAATGAAGTTGAATGTGCTTATTGCAATAACTTTGGCCATGAATAATCTGAATGCAGGAGCAAAGTTTAGCTAAAAGAACATGTTCCTTCAAGCTCCAAAGTATGGAAAAAGAAGGAATTACAGGTTGAAAATTGTGGCATAGCGTTGTTTGCAGAAGATGAATAAAAACAATGGTACATTGATAGTGGATGCTCAAGGCACATGACAGGTGATAAAGACAAACTACTTGCATATAGTGCTCTAGAAAAAGAAAAAAATGTTACATTTGGAAATGATACTCCTGTGGCCATTAAGGGAAAAGGGTCTGTTTTTCTAAAAGAAAAGGTGAAAGCTAATGAAGTCATGTATGTGGATGGATTAAATCATAACTTTTTAAGTGTAAGTCAAATGTGTGATCAAGGAACCGAAGTTGTCTTTAGTTCAAAAGAATGTGTGGTACGTGATCTTGATACAGGTAAAGAAATTAGAAAAGGAAAAATAACTCCAAACAACCTGTATATATTGAAGAACCCCAAAGAACAATGTTATTTGAGTAAATATTCAGAAAATTGGCTATGGCATAGAAGGTTTGGACATATGAGTTTCTCTCAAATCAACAAATCAAGCAGACTTAAAGCTGTTCGTGATCTTCCCAATATTACTCTACCTGAAAATATCATATGCAAATCTTGCCAATTCAGCAAGCAAACCAGGGTACAATTTAATGCCAAGGAAGGATCATCAAGTAAGCCTCTTGAACTCATTCATACTAACATATGTGGACCTATGAGGAAAAAGTCACCACATGGTGAAGAATACTATATCTTATTCATTGATTATTTCTCTAGAATGTGTTGGATTCGGCTGCTTAAACACAAAGATGAAGCATTTGAGAAATTTCAGATCTTCAAAGCACTAGTTGAGAATGAATTAGATCTAAAAATCAAGTGTCTCAGATTTTATCGAGGAGGAGAATATACATCCAATGAATTCCTTGAATTCTGTGAACAACATGGCATAAAAAGACAGTGCTTTGTAGCTGGTACTCCACAATAGAATGGCGTTGCAGAAAGAATGAACAAAATAGTTCAACAAATGGTTAGAGCTATGCTTGATGATTCCGGAACACCTAACACATTTTGGGGAGAAGCAGCACATACAACAGTAAACATTCTCAACAAAGCACATGTTCGTGTAAATAGTGATAAAACTCCATATGAACTCTGGTATGGTAATCCTCCCACTATAAAGCATTTTAGAATTTTTGGGAGCAAATGCTTTATCAAGAATAATGATGAAAAAATTGGCAAGTTTGAACCTAGATCAGATGAAAGAATATTTCTTGGTTACTCCTCTAGGAGTAGGGCATATAAATGTTACAATAAAAGACTTCGGAAGATTGTTGAATGTATTGATGTTGTTATTGATGAGTCTCCTGCAGCTCCAAAAGAAGAAAAGCAAACAACAAATGAAGATGATGATGACACATATCCTTCTACATCAAATAGTAATGATACAAACAGTGAACCCAGTGAAGAACTTGAAGAGGATTTGTATGAAAAGGCTCCATCTAGATATGTTCAAAATAATCATCTAGAATCTCAAATTTTGGGAGAAAAGGGATCAGGTTTACTAACAAGAAGGACTCTTGTGGGATCTTCTAGCAATCTGGAATTTATGTCCACTATTGAACCTCACAATGTCAGTCAAGCTAGCAAAGATGAATGTTGGATTCAAGCCATGAATGAAGAGCTTGATCAAATTGAAAAGAATCACACTTGGGAATTAGTACCAAGACCTCATGGAAAAAATGTCATTGGAACTAAATGGATATTCAAAAACAGGTTAAATGAGAATGGGGATGTTATAAGAAATAAAGCTAGACTTGTGTGCAAAGGGTATGCTCAACAAGAAGGTATAGACTTTGAAGAAACCTTTTCTCCTGTAGCCAGAATTGAAGCCATAAGAATGTTTCTTGCTTTTTAAAGCTTCCAACAAATCAAAGTTTCTCAAATGGATGTTAAATCTGCTTTTCTCAATGGTGATCTAGAAGAAGAAGTCTATATAGAACAACTAGAAGGATTCATTTTGGGAAATGATGAAAAACTTGTTTGTAGACTCAAAAAGGCTCTATATGGTCTCAAACAACCTCTAAGGGCATGGTACTATCGTCTTGACAAATATCTTCATCAACAAGGATTTTCAAAAGGGTCTGCTGATAGCAACTTATACACAAAAACTGAAAATGAAAAACTATTGATTGTGGTTGTATATGTTGATGATATAATTTTCGGAAGTAATAAAGAGTCTATGAGTCAGAAATTTGCTTCTGATATGCAGCAAGAATTTTAAATGTCTTTTCTTGGGGAACTAACATTCTTTCTTGGCTTGCAAGTGCAACAAGAAGAAGATGGCATATTCTTATCACAAGAAAAATACCTCAAGAAAATCCTGAAGAAGTATGGTATGGAAGACTGCAAACTTGTAAGTACACCAATGATAATCGGATGTAATCTCAGTTCTAATGATGATTCCCCCACGGTGAATCAACTTGAATACAGATCTATGATAGGAGGTCTACTTTATCTCACTAGGACAAGACCAAACATCATGCATGCAGTTGGGATTGTTGGACGATTCCAAGCTAATCCAAAAGAGTCTCATCCTCAGGCTGTGAAAAGAATATTAAAATATCTACAAGGAACTCAAGACTTTGGACTATGGTATCCAAAGAATGTTGATCTTACTCTTCATGCATACACTGATGCAGACTGGGTTGGAAGTGTTGATGATCGGAAAAGCACTAGTGGTGGTGCATTCTCTATGGGGCCGCGGTTAGTATCTTTGTTCAGCAAGAAGCAAATCTCCATTGCCTTATCTACAACAGAAGCAGAATATGTGGCTACTGAATCATGTTGCACTCAACTTCTCTGGATGATGCAAACCCTACAAGACTTTCAAATCAAATGTTCACCTCCTATCTCCATTATGTGTGATAATACAAGTGCTATCAGTATCTCAAAGAATCCTGTTATGAATTCCAAGACCAAGCACATTCCCATCAAATATCACTTCTTACGTGAACAAGTGCTTGAAAAAAAGGTGAAATTGGAGTATGTTTCCTCCAAAGAAAAAGTTGCTGATATATTTACCAAACCTCTACCCAGGGAAGCATTCGAATATCTTAGACAGAAACTGGGAGTATTCTCTGCCATGCAGAGGATCAGGTCTACTTAAATACAGAAGATTAAATTGGTTGTGAGGTGCTGTTAGGCATCTCTGAATGCACAGGCTCACGGGGAGCATTGGTCATATGAAAAGGATGAATTGTTGGTCATATTATGTTTGAATATGCAGCATCATCTCAGGGGGAGCATGGCATTATCGGTTCAAAGGATCTTAATCAAAATCTGGAATATATATGACCTGTGTGATCAATCTCATAATGGGAAGAGGATACCTATAGTGTCCAAAGAAGAATGAAATCATTGTTAGGGATATGTGTATTATATGTGTATTGACTGATGTAATTCTTGTGTGGAATCCCTTGAATCTCTGTATGAGTCTCTGCGAATGGAGTTAAAAGTGAAACCCTATTGAGGATTCATGGTGGTAGGATTCGAATTCCAGGATGAGACCTTCTTGTAATAAATATATGGCTTAGTTTGATATTTTTAGTCATGGAACTACTTGGTTGAATATATAGGGGGCTCTCGAGGCATTCAGTGTATCCATTGAAGAACTTAATGGTGGCAGAGATATGATGTTTTTGAATGTACAAGTAGAAGCGGAACTGTGACAGGATAGAACTCCGAAATGGAAGTTTGACATGCTATATATATCATAGCAGAATTAAGGAATGACATTGAATTGTCACAAGTTAATGTTTGTAAGGAAATCCCGTCGGAAGAGAACTACATTTGTTCGTTGGTTATTGGAAATCCTACCAAAGATAGACCAAAGTTATAGCGCAAACCCAGACTAACCCTTTGGAATCATGAATGGAACCTTGAGCAAAGGGCGGTACCATGAAGGAGGAACAGTGAAGGCGGTTTATGGTTTTCATCGCACTGCCTTCAACGGGCAAGCGATATTCAAGAGGTGGTGAGCGATTCCATAGAACGGACGACATGCGTCCCTGTATGATTCTACATAACCACTTTTTACTGTGTGCCATCACGCGTTATAGTTCGACCCAGGGTGCCCAGCGATATCATTGAGCACCGTTGATCTGGGAAGGGGTCATCGGACGATCGTCATTTGTTAAAGGTGCACGAAGATTAACACAGGTATGGTGGGCCATCGCAAGTTAATGATCGGTATCGAAGGTCGAGCGATATGCATATACGTCGTTGATCTAGAAGCTTGCTAATCTAATGGTGATCGGACACTGGACTTGCACGGAGTTTACCTATGGTACCATGCGCGTATTTGATTGGATATTGACTATATTTGTGGGCCCGGGGTCAAAGGTTTACCATATTATTTGGAAGGGTTAAAATGCGAAGGGTTAACTTTAATCCTAAAGTTCTGTTCAAAATTGTAATATATTTATTTATCAATTTCTTTAAATTGATAAATAAAAATTAAAAAGAGATCAAAAAGCCCTGTGGGATAAAATAAAAGGAATACTGTCAGAGGGATACCATTAGCGGTTCATGGTTTTGACTCATGGTTTTAATAAAGGGAAAACTATATAAGGAGAAGAAAAATAAAGAACGATGTGTGCATTGTAAAGGTGGTGAATAAAATTTCTAAAAAGAATATCTGTATGGGCGAGCTCTGTTCTTAACTGATAAATCTGAAACTACGATGCACCCATGAATATAATGATGAATATTTGGTGTGAATGATGGATGAAATCATGAGGAACTGGTGTGAGTATACAGAAAATAAATAAATCTAGTGACTGGCAAGGTATGTTGTATGGAAACTAGTGGATCCATATGAAAGTTGATGAAACGTGGTCCGCAGTGGTGTTGAGGGTTGAAGCCTTCAGAGAGGGGGTTATAGCTCCCTTCCAGTGGTAGCTGGTAAACAAGAGCAGGGGGTAGTAGCTCCCTTCCAGGAGAGGCTGATAAACGAGAGAAGGTTGAAGCCTTCTGCAGGTGGGTGCCTGTGTGCTGGTATAAGTCTGCACTAGCATATATTGTAAGAAGTTTTCTCTATAACAATATTGAAGACTGAGATTACAGCAGCGGTGGTTTTCTCCCGAATTGGGTTTCCACCTTAAATCCTAGTGTTCATATGTGTTGTTTTGTTTTATGGTTTGTTCTATTATTTATGTTCATGCTTAATGCTTATTTGATGCAATACTCTAAGTAAAGACATAATAAGATATCTGGACATACATATTGGTTGTAGTACTATAACATAAGGTTTTAAGAGAAAGAAAAGAAAAAAATTTCAGCCCTAAATACTGATTCACCCCCCCCCCCCCCTCTTAGTATTTTTCCTAACAGGTTGCACAAGCACAAGAAGAGGAATCTACATGAAGTGTTTATGGGTTCTTCTTTCATGCATTTCCATGCATATTCCTCATTGAGGGAGGAGTCCACTTGGAAGGGCTTTCTAATGGATGTATATCAGCATGTGGCTAGATGCATAGCCCAAGGATGATGAGATGGTTGGCACAACCACTCCCCTACTATGCTGTAGTAAGGGGGACTCTTCACTTGAGCCATTTCAGCTCAAAGGCCAAAGTACATGATGAGGGAGGTAACTATTTGTGACATGCTTTGCACTCTCTTATCTTTATGAGAAGAATATCGAATCAAGAGGGATCCTTCCTTCTTGCATATTGTGTTTTTTTGTACTTATGATTCATTGCAGCAAAGTGATGGCTATTTTAGCAGTGGATTGTGGGGGAAAGCCACATGGGGTTTTTTGTGCACCCTTGGCACCAATTTTTTTTTCATGATCACATATTGCAGGATGCATGTGGCAGTAGACAAGTGGCTGAAAGGACACTTTTTGCAACATATATTGAGGCAGAAAAATGATGCCTTACGTTGGTTCCATGCATGGGACCATATTTCACCTCCTTTTTCTCATAATTTTATGCTTCCATATGTGCTGGTGCAAAGCTGTTCAGAGGAAGCACTATTTTGAAGGGGGGAAATAAATTGAAGATGCCCATTGGGAGTATGATTCTCCCTAATTTGCATGTTGTATGTTTCAGGAGGATCAATGGGCAGCCCATGCTTGCCAAACTTCATCTCTTTCCTTCATGTGGGAGGAGCTATTTGGAGAGTTGAATTCTTGGAGGAGGCACTTCATGGTTTTATGTTTGATGGGGTGGCTTGGGTCTCTTTTGAAGACCATTTCATTTCAGCCATATATCAACAGCAACCCCATATGTATCTTGACGAGGGAGAGACTCATTGGGTGGGTGTGCCCTTTGGGAGAGAATACCTCCATTCTTTTTGCAGCACATGATCCAAGGGGATTATGAGAGATGATATGGTCACCATGTTCAGCCATGTGTTCTTCCATGAGGTGAACCATATGATTGTTGGATGCCATATGTTGATGAATTCCAACTCATCACATATGAGATGATTTAGGCCAGCTTGATTTGCAACAATGGAGGAGAGGTCATTGGGGATCTAGACTTCATCTTGCCTCTTGAAGGCAACACTATTGCAGCCCAAGTTCAGATTTCACTCCACATTCATCATAGGTGGAGAAATGGACAACGTGGAGTAGGCTATGAGGCTTGCCAAGTTTAGAAATTCAGCCCACCTATTTCTCATGAGCACAAGGTGGAGGAGTACTTTCAGGAATTGCCTAGTTAGAGGGTGACTCATTTTGTTGGTTGATTGCTTGAGGATGGAGGATCTACATGAGGATATTTCAGACTCCATGCCTTGAGTGGAGAAATTTTTGCAGTTCATCCTTGCTTTTGCTTGAGGACAAGCAAGTTTTGGGAGGGGATGACTGTAATGTTCCAAATTTTGCAATAAAGTATTTGGAACATTAATTTTTCTTTTATTTTAATAAAAGGAATAAAATGGGTGAGGGAGACCATGTAGCAACTTAATAAACACTCCTAAGGTGAAAAAATTCACTTAAGTGGCTTAAGTTAGCAACCCAAGTGTGGAAAGGGCCAAAAGCAAGTGACCTAAACCATGGTTGACCCAAGTCAACAATGTACCCTAAGAGGGGAAGCTTGCACAAGAATATTGTGTAGTTGGATGGAGGGAAATTTGAAATGGGAGAAATCATAATGTGAGTGGGGTCCATGGCAAGGAGGCATGCCATGCATAAAAGATGAGGGAGAGCCATTGTTGGGGTTTCATCTTTGGAGAAAGAATATGGAGATTGAAGCTCTCTTCAAATTTGTGCTGCTTAGCACAAGAGGGATTCCTGTTTAGGAATGCCCTTCTCTTCCATGGGAGGCCATGGAGAGATTGTTCTTCATCTTCCTCACATCTTGGCTTGAGGCCAAAGTAGTCATTTGTAGCTACTACGTTATTCTTGCAACAAGAGAATGCTGGAGTTGTTGGTGTTGCAGTGAGGCACCTTCATCATCTCACTTCTGGACTTGTTCTGTAAAGGAGTGGCCATTTCTCTCTCTAGGAGATCAAAAAAGGAGATCCCAGAGATTCTATTGTATATTTTGGCATTGGGCCATATGTTTTCTCTCATGCCCAACGCAGTCTCCTTCCCTTACAGTGTTATCTTCAGAGGTGGCTTGCACAAGGGTTTCATTTTGTGCACTAGAGAGTGAAATCTTTAGTAAGGGGATCAAATCCTTCACTTTGGAGTTCATTGGAGGAGGTATCATTGTTATTGGAGCATCTTCTTCCTTCTCCTATGTTGTATCATATTTGAGTTGCAGCAGCTACACTACAACTCCAGCATTTTTCTGTTTTATGTATTTTAGCCAATCCCTTGGAGGATTGATGTAATAATGTTTTCTGGGGTTGAGATCTTGCTCCCCCATCTTTATTTGAGAATAAAATTTCATATCATCTCATGTATATCAATTTGTAGTCATTTTATCCTATATACTGCGCAGTTATAGAGTAGCTGGGTTTATGCAACAGTGTATTCTCTTGTTTATGTACATTTTCCTTTGAGGTTGATTTGCACTGACCTTGAGAGGTATTTTCCTCAAGTATCTTGTATAATATTTGCTGCTACAAATTATGTATCATATTGTACTCTTCTGACATTATATGATGCATTCTTTCACTGCTGTTCATATTGGAATTTTAATACTGCTGAAGATTCTTTCATTGAACATTATTTCGGTATACTTGTTGGTGGGAGATCTAAATAACCTGCTTAAGGTTATTTCTTTGAGCTTATATTTTGCAGGGAGTTGGTATCGGATATTTTCTAAGGCATCCCAGTACTGGATTGCCTTATTTTCACATGGGCTGCCTTATACAGCATCCTCATGGACAGTTGTGGCATAAATTCCTTGAAGGGAATTATTAGCCTTCAACAAGTTCTATTGGCAGAGTCTGCTAGTGGGCTAGGTAGCCTATGGATCTCATCAGTCCTTATGAAGGTGAAATATCCAGTAAATTCCCCTAACAGTCAATCTCTGAAATAGTTCAATGTTGATTCTTAATACTCCTTGAGTTGGAAAATAGGAATATTTCAAGATATTCCCGGCATTGCAAAAATTTTCCCATTTGGGATATTACATAAATACCCCCTCTCTTTGAAATGGAACATTGTACTTAGTGTTTTTAGGATTCCATTTTCCTTGGAAAAAAATAGGAAATGCATCCTGCATTTCATATTCCATGTCCCAGGTGGCCTCGTCAAGCCCAAAGTGCTTCCAATGCACTTTAACCTCGATGATGGATCGATTCTGGAGTCTAATTTCTCTTTGGTCCAAAATTTGTAGAGGCTTGGACTGAAAATATCCTTTTGGTTATGTTAGCACTCCGCTAGATTCCCAAGGCTGAGGAAGGAATCCCAACAGAGGTAACCACAGACCAAGCTTTAGACTTGATAGCTAGCCCTATCAAGTCGGAGAGGGCTCTCTCCAAAAGGGTCACAACCAGGGGATATTGAAATTAGGGTTTTTAGGCTAGATATAGAGTGCAGGGGGTTTTTTTGAATTTTATTTGGTTGGGGAAATCACTAGATGAAGGAATTAGGTCAAGGAAAGCTAGGTTAGGGAAAATGAGTTAGGGTTGCAGGGATCAATGGGGAAAGGTAGGTACAGTGAAAATCACTTGAAGGGAATGGTTATGGAATGGTTTTGAAGCTATAAGAAGGATCAGAAAGCATAAGAGATGTATTTTTCTCAGACAGAAGAGGATGAATAAAATATGATCAGTTACCCAAAACAGGGCATGGAAAACATGTATTCTGAATTTCTAACTTGTAAAAGATCATAATATAGGAATTAAGTGAACATGAACACAATATTTTCAAACATATGATAGTGAATAAGAAACTATGATAGACATTCAATACCATAGGTATCCCATAAATGTAGTTGCAACTCCTCTTTATTAGCTTGGTGAAATTGAATACAAAGCTTCCTTGATCAACTAGAAAAAATCAAACTGATTCCAGCCCTTAACTAGTGTGAATAAATGAGCTAAATAGACATCAAATACACCTTCACTCATCCTCTTTAAATCCATGAGGTGAGGAATATATTACACAAAAATCTGAACTGATATCTAGAGTATAGGATGCTCCAAGTGACTCATTCCTATCTCAAGTGAACTGACTCATTACACCTCATTTTCTTGATTTATCTAATGTATTTACCCTAGTAAATAGTAAAAAAATGATAATTACATTTATTTTCATCATTTACATATGTAAAATCAACATTTCCCAAGATAAAAATCAAAACTAGAGTGAAACTCATAAAATTTCAGAAGACCGCCAAACGCACCCTCTTTGTTCAAGGCTGAATTTGGGTGCCTTCCTGGTGTCCACATTTGCTCCAAGATGGTTTTTTGGAAAGCCCTTCAAGTATAATTTCCAGAACTAACTTACATTTGAAAAATGAATCTAATTTACCTGTCACAAATCATTTCTACCAATACTGGTAAACGTGCAGCGCCCACGCCAAAAATGAGGCAGAAACATGGTTTTTTTATGGTTTTTTTCCTTTTTCACGGACCATTTTTCCTCCAAATTATTAGAAAATGCACATGGTTAATTTCATCATCATTATTAATCTATTGGTGGTGGCCATTTTCTTATTATATTCCTCAAAAAAGAACGCAATTCCCTAGGTGATGCAGGTTTGACACTTTGAATGTGCTAAAAATATCCTAAAAAACACAGAATTTCACAAATTTTAAAAATTTGCCCAAAAATTGTCAAAATTGGTGGGAAGACGGTTGATCATGTGTTTGAGGCATGGAGTGTTACCTTAGTAAGTATGTCTAGCCTCCTTTTCTCCTCTTCCTTGGTCAAGGCTTCAATTTTTGCATGGGCTCATTTGTGCTTGGCCCTTGCAATTTTGTTCCTCATGGCATAATTCTTTTCCATATTTCTTTGAATTTATTTTTCCTTTTTAGCCTTGGACAATAGCTTCCCCAAGTTCTGGTTGGCTCTATCCAGCCATGGTTCTCTATTCTCACTGATTTCTATGGCAAGTTGTTCATTTAAGCTAAGCTGGTCTACTAGTTCAGCTTCCCTTTGTCTCTCTTGTGCTAGAGATTTTTTTAGCCCTCTAGTCCTAGGTCTCTATTGTGGAGGTTAATCCTCCTCATTATTTGGTTCACCTTACTTCTCTAGTGTCTCTTCAAGCAAGGCTTTAGCCTTCTCTACCTCTACTTGTGCTTTGATGCCTCTCATTTCATCAATGATGTGTTTGGTCTTCAGCTGTTGGTTCTCTTGTTTAAGAAAGTTAATGAAAAACTTGGACCTTTCAATATTATCTTGGAGGTTTATAATCTTGGCTTTCTTCTCTTAGATGATCAAGGAAGGATCATCATCAATTGTATCCAAGTTTACAAGTTCAAAATCTACCTCTTTCTCATGGAGGCCTTCCTCTTGGTGTATGTCCACCTATGCCATTTTTTCATTGTCTTTGTGTATCTGCTTTGTTGGTGAAGAATTCAGGGCCCCTACCATAATCAGTGGGGAGAAAACCTGCTTATGACCTCTCTGATAGGTATGTGCCAATGTGCCCAAATCGACCCTTTTTGGCTTGTTAATTTCACCTCTGCTAGGTGACCCAGTCTGAATGTGAAATGGAGATGAAGGTGGTGAGGTGGACGAATGTGACTGATCTGGTGATGATGTATGAAAATTAGGCTGAGATGGAGGTATGGATGTGGAAGGATGAGATGATGAAGGTGCATCTTGGCCATGTTGAATAGGTGGGATAGTGAAAATCTCATTGGATATGAAGATGTCCTATGTAATGTTTAATTGATCAAGGTGATAAAGGAATATCATCTTGATGAGGGAATGATGAAATACACGTTTCATTTGATGATCATAATCTTTCTTTTGCACAATAAATTCCATATTCTCAATGCTCGGGTAGAGATAGTAAGGTATATTAAGCATCCTGACTCTTGTAAAGTGCATGAGTAGCGGGATATGATAGGAGTTGAGTCTAGAAAACCTACCCTCACAAGTAAAGTACCTCATAATAATTTCCATCATAGGGACATATCTGTCCCAGAGATAAAATAAAGGAAAAATCCTCTTTCTCTCATTCTTCTACCTTGGTTTAATATATGACTCATAATAAAATTTATTCAAATCTCTTTTCTTAAACTATTTTTCGCTAATGTTTTGGATTTTAGTAGTAGCTTTTATGATGGTAGGGGACACAGTGAAAGTAATACCAACAGGGGCTACATGGTTGTCATGGAGGTTTGAAATGAATAATCTTGACAACGTATGATGGTATTGTACCCTTTGTACTTTCTCACATAACTCAAAACAACCCACATGCTTAAAGCACTACACAATGATGGGAGATGCCATAAGTTCTCTGGTATTTGATGGTTCATGTCTAATGAATCTCCCTCCTTTTTTATATGACCTTCTCTCTTGTCTTTCATCCTCCTCACTATGAATTTTGTTCTCATCTTCTACCATAATGTATTTGGTGTCAAACCCTAGGGAGATTATGGAATAGAAGGTGTGTATATGAAGTGAGGGTTGTTGTGATGAAATTGGAGGAGTTTGGGAATAGGGATTTGTAATATGAGGGAGGTGATAGGGGTAGTGATTATGAGGGATTTTAATATAGGGGATTTAACTGTAGGTAGGGTGTAGGGAGCCTAGGCAAATGAAAACCTAGGACTTAGGGTTTTGAAGGATATGATAGTTTAGGGAAAGGGTATATCAGTGTAGGGATTTGAGAAAGTGTTGTGTGATATAAGGAAAGGTATATGAAGGCTAAGGGACTGAGATCAAAGTGTAAATTAGGTTTTAATGAAAAATAGGGTTTTGAAATAGAAGGAGACACCAAAATCCCTTAGGCACACTTTACACATCAAAATGACATTTGATAAAAGTGAGTAAATCGAATTTGTTACTTACTCGCTTGCTGGAGGCATGAAAAATTGTTATTGAAAGTTTGGAAGTGAATTTGTGAGAATTTGAGGTCTGGCAGAGAATTTTTGAAGGAACTGGGTGAACACGCGACACCTCTAGAAAATTCGCAGTGTCACTAGAAAACATGCAACGTCATTGAGAAATACACTGCACTTTTAGTGAAACACACAAAACCACTAGAAAACGTGCATCGCCACTGGAAAATAAGCTCTCTGACCCTGTTTTTCATAATTTGACATAAAATATCGAAATTTTCACCTTTACTGAATTTTCTTGAGGTTGTAGGAAGAAAATGAACTTTGATTTTGATGTGTTTAGGGCTTTTATATTTTAATATATTTGATTTATGCTTTGAAAACCCACTTTCCTTATGTTTCACTTTACCTTTCAAATTTTCAAACTAAGGCTCTTTAACTTCTGACCTTTTGTTTTGCAGGTTGATCATTTGATGGAATTTTACAGTTATTTCCTTCATTTTGGCATGAGCGCTTTGAGTTGATAGCTAGGGAGTGAAAATATTACATATAGAAAACATAAAATTACATAGGAAATTAAAAAAAAATTACATTGTGGTTTTCATATCAAAATGACATTTTGATATGAAAATCATATAAAATCAAAATTATGAATTTAAAAATATAATGTTTACATACTGATGATATTCTGAAGATAGAAATAGAATGTCATTGACTCACTCTCACATTTATTTGCTGCCTTTATTGGGATGGAATGATGCATTTTTGGACCTTGAAAAACAAAACCCTAATGACCTAATGGTACCTTGAATAACCTGACTTCCATGGTTGACTTTAAATGAGAAAAGACATGATGAAATGAGATTTTCATAGGTGTTATTATGCTCACCAAGATATGAAGGTGATTCAAAAAATTTGATTTTATGAGGGAGAGTGAAGTTTTATTGAGTAGGGATATCATCAGTGAAACACTTTTTGGCATGACCTAATGGAATGATATAAAAATTTCAAAGTGGGACACCTAAAATGAGAATGAAAAGATTGATTTTGATCATTAATGGAAAAATTCATATTCTGAAACTAACATTGGCCTTATTGGGAATGGAAACTATGAAATAGGTGTCAAGAACCACAAATATCTAAATTTTGCAGTTCGGTGCCTCTTCCATTTGGCCAATACAGTCAAGAAAACTCAAACTGAGATGTAGGATAAATACTAAAAACTGGATGACACAAATTGATTGAAACTAACTGAAATTTGACTGAACTGACTTAGACTTAAACACAACTGACAAACTAAAAATAAATTCTTAGAATTGAGCTTATTCAACACACCTACTCTGACTGATCCATTCATCACCTAATCAAGTGAAATGGAACAGCTAATGCAACCATGTAAACATTCTGGCTGCTAGTTGAATTCTTCGCAAGTGCTTGCTTATGAGAAACAAGAGAGAACTACTGAAATGAAACTCCCATGAAAACTTGAAATCAGATTGAATCTTAATGAAATTGCAAAGCATGAGCCCACCAGTTGACCTGAAGAATGTTAGAAAAGAATATTCATAGGAATACATATTAATTTCCAGCCCATCTAATACATTATTTCTTTCCTCTAGGAAGTCTTTGTACCTTGAATATGAAATTTCATCTTTACCCTTACTTTCCTAATATGGCTGCAAATGTTCGGATGAGATTTCTAATGAGACTTCTGATAAACAAGATAATGAAACCGACTGTTAGATCAAGTTTATATCAACACTCTTTTCAGGATCATAGCTAGCTAATGGAGAAGGAATTTTACTACATAAATCATCCAACACATCAACTATTGGGTCATGAAAAACTTGAAAATATTGTTGCAACCTATTTTCCATTAGTTCTAATGCGACTGCATGACTTTCTACATGCTGCTCATCCTTTTCTTTAAAGAAATTATGAAAAGTTTTCTTTAAAAATTGAAATTCTTCAAAACATAATGGTACAGAATCATCTTGCATTGTTTGATCATATGTTTCAATTTCCAATCCTTCATCCGCAACCTGACATTCAATGGCATTCGAGGGCTGCAAATCTGGATCTAAGGAGGGTTCTATGTCGCAAATGATTTCCTCAACCAGCTCAGGATAATTTTTATCATTTATAGTGTTGAACATTCACTTATCTGCCTACTCATAGTTTTATCTTATTTTTACAAATGAGGAGAAACACAAGGGTAAGGAGCTCTGATCGAGAATTTCATTATCCTCTTGATTGTCAAGATCAAATCTTAATGACTACTGATTTCTAATTACATGAAAGTTATCTCTGATGAACTGAAATGAAGTAAAACAAAGAGGCAAAGATCCTTCACTTACTTCCAAATTTTCTACACTTTCCTCATCACTGCCATAGTTGATATGCATCGGCTGATCCCTGTGTTCGAGCTGCTAAAACTGAACTTCCTTCTCCCACAAACTAGTTGTTGATTGCTCTGCAATATTAGCTTCTGTTTGGAGAACATAATTTTCATCATACTGATCATACTTAGGTAAATGATCAAAGGGAAGAATGTCATCAAGCATGCATATCAAATCTATATATCTCTCCTCTGAAAGCTGATCTATAAAATTTCTTTCTTTATTGCCCCTTAATGCATACATAAAATCATTATCAGATCTATGATAATTGGGATAGGAAGGAAAATGTTTCATATCAGCAACTTGTTTTTGTTCAATCAGTGTGACATGTCCCTCTTGAACAACAATATCATCTCTCATGTTGATATTTTGCATCATTTCCTCTACTATACTAACCAAAATGTCAAGCTTCACTTCTGAAGATGTCAAGCATTCTTTCTCTATGTTTTCCCTTTATTCTGCTTTAAAATTTAACCTTTTGATCAACAAATTAGCTTCTACTATTGCATTTTCCTGCATTTTTTCAAATGTTGTAATGTCCCTTTATCTCATCGAAATTCGACTTCTGGATCAAAGGCATCTGGGTGGTGTAAGAGGGATGAACTAAGAGGCGGTTTTATATCAGTAGGGATTGAATGGTATACTTGATTGAATATAGATGAAACGTTTTTCACTGTTTCTCTTGGTTGCCTTTTCAAATTATCATATTCTTATAAAATTAGAAAGGGATTCCTCTTGATCACCCATTTATCAAGAAAGAATTTCGAAAACTAATGAAAATAAAAAATACTTGCAACTGGCAAGTTTTTCAACCATTCCTTGGCTTCAACTTGCAAAGATAGAGAAAAGGTCCTGATACTAACATCATCTTCATCAACCTCAAAAATGTCGAAAAAAATTTCAAAACTCCGAATTTTTTTCTCATTAGTGATGTTACCATATTCTCGATCAAACCTGGGAAGATATTTGTAATAATTTTTAGGGAAAACATGGAGTATAGGAGGTAAGATGAGTGGTTTATATCTATCTAGAATTTTACAAGGTGTAGGAGTATGTACAGAAGCTATATAATCAACCATGATCTCTTGAGGTTCATCAAATTGAAAAGGATATGCACAATATTTAGGTAAAAGGTCTTGATCTTGATTAAAATCAAAGGGAAACTCGGTATTTACACTATTGAAATAGGCAGAATCAAAACTTTGATCAACTTTTTCATACAACAAACTCTGGAAAAATTTCAGGATAGTTTCAGGAAAAGAAAAGAATTAATTTACAAGAAAGCCTATTACATCTCGAGTACAATTCCATCTTGAATACCTTAACTTTTTGTGAGATCCATTTTCCTGTTGGAAAGGTCGATCCTACAGTGGAGTATTTACATCAAGTTGGAGTTGCCAGGTGAATGGCTTAACCTTCATATGCACCTGACCATTGTCCACCATCATAAATCAGATCTAATCTTTGTTATTTCTTTCCCAGGGAAGATTTGTCTTTTCACCTCCCCGACAATGGCACCAAGATGTTAGCACTCTCCCAGATTCCCAAGGCTAAGGAAGGAATCCCAACAAAGGGAACCACATACCAAGATTTTGACTTGATAGCTAGCCCTATCAAGCCGGAGAGGGCTCTCTCCAAAAGGGTCACATCCAGGGGGGCTGGAGAAATTAGGGTTTTTAGGCTAGATATATTGTGCAGGGGTTGTTTTGAATTTTATTTGGTTGGGGAAATCACTAGATGAAGGAATTAGGTCAAGGAAAGCTAGGTCAAGGAAAATGAGTTAATAAGGTTGCAGGGATCAATGGGGAAAGGTAGGTACAATGCAAATCACTTGAAGGGAATGGTTATGGAATTTTTCTGAAGCTATAATAAGGCTCAAAAAAACATCAGAGATGTATTTTTCTCAGATAGAAGAAGATGAACAAAATATGATCAATTACCCAAAACAGAGCATGGCAGCTATGTATTCTGAATTTCTAACTTGTAAAAGATCATGATATAGAAATGAAAGTTAACATGAAAAAAATGATTTAAAACACATGATAATAAAGAAGAAAATATGGTAGACATTAAATACCACAGGTATCCCATAAATGTAGTTGCAACTCCTCTTTATTAGCTTGGTGAAACTGAATACAAAGATTCCTTGATCAACTAGAAAAAATCAAACTGATTCCAACCCTTCACTAGTGTGAAGAAGTGATCTAAATAGACATGAAAACCACCTGCACGCATCCTCAGGGGTCGAATCCATGAGTTGAGGAAGATATTACACAAAAATCTGAACTGATAGTTTGAGTATAGAATGGTCCAAGTGACTCATTCCTATCTCAAGTGAACTGATTCATGACATCTCATTTGCTTGATTTACCTAATGTATTTACCATAGTAAATAGTAAAACCATGATAATTACATTTATTTTCATCATTTACATAGGTAAAATCAACATTTCCCAAGATAAAAATCAAAACTGGAGTGAAACTCATAAAATTTCAGAAGACTACCAAACGTGCCCTTTTCCTGTCAAATGTGCCCTCTCTGTTCAAGGCTGAATTTGGGTGCCTTCTCGGTGTCCAAATTTTCTCCAATATGGCTTGTTGTAAATCCCTTCAAGTATAATTTGCAAAACTACCTTTATTTTGAAAAATGAAGCCCATTTTCCCTATCAAAAATCACTTCTCCCAATACTGGTAAATGTGCAACACCCACAGCAAAAATGAGGTAGAAACATGGTTTTTTTATGGTTTTTTGTCCTTTCCACTAACCAATATGCCTCCAAATGATTATAAAATGCATAGGGTTAATTTCCTCATCATTCTGAATCTACTAGTGGTGTTAATTTTGTCATTAGATGCCCCAAAAAAAATTGCAATGCCCTAGGTGCTGTGCATTTGACTCTTTGACTGTGCTAAAAATATCCTCAAAAACACAGAATTTCAAAAATTTGCAAAATTTTCCAAAAAATTGTCAAAATTGATGGGAATATGGCTAATCATGTGTTTTAGGCATGGAGTGTTACCTCAACAAGTATTTCTAGCCTCCTTTTCTCCTCTTTCTTGGTCAAGGCTTTAATTTTTCCATGTCCTCGTCTGAGCTTGGCCCTTGCAATTTTGTACCTCGTGGAATAATGGTTTGCCATATTTCTTTGAGTATCATTCTACTTTTGAGCCTTGGCCAAGATCTTCTTCAAGTACTGGTTGTATTTATCAAGCCACGGTTCTCTGCTCTCACTAATTTCTATGGCAAGTTGTTCATTTAGAGTAAGCTAGTCTACTAGCTCAGCTTCCCTTTGTCTCTCTAGGGCTAGATCTCTTTTCATCCCTCTAGTCCTAGGTCTCTATCTTGGAGGCTGATTCTCCTCATCATTTAGTTCACCATAATTCTCTAGTGTCTCTTCAAGCAAGGCTCTAGCCTTTTCTACCTCTCTTTGTGCTTTGATGCCTCTCACTTCATCAATGATGTGTTTGGTCTTCAGCTGCTGCTTCTCTTATTTGAGAAAGTTAAAGACAAAATTGGACCTTTCAAGTATCTTGGAGGTTTCTAATCTTGGCTTCCTTCTCTCAGATGATCAAGGAAGGATCATCATCTATTGTGTCCAAGTTTACAAGTTCAAAATCTGCATCTTTCTCATGGAGGCCTTCCTCTTCATGTATGTCCACCTCTGCAATTTTTTTTTTGTCTTTGTGTACCTACTTTTTTGGTGAATAAGGCAGGTCCCCTCCCACAATCAGTGGGGAAAACACCTGTATATGCCCTCTCTAATAGGTATGTGCAAATGTGTCCAAATAAACTCTTTTAGGCTTGCTAATTTCACCTCTTCTAGATGACCCAGTCTGAATGTGAAATGGAGATGAAGGTGGTGAGGTGGATGATGGTGATTGATCTGGTGATGACGTATGAAACGTAGGCTAAGATGGAGGTATGCATGTGGAAGGATGAGATGATGAAGGTGCATCTTGGCCATGCTGAATAGGTGGGATAGTGAAAATATCATTGGATATGAAGGTGTCCCATGTAACTTTTAACTGTTTAAGGTGATGAACGACTATCATTTTGATGAGGGAGTGACAAAATACACTTTGCATTTGATGATCATAATCTCTCTTCTGGGAAATAAATTCCATCTTCTCAATGCTCCAGTAGAGATAGTAAGGTATATTAAACATCCTGACTCTTGTAAAGTGCATGAGTAGCTAGATATGATAGGAGTAGAGTCTAGAAAACCTACCCTCATAAGTAAAGTACCTCATAATAATTTTCATCATAGGGACATATTTTTCTAGGAGATAAGAGAAAGGAAAAATCCTATTTCTCTCATTCTTGTACCTTGGTTTAATATATGGCTCATAATAAAACTGATTCAAATCTCCTGGCTTAAACCATTTTTCTCCAATGTTTGGGATTTCAGTAATAGCTGATATGATGGTAGGGGACATAGTGAAAGTAATACTAGCAAGGGTTACATGGTTGTCATGGAAGTTTGAAATTAATAATTATGACAACATATGATGGTATTGTACCCTTTTTACTTTCTCAAAGAACTCAAAATAGACAACATTCTTAAAGCATGTCATAGTGATGGGAGATGCCATAAGTTCTCTGGTATTTGATGGTTCATGTCTAATGACTCTCCCTCCTTTTTTATATGACCTTATCTCCTATATTTATTCCTCCTCACTATGAATTTTTTTCTCCTCTTCTACCATAATATATTTGGTGTCAAACCCTAGGGAGATGATGGAATGGAAGGTGAGTGTATGAAGTGAGGGTTGTTGTGATGAAATTGGAGGAGTTTGGGAATAGGGATTTGTAATATGAGGGAGGTGACAGGGGTAGTGATTATGAGGGGTTTTAGGATAGGGGATTTAAATTTAGGTAGGGTGTAGGGAGCCTAGGAAAATGAAAACATAGGACTTAGGGTTTTTAAGGATATGATAGTTTAGGGAAATGGGATATCAGTGTAGAGATTTTAGAAAGTGTTATGTGATATGAGGAAAGGTATATGAAGGCTAAGGGACTGAGATCAAAGTGTAAATTAGGTTTTAATGAAAACTAGGGTTTTGAAATATAAGGAGACACCAAATTCCCTTAGGAAAACTTCACACATCAAAATGACATTTGATAAAATGGAGTGAATCAAATTTGTTACTTAGTGGATTGCTGGAGGCATGAAAAATTGTTGTTGCAAGTTTGGAAGTGAATTTGTGAGATTTTCAATTCTGGCAGAGAATTTTTGAAGCAACTGGGTGAACATGCAACACCTTTAGCAAATGCTCAATGTCACTGGAAAACATGCAGTGCCATTGAGAAATAAATTGCGCTTTCATCCAAACCCGCAACGCCATTGGAAAATGCGCAATGCCACTGTCAAATGTGCCATCTAACCCTATTTTTCACAATTTCACCCTAAAATTCAAAATTTTTACCTTTGCTGAATTTGCTTGAGGCTGTAGGAAGCAAATGAACTTTGTTTTGATGTGTTGAGGGCTTTTATATTTGAGTAGATTCGATTTATGATTTGAAAACCTAGTTTCCTTATGTTTCATTGTACCTTTCAAATTTTCAGACTAAGGCTCTTTAACTTCTGGCTTTTTGTTTTACACATTGATCAGTTGATGGAGTTTGACAATTATTTCTTTCAGTTTGGCATGAGTGCTTTGAGTTGACAACTAGGGAGTGAAAATATTACATATAGAAAACATAAAATTACATAGGAAATTAAAAATAATTTACATATTAGTTTTCATATCAAAATGACATTTTGATATGAAAATCATATAAGATCAAAATTACAAATTTAAAATATAATGTTTACATACTAGTGATCTTCTGAAGATAGAAATAAAATGTCATTGAGTCACTCTCACATTTATTTGCTAACTTTATTGGGATGAAATGATGCATTTTTGGACCTTGAAAAACAAAACCCTAATGACCTAATGGGACCTTGAATAACCTGATTTCGATGGTTGACTTTAACTGAGAAAATAAATGATGAATGAGCTTTTCATAGGTGTTATTATTTCTTAGCAAGACATGAAGATGAGTCAACAAATGTGATTTTCTGAGGGAGACTTAAGTTTTATTGAGTAGGGATACCATTAGTGAAACAATTTTTAGCATGACCTAATGGAATGATATAAAAATTTCAGAGTGCAACACCTAAAATGAGAATGAAAAGAGTGATTTTGATCACTGATGGAAGACTGCATATTCTGACACTAACAAGTTAGACCAACATAACATTCCAATCAATTATATGAGCATGATCATGTATATAGTTTTTCAAAAGAGACACATGAAAAACATTATAACTTATAATATGCTAGCTGGTGGGCAACTTTCCCTACTCTGGATAGTATCTCAAATGGACTACAAAAATGAGGGGCTAGTTCAGAACAACTCCCAAAATTTAAGGAGCTCTTTTTTAGTCTTAATTCAATATAAACATGTCCACCCACTTGAAATTGTTTTTTTTTCTTTTTAAGTTTACATAGATTTTTTTTTCTATCCTCCACTGCTTTTAGATTTTGTCTAATATTTTTCACCATCAATTCCATTTCTTGTAGAAAATTCAGCCCTAGCATAAGCCTATCCTCTAGTAAAATCCAACTTAGAGGTACATGTCACTTCATTCCATATAAAACCTTGAAAGGACTCATCTTGAGTGATGCCTAATAATTATTGTTATAGGAAGAGTCTACTAAATGTACATAGGCCTCCCATTTTTTGGGTTGGTTAAATATGTACATGTGTAGCATGTCTTCAAGGACTTGGAAAACCGTTTATATTTTCATATCTATTTGTGGATGGGACACAGTTTTGAAACCTAGCTTCATATCCATCCCAATAAATAATGCCTTCCAAAAATTTGAGGTGAATTTTGTGTCTCTATCTGAAATAATTGTGTTGCGCACACCATGAAGTTTGAAAAATCATTTCATGAATACTTCTGCCACATTTGTAGCTCTATAGGTAAACTAATAAAGTATAATATGGGCATCCTTAGATAATTTGTCTACCACAACCATAATATAATCATGTTGTATTCAAGTCTTGGGTAATATGGTATTGAATTCTAATGAAATCACCTCCCTTTCCACTCTTGCATAGGTAGAGGATTCAATAATTTGGTTGGGTGTTGGTGTTCCACTTTCACTTGCTGAAATTCTTGGCATCTTGTCAAGTATTTAGTGACCTATCCCTTCATTCTAGACCAGAAAAATTCCTTTTTAAGAGAAATTATAATTTTATGATAACCTGGGTAGCTACATAATGGTCTCCTTTGGTGTTCATCTAATATTAATATTTTATTTTTATCCACATTCGAAACATAAATTTGGTCCTTGTATGTCAAAAATCCAATTTTATTAATTTCATAATCACACTATTTTCTTTAATTAATTTCATCTCTCAAATTTTTAGGAATATCATTATAATATTAGTCTTTTATTGTTTCCACTTAATTTGTTCAGTAAAATATGTTTAAGGTTTACTCACTGTTACTTCACAAATTTGTTTCAAACTTTGAATCCATATGCCACCTTATTTTATTTCCCCTTTACAAGGTTAATGTTGAAGTCATATTCTCTTAGGAAGGCCATCCATTTGGCTTTCTTGATATTCATGTCAAGTTAGCTGAAAAAATATTTTAAGCTTATATGATCAATAACTAAGGTAAACTTCTTACCAATCAAGTAGTGTCTCCACATTTTAAGTGCATGGATGACTACAGTTAGCTCAATATTATAGACTGCATAATTTATTTCATGTTCCTTTAGTTTGTGGGATTCATAGCCACCACATGTCCCCCTTGCATGAATACACCTCCAAGACCTTTCAAGCAAGTGTCAGTACACACTGCAAAATCCTTATCATTGTTTGCTATTTTCATCACAAGAGAAATAGTAATTAAATTTGTTAATTTATCTAAAATTTCTTGACATTTTTGTGTCTATTTAAATTTCACCCCTTCTTTCTGCAAGGAGGTTATAGAGTATGCCAATTTAGAAAATCCCTTTATGAATTTGCAATAGTATTCATTGATACCCATCAATGACCTTACATCTGCCACATCCTTTGGGAATCACTAAATAAGAATGGATTTTGCCTTTTCGGGGTCCACTACTATCCCCTCTTTCGATAACACATTCCCAAGATATTGTATCTTGTCTTGATAATATTCACATTTGTTAAACTTAGCATATAGTTGATGTTCATGCAAGGTCTGTAGCACTATTTCCAAATGATGTTTGTGCTCTTCCAATGTTGTTGAATATATTAAAATATCATTTATAAATATTAGTCGAAACTTGTCAAAGAATTTACTAAAGACACTATTCATGAACCACACAAAGGTAGTGAGTGAATTATTAAGTCTAAAATGTAGTACTACAAATTCGCAATGTCCAAACCAGGCTTGAAAATTTTTCTTTGGTATGTCCTCTTATTTAATCCTCAGTTTGTGATAACCATATCTAAGATCTATTTTAGAAAACATTATTACTCCCCTTACTTTATTAAGTAAAGCACCTATTCTAGGAATGTGATGCCTATTTTTAATAGTCAATTTGTTTAGCTATAGGTAATCAATACATAACCTAAATGTTATATGTTTTTTATTGATAAATAGGACTGGCGCACCCCATGTTAACACACTGGATCTTCTGTATGCTTTTTTTAATAACTCCTGTAACTATTTTTTTAATTCCATTATTTCAAGTACACTCATTTGGGAAGTTTTCATTGATACCAATGTTTCTCTTGGTATCAGCTCTATAGGAAAATATATTTCCCTTTAAGGTGGTAAACCAAGAATATATTTAGGAAACACACCATCATAGTCTCTGATAACTTCTAATTCATCCAAGGATGTACCTGAATTATCCCTTGAGTGGTATTCCACTTGGATGGAAAATATTTAGCATCCTTTCCTTGAAGCCATTTTTAATTGCAGTGTAGATATCTGGCGCACAAAAATGGGCCTGGGTATGCCTCTTATAGTTTGAATTTCTCCATTTTTTGATGTACACATACATTTTTTATCAAGGCAATTAAAATTTGCATGTGCCCCTTCAACTAGTCCATCCCAACCATAACATTGTATGAGCCCAATTGAAATATGTTCAAATTCATAATAGTTTGATTTCCATTTAACACAAATGGTTATGTCTTTATCTAGTTGGTAAATTTTCCTTTTGTGTCAGTAGAAAACTAGAGCAATCACAAATTTTTGTATTTTTTAGACTTTAGTGTACATTTTTCTATGACCTAACGACTAAAATAGCTCAAACTAGCTCCAGGGTCTATCGATAAAGAAAAATATTGGTTAAAAACAATACCTTCTACCTCCACCATGAGAGACTGGTGCTCTTCCTAGTGCTCTTCTAATGTTGCATTGATACATAAAGTATTTCTAACCACGTCGTTGATAGTATAGGCCTCTCGAGTGTTCTCTATGCCTCTTGAGTGTTTTGTAGGTTTTGTACATATCTAACATTATAGGTACAATTTCATAAAACATGGGGTTCCCTGCAACCCCAACATTTTAAGGGCTCCCTGTCCCTTTCATTGAATCCTTTATTATTTATTTTTATTTGTTTAGACCCATTTTGAGTCTGATTATATTTTCTTTGGGTTTGATTAATGTTTCTATGAAAATTATGATTCTGATCACCTTTACTAGGATTCTTAAATGTCTAGGTTTCGTCTTTTTCCATCCTGAGTAATTATGTCCTTCTTCTTATTATTATATGGGGATTTCATATTTGTATTTCTCTGCTTGGCTTGGTGATAGAACATTCATGCTTTCCTAATGGCCTCATCCATTGTATTATAATTTTCATATTCAATTTGTTCTTAAAAATAACTTTGAAGACAATTTATAAAGCATCGTACTTTAGCTGTTTTTTCTCTTATGTATGGCACATATCATAAAAGATGAGTGAATTTCATGACTAACTCATCCATTGACACATGAAAAACATTATAAATTATAATATGCTAGCTGGTGGGCAACTTTCCCTACTCTGGATAGTATCTCAAATGGACTACAAAAATGAGCGGCTAGTTTAGAACAACTCCCAAAATTTAAGGAGCTCTTTTTTAGTCTTAATTCAATATAAACATGTCCACCCACTTGAAATGTTTTTTTTCTTTTTAAGTTTACATAGATTTTTTTTTCTATCCTCCACTGCTTTAGATTTTGTCTAATATTTTTCACCATCAATTCCATTTCTTGTAGCAAATTAGGCCCTAGCATAAGCCTATCCTCTAGTAAAATCCAACTTAGAGGTACATGTCACTTCATTCCATATAAAACCTTGAAAGGACTCATCTTGAGTGATGCCTAATAATTATTGTTATAGGAAGAGTCTACTAAATGTACATAGGCCTCCCATTTTTTGGGTTGGTTAAATATGTACATGTGTATCATGTCTTCAAGGACTTGGACAACCCTTTATATTTTCATATATGTTTGTGGATGGGACACAGTTTTGAAACCTAGCTTCATATCCATCCCAATAAATAATGCCTTCCAAAAATTTTAGGTGAATTTTGTGTCTCTATCTGAAATAATTGTGTTGCGCACACCATGAAGTTTGAAAAATCATTTCATGAATACTTTTGCCACATGTGTAGCTCTATAGGTAAACTAATAAAGTATAATATGGGAATCCTTAGATAATTTGTCTACCACAACCATAATATAATCATGTTGTATTCAAGTCTTGGGTAATATGGTATTGAATTCTAATGAAATCACCTCCCTTTCCACTCTTGCATAGGTAGGGGATTCAATAATTTGGTTGGGTGTTGGTGTTCCACATTCACTTGCTGAAATTCTTGGCATCTTGTCAAGTATTTAGTGACCTATCTCTTCATTCTAGACCAGAAAAATTCCTTTTTAAGAGAAATTATAATTTTATGATAACCTGGGTAGCTGCATAACAGTCTCCTTTGGTGTTCATCTAATATTAATATTTTAGTTTTATCCACTGTGGAGCGATAAAAAGGGTCTTTTTAACTCCTAATTACCTTCACATTAATTATCAACCCAGGGACGGCTTTTTATTTCAAGAGTGTACTCAGTCTGAGGCGGCTATTTACTCAAGAGTAATGTTTTGCAGTATAGTGCTTAAAATCCAAAAGTAAATGAAAGCTGGAAATAAAATCTACTTACAACAAAGCATTTTAAGACTTAAATCATGCATTCGGAAAAATAAGCAATGTATCGGTCAAGGGTCCAGTAACAATAACTCATCCCTTTGGAAACTGATGTAACCAAAAGTAATCAAGGAACAGATCATTAATCTGGGGACTAGACAGCAAATGCCAATGCCCACTACAGTTTCAGATCGTTCTTCACACCAAAGCAAAGATAATGCAAATAACAGGAAATGGAACAGCAGATAAGAAATGGAACAACAAAGTAAATGGGCAGCAAACTGTAATTAAAGGAATCTAAACAACAAACTCTAATTAATGGAAATGAACAACAACAAAGCCAAATTAATAGCAATCTTTACTCTAAGAATAAATCGAACAGCACAAGGAAATAGAACAGCATTGATTAATGATAGGATATAAAACAACGCTGGAAAGCCAAATACAAATGCATAATAACTTAACACAGGCACACATTAATAGTAATCTGAGTCTGATACCGCAAGTATTAATCCTGGTTAGAAAGGGTAATGATTACAATTCGTAATGGAACCACAATGTCAATTGAATAGCAATCGTATGAAGTATAAACCATAGAAAAATACAGTAATACCAGCTTAAGAAGGTTACAACTTGATTACTCTACAATTAAACAGTAATAGCATTATGTAGAGAACAGCAATGTTACATTAACGATTTTAAAGGAATAGCAATACGTTAGAATGCACATTACGACTTTCTTGTTGCAGAGAACGAAATATGAAATATAACAGAGCTGTAATATAAGATAACGAAACACACCAGATTACCGATTCAAGCTGATAAGCAAAACCACGCATAAACCAAAGAGATAATATACAGTAGCAGCACAATCCACCAGAGGCTGGGCCCTTAGCCACCAGCGGATGCTGCTGGGCTACTTCAGAATTAAAAGAATGAATGGCAACCAGATTTATATTAAAATATCAAAGCAGAGTTATAGTGGATTACAACAAGAAATCGCTCCATCTCTCAGCCATTATCCATTCTCTCTGCCATCCTCAATTCTGAATCTCTAATTCATTCTCAATTCCATCATTCGAATCCATCCCTGAAGTCATCCCCCCTCTCTGATCTCTGTTCTGATTTAAATACAAAGAGAGCAGAGAGTGGTTACAATAGAGATAATTACAACATGATTCTATTACAAAATTGGATTGTTTCCAACCAATTGATAAACAAGAAGATATATTTCCATCCAGCTTTCAACAAGAACAAGACGAATTTGGCTTTGCAGTTGAGATTTGGAGGACGGCCGCAACAACAAATCTGAGAAAATCATGCTCAAAGAACCCTACGTTTCTCTCAGTACAAGCCGAATTTGGGCAAACCGTTCTTGAATAAAGTTAATGGGGTCCATTCTGAACAAAACCCATGTTTCGGATTTTCCAGATTCGTCTTCATTTGCTCAGAATCTCAACCGCAAAACTGTCACTCCTTATTCCAGCGCATTTCTGAGTTGGCACTTTTAATGATCAAATCTTCAATCTGGAAATTACCTTGGAAGCTAAAAATGGTGAATAATGTTATAACCAACTTATTAAAACTATCATTGATAAAATAATTCATAATCATCAATTTATTAGAAATAAAGGAGGATAAATAATTTTCATCCATAAGAGCATAAATCATTTATAAAATGGATTTAAATGATAAATTATAACAAATGATATAATAGAGAAGAGTAAAAATGGATGAAATAAGTGTTACAAAGTGGTTGTATTCACGGCCCAACACACCCCCACACCGAATATATTGCATGTCCTTATGCAACAAAAACTGAATATGTTGCATGTCCTCATGCAACCCAAAGACAAAACCCATGTGTTAACCAAGCAATAAAATTTGTTTCTCTCAACTCATAAAATGGATAGAACAAATGAATTCTTCCTCAATTAATGAATATTCAATTTTAACAATCTTGATGAAGGCATAACAATTAAGTTGCAGCAACAACCTTCATTAACCATTTTCCCAAAAACTACAAACCAGATTTTGTTGAAATGTTGCAAGTAGATTTGTAATATATGAATGCCGCTATGATCCAAAAATCAGATCGTTTTGATGCACGGATCATGAGATATAAACAAAATGGTTGTAGATGAGAGTGCATGATTTCCGAAATTTCATGAACCAATTTATCTTGAAATTGTCTGGGTTTGTATTAATGATACGTCTGTGTTTTCCAAAAATCACAAGAATTGAGTTCATAGTTTTAAAAATATTATGGAAATCAATTTCTACACTGAAATTGTATGCCTTAAATGAGAAAGAAAATAGAAAACATCCATCATGCGTAGCAATTCCCCCCCCTCTCTGAAAAATTAGCATGCCCTCATGCGATGCTAGAAAACAAATAGAGGTGGTTGCTACCAGCTGTTGAATTCTATGCTTAGTGTTAAACAACATGGAATAAGGGAGGTGTTGAGAAGGAATAAGAATAGCAATGGATGATAAAGAATATGAATAACATGGTTATAAGAAAGAAATGAATGAAAGCGACACTCCCCCAAACCGAAAGATGATATGCCGCTGAAAAAAAGGGAAGTGGTAAAAACTATGAAATGAAGGATGATAAATAATGCTCAAAATGGATTTTCATGAAATTCTCCTAAATTCATAATAAATCATAAAATTATGCTATTTTACCTCAAGTTTTACCTCCAAAAAGAAAAATGTGGAATGACATATATGTATTGGCAGTTGTTGAAGCTGATGTAGGCAAAGTTGGTGCTGAAAGTGATGCAAAAGGTGGAATCCAGGTAAGCACATAATGTCTGAAGAATTGTTCGTGTTCGCAAGTTGCTCGAGCCGCTTCTGTTAGTTGCAATAGTGTGGTCATGCTGGGAATAGAATTTCCTCTGCACACTTGTTGTTCTCCTGTAAACAAATCACACTTCTGCATACAATGTTCTTGAATGCATAGTGTTAGTTTTGAATAGCAACAGATAAGATGCATGCAAAAATTTCAATAAAAAAAACTTTTGTCTACATGCAATACTAATATTTCAACAAGTTATGACAGAGTGCAGTAATCATATCGCATGCTAACCCATAATGTATACATTCCCCTCTCCAATTGGAAAAGAGATTCCATGACCATAAATCATATGAAAGGTGTTGTGCTGATGGCAAGGCAAGGGAATGAACAATACAGCAGTAGAGTACACAAATCAATGATAGGACAGCGAGAGTTATGGTTATAATGAGAGCAGAGTGTGTAAGGATAGTTATGAATAAAAGATAGGACACTTTGGATTGATGATAAGTTATGAAAAAGAGAAAAAGAACAACAATATGCCAAAAAGATGCTTTACTGCTAGTATGCTAGCTGAAAATGATGCGATTGATCATAAAACAATTTCTCATGCATAAAGGTTCAAAACAGGGAAAAAAAAAAATTAAGGAAATAACTTCTGTGATAAAAAGAAAAAATAAGAAAAGGGTATTATAGTAATAATTGACGATAAGATATAACTTCAATACCATAAGCAGAGCCGCTGCTGCCAACAGGCGTCCATAGCCTCGGCAGGGTTGCTTTTTAACCCATATGAGCCAGAATCCTCAATTTATAACTAGAGAGTTACATTGTTGTTCTACAGAAGAGATCAATGTGCTGGCGTGGTAACCAGATAACCACACTGCCATTCACTAGGATGTAGCAAAAGTGATCAGGCCGGCTCGTGATGAGACCTCCTGTTTCAAGGATAATTTGACTATCCAATGGATCATAACCCTGGTGTGGTGGCCATAATGGGAATGTCACTTTGTTACAACCTTATGAACATGGTAGGCTGGCTCGTAATGAGACCCCCTATCCTCCATCTGCGAACAAAATTTTGTTATTATTACACATTTTTATGATAAAAATAGGGAGGCTCAGTACTCCTTAAGAGCAGGGATGGTGGAAGAAGTTGAACATGTCAATAGAAAAATATACCCATAATCTCATTTATTACAAACAGAGAAGATTATAATCCAGAAGGGTGGAACAAGCATGGTATTAAGATGATCAATCAATATCATGTTCAACAGAAAACAATGCAGTAAAGTAGTATATAAATAATTGTGTCCCTTTTGAAAATAATCTATCATCAAGGAGCTGTCCTGTTAAAGATCATAACGTGAATGATATTAACTCGCTTCAATAGAATCCATAATTCTTGTCCTTGTAAAAATAGTGTACTTCATGCCATGAAGGGGAATTAGTAAAATGTGGTTGAGATGAACTAAAAATAATTCCACAAGAGGAAGGAAGGGTTGCTCTCGAAAATAATCCCAAAGTGTTGCTCTTTTGAATGAACAGCAAAAACACTCAAAAAGTGGTGTTCCTTAAAGGAAATACAAAAAAGCAAAAATACACACAAAAAAAAAGTGTGAAAATGCAAATGTCGTTCCTTTGGAAAAATGAACAGCAAAAACTAAAAGTGTCATTCCTTTGGAAAAGGAACAGCAAAAACGCAAGTGCCGTTCCTTTGGAAAAGGAACAACAAGAACACACGTGCCGTTCCTTTGGAAAAGGAACAACAAAAATGAAAAGTGCAAAAGTGCTATTCCATTCGGAAAGGAACAACAAATCGTGAAAGTGCAGAAGTGTTGTTCCATGTGGAAAGGAACAGCAAAACGTAAAAGTGCAAAAATGGTGTTCCATTCGAAAAGGAACAGCAAAAAGTGCAAAACGTGAAAATGTAGAAGTGCTGTTCCATTCGGAAAGGAACAGCAAAAAGTGGAAGTGCAGAAGTGTTGTTCCATTCGGAAAGGAACAGCAAAAAGTGAAAAAGGAACAGCAAAAAGAGTCGTGGAAAAGGAATGGCAAAATGAACCATGAAAAAGGAACAGCAAAATGAATTGCTGACCAAAAAGGTGTTGTTCCTTTGGAAAATGAATAGTAAAACGAAATTGCTGTCCCTTTGAAAAAGGAACAGCAGAAACGACAAAAGTGCACACAAACGCTGTCCCTTCAGAAAAAGAACAACAAAAATGCACAAGCATGAAATGCAAGCACGCAAAGAATGAATTAGCTGTTCACTGTATTGATGCTGAGGATGGGTCACAGTTTGAATGAAGCAACACCTGAAACACAAAATATAAGAGAAATTAGAAAAGAAACAACAAAAGATAGTATGTAAATAAATAAATTAGGTTACAACAGCTATGATATTATGTAAAAAAAATGATCTATTCGAAAAATATTTTGGCAGCAAAGACATGACATGAATCTTCAAATGGAAATCAATTCTTTATTTCTTCTATTATGAATCCATTGGGTAATGAGTTGGATGAAATTCCTTTGTTTCATTTAAAATTTCTTTCAAAATCACTCGTCCATAAATTGACCTTCTTTTTCTCTTAGGACCTGCAAAAAACGAGTATCTACCTGCAATAAAACATTAAATCATGGAGAAAGAGAGGTGTACGGGCTCCCTTAATCCAAGAATTATGAAAAGAAATTAACAAGTAGTTACTCTGTATAAAAAATCCACAGAGAAAATAACAAAGTAAAATTTATTTGTCACCTGCGGGAGAGCAGTGGTCGACCATACTAACCAGCAGTGTTTTAATCACAACTTCTTTGTTTTTCGTCCAAATTGAGTGATTCCAAAGCCAGATGAGAGCTAATTCAAAGGTTTATCTCCAGTAGCAACAGGTTTTAGAAATTCAATGATATGATATGTCAATTTTAGTTAGAACAACCTGCATAACATAGTCATTTTCAATTACCCAGCTCAGATCAACAGTGAATGTTTTAAGCATAGGTTTTTCGTTTGATGTCGGATTCGAATGATTCAAATTGGAAATGAAAATAGATTCATTTATTTATTTCCAATAGAAACAGGTTTTGAAGACAAGAAGAATTGATAGGTCAAATACTGTAAGGAACAGCCGGAAAAACATAGTTTTAAGGGTGCTGATTTACGATAGACAGTCAGTATTTTGATCATAAATTCTCCATACGATATCGAAAATGAGTGATTCCAATTGCATTGTAAACTAGATTCATAGGGGAATCTACCATAGAAACAGGTTTTAAAAATTCATTCATTTAGGCCTCAAAAAACTGACTGTCCCAACTCTGTTCCTGAGCTTCCCACTAGACATCCGGTCAATGTTTTGGTTCTAAATTTTTCGTTTCAAATCCAAATTGACTGATTCAAATTGGGTTAGAAAGTAGACATCAAGGGCTACCTAGTGTAGAAACAGGTTTTAAAAATATTCATTTTTGGTCCCTCAAAACATGACTGTCCCGACTGTTTTTCCAGAAAGTTCATCAAGCCCGCAAGCCAAAAAAAATGATATTCAAGCATTTTTTCAAATTGGTGATAAAAAATGAATATAAGTGTTTATAGAATTGTTATTTGCAATATAATTCATCTACATAAATTGAAATATTTATCACCGATGTTGATTTCGATAGCGTGTTGCAACAAAAAAACAACTATTTTTACAAAAAAAAAAACAAAATGCATTTATTTATGTCCTTATTTTATTTTATTTTCTCCACTATCCTACTCTTATTTGAGAATCGAATGTGTTTATGTATAAGAGTATTTCTAGTGGAACCATTTTAGAAATAAGACCTCTAGTATGCACATACCCAAATTTGAAAAATACAGGTTGATAAAAATTAGGGTATGAGAAGCCAACTTCCCTTGAAAAGATGGAGTCAAAAATTGTTGAAGTGTGGAGCAATGTTGCAAACAAGTGATGGAGTGAAACCAATCTTCAATATATCCTTTATTTTCATCATATCATGAGGTTCTTGAGCTTTTAAAATGGTTTGTTGATGCAAACTAGAAGTAAGCTCATTTTCTTCCATAACTTCTACAATTTTTGAATTTGAAACATTCTGAATCTCATTGTAAGTTTTCTCTAATGGCGCATGTGAGATAGAATGGGTGGGAAGGGTGGGTAATTTTGGCAGTTCAACACTGTAAGTATGTTGTACTGGTTTATTGCGGTGAGGGTGTGGAATTAGTTGAGCAGGAAATTCAAAAGTAAAAATGTTGGACAATTTCTTACCATAACAGAAGATGTCCTTCATGTGTTTCTTCAAAGCTCTTTCTTCCAATGTTCCTGTCAATTAGTTAGTGAAATGGGTGGTGCTTACATCACCACTTGAATGAAATCATGTGATTCATTTTTCAAAATTTCTATTTTTTCCCTAGTCATTCACACAAAAATTCAAACATCTATTTCTACCCAACAAAGCAACAACAAATCTGTTAGGAAAGCGGACAGTGGAGCAGGGCTTTTACATACTCCGCACGTAGGTTCTTACCTTCCGTTTTTAAGATCCAACTCTTCCCTAGCAGGCACTCATCAGATTCACACTACTCTTTAGAAATGGCTACACTCTCCCCGGCAACGGCGCCAAAATGTGAAGCGATAAAAAGGTGTCTTTGTAACTCCTAATTACCTCACATTAATTGTCAACCCAGGGACGACTTTTTGTTTCAAGAGTGTACTCAGTCTGAGGCGGCTATTTACTCAAGAGTAATGTTTTGCAGTATAGTGCTCAAAATCCAAAAGTAAATGAAAGCTGGAAATAAAATCTACTTACAGCAAAGCACTTTAAGACTTAAATCATGCATTCGGAAAAATAAGCAATGTATCAGTCAAGGGTTCGACAACAATAGCCCATCCCTTTGGAAACTGATGTAACCAAAAGTAATCAAGGAACAGATCATTAATCTGGAGACTAGACAGCAAATGCCAATGCCCACTACAGTTTCAGATCGTTCTTCACACCAAAGCAAAGATAATGCAAATAACAGGAAATGGAACAACAGATAAGAAATGGAACAACAAAGTAAATGGGCAGCAAACTGTAATTAAAGGAATCTAAACAGCAAACTCTAATTAATGGAAATGAACAACAGCAAAGTCAAATTAATAGCAATCTTTACTCTAAGAATAAATCGAACATCACAAGGAAATAGAACAACATTGATTAATGATAGGATATAAAACAACGCTGGAAAGCCAAATACAAATGCATAATAACTTAAATCAGGCACACATTAATAGTAATCTGAGTCTGATACTGCAAGTATTAATCCTGGTTAGAAAGGGTAACGATTGCAATTCGTAATGGAACCACAATGTCAATTGAATAGCAATCGTATGAAGTATAAACCATAGAAAAATACAGTAATACCAGCTTAAGAAGGTTACAGCTTGATTACTCTGCAATTAAACAGTAATAGCATTATGTAGAGAACAGCAATGTTACATTAACGATTTTAAAGGAATAGCAATACGTTAGAATGCACATTATGACTTTCTTGTTGCAGAGAACGAAATATGAAATATAACAGAGCTGTAATATAAGATAACGAAACACACCAGATTACCGATTCAAGCTGATAAGCAAAACCACGCATAAACCAAAGAGATAATATACGGAAGCGGCTACCGGAGGTGAGTTTCTTCGGATGAACATAATGAACAACGATTTATATTAAAATATCAAAGCAGAGTTATAGTGGATTACAACAAGAAATCGCTCCATCTCTCAGCCATTATCCATTCTCTCTGCCATGCTCAATTCTGAATCTCTAATTCATCCTCAATTCCATCATTCGAATCCATCCCTGAAGTCATCCCCCCTCTCTGATCTCTGTTCTGATTTAAATACAAAGAGAGCAGAGAGTGGTTACAATAGAGATAATTACAACATGATTCTATTACAAAATTGGATTGTTTCCAACCAATTGATCAACAAAAAGATATATTTCCATCCATCTCTCAACAAGAGAAAGACGAATTTTGCTTTGCAGCTGAGATTTGGAGGATGGCCGCAACAACAAATATGAGAAAATCATGCTCAAAGAACCCTGCGTTTCTCTCAGTACAAGCCGAATTTGGGCAAACCGTTCTAATTTAAAGTTAATTGGGTCCGTTCTGAACAAAACCCATGTTCCGGATTTTCCAGATTCGTCTTCATTTGCTCAGAATCTCAACCGCAAAACTGTCACTCCTTATTCCAGCGCATTTCTGAGTTGGCACTTTTAATGATCAAATCTTCAATCTGGAAATTACCTTGGAGGCTAAAAATGGTGAATAATGTTATAACCAACTTCTTAAAACTATCATTGATAAAATAATTCATAATCATCAATTTATTAGAAATAAAGGAAGATAAATAATATTCATCCATAAGAGCATAAATCATTTATAAAATGGATTTAAATGATAAATTATAACAAATGATATAATAGAGAAGAGTAAAAATGGATGAAATAAGTGTTACAAAGTGGTTGTATTCACGGCCCAACATCCACATTCAAAACATAAATTTGGTCCTTGTATGTCAAAAATCCAATTTTATTAATTGCATAATCACACTATTTTCTTTAATTAATTTCATCTCTCGAATTTTTAGGAATATCATTATAATTTTAGTCTTTTATTGTTTCCACTTAATTTTTTCAGTAAAATATGTTTCAGCTTTACTCACTGTTACTTCACAAATTTGTTTCAAACTTCGAATCCATATGCCACCTTATTTTCTTTCCCCTTTACAAGGCTAATGTTGAAGTCATATTCTCTTAGGAAGGCCATCCATTTGGCTTTCCTGATATTCATGTCAAGTTAGCTGAAAAAATATTTTAAGCTTATATGATCAATAACTAAGGTAAAATTCTTACCAATGAAGTAGTGTCTCCACATTTTAAGTGCATGGATGACTACAGTTAGCTCAATATTATAGACTACATAATTTATTTCATGTTCCTTTAGTTTGTGGGATTCATAGCCACCACATGTCCCCCTTGCATGAATACACCTCCAAGACCTTTCTAGAAAGTGTCAGTACACACTGCAAAATCCTTATCATTGTTTGTTATTTTCATCATGAGGGAAATAGTAATTAAATTTGTGAATTTATCTAAAATTTCTTGACATTTTTGTGTCCATTTAAATTTCACCCCCTCTTTCTGCAAGGAGGTTCTGGAGTATGCCAATTTAGAAAATACCTTTATGAATTTGCAATAGTATTCATTGATACCCATCAATGACCTTACATCTGCCACATCATTTTGGAATCACTAAATAAGAATGGATTTTGCCTTTTCGGGGTCCACTACTATCCCCTCTTTCGATAACACATTCCCAAGATTGTATCTTGTCTTGATAATATTCACATTTGTTAAACTTAGCATATAGTTGATGTTCATGCAAGGTCTGTAGCACTATTTCCAAATGATGTTTGTGCTCTTCCAATGTCGTTGAATATATTAAAATATCATTTATAAATATTAGTCGAAACTTGTCCAAGAATTTACTAAAGACACTATTCATGAACCACACAAAGGTAGTGAGTGAATTATTAAGTATAAAATGTAGTACTACAAATTCGCAATGTCCAAACCAGGTTTGAAATTTTGTCTTCGATATGTCCTCTTATTTAATCCTCGGTTTGTGATAACCATATCTGAGATCTATTTTAGAAAACATTATTACTCCCGTTACTTTATTAAGTAAAGCACCTATTCTGGGAATGTGATGCCTATTTTTAATAGTCAATTTGTTTAGCTATAGGTAATCAATATGTAAGCTAAATGTTATATGTTTTTTATTGATAAATAGGACTGGCGCACCCCATGTTAACACACTGGATATGATGTATGTTTTTTTTAATAACTCCTGTAACTATTTTTTTAATTCCATTATTTCAAGTACACTCATTTGGGAAGTTTTCATTGATACCAATGTTTCTCCTGGTATCAGCTCTATAGGAAAATATATTTCCCTTTAAGGTGGTAAACCAAGAATATATTTAGGAAACACATCATCATAGTCTCTGATAACTTCTAATTCATCCAAGGATGTACCTGAATTATCCCTTGAGTGGTATTCCACTTGGATGGAAAATATTTAGCATCCTTTCCTTAAAGCTATTTTAAATTGTAGTGTAGATATTTGGCGCACAAAAATGGGCCTGGGTATACCTCTTATAGTTTGAATTTCTCCATTTTCTGATGTACACATATACTTTTTATCAAGGCAATTAAAATTTCCATGTGCCCCTTCAACTAGTCCATCCCAACCATAACATTGTATGAGCCCAATTGAAATATGTTCAAATTCATAATAGTTTGATTTACATTTAACACAAATGGTTATGTCTTTATCTAGCTGGTAAATTTTCCCTTTGTGTCAGTAGAAAACTAGAGGAACTGCAAATTTTTGTATTTTTTAGACTTTAGTGTAAATTTTTCTATGACCTAACGACTAAAATAGCTCAAACTAGCTCCAGGGTCTATCAATAAAGAAAAATATTGGTTAAAAACAATACCTTCTACCTCCACCATGAGAGACTGGTGCTCTTCCTAGTGCCCTTCTAAGGTTGCATTGATACATAAAGTATTTCTAACCACGTCATTGATAGTATAGGCCTCTCGAGTGTTCTCTAGGCCTCTTGAGTGTTTTGTAGGTTTTGTACATATCTAACATTATAGGTACAATTTCGTAAAACATGGGGTTCCCTGCAACCCCAATATTTTAAGGGCTCCCTGTCCGTTTCATTGAATCCTTTATTATTTATTTTTATTTGTTTAGACCCATTTTGAGTCTGATTATATTTTCTTTGGTTTTGATTAATGTTTCTACGGAAATTCTAATTCTGATCACCTTTACTAGGATTCTTAAATGATCTAGGTTTCGTGTTTTTCCACCCTGAGTAATTATGTCCTTCTTTTTCTTATTATATGGGAATTTCATATTTCTATATCTCTGCTTGGCCTAGTGATAGAATATTCATGCTTTCCTAATGGCCTCATCCATTGTTTTATAATTTTCATACTCAATTTGTTCTTAAAAATAATTTTGAAGACAATTTATAAAGCATTGTACTTTAGCTTTTTTTTCTCTTATGTATGGCACATATCATAGAAGATGAGTGAATTTCATGACTAACTCATCCATTGACACCTAGAAAAGTTTTAAATAATGAAATTATTTAGCTTTATCATCAAAATAATGCTAAGAAAATTATTTTTCTTTAAAGATTCACTTTAATTATTCCCAATTAAACTCTCTATCCTATAAATTATGAATTGTTTCGACTTCTTTTCACCACACGGAGGATTTTCTTACAACTAGTAGGTAACTTTGTTCGAATTTAATTTAGTAGAGTAGTCATACACTTTAAAATACCTATTGATATTGAGAATCCGTGCTTATGCTACATCTTTTGATTGCCCATCATAGCTTGGGGGTTTGATCTTTTTAAACTCTCCCTAGAGTTCCATTTTAGGCTTATTCCCTAATTTTGAATGAACTTTTCTCTTCTCATTCCTCTGATTTTTCTTCCTTGATTTCAACCATCTCCTTAGAAGTATTTTGCTTAAATGTCTCTCCCTTGTTTTCTTTATCCCTTACATTCTCTACAGTGTTGGGATTGCATTTATCAGTCAATTTTTTAATAAGTTGTCCTTATTTTGCACTAGCTTTCAACAACTTCTCATGTCTTAAACAAAGATTCACTAACTATGTTTGTAAATATTTCATCATATTTAATAGATCCTTGTGGGTACTTGCACTTGTTGAGCCAAATGTACATAAATTTCTTCTTCACCTATATGACTACCACCTTCTCCTATTTAGTTTTCTTCTTATTCCATGTAAACACAAACATTAATTTTATTAACAAAATCATGGTCAGCTCAAAGGCCACAACGTTGTAACCCGTTTTTCTTTGATACCATATGTAATATCCCTCCAATTTTTACACAGAAAAATATGTCAATTTACCAAGAGGTTAAATAGTCTTTTTTTTTTTTAGACATGCATTAGCTTCTATTTACAAAATAATTTTTGGAACTTCTATACATTGACATGTAGAATTTTCTTCTCAATTTATATTCCCTTTTTCTTGTGCACCGACGACATTATATTATTTTTTTATTTACATCATAAAAGTTTGGGTCCAACACCCAACATTTATCAATCATTGTTTAACTATACTTTTCCTTTTTCTTTTCTTGCTACACAAATTATGACTATAGAATTATGGGTTATCTTTCCCACACCCATTACCATAATGTATCACTATATAATGTGTAACATGAATTTACCACCTATGATATTTGACCTTATGACTTACAAATTGTGCAATCTAATTATATGTATAAATGCCTTGATCTTAATGTTTATGTTTATAGCTACTGTTATCCACTGATATTATTTCAAGGCTTGTGCCACAAATTTTTAAACATGGTTCTCATGGAAACACATTCCACCCTAGTTTCCTTGTGAATCAGGGTTCATGTGGTTACTAAACATGGATAGGAGGGCCCACAACACTAGTTGTAAACCTAGACAATTTTATTATTCATCGATGAGGATTTTCCATAGGTTTATCAATGGTTATTATCATTTTTGTTTCATTAGAGTAACTATCTACCATTTTCATTTTTTTCTTTAGTCTCATTTTTCATTTTTCATTTGTGGAAAGCTAGAGGCATGGAGGGAGGAGTGTAGAGATAAGTTATTTTCTGTGAGGCCACTGGACTATGTTGTATAATCCTATGTTTTCATTAGGATTCTAAGTGGAAAATTTAATAACCTTGGTGCTTGTTGTATAGCTAATAAACCACCTGGACAAGGAATTTTGCGTCACTATGGTGCTTGATGAGTAGTTGATAAACCACCCTACTACTTGTTGTAGGTAAAACTAATAAAATGCCTTCATTCCTATTGTTAGAGGGTAGCTAATAAACCACATGGATAGTGGGAAACATATTCTGAGTGTGTAACCAATACTTTGGCATGAATTCTTAATGATCTTAGAAGTTAGCCTTCTATAGTTGCATTAGAGGGAAAATATGAATAAATTATCATTCAATGAGGGCTCAAATGGGTTAATATGAACCAAATGGATAGTGAAGTCACAACTATCAAAATGACTTAAGAAGGGCATTTCCCTTAATTTAAAAGTGTGCTTAGATGATATGTTTTATTTATGAAAATAATATGAATGTGTGAATAGTAAGAAAATATAAACAATTACTTACAATGTTTTAGGTAATATTGTAATGTTACCTTATGAATTCTATATCACATGGAATGTTCATATGGTAAATAGTGATCTCTTGTTTTTAACTACCACATGAAAAAAAGTAGGGTGCTTATGCTTATGCTTATGCTTATGAGACTTGTAATGTGAATGATTGAAAATAAGAGAGGCCAAAAAATTAAATTTAAAAATAGGTGTGTATGAATAGCATGGAATATGTACAAGTATGGTACATGCATGACAAGATCTATACGCACATGTTTGTGTACATGATTGAAGGCATTGTTTGAATGTATAATTTCTATACATAATGTAAATTCCCTTTATGAATATTCATTGAAACTTGTGTGTAAGAATATTAAATTATAAAGTGGTGATTAATATCTAAGGTTGATATCATTTTGGCAGTTTGTTGAATGTTGCAATATCAAGTATGCCAAGAATCGAGTCGAACTCCTTTAAAACATATTAGTTGAGAATGGATATGATGGTAGCCAATTAAGTAGGGAGAGTAGCAAGAAAAGATAAAAAGTTAAAAGAATTGGGTAATAATTACTTTCAATTGAATTTGAGATCTTTTGTTTTTAAAATTAATGCATGTATTGCATGGATGCCCAAGAAGGGGTATTATTAATGAAGAAAATTGTCAACACAAATTTTTTTAGTAAAATATTAATAATGTGTGTGTTGGACCTTGTAATTGTTATATTTTCTTCCATACAATTTCTTATTTTTTATAATAATTCCTTGTTCTTGTTGACCTATATTCATATTTTTTCTCAATATGATTTAATCTTTGGTAAAAAAATATATATGTTCATATAATTACGTTTTAGAGAGATGCACAAAATATATTTCCTTATAATTGAGCTAATAATTCATTGGATGAGATCTTGTTGAAAACAGGGGTTGTGAAGATTTATAAAGAATGGTTGTGTTGAAAGGGTTCATGGCTAATTCAAGTGAAGATATTCCTATTTGAAGAATTAGTTATGAGACAAAATTATTGGTTTCTTCGTTGAAGATAGGAGAGGCAAATTAATTTAGGAATTCCTTATTCTGTATTTTTTTTTTTAAATTCCCCTTTTTGTAATATAAAAATAGGGGAATTTATATCTGATAGTTGGTTGTACTTTTGTGAAGACATAACTAGGGAAAAATATTTTCACTCTAATTATCTCAATGAACGATCATAATTCAAATGCTTCTTATTTTATTTATGTATAATCAATTACGTCTTTATCTAAATTTCTTTTAGAGACATTCTTACTCCGGGAAGTTTGGGTCTGCTTCCTGGATGAAGCATCGACTTATTTGTGTAAATTAAATTAGATTAGATTTATGTTGTTTCCTCTTTCTAAATAGCTCTTTTTGATAGATGTTTATTGAAGAGTTTAATTTATGTTTTCGATACCACTAGAATTCCTAGAATTATCTCGTTTTGTTGTTTTTGGGTAGATGATAGTTGTTCCTTCGATTTATTATTGGTTTTTCTTAAACTTTGTATTTTTGTCTCTTTATTTCTATTTCCTGAAGCAATGCTACTAAATTATATAACTTTCTATATTATTTTATGAATGGTTAGATCACTGATAAGTTTGGAATTCAGGTTACTTATGTTGTTTCTTAGTTAGAAAATTTATTCAACAGTTAGTTGTGCATTTGAATTTACTTTTCGTAATGAGATGTGATTTCATTAGATACTAAAATATTTTTTTTTGTTGATAATTAGGAACAATATTCTTGCATAAGAAAGATTCAGATTTTAGATTAACTCATATAGCACCAGTGCTAGCTCTTGATAGTCTCTTTCATATATTTTTCCAACTACCTTGAGATAGAAAGATGAATCCATGTATTGATAAATTAATGGTAAGTAATTGGTTGTTTTTAAGAAATTAATAGTCTCAACGTATTGGCATCATTGTTGGGGAGGTTGTTAAAAGAGAGATGTTATACTAATGACTAGTTATAGATGCATACTTAATTTCCTGGGGTCAGCTATTAAATATGGGAGGTAAGAACCTACATAACCACCCTAAAATAAATTTGTGCTGGATTCTACCCTCATTCAATAGTTTCAAGTCATTTAGAGTGCATGACTAAGAGAGTAAATAAATAAATACATAAGAAAGGAATAAAACCAAAAACTATTCTTGTGAGTAAAAAAACCTAACGTCTAGTTAGTCTTAGCAGATTGAAATTCATAGATGAAATCATATGGAAAGAAAAGTCTCAATATTTAGTAGTACCTTGACCAGAAGGATCCATTAAAGGAACTATTTTTTTCATTACTCCTATGGTAGAATATTATGTTGCAGCGGAAGTTGTGATTCATGAATGAATACCAGGATCACCAGTAAAAGGAGAAAGCATTTTTCAATCTCGATCAACCATTCCTCCCGGTATTTAGAGTAAGAGTGAGGGGTACTCTTGCAACTTAAGAGGAGGAGGTGAAATAGGTAACCTGAATTCCAAACCTCCTGAAGAAGAGCCTCTTGTAACACCAATATCAAGGGAAGGAATTGTGATTCCTAACTTAGGTAGTATTGTAAGGCCTAACAAATTCATAGGGGCTTTAGTGGGGGAGAAATACTATACCACGTGGGTTCATAATGGGGGATATATATTGAGGAAAAAATGGCATAATATATTGGGGGATATATAGGGGGTAAATGGTTTTTATATTGGCAGGTATAAAAAATGGAGCTCAAAGTTAATGAAAAAATATGAAGGGGCATAAAAAATGTTAATGGAAAAATGGATACCTACAATATCTAGTGAGATTAGGGGTTTTTAAAATTGGGAAGGTGTATCGGGTTCATATTGCTAGGGGGTTAAATAATGTAATTTTTAGAGGTAATTTTCAATATCTAGTCAAATTAAGGGTATTTTTTAGTATGCCATGAAAACATGTGAGTGAAGCCCCCACAAACAAAGCCCATTGCCTCAACACCGTGCTGGTCCAATTCAATTAGTTCCTCCTGACTTTGAAATGCTAGACAAATATTTGTGAATCTTTGACAAAATGGTAGGACAACTAAACACATCAACCACACCGAATTAAACAATATAAATTCCTATTTTTTATTCATAGCAAAATGCACCCATCAAATCTGTTAGGGCTCCCTATTTTACCAAGGATGAGAAAGGAAACCTAAGAGGTAACCACAAACCAAGTTTTGACTTGGTAACTAGCCCTACCAAGTTAGAGAGGTCTCTCTCAAAATCAAACTCACAACCAATGAAAGTGACTAGAGAGTATTAAGGTTTTAGGCTAGTTATCAACCACTTCAAGTTCTCCCAAAATTTCAAGGAATGGACTTTGAGGACCCTGATGCATTCTTTTTTGAGTTTGATGTTTTTTGTTGAGGACACACATACACAACTGATCCACATAAATTAAATTTTCCCCCCTTTATCTTGAAGGGAGTAGAATTAGGATGGTTCATTGGATTAGGAGGTGGCACCATTAATTCCTAGGATGAGATGAAGGAATCATTTCTTACAAAATACCAAGACTATCTTTGATCCGGGGATTTAAAAGAAGAAATATTTAAGATGACTTATAAAGAGGAAATTAATTTATAAGATTATATAGAACGAATTTAATATAACCTCCAAAAGTCACCATACACTACCCTTCTTAAGGAAGCATTACAAATTACCCTTATCGGAGGAATGGAAGATAAATGGTTAGAAACACTCAATTTAATGGGGAAATGAGATATTTATAAGGAATAATATGATGATATTATTAAGTTTTGTATCATGTGCTCCCAAATAAGTGCAAGGAATAAGCATGGACCATGAGATCCTTTGACCAGAACCAACAAGACTACAAGTGGAGGAGTTACTTTAGCATAAATTGGTAACTTGTTAGAAAAATTTAAGACTAATATCATGAGTACTTTGACCATGTATTTGAATTTTTTTCAGGTAAAACAAAAATAGGTAGAGGTTGAACAATCATTTTCCATCTTCTACCCCTGTTGTCATAAAAAACACACCCACAATGAATGTCCATTGGATGTGGTTGAAATTTGTGTTATTTGTTCCAAGGAACATGTACCTGATTGTTTTCCATCCCTGTTAGGATTAAAGGATTTTTATAAGGAAGTTGAGGAAGAAACTGAGTCAACATATTTAGTGGCCCAATGACGACAACGGAAATTGTGTCCCCTAGGTAGTACCCAAGACTCTCTTATGTTATTTTCTAGTAAATATAGAAAAAAAAATATCTTGGACCAACTTGGCAGAGTCAAAAATATCTCGGAGCATCATGGAAGAGTTAGCAATACCCAACACCACCCTAGCCAAATTATCCATACCCTAGATCTACATGGAAAAACCAAAAATATTTCAGACTTCCGTAGAAAAACACACAAAACCCTTCCCAAAGGACGAATTAGGCTACTCAAGGGCTGATATGGTGTAAAAATTGGAAACGCCCTTCCAGAACAACTAATAAATCTCTAGGGGTGTTACCTTAGTCATAGCCACCATAATAATTACGACCACAACTTCAATTACCTTTTGAACACTTTTCCACTACTACATCCTCAACTACCCGCACAACTAAATCCCAATCCGAGCAATCGGTTTGTTCAACTTTTAGAAATAATAGATGTAGAAAATCCACGTAGATTCAACTAATAATTGTAATATGACAAAACATTATACTTGAATATAATCTACCAATTTCAAAAACCAATTTAGATCTTGAAATCGAAAAACATGAAAGAGAAAGAATTCAAATCATACAACAAAAATATTTTCCTATGGAAAGCCTCAGCTAAAAACCCCGCTATATGTATATTTCATAAGTAATAAAATATGAGAAGATTACAATGATTTTCTCCAAGCTGAGAAACCTATGCACTATATCTATCTGTCTCAATGATTCCTAGGCAATCTTGGTTCAATAATTACTCAATTTTCTATCCTCCAGGATCCCTATTTCCTTTTGTTTTTTCCTTGGGTATTATGACTTAATAATTAGGGAAATTACTAATCTATATTGTGCAACCCATTAGGGGCCTTCCTCTCACTGCATGCACACCTTTACAATTCAGATAATTATACAACTGATAATAAACTTCCCTTGACCTCCAATATCAACTGGGTCTTTCTCAGAATTGACATGCAAGAGTTATTTATGAGTGAATTATTAGTTAACTAGTTAAACAAATGAAGTGACGCCCTACTGTCTAACCTCCTACGAGTTCCTCCATCAGTTAGAACTATTTTAACTAACTTTAACTCAGATAAATTGAGTTAATTAATTACAAATCAAAATAAACTCAACTAGGGCTCCTATAATGTAGGAGACACTCTACATGCCTCTAGTTTGACCTTCAAATCAAATTAACTGAACCAAATAATTCATCCTAACATAGTTAACTTGTACAAGTTTTCATGTGATGTGGAATTACACTTTTATTATAATTTAATTCAAGGGACATTTAAATCAAAAAATTTCTTGATGTCATTTTCAAGATTTCTTGTTGCCATTTTCAACACTCCCTCTCAACAAGAAAGGAATTCAACTCTATCTCGGTATGGTACCTTTGGAATGTTCTGCATGTAACACTTCTCTCTAGCGTTGCTGCTACTAAAACTTCTGAAACTGAAAAGCATCCAAACCAAATCAACTGTGATCCGTATGATGCATTTTTCGCCCGAGTCTCTAACTTCTACTAGCTACAACACTTTCTACTGAAAACTCTGTGATGTTGTTGACTCTGCAATACACTCCCTAATATATAATTGCTTCTTGTATCTGAATATGTCATTCTGGCATCTGATAGAATAAAATACCATTTATTCATCCTGCTACTATATTTTGTGGGCCTATGTAGTAAGGTAATGATCCATGAGGAAATACATATCAATGGACCCTGCTCAAATTTATGCACTCTTAGGAATATCACTTCACATTGCCCCACCTCTCACCAGGAGTAATGGTTGCATGTGCTCCCTCTTACCACTTGGATCAAAATTCCCCCTATTGGATGTCTCTTTTTGAGTGGATGTATCCACTCGAATTCCTCTTTTCTTCTCAAATTGTGGTTGCTCCATAGCTTGTTGAGACTTCTTCTGAGGCTTCATGTTGAGAGGTAATTCATGCTCCCTCTCAACCACCATGTCTCTACTCTTTGCCTTTATCCTAAAATATTTCCATGCATATTTAAATTCAATAGAATAAAATTTCTTGACTCGCACACCGATATGCTTCAACCATCCTGTGGTGATGTGTCTAAGGAAAACCTTTCCTTTGCTAAATATCACATCATAGACACTGTCTTCCAATACCGTGATGGAAAAAATATTGTTCTTTAGTCTTGGAACATGAAACACCTCTGTGAGTCTGAGAGGGGATCCAAACTCCCTCTAAAAATTAATTGTATTAATAATGATCATAATGTACCTTTGATAATCATAAAACTCTATGTTCTGCTTGAGGTCTTTCTCCTCCAAGTCACTTAAGAGATGTCTATTCCTTGTCATATGTAACAAGGCACCACTGTCGAGATACCACATCCATCCTATTACAGTTATTTCCATGCTTGAAATGAAAGTGAAATCAAGTTTGAATTGTGATGTTAGAGCTTCACCTGATTCCACTATTGAAAGATCCTTCTTGCTTGCCTTCTTCTATGGAAATTTTTTGGCATAATGCCCAAACTTGTGACAGTGAAAACACTTGATGTTGGACAAGTATTTCTTCTTGCCCTCTTCACCTTGGAACTTATTTCCCTTGAATTTCTTTCATTTTTTGACTCATAAAAAGTCCTCTTCTTTGTAATAGGTCCCATCTATGGTGTTCCTCCTAATCTCTACCTGCACCAAGTCAACCTAGAATCACACCCACTCTTATAGTGTATCCCTCCCATTTACCGAATCCTAGTAGATGTGGCAGGTCTTGGGAAGGCCTATAAGTTCTAGTTTCACTAGATAATCCTCAAAAATAGTAACACCAACACTTCCAAGCTCTTCTTGACATTGGGTGAACTTGGTCAAGCACTTTGGCATTATGCCACTCTCCTCCATCTTGATTTTTCTGAGCTTTTCCTTCAGTGCCAGCTTCTTGTGGTAACTGTTGTTCTAAAAAAAATTGTTAAGGCCTTCCACATAGCATATGGAGTTTCCTTTCTATGGAGGTTCGAGAAAATATGATCTTGAGCACCTTCCAATAGAATCCTTCTTACCTTTTCTACATTCTTCTTTGATGCTACCAACTGATATTATGCATCTACTACTAGAGGCTTAGGAATATCATTGTCTATGAACTCCTTCAGCTCGTTGTCTTCCTACACTGATTCCATCCTATCTCTCCAACCTATGTAATTATAACTACCCTCAAGGTCATATTCGAGTCTCAATCCAGAGAAAGAAATCTCTATCTTCTTGCTAGTCCTGAAGAGTAGATCTACAAATTCGATTCACCTGCATAGAAAAAACTCGTATTCTTCTCTTCTAGAGTGATTCTTGCTCTAATACCATGTAGAAAATCCACATATATTCAACTGATAATTGTAATATGCTAAAACATTGTACTTGTATCTACTCTACCAATTGCGGAAACCATTTTAGATATTGAAATCACAAAACATGAAAGAGAAATAATTTCAATTGCACTAAAAAAATATTTTCTTGGGAAAGCCTCCGCTAAAAACCTCACTATTTTTATATTGCATAAGTCATAAAATATGAGAAGATTACAATGCTTTTCTCCAAAATGAGAAACCTCTACACTATCTCTATCTGTCTCAATGATTGACAAGCTTGGTTCAATACTTAACCAATTTTCTACCCTCCAAGATCCCTATTTCATTGTGTTGTTTCCTTGGGTAATTATTCCCTACTAATTAGGGAAAATCCCAATCCATATTGTGTAATCCATTCAGGGCCTTGATCTAACTGCATGCACCACTTGTACAATTTAGATAATTATATATCTGATAGTACACTACCCTTGAACTCCAATCTCAACTGGGTCTTTCTCAGAACTAACATGCCTGAGATATTTATGAGTGAATTATCAATTAATTGGTTGAACACATGAAGCAACACCCCACTATCTAAGCTCCTACTAGTTCCTCCATCAGTTAGAACTAGTTTAACTGAATTTAACTCAGATAAATTGAGTTAATTAATTACAGCTCAAAATAAACTCAACCATGGCTCTTATAATATAGGAGACACTCTACATTCCTCTAGTTTGATCCTCAACTTGAATTTATTGAACCAACTAAGTCATCCTAACTTCAGTAACTTGTACAAGTTGTCATGTGATGTGGAATAAAAGTTTTATTCTAATTAAATTCAAGGGAAAGTTAAATTAAACCTTTCTAATTTAATTACGTCCAATTATTTTTTTACCCCTCTAGAATGTAAAGAAATTAAATTATGATCTAGGTGAACAATTGTCATAGAAAATTTCTGTAATAAATCGTGAAAAATTAGACAATGAACAACATAATAAAGAGCAAGACCAATTTCAGACTGAAAATTCTTCAACATTTGTGATGTCTGGTCACATTCACTTCCAACCTTAGATCCATTTCCTGAACCTAGTAGAAGATATAAAGAAACTAAGATTATAACCACTTCTCCCCCATTTCTAGAAATATTGACTGTAATTAACAAACTGACATACCCTAAATTTTATTTAAAATCTTTTTGTTAAAATCCCCCTTTTGTAGGATATTAAAGACGTTCCTATCTATGGAAATACCCTTAAGGAATTATGCATTAAGAAAAGTATAGGTAAGCCTAAGGATCCTCCCACCATCTATGTGATTGGAAAATTTTCTGATTTAATCCTAGGGAGATGAATTCCCATGTAATATGAAGCCCTTGGAAATCTTGTAGTTACTATACAAATTAAATTTATTGATTTTCCAAATACTTTGGTAAAACTGGGAGCCAATAACAATGTTATGACACTAAAATATTTTTCTTTTCTTGGAATTAATGAGCTAATACTCACTCCCACTATTATAGAATTAAATGATAGATATATAGTCAAACCAGAAGGAATCCTTGAGGATATAAATGTCATAGTGGATTCTTAGGAGTATCCCGCTAATTTCTTGGTCTTTAATATAAAAAATAAACTAGAATTGCATCCTCTTATATTGGGAATGCCTTGTCTTGCTAGTATTGATGCATATATCGAGTATTGAACTAGGAATATGAAAATTTCCCAAGGATCAACCATGAAGAGTCTTACTGTTTATCCACTTGCTTAACCTAGCATGGAACTAGGAAAACAAACATGGTTCTCTCACAATTATGAAGAATTAAATTTGTGTCCCATCCTTACTATTGAGAAATCACATACCTTCAAGCAAAAAATCAAATACGATACTATTAGAAGCTTTATTACCCAACCATCTGTAGTATAATACCCAACCATTCGAATGCTAGAAGTTATGTTGGATAATGAATCTCATGGTAATCCCATAGAGGAGTCCACTAGCGATTAAATCTCTACAACAGTAGTCAACGACAACAATTTAGTTGAAACAGAACTAGGAAAATCATTAAATATTAATGTTAATCTTATGAGTTCCCAACATGAATGATAGATTTATGTCCTTTAGAAGCATATACAAGTTTTCACTTGGGATTATACAGATATGAAAGGTATTGATCTGGGATTATGCACACCTCATATCTACATAGTGAAATATTCTCACCCGATCCATCAACCTAAATGAAGGCTAAACCCACACCTTAAGGATATAGTGAAACAAGAACTTCATAAATTGCTTGATGCTAATTTTATATATCCCATATCAGATAGCTAGTGCTTTTCACCATTAGTTTTTGTCCATAAAAATAATGGGAAGCATTAGTGTCAATCTTTGCATCATGTCAACAGTGATCAAATGCACTATTATATTGTCTTGTTAGTGTCCCATAATAAAAATTTTGTCATTTCAATAGGTCTTCAAACAAAAATTTGGTCACTGGGCATTAGGTTTAGGACTATTTTCCACTCCTTCCAAAAATTTTAAATTTTTGTTCCATGTCATCAAATAAGTTGAGTATATCATTATTCAGAGATTTTCATCATCATTTTAGTCATCACCACCATTATCTCATTCAATTCAATGCCACCATTAGGTCATTAGGGTTTCAAGGTCACCAAAATTTCATTTCATGCATAAAATCTGACAATTGGAGTAGTGGTAATAAAGAAAGTTTCTTCAATAAATTTTGATTTCAAAATGTAATTTTATGTTTCTATATGTAATAATTAATTCAAATTTCTAAAGATACAATTCAATGTTCCAAGGAAGATTCAAAAAGTTAATTTCACAAAATGTCAAAGGTTGTGAAGTCAAAAATAAGAAAATGAAAGTCATGCTACAAAAAGATACATGTGGGGCTTATCACTTAAAGAAAGTTATTCCATGCTTATGAAAGGGCCAAAAAGTCAAAAAAAAAATAAAAAATTTCACTCCTATTTCCATTCATCATTGAGCTCATCCTCGATTTGGTGAGAAAAACATGTTTTTTTAGCTCCAAGAGGCAAAAATTCGGAGGCACTGCGCATCCGTGAACTGTGTTGCGCATATAGAGACACGATGGGAGAATGGGTTTTTGAAGGCCTTCCCATGAGTCAGTTTCAAAAATTCAAAGTGTTATAGAATCTAGACAAGTAGGGATAGTTTACCATTCTCTCATATCTCCTATTTAACTTCAGGAAGGTGCCCAAAAGTTGCATCCCAGTTGGCATTGCAGATCTGAAAATTTATGAGATTTTTGTAAAATTTTCACTGTGTAATTTTCGCCAATTTCCAGTTTGACTCTATAAAAGTGAAAAAGTGAATGTGGATGAATGTAAAGGTAAAAATTTAAATTAAATGGTAAATATGGAGGTAAATAGTCGTCTTATCCTCCATTTATTTCTTTGAGGATATGTATCTTAGTGGTTAGATAAAGGAGGTATATATTGTGCAACATCCCTAGTGTGTAGCTGACTTCAGATAGGTGTATGAATTTGACTTTCTTGCTAGCAAATTCGACCTCCAAGGGAGGATTTCGACCTCATTAGCTACTTGAGGCCTTTTGTAATCATTTCCAAGGGTTGGGACATCGGACATTGAACTAGTGTATTTCAGTTTGATCAAGTAATGTAGTGAATACAAAGAAAAGTTGCAGCTTAAATTTAGGGATTCATGTGGTGAGATCGTATGGCTATGTTTCTCTTTTGTAAGTCACTCCATTGAATGATTTCTATTTTCATTACATATCTACTACTTTCACTCATTTTAAGCAATATTAATGAGGGACACATGCCTTGTTTTGATAAGATGATGATGTTGTATTTATTTTCTTCTTAAGGAATGAATTCCTACTTATATTCTTGTTCCTGATCTCTCTTCTCATTCTACACCAAAATCATAAAGCCTAAATGGTCACTCAATATTTCCTACCTTACCCCTTTATTCCCCTACAATTTTTCTCTTGTAACCCTACTAGAGTTTTCAAAGACTAGCTTTAAAGATCCATTTTCATCTAGCACAAAAATCCAAATCAATCAAACCCTAATCTGCATATGTAGCCTAAAATCTCCATGATCAAGTAAAATTGGTTGTGAATATCATTGAGAGAGTACTCTCAGCCTAATAGGGCTAGCTATTAGGTCAAAGTGGTATGTGGTTACCTTTACTGGTCTCCTTTCAGCCTTAGGAGGTCTGGTGAAGTGCTAACATCTTGGCATTGTTGCCGGGAAAGAAGTGACAAATCTTCCTTGGGAAATAATGAAAATTATCAGATCTGATTGATTATGCTGAACAATGATCATGCACAAGAAGGTTTTGCATCATTCACCTGGTGACTCCAATGTCGAAGAATCCAAATATTCGAAAATTTCATGGTGACTCCACTTTTCAAGAATCAGTAGTCTGAAGAACTTCTTGGTGACTTCATTGTTATCAAAATGGATTCAACTACTCGAAGGTATGCTCCTATGAATCAAGCTCATATTCCTGGTTTTCCAAATCATATTCCTTGTATAGATTTGCAAACAGGGTTGTTAAATTTTAAAGGTAAGGATGGAGAAGATTCTAGTTTGCATTTGGTCAAATTTCATTTTCATATTCACAAACTAAAGATTAAGTTTCCTGAATATTTTCTGATGAAGATGTTTATTGCTATCTTGGAGGAAAAGGCAAGATAATGGTATGAAGGTATACCATATGCTAGTTTATATTCTCTAAAGGACTTCCATTCAGTTTTCTTTCAACATTATCAAAGCTCTAATTCTCCCTTGTCGATGATTGTTAGTTGTTGTGATATTTTTGAAAATTTCATTGAGTTTCTTGAAAATTTGTATGTGAATGAAGAGAGACTAGATGATGAGATCATAGAATTCCTTTATGATTTTTCCTCCCAAAAATAACCAATAGCCTCCTTCTTGGATGAGACACACTTGGACCAAAAAAGAGAAATGCATATTCCCGATCTTGAAAATGAAAATCATCAAGCCAATAATTATTGCTATAAAACTCAGTTTTCTCCTCTATCTGAAGATGAAATAGATCAACTCCTGAAAAATCATGTTACAAACTAAGACAATGTAGGTTTGTAGTGTTCACACAGTCAAGAATATGTTAGTGAAACTTCTTCCATTATCGAAAATGAAAATCTGAGTTTAAATGATGACAATCATGAGACTGATGAAACTATACAGGAAGTTGTTATGAGTGAGCCAAAATTTTATGATGATTTCTTGTAAAGAGATCATCTAACAGGGACTATTTTCTTTCATCAAGAGGATAAGGTTGTCATGTTTAACAATATTGAAGAATTTATTCTATTCAAGGATGATTTAGACTATGAATTTGAAGAGTATGATCCTAAGGTAGACAGTGTGAAAGATATAGAGTCAGAGTTGCACGTGCTTCGGGAATTTACAACCAGCACTTAGGTAGCAGAAGGTCATACTTCCCTATGCCTTCCTGTGGATCAAAAACCAAGTATTATTTCAGATCAAAATGAAGGGCGTGCTTTTGTTTTTTCTGGATCTCAAGACAAGGTAACATTTCAAATTATTGAAGAACCTTACATTGCTTTTCTATAGTCAATAGGGAGGATATATTTTCTTCAATTTAGGGATCATGAGGAAATTTTCAATCAACACTCGGAGTTTCCTATATTTTGTTTTTCTACCTGCTCGAGGAAAGTGAGAGTATAATTCAAGTAATTTGCCATCTATTGAATTGGCTACAATGGAAGGATCACTTCACATGATTGTACATATGTCTTTAGCAGGCAGGTGGTTGTCATCAAGATTTGAAGTCCTCAATTCTTGGTGATATGCTACCATCAATAAGTTTTGTAAGTTTTTATTTCAATTAAAGTCAAGTCAGTCCAGTTTTGAGTTATTTTATCATGGCAAGTTTTTATTATTCAATTTGGTTTTAAACTTTTGACTCCATGCCCAATGGTTAGGCTACTTGGTCTACAGTGTTCTTGACACCTCCAAGGAGCTGCCATCCCAAGTTGGAGCCAGTGTTAGTGTCAGTCTTTGTATCTTGTCACCGGTGATCAAATGGACTCTTATAATGTCTTTTTAGGTTCCCATAATCAATTCTTTTGTCATTTCAATATGTCTTCAAGCAAAAATTTGGCCACTGGGCATTAGGTTTACGACTATTTTCCACTCCTTCAAAATTTTAAATTTCTATTCCATGTCATAAAATAAGCTAAGTATATCATTATTTAGATATTTCCATCATAATTTCAGTAATCAACACCATGATCTCATTCAGTTTAGTGCCTCCATTAGGTCATTAGGGTTTCAAGGTCACCAAACTATCATTTCATGCATAAAATCTCGCAATTGGAGGAGTGGTAATAAAGCAAGTTTCTTCAGTAAATTTTTATTTCAAAATGTAATTTTATGTTTCTATATGTAATAAGTAATTCAAAGTTCTAAAGCTACAGTTCAATGTTCCAAGGAAGATTCAAAAAATTTATTTCACAAAATTTCCAAGGTTGTGAAGTCAAAAAGAAGAAAATGAAAGTCATGCTACAAAGAGAGATATATGGGGTCCATTATCACTTAAAGAAATCTATTCCATGCTTATAAAAGGGCCAAAAAGTGAAAAAAACATTTCATTTTCACTTCTCTTTCCCTTCATCATCGAGCTCATTCTCCATTTGGTGAGAAAAAACACGTTTTTTCAGCTCCAAGAGGCAAAAACTGGGAGGTGTTGCCCATCCGTGAACTGTACTGTGCATCCAAAGACACCTTAGGAGCATGAGTTTTTTAAGGCCTTCCCATGGGTAATTTAAAAAAATTCAAAGTGTTATGGAAATTAGACATGCAAGGCTCATTTACTGTTCTCTCATATTTCCATTTTGACTTCAGGAAGGTTCCCAAAAGTGGCCTCCAAGTTGGAGTTGCGAATCTACAAATTTCTGAGATTTTTGTAAAATTTTCACTGTGTAATTTTGTTAATTTCCAGTTTGACTTTTGTAAAAGTGAAAAAATGAATGTGGATGAATGTAGAGGTCAAAATTTAAATTTAAATGGTAAATATGGAGGTAAATAGGTGTCTTATCCTCCATTTATTTCTTTAAGGATATCTCTTAGTGGTTAGATAAAGGAGGAATTTGTTGTGCAACCTCCCTAGTGTGTAGTTGACTTTAGATAGGTGCATGAATTTGAATTTCTTGCTAGAAAATTTGACCTCAAAGGGAGTATTTTGACCTCAGTAGCTATATGAGGCGTTTTCTAATCATTTCTGAGGGTTGGAACATTGGACATTGAACTAGTGCATTTCAGTTTAATCAAGTAATATAGTGAATACAGAGAAAAGTTGCAACTTAAATTTAGGGATTCATGTGGTGAGCTTGTATGGCTATGTTTCTCTTTTGTAAGTCACTCCATTGAATTATTTCTCTTTCCATTACATATCTACTAATTTCACTCATTGTCTTTACAATTTTTAAGCATGATTCATGAAGGATGCATGCCCTATTTTGATAAGATGATGATTTTGTGTTTATTTTCTTCTTAAGGAATGAATTCATACTTATATGCGTGTTCCTAATCTCTCTTTTAATCCTACACCATAATCATAAAGCCTAAAGGGTCACTCAATCTTTCCTACCTTTCCCCTTTATTCCCTTGCAATTTTTGCTCTTATAACCCTACAAGATTTTTCAAAGCGTAGCTTTAAAGGTCCATTTTCATCCAACAAAAAAATCAAAATCAATCAAACCCTAGTCTTCATATCTATCTTAAAATATCCATGATCCAATAAAATTGGCTATGAACCTCATTGAGAGAGTGCTCTCAGCCTAATAGGGCTAGCTATTTGTCAAAATGGTATGTGGTTACCTTTCCTGGTCTCCTTTCAGCCTTCAGAGATCTGGTGGAGTGCTAATAGGATGTAATGTATTTGTGTCAAATATCGAGAATAAAACAAAGATACATAAAAATAACACTTTCCTCTCCCATTCATAGATCAATTTATTGATACCCTTGTTGGAAAGAAATAATTTTCTTTTCTAGACGAGTTCAACTAATATAATGAAATTCAAATCAGTATGGGAGATCATGATAAAACCACATTTACTTGCATGTGGGGAAATTTTCATTTCAAGTTCTCACATTCTGTCTCTAAAATGCACCCACAACCTTTCAAAGAGCATTTTTGATCATACTCCTTTACTTATTTAGTGTGAAACTTGAAGTCTATATAGACAATTTCACACCTGATCGTGACAAATTTGAAGAGGCTCTAGATAATCTGGAAAAAGGTCTCATCATATGCATAGTGACAAGGCTATGCCTCAACCATGAAAAATGTCAGATGTTTATGACAAAAGGTGCATTCTTGGGACACTTTATCTATGTTGCAGGCATCTAGGTGGACCCAATAAAGGTCAAGGTAACTCTGAGACTTCCTATTCCTTGGACAACAAAAGTGGTACATAATTTTCTTAGTTATGTTGGTTATTATCAATGATTTATAACACATTTCTCAAAGATTGCAACACTTTTATATGTACTAACAATGAATGTGGAATTTATCTAGACTAATAAATGTGATAATGCTTTTGCAGAATTAAAGAAATTGTTGTAAACAACTCCAGTATTACGAGGCCATAATTTGACACTCACGTTTCACATGTCCTCTGATGCGTCTGACATGGCTATAGGTTCAATACTTGTGAAATAAGAAGACAATAATCCATATGATATCAATTAAAATAGAAAAAATTGACACCAATAGATTTGAATTACATAGTGACGAATTTTTGTTGTTGTTGTTGCTGTTGTTTAAGTTGTTAATAAATTCCATCATTATATTACTGATTATAAACGTATCATTATACCATTAATTACTTATCTAATAAACCAATTATTAATGGTAGGGTGACTCTTTCGTTTCTTTTTTTGCAGGAATCTGATATTACTATCAAAGGTAAGCTAGGAAAAGAGAATCTCATAGAATATTTCATATCTTGAATCTTGCCTGCAAATTATTCATCTCCTGTAGAAGATTGATTTCCAGATGAAAAATAATTAATTATATCTATCAAAACACTATGGTATGTTGATGTTGCGAATTATTTAGTAGCAGGAAAATTACATTCATAGTTCCCCTTCAAGAGAAAAAACACATCGTTCAACATAGTGCTTGATTTTCCTAGATTGATGGTTATCTTTTTCATATGGAAGCAAACATTTAGATTCATAGATTCATAAGGGAATTACAAATTTATGATATTCTTAGAGCCTACCATGATTATCCCTATGGCGGCCATTTTTTTGGTTGAATAACATGGCATAAAGTGTTGAAAATGGGATATTTTTGGCTGAAAATATCAAAGGATGCTAAGAGATATGTTTAGAGTTGCGATATCTACGATAGAATGGGACACAACCTTCAATATAATGAAATTATTCTCCAAATGTAGTTGGTGCTGGAACCATTTGAAAGGTGGTCTATGGATTTTTTGGGCCCTATTAATCTCCCTTCAACACAAAAAATAATAAATTTGGGTTTGTACTGATTACATGACAAAATGGGTAGAGACAATAGTTGTCTCAAGAGCCACAAAAGTAGTTACAAATTTATTTTTTAGCTCTTTGTTTGATGCCTAACCAGAGAACTCGTCATTGATGGAGGATTGCAATTTATAGATCACAAATTTTCAACTACATTACAAAAATATCACATTAAACACAAGGTTACTTCACCTTACCATCCGCAAGAGAATGGTCAAGTTGAAATCACAAACAAGGTTTTCGAAAATATTCTGACAAAAATAGTGGCTGCTAATTACTGGGATTGGGATCTTAAGATCCATAAATCCTTATGGTACTATCGGACTACTTGGTGTAACCCCATAGGATTTTCACCTTACCAGCTTGTATATGGTAAAATTTTATCTTTTCCAAATGAATTCGAAGCTAAGACTCTTAATACTTCTCTTGAAGTTGGTTTGGACCTCTAGTAAGAAAAGAAACAATGAATGGAAAAAATTAATGAGTTAGATGAAATGTACCATGATAATCTCCAATGGACTATTGAGAAGTGTAGCAAGAAAGTATCAATTGGACTTTTAATTATTCAAATTGAGAAAATTTGAATTTCCACATAAACAAACCACTTGGAGGTAGTTAACTTAGGTGGCACGTCTCTTGTCACTTAGCTAGCTCAATAAATTCAAGTTAGAGGACATGGAGTTCAATTAAGCATGTGTGAATTCTAATTGTTAGTAATCAAGGTCATTTATTTGCAGTTGTATTTTGTTAAACTAGTTCTCATTCTTGATAGAACTAGTTGGAGGCCAGTGTTGCAGTGGGACAATATAACTAAGTGATCATCTAGTTAACTGATTAATCAAATCAAAATAGCAAGTGCATGCAAGGAATTTGAGTTCCTCAGCCATGGTAGAGAGTCCAAGGAAGTGTAACAAGCAATTGTAATCTAGTTTGAGTGTACAGGTGTTGCATGTAGTCATATGATCAATCCTTGGGAATTGCGTAATCATCGGAAGAAAAATCCTAAAAAATAAGGACTAATTACTCAGGATTTATGCAACGAAGTACGGGCTCAAGCAGAGGAAGAAATTAAATAGTTATGGGTCATAGCTTCTCATTTAGTAGCGATATAGGTTATTCCCTTGTAAGTTGTTCTCAAAGAAAGCAATTTTAATATATTCTATGTTGATATGATTATTGAAAAGAAGCTTGAGGAGTTTTTACCAGTTGGTTTCCCCTAGAAAAAAACTGTGCATGTGTGTTTTTTCTTATTGCATGTTCTTGAATGTTGTTCTAAATTGTGAATTAAATTCCACATATCAGTAGAGTATAATTGTGTCTCTTGATTTTAGATCAAAATTATTGAGAAGTTGCAATTCTATCACCAAATTTGTATGTGGTATCAAAGATGGATTGACATTAGAACAATTTTTTTTGAAGTTGTTCCTCAGGAGGTTCGAATTGTAGATTTAGTGTAGATGGATCTCTTCAGTGTTGGGAATATGACCTTCAAATGGATGAGATTAGAGTATGCCTTGGAAGGCATCTCAAATTTCATTTCATGGAAGGATCACATGGAGGCGGTGCTTGATGACAACATATTGCTAGAATTTGTCACGAAAAAAACTGCAAAACCAAGATTAGTTGATGCATAGAGCTTAGCCCAATGGAAGAAAGGTGTAGCCAAGGTAAGGAGAATTATATTAGAGGGAGTGTGAGACCACATTGTCTCAAATATCCATTAGAAATAAACTAATTTTGTGATGTGGAAGGTATTGATAGAGCTATTAGAGAATAGAAGTGACCATATAAAAATGGCCCTCAAATACAAACTTCAAAATATCAAGATGCATAAGAATGAAACTATTTTGCAGTATCTCACGAGATTTAGAGAAGTTCAGGAAAGCTTGTGGTCTTATTTGGTTAAAGAAGATTTCATAATAAATAACCAAGATGCAACTTCATCCAAAGTAGAGGATGAAGAAAATTTTGATTGGTTGGAAAGGGAAAGAAGGGAAAAGGGAAGAAGTATCAAACCAAACTAGAATCCAGCCAAGGGGGTAAGAAGAAAGACTTGTCCAAAATAAAATTCTTCAATTGTCATGAATTCATACACTATGCTGCAAAGTGTCCACACAAAAATTCTAGCAAAACTAACTCAGGAGGAGCATCAGGTGATGCATTAGCTTCATAGTTCGAGATATACTTCACCCTTATGGCATGCATGGCCAACACTTTGATGAGGAGTGTGTGGTACTTGGACTCAGGTGCCTCGTTCCACATGATAGGGTGTAGAGAGATTTTCAGTTACCTAGAGGAGAAATATCTCCAAATTCATATTGAGCTTGGGGATGAAAGAAGGTACAGTGCTACCAGGATTGGTATTGTAACCTTTAAGAAGGAGTACAGATCACCTCTTTGCCTCAAATATGTCATGTTTGTTCGACGCCTAAAGAAAGATCTCATCTCTGTAGCAGTTTTGGAAGGCTGTGTTTATTGTGTGATTTTCAACAAAGGTAAATCCTTTCTGAGACACATAACCACTAGATAGGTGAAGCATATTAGGGTTCGTGTGAAGAACCTCTATAAACTTGATGTGGACGATTGTGTTGCATTAATAAGATAGAGAAAGTGTAGAGTCACGATTTTGGTGAGCTCTAGCATAAGAGAATTTCCCATTTGCATCATGTCACCTTAAATATTATGCATCAAATAACCACTGACCTCCCTAAAGGATAAGTTGATTAGAATGATGTTTGTAAAGGTTGTACCTTGGGGAAGTATGTGAAATCCATATTTCATGATCGAAACAAAAAAATCACGTGCAGCCTTGGAGAGATTCTAGCACTTTGATGCATGTGGATCCTTCTCAAAAACCTCGACCGCCATACACAAGTATTTTGTTATTTTTATTGATGATTTATCAAGAAAGTGTTGAATATTCTTCATGCAGAAGAAGGATGAGACATTCTTAAAGATTGTAGAATTCAAGGCACTAGTTTAGAAATAGATCGGAAAGAAGTTGAAGGCTCTCAAGAGTGATAATGGAGGTGAGTATTTTTTGAATGATTTCAAGGAATTTTTTGCCAAATAAGTAATTCAAAGAGAGCTGGAAACACCCCACAACTTGCAACAGAATGGGGTAGCTGAGAGAAAGAACCAGAGCATTATGGGAGCAACAAGATATATGCTACCTGACCAAGGCCTGCCATTACATATGTGGGAAGAGGCATGTAACACAACAATCTACTTGCAGAACTAGATTCCTTATCGAATTCATGGTATGGTTATGCTGTAGGAGGCCTTCTCGAGAAGAAATTCAGTTGTGTCTCACTTCAAAAAATTTGGAGCCTCTTTTTACTACCGTGTCTCCAAATATTTCAGGAAGAAACATCAACCGAAATCAGAGTTGGAAGTTTTTTTGGGTTACACTGAAACTTCACACAAGTAATTTATGTACTTACCTTACTTAAAAATTGTGTTTTTGCAAAGGGATGTTAATTTTGATGAGGAGAAAGTGATGCAATGATTTCTTGAGAGGGAGCTACAGATCCCACAAGAAGAGGAGATTTTATCTCCAAAGGAGGAGCCTCAGGAAGTTGTGGAGAAACCAAAATTGGAGGAGTAGAGAGGAGGCAAAGTGGATACATCCACTTAAGTAGAACCATCCATAGAAGCTGGAAAAAGAACCAGGGAAGTTGATAGATTGGTGCAGGATGCGAGGGAGAATGTGGGATCCCCTTCAAATTTGTGTAGGAAAAGGAGGTCACCTGAGAGATACACTAGCTACATGGCTCTAATAACTTATATTATAGAAATTGGGCCATCCTCTTTTGAGGAAGAAATAGTGTTAGTGTAAATATTTCCAGAATATGTACAAAAAATTATTCACTTAAGTCACTGGTGACAAGTGACCCTAACAACAATATATGGTTATTTATGCTTCATATCTGCAATAAAAAAACAAAAAAACCCTACGGTAAAAGGAATGTATGTGATCCAAAACATAAAACAACAAGAAATAATTGATGCAATAACCCAATAGAGGAAGACTTTGAGTGGATAATATTTTTATTAGAAAATAACTGTTGAAAGGGTTCTAAAAAAAGGGCCTACAAATCCCCCTATATGGGATGGGTCCTTTGATGTCCTTGTACTTTAACAATATTTTCTCTCTCTCAATGTGTAAAAAATTAAAAACAAAAAGTGGAAGACGATGATAGTGATTATGGTTAAGAATGAATAGAAAACCCTCATATTTATAACAAAGTATTGGGTTAAACTAGGAATTAGGAAATAATAAAAATGTATTAACCAAATCATAAATATAACTGTTAGGAATAATTTATTATATTCTTTGGAGACGGAAAATATATGAAAAATGGTAAAATATCTTTATCTAGAAGTAATTAATAAATAAATATTTATTAATCACTTCACGGGGATTAAGAAATGTGTGAAATTGAAATAATTATTAAATAATGATTTAATAATTATTCCAAATTGTTAGGTCCCTATATTACTAGTATAGTCCCTTATTGTTGTTAGTGTAACCCCCTTATTGTTATTATTGTACCCTTTTAACCTCCATATTGTTATTATTGTGCCCTTAAATTATTATTGTTAGGTCGGCTAGGATTACATTGTGTCCCCACTAGGATTACATAATTGTGGCCCCATGGACTCCTATATATAGAAAGGAGGTTTTGTAATTTGAATCATCCAAGAATTTTTCATTCATGTAATGTATTGGAGGTTTCCCCCTCAAAGTGGCTTATTTCTAAGGCGTTGATATATTTTTTCTTCTCTTTTTGGAGTTGGTTTCACAACATTTGGTATCAGAGCTTTGAGATTTTAGGGTTTTGCTGCTCCAAACAGATCATCGTGGAATTTTCACTATAATTTTTTTTCTATGAAGGTTCAGAATCTGAAATTTTTAGAGTGCGAAGCCAAAATCCTAAGGAACATCTTATCAAAATTTCAGAGCCTGGTTCACAATATTTTCGGAGATATGATCTGTGCAAGTTAGGTCATTTTGCAGGCTCCTGAATTTAACCTAAACAGGTCATCGTGGTATTTTCGTAATAAATTTTTTTTCTAAAAAGGTTCAAAAGCTGAAATTTTTAGAGTGCGAAGCTGAAATCCTGAGGAACATTGTCACAAAATTTTAGATATTGGTTCAAAATATTTCCAGAGATATGATCTATGGAAGTTAGGGCTTTTTGAGGCTTCTGAATTTCATCTCAAAGAGGTGATTGTGGGAAAATCTTCATAGCTCTCTCTCTGAGCATCGGATTGGAATGTTGTAAAAAAAGGACACAATTACGTGGAATGTAGCTCTCTTTCTATAAATTTCAGAGCCAAAGGAGGAAACAGTGACACGTGGCTAGTTATACAAATTCACTCTACTGAACTAGTCCAAAATTGGGTCATTGTGGGAGATTGGACATAACTTTCCCTTGAAGAATCCAAATCTAATCAGACCTATGGCATTTGAAAGAAGCTTTAGAGGGCTACTATAGGGATGAATTTTAAATATTGAGGATATGAAATTATGGAGATAATTGAATTTCAATATTGAGCTCCTAAAAAGCAAGTAAAAGGTGTGTATTTTTTTTCCGAATTGCATAAGTCTTGTTTGAAGAATCAAGTTGAATTGATTCCAAGGTCATATTGTAAGATAGATATCAGTATTGGATTCTAAAATGGTCCCTAAAAATAATTCAACACCCATTAAGCCTTTATAAATCTCTACTATGACTCATGAAGACGAAGAATGGCAACATGACATATTAAAATTACAAGAGCAAGTGCAACAAATTTCGCTCTCGCAAAGAGCAACAAAAAATGACATGGAAGTTTTGAAGAAAGACGTGGAAACTAAGATGGATGTTTGAAGAAAGGCGTGGAATCTAAGATGGATGGTTTGAAGAATGACATGGAATCTAAGATATATGGCATGGAATCTAAGATAGATGGCATGGAAGCTGGCATGGAATCTAAGATGGATGGCATGGAATCTAATATGGATGACATGGAAGCTAAGATCGATGAGAAAATGGAAAACATGAAGAATGATCTAAAAGTAGACATGGAAGGTTTGACAAAGTTGATACAAGAAATGTTTCCTAATGGTGAAAATATAGTAGAGGAAAGTCATGATGAGAACAAAATAAATGTTAATCGTGATTTCATAAAATCTAATGTTGGCGGGAAGAACCACCATATTCAAAAAATGGATATGAGGAAGTTTGATGGAAAGGATCCTGTAACATGGATACTATATATGGAGAAATATTTTGATCTCCATAATGTGCAAAACACACAAAAGCTACGCATTGCAACTTTACATTTAGAAAAAAATACATAGCTACCAAGCTAAATGATTGGTTTGCGGTTACTTATGTTTGGACTTTTTCTTAGCCTTAGAGATCCAGTGGAGTGATAACATACTAGTGCCGTTGCAGGGGAGGAGAAAATACAAATCTTCCCTCGGAAATAATGACAAAGATCATAGTCTGATTTTTGATGGTGAATAGTGATCAGGCACAAGAAGGCTATGCATCATTCACCTGGCGAATCTAGTGTCGAAGAATCCAAAGGTTCAAAATTTTCATGGCGACTCCACTTTTCAAGAATTGGTAATTTGAATAGATTTCTAGGTGACTTCATTATTGTCGAGATGAGTTCTACTGCAAGAAAAATCCCAGGTATGCTCCTATGGATTGATCTCAAATCCTTGGATTTACAAATCCTATGCCTTATGTTGATTGGTTTACACATCTTCCCATATTCAAAGATGAAGAGAAAGATGATGCTGATCTGCATTTAGTAAAGTTTCATGTACATGTATGTAGACTGAGAGTTGAGTTTCCTGAAGACTGTCTCATGAAGGTTTTTATGGCTATTCTTGAAGATAAAGTTAGGGTATGGTATGAAGAGTTACCATAAGGAAGTTTATGTTCTCTTAAATATTTCCATAATATGTTCTCCAAACAATACGTACATTCTAATCTTTCTTTATCTCTCTTACAAATATGTTATGATTATAGTGAAGGTTTGATTTCATATCTTGAGAGTATTGATGATATCAAATGCATGAATGTGAAGAGATCATCGAGGCCTTTTATTATTTCTTCCTTCAGAAGAAATCTGAAGAAGCTAGTCACATTGATATAAAAGATCATATTCAACATACAATAACTTCCCCTTTACTTGAAGATGAAATAATTTTTCATCTTGATAGTCAAATGAAACAACATGAAATAAATCAGCAGTCTTATGTAAATTTACATGCTCTCTTTCTTGAGATTAAAGAATATATTCAACATCATTTTGAATCTTTAGGAGGTAAAGAAGATGATTATTGTTTCATCCAAAGAAAAAAAGAGTACTTCCTCCTTTGATTGAAGATGAGATAGATAAGCTCCTAAAAATTCATGGTACAACCCAAGCTAATGTAGGTTTGTAGTGTTCACATAATCAATAATGTGTTAGTGAAACTTCTTCCATCATTGAAAATGAAAATATGAGTTTAAATGATGATAGTCATGAAATTGATAAAACTATACACGAATTTGTTGAGAGTAAGCCAATTTGTGATGATGATTTCTTGCAAGGAGATCGGCTAACAGAGACTGTTGTCTTTCATGAAGAGGATAGGGTCGTCATGTTTAACAATATTGAAGAATGTTTTATGTTCAAGGATGATTTAGAATATAAATTTGAAGAGTATGAACCTAATATAGACAGCGTGCAAGAGATAGAATCAGAATTTCCAGTGCTTCAGGAATTTATAGCCAACATTTAGATAGCAGAAAGTCATACTCCCCTATGCCTTCCTACGGATCAAAAACCAAGTGTTCTTTCATATCAGAATGAAGAGTGTGATTGTGTTTTTGTTGGATCTCGAGACAAGGTAACATTTCAGATTTTTGAAGATCCTTTTACTGATTTTCTATAGTTAACAGGGAAGATGCATTTTCTTATTTTCATGAACCGGAAGCACATTTCCAGTAGACACTTGGAGTGGCCTAGTTTTTGTTTGTTCTACTTGCTCAAGGAAAATGAGAGAAAAATTTCAGTAAGTAGCCATCTGTTGGATTGGTTACACTGGAAGGATCCCTCCACATGATTGTACATATGTCTTCAGCAAGCAGGTGGTTGTCATCAGGATTTGAAGCCCTCAAGTCACGGTGATACATTGTTATCAATAAGTTTAGTAAGTTTTTATTTTAGTCAAGTCAGTTTTGATTCAAGTCTTGATTCAGTTTTTTGAGTCAAGTTTTCAGTATTCATTTTGGTTTTTAGTTTTTGACCGTATTGGCCCAATGGATAAGGCTTAGTGGTCTAAGGTGTTATTGACATCTCTTTCAGAGTGCTCATCCCCAATAAGGCCAATTTTAGTGTCGGTATTTACATCCTGTCATCAGTGATAAAAAATCCTCTTTTCATATCATATTAGGGTCTCATTAAGAATTTTTTTCATTTCACTAGGTCATTATTCCAAAATTTACTCACTGATGGTAGCCGTAGAAGAATAAAAAAATCACTTTTCCTAACTTTACATTACTTGCTGGCTCATGTTCATACTTTGTTGAATGACCATCATTCATGAGTTTTTATCACTTGTTTATTCATGTCACCATGAATTTCATTCAGTCAAGGATTTCATTAGGTCTTTAAGGTTTTTCAAGATTTCATTAAGTTTCTAGGGTTTTTCAAGGTCCAATAATAAACCATTTCATTTCATAAGAGAATCAAGTAAGAAAGTGATAGAAATAACCTCTCTTTACCATGTAAAGATGATTTGTAAGAAGTAGTTCTTATTCCAAGATGTAATTTTTATTTCAAAATGTAATTTTTTTTTTCCATTATGTAATTTCATGTCAGACAATTTGTAACAAGTTCATGGTTCCCAAGCTACCAACTCAGAGTTCCACATTCCAACAAAACATAAAAATTAAAAATGTAAGATTTCTCAATCATCAAATGACCAATGTGCAAATAATGAAGTCAAAAAGAGAAAAGGTATAGTTTCAAAATGTGAAGTGAAAGATAAGAAAAGAGAAAATGGGTCCCAAGGCCCAAAACATCAAATTCATCAAGTATAAAGACCACCATAAGACAAAGAAGAAGCTCATTTTCTATTGCAATCATCAGGCTCGCACTCCCTCAGCTCAAAAAACCAATTTTTAGGGTAAACAAATTATTTTTTGGGTGGTGATGTGTTTCTGGAGGGTGGCACTGCATTTTTTGAATAGGCACTGCACTTTTGGATAACAATGCTGCATTGTTTGCTGAAGGGTGTTGCGCTTTTTCCCAGTTTGCCCAATAAGCATAAAAACTCTTCCAAACTACCTCTAATCCTCCAGAAAATTCTCTTATCATCTTTTATCAAGTATGTAAGATCATTTTATCACCTCCTTGCATTCCTAAATATCAATTTCATGGTGTTTTTGTTTTCATGAAAAATTGGCACTTTATCTAGTTGAAAACCCTAATCCCATCTCCTCATTCCCAATTTTATGCCCATAAACCTCGCATTCCATTCCCACATCACTTTAAACCCTATCCCTACCCATAAAACACTATATCCCTTTCCCTAAATCCCTTTTCCTTTAAACCCTAAGTCCTAAGTATTTCAAATTTCCTAAGCACCCATACCCAAACCTGTAATAAAATTATAATTTCAAATTCCCAAAGAATTTTAACCCTCTATCAGCTCCTAAAGTTCAATAACCTCTTCCCCCATTTCCCTAATTTTTCCTAGACCTATCCCCACTCCCATTTCCTCATCCCTAGGGTTTCTAGACCAAAATACCATAGAGGAGGAAAACAAAGACTACATGGAGGAAGAAGAGATGGAAGAAATAAGGCCACACAAGAGAGGAATAATTCATAGGTTTGAACCTACCCACACTAGATAATCAATGGCCTCACCCTTGGCAGTCACTTTCTTCAAACATGTGGGCTGCTTTGATTTCTATGAATTGGTCCAGAACTACGAACCCTAATCAAGCAAAAAGATAAGGGTAAGTTGGATTTCCTCATTGATGCATCCATGATAGAATAACATACCATATCAGGTGTCCATGAAGTAATTCTGAAGCAATTTTGAGGAAATTTGAAGAAAATTTGGGAAAATTTGAAAAACTCCTCGAAGGCACATTTTCCATAAATGTCCTGCTTGGTCACGTTTTTGCAAAACATATTGTGGCAGAAAAGAATGAATTTTTGGGAACTAGAGTAAGTTTTTGTTCTTAATATATCATAGTACAAAAACATATCTCAAATTTTACATAGGTATTACAGAATGAGAGATCCATTCACATCTTCACAGCTTATTTTTCTGCCCATGTAAAATCCTGTTTGAGACACCTTTTTGCAAATAATATTGTGGCAAAAAAAATGAATTTTGTGAAACTAGAGAAGGTTTATGTGTTCAAAACATGAAAAATAAAAAAAAACCTCTCTCAATTGTAAAAAAAACCTCATGGTTAGTAATATATCGCTCCATATTTGAGGCCAATATTTCCAGAAAATTAAAAAAATTTACACAGTTGCACTGTTAAAAGCATAGCACCCTAGGCGTTGTGCTTTTTATAGGGACCTTCAATGACAAAAATAAAGGCACAATTCAATTGAGAATGAAAAATACAATCATCCTAGAAACTTTTCTAAGATTTTTTGTGCCAACTGGTTAATCATAAAGTCAAAAAACACCTCAAAAAACATATTTCCGCCTTGTTTTTTAGGCTGGCACTGCGATTTTGACCAGTCTTGGGATATTGACCTTTTGGAGGGTCAATCGAGTCATTTTTGAAAATGAAGAAAAATTTTGGAAACTAGATGGGCAGGCTTCCCAATGAGCTATCCACAACTCAATTTGAACACTTGGAACCCCTTCCAAAGTGGAGCTGAAGTTGGCGCCACACTTTTTACATTGGCGCTGTGTTTTTTACCAATTTTCTGTGTTTCCTGAAATTTACAATTTTTTTCAGTTTTCTTAGTTTCACCTTGGAAAATTATGTTTTTACCAATGTAATTCAAGGATTTAAATATAATAATCATGTTTTTAAGTTACCTAGTGGTAAATTCTTTAGGTAAAAGCTCTTGATGAGATGTAATGAATCAGTTTCCAAAAAGTGAGGGATGAGTCAGTTTGACCTCCCTACACTCTAGGTTTCAGTTCAGATTTTGGTGGAACAACTCCTAAACTTAGTGATTCAACCCCTAAGGTTGGAAGAAGTTGTTTGATGTCTATATCCTTCAGTTCTTGACTCATTTCATAGGATGGACATAGTTGGATTTTGTTGCATTGATCATAGACTCTAGTGTAATCAATATTTGGTAGGAATTAAATGAAATAGTTGCAGTTATTTCTTTGGGATACCTGTGGTATGGAAATTTAACATTGTTTATTCTTCTGTTGCATATGTATGAATTTTTTCTACTCTCCATGATCCATTTAATTTCTATTATATGTTGATTTTCAATTTCATAAGAAGAATACATATTTTATGCTCTGTTTTGGGAAAATGTCTATAATTTGTCTCATTTATTCAGTTTAGAAAGAATACATGAATTGTCTTGATCTTTTTAGCACCTCATATTTCTGATCCATCCCACTCAAAAACTCCAAAGTGTTAGCCTTCCTACCTATCTTGCCCCATGTAATGGACAATAATCCTAATCTTATTTTCCCTCACCTAGCTTCTTTGACCTAATTCACCCATCCAACAAATCAATTCAAACAAACAAACCCGTGTACTCATACCTAGCCTAAAACCATAATTCATCCAATCCTCTTGGCTATGATTTTTTGGAGAAAGCCCTCTCTGGTTTGGTAGGGTTAGCTACCAACCTAAAATATTGGTTTGTGGTTACCTCTGTTTGGACCTTTTCTTAGCCTTAGAGATTCAGTGGATTGATAGCATTGGTTATAAGCATGTATTTTGACACTAGTGATGTATGGATATCTCCATGTTTTTATTTTTAAATGAATGCACAATGTATATGTGGTCAAATAGATTGCATTGCAGCTAATGATGTAAGGGAGCAATGCTTCTTAGTGATTGTCAGATAAGTATGAGACCTCTATACTCAAATCTGTTGTTTACAACTATTGTTTAAATGTTTGGGACACATTTGAAAAAAATCCTATCATGGCTAGGAGGGGTCCAGATGAGTTATTATTGATGTGATTGCTTATGTATCATTGTCCTGTTGTTATTTATCATCTCTGAACTTTTCATGAAGTTCTAGGCATAACACTAGGTTGTGGGCTTGAAAAGGTGGCTCAAATCCCTGGGACATTGGCATAGAACTAAAGAATAGAGTCCCTGGACATTGGCATGCAGTTTTATGTCTGTGTCTATAGCCTCTTGTATTATGGCTTGCAATATTTTTCTTGTGTCTATGGCTCAAAGAGTTCAAGCGATCAGTGTGACCCAGGGGTAAGAAGCATGAATGATTGGGTTACCTCTTGGGGTGTTTTTGTTGTTGTACAAGGTATGCATGTTGTGTTTCCATCAGTTCCACTTCATTAAGGTCACCTAGGAGGTTTAATCTCTTTATAGTAGGCTCTCGTCGCATGTTTACCCCGGTTGGCCAGTAACTTGGGTAGATGTGGGAAGAGGGTGTTACATAATTCCTCAAGGAACAATGAAAGGAAATAGGAGCTTGGGAAGGCTTGAAATTTGCTAAGTGTGGGCCAAAGTCAGTCAGTCAAGAAGAGGATATAAGATACTTGTGCAGGTTGTGCTCAATATTGAGAAAGCATATTGTATTCATCCATATTCTTTGATTAATGCAATACAAAGAGGAATGGGTTTTGAGAAATTTCTTTCCACTATATAAATCTCTTTGTATGTGTGATGTAGGTTTTTATATGTATTCTCAATCGTGAATTTTATTCCAAAAATGATTAGAGTATAATTCAGTCTTATGATTTAGTAAATTACATGAGAATTATTGGATTTACACATTAATTTATACATGGTATCAAAGCTAGATTTGTAGAAATTTATACATGGTATGTAGAAATTTCTACATGGTATAAGAGCATGATTCACATTAGAACCAATCCTTGAAGTCCTAATGTACAATGATCATTGAATAACTAATGAGTTTTTAGGAGGCAGAGTTGATGGAGCCCTAGTTCAGAGAAGATCCAAAAGAGCCAATGTACAAACTTCTTAATGGATCAAGAAGGCTGCTAGTGGGAGGATTAGTTAGCCAATGTTTAGTAACAAAAAAATAGTTTTGATCATTCATGTTGGTATATTGAGGCGAAAATATTTTTCCCACAGGGAGATCAAGACTCAGAGGGAGCATCCCTATGAAAGCTAGTACTTTAGGATCTAGGGAGACCAGACACATTATTCATGTAGTTGTAGCATCAATGTGAAATCAACAACAAAGTAGTAGCAACAATTGTATGAGTATATCATATTTCTCCATGAATCCCTCTATACCTCAAAGTGTGAGGTGGGGCGATGTGAAGCCCTAGTATTAGAATTGCAAGAATTTGGGTTGGGTCCACTTACGTGTTCTCCTCATAAATCATTACCTTGCTACAAGGGCCCACATTATTTAGTAGTGGGAGGATAAATTCCATCTAGATAGTAAGGAGTGCAAAGCATTTTTGATAGAAGAGCAAGAGGATCAGTAGCAGAGTTAGTAGCAACACAATTTTCTCAGTACACCATTTCATATTGATTCAATGATTATTTTTATTTATTTTTATGTATTATTCCTAGTTTCAAATATTGTAGTAGCAGCAACAACATAGAGAAGTGTTAAATATAGTACATTCACAAGGTGTTGGATCAGGTATATGTGAACCCATTTCTTGTTGAGAGGGGGTGTTGAAAATGTAGCAAGAAATTCCTAATTTAATTTTTCCTTTGATTAAATTAGGAGAAAATCAAAATTCAACATCAACAGAAAACTTGAATGAGTTAAAGGAATTGAAATAGTTGTTATCATTCAGTTAGCTTAGTTAATTCGAGCTAGGGGAATGAAATTGAGTTGTGTACAATGATTCTTAAATTTTAGGATCCTACGTTGAGTTAATTTCAGTTGTAACAATTTAATTTAGTTAAATTGAGTTATGGTCATTTAAACTAGTTCCAACTATTGGAGGAACTAGTGATAGGTCTAGCAGTGGGGTGTAACTTCAACATTGAACTAGATAAATGATCAATCAACCTAAATTAACTCATGAATGCATGAAATTCGAGTTACCCAATTTATATTGGATTTCAAGGACAATGGAATATCATTTGTAAACTATTCCAAGTTGTAAAGGTGGTGCATGCAATCAGAGAAGGGCCTAAATAAATTGTGCAATCGAGATGAATGAATTTACTAATTAATAGGAGCTTCATTCCTCAAGTAACCACACAAGGAAATAGGAGCTTGGGAAGACCTGAGATTGGCTAAGGATAGAAGATACTTGAGCAGGTTGTGCTCAAGCTTGATAAAGCTTATTGTATTCATCTAGTTTCTTTGATTAATGCAATAAATATATGAAGGGGTTTTGAGTAGTTTCTTTCCCCTATATAAATATTTTTGTATGTGTGGTTAAATTTTTTGATATGTGTTCTCAATCATGAATTTTCTTCTATAGATGATTAGGGTAGGTTTTAGTCTTACGTTTTAGTAAATTACATGAGAATTTTTGGATCTACACATTAACTTCTACAACGAACAAAAAATAAATCAGTTGTGGTTTCGAGATGGATGTTCAAGGTTAAGCTGGAAGTAGATGGAAGCATAGAGAATTATAAGGCCAAATTTGTGGCCAAGGGATACTCTCAATATGGATATGACTATGAGGATACCTTTTCTCTTGTATTAAGGTACTCATCCATTAGATCAATTCTTGCATTAGCTGCATATATGGGGTGGAATATCCACCATATGGATGTAAAAAAACATTTATCAATGGTTTTATTGAAGAGGAAGTGTACATCGAGAAACCAGAAGGTTTTGAGACATTTGACCAGGATTATCATGTATGTAGATTCAAGCAATAATTGTACAGTCTCAAATAGGCACCTCGAGCTTGGTACACCAAGATTAACAATTATCTCACTATTTTGGGGGTTCACCACAAGTGAAGTGGATGTGAGCCTCTATCATATTTTGGTATAAGTTAAATTACTTAATGTTGTTTTATATTTTTATGATTTAATATTCACAGGGGATGAGTAGATGATCATCTCTTACAAGGAGGAACTTGCAAGGGAATTTGATATGAAGGACATGGATCTCATGCACTACTTTCTTGAGGTTGGAAGTATGGCAAGGCGATGGGGAATTGCTTGTGTCTCAAGGAAATTATGTCACCGAGATACCATAGATATTTAACATGGAGAGTTGTAATCCCATGGAGACACCTCTAGCGACCAACTAGAGGAAGTAAAATGCCACTTCAGGTGAAGAGACTGATGCTACCATTTACGAACAACTAGTGGGTTCATTGATGTATCTTGTAAACACACGACCATATATGTTCTATGTAGTTAACCAGCTGAAAAAAGATATGGTTAGGCCAACCAAATTGTATTGGAAGGAAACAAATAATTTTTTATGCTACCTTATAGGTGTTGGATCCCCATGATTTTCAAGATTGGAAAGAACAAACTTTGCAGGGAACCACATCAGAACCACTTTAGAATCCTAGGACCTAGCCTTCCTGGACTCAGAGAGGGATCTCTCTATGTAGTTGTTTATAGATGATATGTCTTTGTGCTTTTGTCTACGATGTTAGGCTAGTTATCAAATTCTAAGGAATTTTTGTTTTGATTGATTGATTGATGGATTGACAGATCAAATGGTGTGATTAATTGAAGAAATGTTTTAGCTGAATAGATAGACCATGAGAAATATTAGTCCATTGAGCTATGGAGTCATAAAAGGATTTAATTTTTCATCAACTCTGTAAGGGTTTTCATAGGGCAAGCTAACTATATCAAGTGGATCTCTGATATTAGATGTGATGTGAAATAACAATAAGTTATGAAGGCAGCAAAACTAAAATTCAGTTAAGAATATTTTTAATTCTACTTCAACAAGAAAAGAATTTTAGGTAATTGTTTGAGAAAAACCAAGGACAAGGCATACTATAGACTTATTTGGCCATAATTTAATAGGAAAACCTTTAAGACAACAATCCAACAATCCTAGAATTACTTTTAGACTAAGAAAATATTTAAGATAACAGTGAGTGTAGCTAAAGAGCAAGCTAAACCTATCTTCTTTAACTAAAAACTCTAAATACCTTCAAAGCAATAGTTTGAGCCAGAGCAAAGGACATGGCATACCATAGACTTCCTTGGTTTAGAATCTACTAAGTATACTTCAAAGAAAGGCCTTAAAAACAATATTTCAAGCTACACCAAAGGACAAAGCTTACCATAGACTTCTTTGGCTTGACTCTACTAAATCATTTCCAAGACAACAAGCTAGGCGAAACTAGAGAGAAACTGAGAATTCTCCAATCAGAACTTGTAGAGGAAAACATTAAGATAAAGAATGCAGACAGAAATAGGGTGCCAAGACAGCATATCCTACTTTATTTTTTTTTTCTTTTATCAGAGAAATAATGGAAATAATGGAAAAAAGAAGGAAACATTGACAAAGAAGGAAAACTTCACCATTAACATAGTTCAGGAATCCTGTGAATGTGCTTGTATTACTGATGTTCAAAATAGTTACATTACTCCAGTACAATAGATCTCCGCAACTCAAAGCTTTCTCAAATCCAACCTAGCAGTCCTCAACTAGCTCAGCAATAGAAAATTAGTCAACTAACCAACCAACCAACACTAACAATGACTAATACATGCAGTATTTATCTGCAAAATGAGGAGGTGATCCTAAGCTAGGGTTTCAGATGTCATTTATTATAGAGATAATGATTTTTTGACCTTTGAGACCATGCAAGGTCCAATGCAAAATATCTAAGACATACTCACTGTAATATTAACTCCTAACTTAACTGTTTGAGCTAACTTTTTTGAAAATATTTGACTTTAAGGCTTTCTCAATAACATTTACAATAACTGCTAGGTAGATGAGAAATATCTTTGACTGTTTTTAATAAATACTGATGTTTTTTTCTGAAAGAAAACATGATGCAGGTGGAAAAATGTGTTTCTGAAGGAGTAAATGCCTTCGGTTGAGTCATTCAGATCTACTTCTGCACTTGATCTGCCTTTGTTTAACTTTTAGACTCGGTTTTAGGCTTTAAAATTGGTTTTATCTTTTAATTGTCTACCTCACTGTCTTTTCTTTAATTCTGCCTTTATCTCTGTTTGGTGACTAATCCTTTTAATTTGTCCTTTGATCTATGATTATCCCTTTAATCTTTACTGTTGCGGTCTTCTAACTGTTTTTCCTTCTTCGCTTGCATCTCTGTCTGTGTTTTTTGTGCAGGAGGTATTCTTATGCTGTTGGAGGGTTTAGATAACCAAAAATAATCATGATTTATTGATGATTTAAGCTTTATCTTTTGCCTTTGGTCCTTTTATTATAAAACAAATCTCTGGATCATCACCCAAAACATTCATCTAATTAATTTCGGACCTCTGGGATGCACTTCTGCTTCTTCCATTTAACCTGTACATAAAACTAACAATTTTAAATTTAAAACCTATGTGGGGGGATTTTCTACATTTGTTTGGGGTTTTTCGGGCGTTTGGAGTGTTTTTGCAGAGGGTCATGGTGGAGGAGGGCTTCATTGCACAGCGACAGGGCTCTGGATTGTTTGAATTGGGCAGAAATATTGGGATTTGGTGCAAAGAGAAAAGGCGGTTTTTGCAATAGGGAGAGGTAGTTTTCACATAGTCGAGGAGGTGGTAATGGTTTTGGGTGAGCGAGTGTGATTCCATACAACACTTGATGCGTCGCGGATGGGACCCGTGCTAAAACTGCTTATATCGCAAGGTCGGGGTTTGTTTAACCTCCACACCACTATATTTGCAATGAGCACTGTCCACCGTGGATCTCGAGGGATGAGATCAAAAATGGTCGGGGGCTTATAGGAGTGGCGAGAAGGTACATAGGTGGGGCCTGGGTTATTTTTAATAAGTGGAGGTGCTTATTGAGAAAGGAGGGAAGGGTTATATGGGCGCGGGGTTAAATTTTATTCGGGCAGGGCTTAAAAACATTTAAACAGAGGGTTTAAACATTTATAAAGGGGCAGGTTCATATCTAAAAACTGGTTTTATATTTAAAACAAAGTTTTAATTTAAATCAAGGGTCCCGAGAGCTTTAATTTTTAAACTTAAAACAATGTAAAAAACTTGTTTTTTACATTCTTTTTAGTGAATATAAAGAAGAATAGTGAAGGGAGGGAGCTATTAATGGGGTTTTTAGAAAGGAAAGTGGAGAGAAAGATAAAACGAGGCCTTTGGTTAGGGAAGATGATGAAAATAAGGGAATTTAAGCCTAGATAGGAGTCTTTAAGGAGTAGGAAGGTGTTTTGAGAAGGAAGAGATGAAATATAGTGAAAAGGCTTATTGAGGATAATGAAGGCAGTGAGATTTATAAAGATATTTGATAGGTAAGGAATGCTATCTTTAGCTTCTTGTAATAAATCCATAGTCATATGGTGAATCTGTAGAATACAGGAGGATAACAGTGGCTCCAGCTGGGGAGGGCATCTCCTTTAGGAGGTGTCAAGAACCTCAGAGATCAAATCTCTGGACTTTGTAGACCAGTGCCTTAATTTGCACTTTGGTAGACTCCTCTTCTTCAGTTTGTTGATTTGTTGTTGTTCTTTGAAGCTGTGATCTCTAAAATTTGAAAAAATATGATTGCCTCAACTCAACTCTACCTACCCATCATACTTTTCCTAGAATTTTTTCTTCATTTGGGTGCATTTAGATTGGAAAACCGTTCACATCATTTTCTTTTGAAAATAGGAAAATATCTACTTCTACACTTATATCATCCAAAGGCTCAGATTATACTAATGAGCTCTTTTATTCTCTACCTAATCTACCCATTTGTCAAGATTAAACAGTTTGACATATTTTCATTCTCCAATCTATTAACATAAAATTGAAAACATGAGCAAATCAAGATTAAGAAGTTTGATTTGTCATGAGTTGTGGCATTTGTGGACAAGCTGCACACATATTTATTTTGCAAAAAGTAGAACTAAAATTTGAGGGCTATAATTTGGAATTTTTCATTCATCCCTCTCTTTTTTATTTGGTTCAATTTTGAATATTGGAACCAATTTATTTTCCTAATCTAATCTACTGATAATCTAAGTTTAAACAGTTTGAAAAATCTTCATTCACTAACCTATCAGTAGAAATTCAAAACTTGTTTAATCATGATTAGTTTGTATGACTGAACATGACTTCCTCTTCAAAAGTAGTGGCATTTGGACTTGCACACTTTCAGAAATATTCTTTTTTGGTATGGGTCTTTACCTTTTTCTTTTTATTTTCCCTCCTTTCTTCTTTTATTTGTTTTTATGTTTATTTTTTGATATTTTATTAAAACAGTGTTATATACAATGAATACAACTTTAAACTAAGTATTTTCAACAAAAATAATGCTTGAGCATCCTGCCATTGAAAGGACCTCCAAGTAATTCTGTTCCATCCACCTCTTGTAGGAAAAAGGCATTGTTACCTCTTGCTGAATGGATAATGTATGGACCTTTCCATATATTTTCAAATTTTCCATGCTTGCCTTTGTCTCTTCTTGAGTCCCACTTTAATACTTTGTCACCAAGGTTGAAATAATTTGCCTTGGTTCTTTTATCAAACAACTTCTTGATGTTTTCCTGTACTTTCTCTGTTCTGTTGTATACTTCTTCTCTAGTTTGTTGTAGCTTGACAATATGGTTTATTCTTCTTAGCATGTCATTTTCTTCAGAATGTGCTTCTTGGTTGAGCTTCATTGCTGCCACCCCTAAACTTGTTGGAAAAATTGCATCTTTTCCATACACTAGTTGATAGGGAGACATTCCAATTGATTTTTTATTTGTTAATTTTTCTACCCATAGTTCATGTACTAATTTTCTATGCCATGATTTCTTGTTCTCTTCCAGCAACTTTTTGATGATGTTCACCAAATTGTTTTTTGAGGATTCAACCAACCCATTACCTTGAGTGTAATAAGCTGTAGAATGGCCCAATGTACTCTGATATTTGTGGCAAAAGTCCACCATTTTCTTGGATCTAAAAGTAGTAGCATTGTCAGTGATAGTATTTCTAGGACAACCAAATCTAGACAAAATGTGGTTTTCAAGGAATTTGATGATTAATGAGTCTGTGGTAGTTCTAGAAGGGATGGCCTCTATCCATTTTGTAAAGTAGTCAGTTGCAGTGAGGATCCATTTGTGTTGGGCAGAGGAGGCAGGATGGATTTCTCCAATAAAATCTAGGCCCCATTGTTGAAAAGGAGCTTCAACAAAGATAGGATGCAAAGCTAATGGTAACAGTTTTCTTTTACCCTCAAATATTTGTCATTTATGACAAAAAATTACCATTTTATGGATGTCTTGAAAGAGGGTGGGCCAATAGTAACTAGCTCTAAAGATTTTGTTAACAATAGTTTTCCAATAGAGGTGGCCTCCACATTCTCCTTCATGAAACTCATGCTTGATCTTATCTGCATCATTCTCAGGCAAAAATTTAAGCAATATACCACTAGAATTTTTCCCATATAAAATTTTATCTAGAATGCAGTAGTTTACAGCCTTCAACTTTAAGAATCTAGCCTTTGTTTTGGACAAACTAGGAGGAATATTAAGATTAAAAAGCACATATAAAATATCAGCATACCAAGATGAATTCAGAAATGATTCTTCAATAAGTGGAGTTGCCAACTCCTCTTATTCATATAATGGATCAATCGTATTCATGTCCAGTGCTTGAAAGTTTTTTTCAGCCATGATTTTAGCCAATCCTTGTCCTTTGATTAGTTTAGTGGGCTTGATTTTTAAATCATATTCTAATATAATAGTAACCCACTTACCTCTTTTTCCATAATGTTCTTGTGTTAAGATGTATTTTACCACTGAGTGAGGCACAAATGCAATGATGTGTGAGTGCAAAGTATAAACTCTGAAATCTGCCAATGCCTTGATTAAGGAAAAATCTTGTTTCTCCATTATGTTTTATTTCAGACGTGCATATCTTAACATTAGGGGAACTTTTAGGTCTAAAATGGGCCTCCTAAGAAAAATGTACAAAAATAAATAAACTATAAGAACCAATAGGATTCAAGATGATGATGTCAACCATGGAAGATGATTCACCATTATCTATGTGAAAGGGAAAAAATATTAAGATATAATAAAATAATAAAACTACTTTTTTCAACTCGTATTTTCAACTTATCTCCCAAAGTATTTACTCAAATTTTGAGCAAGAGTACTTTTTGGATGCAAAATTTAATTCCTCATCAAACGAGTACCCATGTTTCATACTTTCGATGGACCCTGCTACATGAAAAATGAGAAATAAATAAAAAAAATGTGATTGCAATCATGTTTTTCATGTATTTTTCACTTTTCATGTAGTAGGACCCATCGAAAGTATGCAACATGGGTACTCCTTGGATGAGGAATTAATTTTTTCATCCAATTAATTCTCCCACTCGAAATTTGAGTAAAAAATTTGAGAGATAAGTTGAAAAATTAGTTTTTTTATTTTTTCCCTCTAAAATTTGATGACGTAATCAAATCTCATTTTATTATTTCCACTATTATTTTATAATTTCCTTAGGAGGCCCATTTTAGACCTCAAAATTCCCCTAATTTGCCTTGCTAAAAAATGCAATAGGTTGTTCCTGCCCTTTTATGTTTTTTTGCAATAGGACAGTAGTAACTGTATGTTCTGATGCAAAGGAAAATATAAAGAAATCTTTGGTAAAATTAGGGCTAATTAGAACTGGTGTTTGGGTAAGTTCTTGTTTTACTAGTTCAAAGGATTTATTTGATTCTATGGTCCATTTGACTGCTATTTCTATTTTTTGGATGTTTGTAATGTTTCTTAGGAGCTATGCAAGGTTTGGTATGGACCTTCTTACGAAATTTACCTTTCCAATGAAGGATTGCAGCTCTTTGATATTTCTAGGATGATTGATTTTCAATATTCCTTCAATCATTTTTGGGTCAATCTTGATCCCTTCTTCAGATATGATATGGCCTAAAAGTTAACCTTCTTGAGGGCCAAACAAATTTTTCTTGGGATTCAAAGACAAACTATACTTTCTACATTTTTCAATAACATTTCTTAAGTGATTTAGGTGTTCTTCATAAATTTTTCAATAGACTTTTATGTCATCAAGGTAAATCACAATGAAGTATCCTATCTCTTCTGATAAAGCAATATACATGGCTCTTTGAAAGGTGGCACTAGCATTCATTAACACAAAAGGAATTTTAACATACATGAAGGTGCCCAATGGTGTAGTGAAATTTGTCTTGTGTTGATCATCTGGGTGTACCAGCACCTGATTGTATCCTGAAAAGCCATGTAGCAAAGAAATTATTTTAGAACCTACTACCCTTCGTAAGATGTGAACCATTTTTGGTGTAGGGTATTTTTCCTTCAAGGAGCCTTTGTTTAAATTTCTAAAGTCTATGCATAGCCTAATTTCTCCTGTTTTCTTCCTCACTGATACAATATTTGAAACCCATTTTGAGTATCTTAGAGGGACTATTATTCCAGCATCATACATTTTCTTAATTTCTTTCTCAACCAGGGTTAGTTGTACAAGTCTTATTCTGCGCAATTTTTGTTTAAAGGGCTTCTGGTTTTCTTTGAGAGGGATCTTATGCTGGATTATCTCTGTATCATATGACTTTAAATATTCATAACTTCAAGAAAAAACATCAGTAAATTCTCTGAAAAGCTTAAGATGTTTCTGTTTTATATGAGCTGGTAGTGTTTTAGAAAGTTTGATCATTTTGGGGTTTTGTTCACTACCTATATTACATTCTTCTATTTCAGCTTTAGTGCGTTCCATTTTGGCTTCTTAGCAACATTGTTGAAGTAAAAAAGTTATTCTAGAGGAACTAGTCCCTTTGGAAAGTTATCATTATTGGACTGCAGCACTTCAAAGTCTTCTTTCTCTAAATTAGTGCACAACTGATTTTTATGTGTGTGTTCTTTTGTTAACAGATATATATCAACATTATCAAGAGGTTCTTATTTGTAAAAATTTTCCTTAGTAGGGCAGTCTTCTTCATACTCTGAGTCTGAACTTGGCACTTCAAACTCATTTCTGGACTGCAGAGAATCTTCTATCCGCTTATCTCCTTCAAAAACCTACCAATATTTTATGTTGTCAGGAACTGTTGGCTTGTATTTGACTTGGACTGTGTATTGCTTGTTTTGATAAGGTTTTTGACATGTCTTGGCTGCAAATGCTAGACCATTGGAAAGGATTTTTTCGATTTCTAGGGACAAAGGTAAGGTCATATTCTGTGAATGATTTCAAGAGGCCAATGGCATCATCCCTATTTTCTTTTAATCTAGGATTCTTAGCTTTGTATTCTCCATTAATCTACTTAATGACTAAATCTGAATCTCCATGGGAAATTATCCTCTTGGCTCCTAATTTCTTCAGTAATTGTAGTCCTAGGAGGAGTGCCTCATATTCAACTATGTTATTTGTGCATTGAAAATTTAGCTTGTATGAGTGACCTTCTGCATGATTTTTCTCTATGTTATGTACCCATATTCCTGCTCTTGAACTGGTTTTGCTACAAGACCCATCAAAACTCATACTCCAAAGAGGTTCAATTTCAGATTTGTCATGTGTTGGTCATTATGGCCCCCATTATGTTGTTTATAGTAGCTGCCACTATGTTGTTTACCATGCCATTTTTAGGGTCCTCACTGTGATTGTCATTGTTTTTTCTTTTGTGGTCAGCGTTATGTTGGTTATTTTCTATTTTGGCAGACTTTTTTTATTGTTCCTCCTCTTTCTCCTCTTCTTCTACAATTGTTTTCTCATTTTCTGCTACTTCTTCATTAACATTTTCATCATTGTAAAGGATAAATGAATCAAGATCAGTGTGAATAGAATAAAGAGGGGAGTTGTCTAGTTTTTCTTGACTGCTAACCATGTATTTCATGTGTGTTTCCCTATATAATCTTCTTGTTTGACTAAAGACAGGGATGGTAGCATAGGTCATGTCCATTTGGAGGGTACCTTGGAGTTTAGCACCCCATCATCTTGAAAGGAGCATGCCATATTTAGGAGGAATATCAACCACTACAACATCCATTACTAGGCTCTTGGTTGGTATTTGTGCTAAGTTGACACATAGATCTTTGATTAGGCCTAGACATTTAACTCTATTGGACTCAAAAGAGTATAAATTTTTGTATGGTAAAGTTATTTCAAGGCCTAGTCTTTCCATTACTACTTTTGGCATAAGATTGTGTGAGGCTCCTGAGTCTAGCATGGCATTGTGCAGAATTTTGTCATGGATGTTTAAACTGAAATAGAATGGAGGAACACTTCCCTCTTTAAATTTTCCTTCTACTTCTGGTCCAAACAGAAACTCGGGTTTGTCATCATTTAAATTAATATAATAAACATTCTCTCCTATGTTTAAAGCTTTCAAAAGTTGAGATATATATACATCTTTAGTGACTAATTCAGTAAGAGGAATGGAGATTTTAATCTTAGAAATTTCATTCTCTATACTGAAAGGTGTTTGAGTTTTTGAAATGTTCAAATCAGCCTTTTCAGAGACTGTTTTCACAGCAATTTCAGCTTGCTAGTTTTTATTAGGAAACTTAGTTAAAATAGTTTTTTTAGGAGCACTAGTTCTATTTCTAGTGATGCTTTGGCCACCACTATGTTTGCCACTAGGTTGGTTGTTTTTGTTTTTATTTCCATCAAAACTTTCAACCACTATGTTTGCATTTTATGTTGTCTTTTTAGAAATGTTTTCAGGTGTTTTCCTAGCAGAAATTCAGAGGTCTTTCTTTTGGGAGTGTCTTGGTTTTTCTTGCTCCTGAGGTCATATTATATGTGTACTTCCATGATGGAATTTTCAAAGCCTTGTTTATAGTCTTCAAATTCTAGGCTTTCTTCCTCATATTGAGTTGGGGAAAACATGCCATGTTCTTCCTCAGTGAGGAAAACAATATCCTCATTATTTACTCCCATTAAATTTATGTGGTTTTCCTCTGTTTCTTCAATTAACCCCTCATCCTCATCAGCATAATTTTCTTGGAAAGGAGGTCTGATTTGCTGATCATGACCTCTTTTTCTAATTTGAGGGGGGTTTCTCCTAAAGTTCTGGTTTCGGTTCTGATTTTGATTTCTGTTGTGAGGATTTGTTTGGTTTTCTCTAGGATAATCTCTCTCATTTACATTCATCCTCTCCATCATCCTATCAATGGTTTTGACTAAGTTATCAATATTTGTATCAGATGTGGAGGGTACAAATTCTTCCCTATATGTGACTCTTTCTTCATTTTTCATTCTAGCTCTCTTAGCAATTAGATTGGCTTCTACACTCACTGCTCCCCTTTGCATGTCTTCTAATGTGAGGGGTTCTCTTTCTCTTAGTTGATAATCCATCTCTGGGTCAAAACAATAAGGGAATTTCATTATAGATAGACCTTATGGAGGTTTAATGTATATAGGGAGGGCATTAAATACACTATTGAATCTAGTGAAGTGCTCTTGGTCACCCTCTCCAACATTTCCCTTAATGTTTTCATACTCGGATAAGATTTGGAGAGGGTTCTTCTTAACTTCCCATTTGTTGAAGAATAGATGATGAAAAGTAGGGAGGTCATTAATACTATTGGGGGTTAAGCCTTTCAACCATTTTCTTACCTCTCCCCCTATGCTTTGAGAAAACATTCTAAGTTTAACAGTTTCATCATCTATTTCTTGTATGTCAAAGTAGTCATTCATTTTGTCAACATGTTGTTGAGCAGTAGTAGAACTACAAGCATCATATAAAGGGATCTTGGACTGGTAGTCCTATGATAGAACAACTAAAGGTTGTGGTAGAACTAGGGGAGCATACCATGTTGCCATGACCTGTGGTTGTGGAAACAATGTAGGGTTAACAAGTGGAGGGTTTACAAAAGGAGGCACAAGGTTAAATGGCGGAAGTTGAAAAGTGGGGGATGAAGTTAGTACAACATAATTTTGTTTTAGGGTGGATGGGTCTAAAACTATCTGGTTTATCCAACTCTGAGATCTATTCCTAGACAAGTTTTGTTCTACGGGTGAGTCAAATAGGATATTCTGCAAGTCTTTAAGGTTTTTAGGTAGGGAAATTGCTTTGTGGATTGGTCTACCAACAGTTGGAATTTTAGATCTAGGAGAATTCCTGAGGATTCTTTCAGGATTTTCAACTATTGCAGGAGGATTTGGGTTAGGATGGGATTTTGTACAGATTCTTCTAGAAGCCATACTTGGACCCAGGAATCAAAAAGGTTGAGAGTTTATGACAGTCTTGAAGGAAAAACCAATTTGTGAAATAAATACTTAATCCACAAAGTATTCTTGACTGGGTTATTGTGATGTTTTGATGGTAAAATAAATTTTCCCAGTGGAATATATGGAAAACCAGTGAAGTCAAAAGGCCTACTGAAAACCAGTGGAGTCACCAGGTGGAGGATTTTTACTTGTTTTATGGCTGACTATATTCCACCATCAGCAACCAGGTACCATTCTTGGCTACACTTGATTCATAGAAGTTTAAAATGATATTTTCTGAATTTTTGGAGTTTATATTTTGTTGTTTATTACTCATATTCCCCAGTATGGTCGCCACTATGTTGGCTCCCCGTGATTTACAAGATTGGAAAGAAAAAAAATCTGTAGGGAACCACATCAGAACCACTTTGGAATCCTAGGACCTAGCCTTCCTAGACTCAAAGAGGGATCTCTCTATTTAATTGTTTATAGATGATATGTCTTTGTGCTTTTGTCTATGATGTTAGGCTAGTTATGAAGTTATAAGGACTTTTTGTTTTGAATGATTTATTGATGGATTGACAGATCAAATGGTGTGATTAATTGAAGAAATGTTTCAGTTGAATAGATAGACCATGAGAAATATTAATCCATTGTGCTATGGAGTCATTAAAGGATTTAATTGTTCATCAAATCTTCAAGGGTTTTCATAGGGCAAGCTAACTATATCAAGTGGATCTCTTAGATTAGATGTGATATGAAATAACAATAAGTTGTGAAGGCAACAAAACTAAAAGTCAGTTAAGAATATTTTAACTCTACTTCAACAAGAAAATCCTTTTAGGTAACTGTTTGAGGCAAACCAAAGGACAGGGCATACCATAGACTTCTTTGGCCAGACTTTAATAAGAAAAAATTTAAGACAACAATCCAGCAATCCTAGAATTACTTTCAGACAACGAAAACATTTAAGATAATAGTGAGTGCAGCTAAAGAGAAAGCTAAACCTATATTCTTTAACTAAACACTCTAAATACCTTTAGAGTAATAGTTTGAGGCAAACCAAAGGACATGGCATACCATAGACTTCCCTAGTTTATACTCTATTATGTATACTTCAAAGAAAGGCCTTAAAAACAATATTTCAAGCTACACCAAAGGACAGAGCTTACCATAGACTTCTTTTTCTTGACTCTATTAAATCATTTCCAAGACAATGAGCTAGGTGGAACCAGAGAGCAACTAAGAATTCTCCAATCAGAACTTGTAGAGGAAAACATTAAGATAAAGAATGCAGACATAAATAAGGTGCCAAGACATCATATCCTATAAAATTTATGTTCTTTTATCAGAGAAATAATGGACAGAAGGGAAAACATAATGAAAACATTGACAAAGAAGGAAAACTTCACCATTAACATAGCTCAAGAATCCTGTGAATGTGCTTGTATTACTGATGGTAAAAACTGTTACATTACTCCAGCACAATAGATCTCTGCAACTCAGAGCTTTCTCAAATCCAGCCTAGGAGTCCTCAACTAGCTCAGCAATAAAAAATCAATCAACTAACCAACCAACCAACACTAAAAATGAATAATAAATGCAGTATTTATATGCAAAATGAGAAGGTGATCCTAATTTAGGGTTTCAGATGTCATTTATTACAGAGTTAATGAGTTTTTGACCTTTGATACCATGCAAAGCTCAAGGAAAAATATCTAAGACATACTCACTGCAATATTAACTCCTAACTTAACTGTTTGAGCTAACGTTTTTGGAAATATTTGACTTTAAGGATTTCTCAATAACTTTTACAATAATTGTTGGCTAGATGAGAAATATCTCTGACTGTTTGTAATAACTAATGATTTTTTTTTTAAAGAAAACATGCGGTAGGTGGAAAAATGTGTTTCTGAAGGAGTAAACACCTTAGGTTGAGTCATTCGGATCTGCTTCTGTGCTTGATCTACCTTTTTTTAACTTTTAAACTCGATTTAGGCTTTAAAATTGGGTTTATCTTTTAATTGTCTGCCTCATTGAATTTTCTTTAATTCTGCCTTTATCTCTGTTTGGTGACTAATCCTTTTAATTTTTCCTTTGATCTATGATTAGTCGTTTAATCTTTACTGCTCCGGTCTTCTAAATGTTTTTCCTTATTTGCTAGCATCTCTGTTTGTGTTTTCTGTGTAGGAGGTATTCTTCTACTGTTGGAGGGTTTAAATAACCACCAATAATTATGATTTATTGATGATTTAATCTTGATCTTTTGCCTCTGGTCCTTTTATTATAAAATAAATCTCTGAATCATCACCAAAAACATTCATCTAATTAATTTCAAACCTCTAGGATGCACTTCTTCCTTCCTGCCATTAAACCTGCACATAAAACAAAAAATTTTAAATTTAAAACACATTATTGGGGGCGTTTACATGTTGTTTAGGTTTTCGGCCATTTGGAGCATTTTTTGAGAGGTCATGGTGGAGATGGCTATTCGTAGAATATAGGCTCTAGGTTGTTTGAATCGGCGGTGGTATCGGGCTTTTGACGCAAGATCAAAAGCTGGTTTTATGATGAGGAGGAGGTGTTTCTCCTAGGATCGAGAGGTGTTAATGATTTTGGGTAGAGTGAATATTTATTTCTTGTAACCTCGGCCAGCTTTTGAATGGGACTTAGGTAAAATACTTATATCTGAGGTGAGTTGTTTAACACTCTAGGCCACTATATTCTGTTGAGCCCTTCCCTTTCTTGGATCTCAAGGGGATGAGATCAACGGTGATCAGGGGCTTGTAGGAGCGGTGGGAAACTATAGAGGTGAGGCCCAAGTTATTTTTAATAAGCGGAGGCACTTATTGAGAGAGGAGTGAAGGGTTATATGGGTGCAGGGTTAAATTTTATGCAAGTGGGGCTTAAAAACATTTAAACAGAGAGTTTAAACATTTATAAAGGGGCGGGTTCATATTTAAAATAGGGCTTTATATTTAAAACAAAGTTTTAATTTAAATCAAAGGTCCTGAGAGATTTAAAATTTAAACTTAAAACAATGTAAAAAAACTTGTTTTTTACATTGTTTTTAGGGAATATAAGGAAGAATAGTGAAGGGAGTAGGGAATATGATGAAAATAAGGGAATTTAAGTCCATATAGGAGTCTTTTAGGAGCAGGAAGGTGTTTTGAGAAGGCAGAGATGAAATATAGTGAAAAGGCTTATTGAGGATAATGAAGGCAGTGAGATTTCTAAAGATATCCGATAGGCAAGGAATGCTAACTTTAGCTTCTTGTAATAAATCCATATTTTTAGTTATAAATCTTATGGGAAATCACATAAGGAATTTTTGGAATATTTATAATTAAAATTCTATGGATCACAAAATCTTACACTCTCAAATCCATAGCTATTTAGTGAATCTGTAGAATACATGACGATAACAACAGGAACTACCCAATATGGATTATGGTATAGACGGACAGAGGGAGTGAAGTTGTGTGGCTTCACAAATGTAGATTGGGTAGGGAGTCAATCCGACTAAAAGAGTAGATCAATTGGAATTTTCAGTGTTGGGTCCACATTGGTTTCCTGGTAGAACAGGAACCAAGATTTGTGGCACTTAGCTTTACAGAAGCATAATACATGGTTGCAAGTCAAGCAACATGTGAGGTGTTCTTAATGAGAAAGATACTTGTGGGGCTGTTTTGTCAAAATATGGATCCAGCTATGATTTATTATGATAATCATAGTTGCAGTAAGCTCTTTGATAATCTAGTATTTCACAAATCCAAACATATAGATATATGGTATCATCATTTACGGGACTGTGTGCAGAGTCGAATAATGTTGCTGCAATACATTCTGATAAAGGAACAAGATGTTGACATATTTCTAAAGGCCTTTTCAAGAGGGAATTTTGAATTCCATTGATGTAGGATAGGGGTGGTTGAAAATCCCTTTATTTCTAAGAGGGAGTGTTGATAAGTGTAGCAATAAAGTCTCAATTTGACTCTACCTTGGTCAAATTGAGAAAATTCAAATTTCCACAGCAACAAACAACTTGGAGGCAGCTAAATGAGGTGGCATGTCTCTTGTCACTTAATTAGATCAGTAAATTTGAGTTAGAGGGCTTGGATTTTAGTTAAGGATGTGTAATTTCAAATTTTTAGCAATCAAGGTCAGGTATTTCCAGTTGTATTCATTTAAAATAGTTCTAACTATTGATAGAACTAGTTGGAGGTTAGTAGTGCAGTGGGACAAAAATCTAACTCACTGATCATCCAGTAAAATGACCAGTCAACTCAAAATATCTATTGCATGCAAGGAATTCGTGTTCCTCATTTGTGGTGGAGATTTGAAGGTAGTGTAACAAGAAATTTTAAACTAGTTTGAATGTACATGTGTTGCATGTAGTCACATAATAAATACTTGGGAATTGTGCAATCAATTGAATAAACATTCCTAAAAAATAGTGGTTAATTCCTCAATATTTACACAAGGAAACAGGGGCTCTAGCAGAGGTAGAAATTGACTAAGTTTTGGTCAGAACTTCTCATTGAGTAGCAAGATATTTTATTCACTTGCAGGTTATGCTCAAAGTGAGCAATGAATTGTAATAAATTCTCTACTCATATGATTAATGAAAACATGAGTGAGGGGTTTTTCCCAGTTGGGTTCCCCTGGAAAAATATTGTGCATGTGTTTTTTTCTTATTCCATTTATTTGAATGTTGTTCTCAATTGTGAATTAAATTATGTGGATGAATAAAGTAGAATTGTGTCATGATTTTAGATCAAAATTCTTGAGAAACAATAAATTTAGTTCCTATCATAGAACATACATGGAAATCATAGTTTCAATAGCAAAGGAGCCAAATAGCATGATTGTCTCATTAATATATATATATATATATATAGGAAGTAGGAATGATTATGATTCCAAGTTCCAAGACTTCGCAAGGAAGCTTCAAACTAGGTTTTTAGGTCGTTATGAGGTTAGAGAAGTATATGACAATGGAACTTTTCTCCTCACTACTATTGATGATTTTGGTATTTATTTTCTTGACAATGGTCATTGATTACACCTATAACATCAAATACTTACAAAGAATTCTTTGCTTCACCAAGTTATAGATGATACAGTTTTTCAGATCATACGTAGATAGGGGAATGCCCCAACACCTGTGATTGGGAAAATTTCTCTCCATTTTAATATTAGAAAAAAAAAAGATTGAATATCATATTTTTTTTGTTTATTTTGATTGCTTTTGTTTTATTCTTGGTTTTTAATCCTTTGATTATGTTTCTTTTTTCTTTTATGTATCACTAGTTCTATTTTAACTACTAATCATTGTTTCCTATGTCACAACTAATGTTACTTAAATTCGCAGTTGTTGTTACCTCAAATTATTGTTGTTGTTACCTTTGGTATAACTATTGATCCGTTACTAAAATATGAACAAGAGTATTTATATTTTGTATTTACAATTTTTTTAGGTAAAATAAGGCTCTTGACCCTTATTTAAAATTATTATCTTTTATCGAAGAGCTTATGCTTTTTCCTCACATCACTTTTTTTGTCATTTTGATAATTAGATGGGGGAAGAATATTATGTTATTGTTTCTTTCTAGTGATCTAAATTATTATTATTCCATTCATGTTAGTTATATATTTTAAGTACTTTTTTGGGAAATTTCTATTAATCATTATTAAAGCATTAGTGGCATAACTTTCTATGGAGGCTCATTCCCATACGAATGTATATTAAACATTAAAAATAGCAATAAAGGTGTTAATGAATATGTCGAAATTTTTTATTATTCCCTGAAATGCTTCATCTTATTTCACATTAAAATATCCATGATAGAGGGACTATGATGGGAGATATGTTTAAAAACATAAACCAAGAACTAAAATAATGTGTTTAAAGAATTTTTTTTTTTTTTACCATCCACCTTCCATCATTTAAAATTATCATATACACATCAATTTAGGCCTTGGAATTTCACCTAGTGAAAAATATTATTTCATACATTTAAATCTGTGATGAACCATTGCTGTCGTTCGACATAGATAGCACCACCACTTCTGAGCATTCGCATTGAGCTGTAGCATCCATGGATGTTAGCGGTGATGCTGACCCTCTTCCCCCACAGCCAAATATTGTGGCCTTTAAGAAACTCGTTGTTAGATGTTCAAAAATACCCCTTTTAGAGACTCAACAGAAGTTTGTCAAAAAACTAGATTGCATCCCCTCAGTAGAGCTGTCGGTGGATGAAACTTGTAGATCGGCCCTCACTCTAGCAAATAGAGGCCTCATTGGCCAATTTACAGGCCTATGGCCTTCCCCGAAATCTGTGGAGGCGTGGGTTCAGAGGAACTGGTTTCCACTTATCTCTGAAGGGATCAAGAGCCATTTTATAGGGAAAGGGTACTTTTTTTTCCTCTTCGAAAATGTTGAAGACAAAAATATCATCTTCAGAAATGACCCATATTTCATGGGGCCACAAGGGTTATATCTAAATAAATGGACTCTTGACTTTGATCCAACTCAGGACATGCCCTCCGCAGTCCCAGTATGGGTACACCTCCAACATCTTTCTCTACATTGCTGGAATCATAAATCCTTGCAAACCATCGTAAACTCGCTTGGAAAGTATATAGATAAAGCAGTAAGAAAATACCAATACTCTTGCGCGTGTATTTGTGTGGAGGTGGATCTGGAGGTAGAGTTACTGGAAGAAATAAAGTTAACCGTCACAGATTGGACGCACATTCAAGAATTAGACTATGAACAGTTACCATTCAAGTGTCGACACTGCCACAGATATGGCCACTTCACAAGGCACTGCAATAATAATATTGCGGAGGAAAGTGAAAACGTGGAAGAAGATCAATGGACTAAAGTGCAGATAGCAGGGACAACAAAACCTTGAGGCAAAGGTACAACAAAAGAGAGCATATCCATGCCTCTGGGACAATACCAAGGAGATGGGATCAACATTCCTATGCCAATAGCAAGAAATCAAACCACAAAGATCTCTAAAGAAGTAGCAGTAGAAGAAACAAACAAAGATAGCAGCAAGAAACCGAAGCCCCCCCACCAATGGAAAATAAAATGAGGAACAAGGGTAGAAAGCAACAATCCTTGAAGTCTCCTCCTCCCCTTCATATGAAGATATAGCCGAAAAAAATTATTGATTCCCCAAGCTCCTCGAAGGATGAGATCCTTGAAAGACCTGCTAAAAAAGCAGGAAGAAAGTCTAGTAGAGAAGCAAGGGAGGAAGAAGCAGAAAGAAAAAAGACCCAAGGAAGCCAACCTACAATAGAAATGTCAATCGGAAGGAGCACCAGAAAAATGCCCCTCAAGGGAGGAGCTCCTTCAATCCCCAATAGCAAGTAATTAGAATCATCTCTTGGAATTGTAGAGGACTGGGAAACCCATAAAAAATCGAAGCAGTCAAGGACCTCATGAAAATGGAACTAGCAGATATCCTCTTGCTCCAAGAGACAAAAATTTAAGGGGAATCCCTTTTAGAGATCAGTAAAAATAAATAACAGAAGAATGCAGAGAAAGTAGTAAGTGCAAGGGGATCCTCAAGAGGAATAGCCACCCTCTGGAAGGAAGATCAATTCAGTCTTGTTAGATCCTTCAACACTCAGCACTGGAGCTACACCAAGTTAAAACACATAGCAAGTAAGTTAACCCTCACTCTCTTCAATTTATATGTCCCAGTAATGTATGCATAAAATAAAGAGTGTTGGAAATCAGTAAACAAATTCCTAGAAATGCATTCCCTAAATAATATTATCATAGTTGGAGACCTCAATATAGTGATGAATGCAAAAGAAAAAAGAGGAGGTAGAAGTATTAAAGATCAAATGATACATGTGGTAGAAGATATAATGATGTAGTGGGATTTAATGGACTTTAAACCAAAGAAAGGGCCATATACTTGGACCAATAATAGGACAGGGGAGGATTAAATCTTAGTGATATTGGACATGTTCTTAGTACATAGCAATATGTTGTTGGAAAGAAGGATTATTTCTTCAACCATTCTCTCCAAACTCACCTCGGACCACAAACCCATCCTACTTTCATTGGAAGAGGAAGAAAATTTGGGCCCTATCCCATTCAGATTCAATCATTTATGAAGTGGAAAAAGTGGGTTTGTTGAGACAGTCCAAAAGGCTTGGTCCACCACTGTCAGTGGCTCCCCTAGCTATGTATGGGAAAAAATACTAAAACATACAAAAAAGGCCCTCAAGGAATGGAGAAAACTACCAACAATTACTCCCAACAGCCAAAGAAAGGAAGCAGTGCAGCAGCTGGGAATTCTTCAAAGTGTAATGGACATCATAGATATAACAAAAACAGAATTGGATAGAGAGCAAGTTGCTCAATGAAAATTCTTCCGAGCCTTTTGGAATGAAGAAGAACACTGAAGGTTAAAGTCCTGCAACCTTTGGCTAGAATCCGGTGACAGGAACACATCCTACTTTCACCGACAGTGCAGAGCTCGCCTTTCGCGATACCACATCTCAGAGATCACAACCACAAAAGGGGTGCTATGAAAAAATATAGATCAAATTAAAGCTACTGTTGCCTCCCACTTCCAAAATCTCTACAACAAAGGAGATGAAGGTAGCAAAGAGGACAACACAGAATTTCTTAACAACATCCCGTCCTTGGTCAATAAGGAGGATAACACAGCCCTCATGAATCAAATCAATGAGGAAGATATCAACAAAATCATCTGGTCCATGGAACCAGATAAAAATCCCGGTCCGGATGGGTTCACAATTCACTTTTACAAGATATTCTAGGATATAATCAAAGTAGACCTGGTTAGGATGATCAATGGATTCCTTCAAAAAGAAAAAATGGGGGGTAGCACCAACTCCACTTTTTTATCACTAATACCAAAAGAATAAAACCTCAGTTACTTTGATAGGTTCAGGCTTATCTCCCTTTTCAATGCCTCTTATAATATTATCGCAAAACTCCTTGCCAGCAGAATAAAGCCGCTTCTTGGCAACCTCATTTCCAATTCACAAGGAGGCTTTGTTGAAGGAAGACACATACTGGATAATGTAATCCAAGTATAGGAAACTGTGCACTCTAGCAATCTTAGAAAAGAGAAAGGCATGTTGGTCAAGTTGGATATGGCCAACGCTTTCAATAGGGTAAATTTTTCCTTCATCTATAAAGTTCTACTATCCTTCAGATTCTCACAAGAATTTGTTAATTTGATTAAAGCATGCACCAGCAGACCCTGGATTTATCCCTTGGTAAATGGAAGGCCATCTAGTTACTTCCAAGCAATGAGGGGTTTGAGGGTTGGAAGGCTAACGAGATCCATTTGGGAGGGAGTGCTAATTAAAATCAAAGGAAAAATTGATGCCAGGGGAGGGCAATGGCTAACACACAGAGGCAAGTTAAATTTGATTAGATCGGTCCTCTCATCGCTCCTGATCTACAAAGCTTCATATCTCTTGGCCCAAAAATTGATCTCTGGGCACATAAACAAGCTCATACAGGATTTCTTGTGGCACGGTGGAAGAGGAAACCAATGCAAAATTCACCTGGTAAAATGGGATACAGCCAAACGTCTTAAGCATGAGGGCAGCCTCCAAATCAGAGATTTAGACCATGCCAACATTTCAATGGGCTGCAAGTTATTGTGGCAGATTCATAGCGATCTAGCACATCCACCAAGTCACACCCTCAGGTACAAATATATCCCAGCAGATGCGTTAAGGAATCTACAGGAAACCAGCAGCAAAAAGAGCACACAATTGTGGAGCCTCTACAAAAAGGGAATTCAATTCTTCTATCAGCACCTTTATTGAATTCCAAGAAATGGAAAAAGATTAAAAATTTGGACAGATAAAATAATGGGCGATGCTCCTTTGGAATCCAATGCCATCCTTGGGGAAATCCGCGAATTTTTGAAGAGTAGAGGCATTAAAACACTATATGACATCTCTGATTCGAATGATGCTAGCAATTGGGATGCCTGGAAAATCATCAATGTCCTAGATCATCTCATTCACTAGGCAGAAATGCTCAAGGTAGAGCTCAAGGATGTCACCCCAGTGCACAAAAAAGGCGAAGATAATTAGGGATAGGGACTCTTTGGAATTTATTCTTCTGTAAAGGGATACGCCCTGTTACAACCACAGAAAGAAATCCATCTACCTGCAAGTCTTTGGGCTCAGGTATGGGATAAAATGGCATTGCCAAAAATAATTTTTTTTTTTTGGACACTTATGCACAAAAAAAAAAATGAAAGGTGAAAATTTACTGAAGAGAGGCATAGTTGGCCACATAGATGTGCACTTTGCCATAAAGCATTGGAAACCATTGACCATCTATTCGTGGAATTTCCCTTTGCTAATAAAGTCTGGACTCTCACTCTCCTTGATCTCAACGTTGATATCCCCTCCAAAATCTCATTACTCGATCTATACCAAACATGGAAGGACTGATACCCTCTCACCCTTAGCAACAAATCCCTCTAGGCATGGGTCTGGATCACCATCCCCAAGTATGTATGTTGGAAAATTTCGCTCGCCAGGAATGATTAGATTTTCAACAATATAGCGTGGACTCCCATTAATGTAGCTGCAAAAGAAAAAGGCCTAATAATCGAAAATTTGAGTACCCAAGTCCTTAAACCTAAATCTTCATTGCATCTTGAGGAAAAAATATGGTTTAGGACCTATGTATTTCATCACAAGGATAAAAGCATAGCAAAACCTCAACACAACTTAGAGTGGAGGCTATGAGACAAGGATGAAATCTTCCAAAGCTGGTGGAGGAAGAAATAAACAACAACGGTCTTCTTTGATGGAGCCTCCAAAGGCAACCCTTGGATAGCAGGTGCTAGGGGCCTTCTATATGCTCTAGATGGTTACACAAGAGAAACCTTCTCCTGGGGTCTAGGTCAGCGAATTAACAATCAAGCAGAAATGTTGAGTTTGATAAAAGCATGCCAAATTTCCAAAGAAAGAGGATACAATGAACTGCAAGTATTCAGAGACTCTGAAATCTTGATAAAAAGTATATACTCGAAAGGACAATTCAATGACGTTAGGCTAAATAAGAATCTACAAAGTCTGAGATATATCCTACAAGAATTCACCTCTTTCAAATACTTTCACATACTAAGAGAGTCAAATAAAGAAGTTGATACTTATGCCAAAAAGGTTGTCTTCTTGTTCAAGGAGAGCTCAGTATAAATGATGGAACACCAGTTCAAAGTTGCATACCATAAATGTAATCCAGCTTGTAAGAGGGACATGTTAGTAGTTTGTACTTACGGTTGTTCAGGCCTTGGCCCAACTTGATTTTCACCATTAATAAAATCATATAACCATTATAGTTAAAAAAAAATGATCATATATACTAAATCTTTAATATGAAACTTGGAATAGAAGCAAACCCATCAGGGTAGTGAACATTCTTGTTAGCAGCGAGGTCATGCTTGCATGGCACCAAGGTAAACCTGTCAGGGAACTGAACATGCCCATAGGTAGCAGGGATATGTCATGTAAAAGAAGATACAAAATGTTAACAATACATGTTCAATCATTGTTACTCCCATAAGTCAAGGCTAGGGACAATGAACCCCATAATTTGGTTTTCAGGGAATGATTTGAAATTTCTTATAAATACTAATGACTTGATGTGATACTTTAAATATATTACTATGTTATAGAATGTGGGACCCCTCGAAGTTGTTACATTTTTCTTATATCATTTAAATTATTATAATCTTGCTACAAAAAGGGAATATCTATTCTACTAACATTAATGGAATCCATCATTCAAATATCATTCTTTTGATTTTTTCATTTATATATGATCTTCAATCATTGTCATGCCATTATTATTATTAATAGGAGTCAAGTCAAATAATCATTATAACAAAATATCTCATATTTCAAAAGTGATCTCTTGATTTATTGATTGAATTTTCAGCGATATGTAAATCAATAAATCACGTGGTAAGTCATACGGAGGTATGTTTTTATTCTCGAAATTTGAAATGGCCACATTATTGACCTCTTCTCTTCGTTGAAATTAATGTAGTCACTAGCCAAGGAATGTTGTTAAAATTAATTGGGAGGGCGGGAGGGGGGGTGGCGTGAGGGTACAATTTCATAATGTTATCAGTTTCTCTTGATACATCTGCATGCTATGCCATTATTCATGGGTTGTTATGGCATTTACGATTAGGAAATTCAGAAATCTAGGACAAACAACTTTAGTAATTCATAAAAGTATATAACTATTTTTGAACAAGAAAAATTAAGTTGCAGACACAAGTATGGGGGGTCATTTGATTAAATATGAGCGGAGCCATCTGCGAGACATAGATGAAGTGTGAATTATTTTGAACTAGGTAGAATGGGTGCAGTATTTTAGAAAAATTTGGAGTTTAAACATAGAATTTGCATTATAATTAATGGAAAACTTGAGAAATGGAATAATGATGGTAAATAATTTCTAGATTCAAGTAAATGAAGAGGATATAGTTGAGGTTATAGGGCTAGAAACAATAGGAGAAATATGATATGAGCCACATACTTCACTCCAAAATGCATCTCTGCTATTTTTACATGATGGAGAGGAATTGGTAAGAAAAGAGAAGAGGTATAATCCCAACTCGTTTTCAGAACCTTGGAAGGAGATGGAATAAATAGTTTAAAGATATATTAGATGTGATGGAAGATACACATGGTTAGAGGTCACCACCTTAAGTTTTTGATTTATTTGCAATAGAAGGCATCTCTAAATATCCCCTTTTTTCAAAATCTATGTTGTATGAAACAACACATAGAATTAGAAAGGCTAAATAAACTTCTATAGTTGTAAGCCACCACGTATTGATCAAATCGATAGTCACGAGGATCTTACAATACACCCAAAAAAATTGGGAAAATTTCATTAGGGTTAATGAAGACCCTATGAATGAACCGAATAATGATGAGGAAGGTCTTCCAGAAAATGCTCCAGAAAACCCTGATGTTGCTATAGGTGATGGAAACCTTGAAATTGGAATTTCTAGCGAGAACCCTTAAACCACAATTAGTAAGGAAAATCCCAAAATTATAATTGGGAGTAGAAATTCTGAGGAAGAGAATTTTGAAATTGATGCACGACAAGGTGATGAGGACAATTTGACCGATTTGCTAATGCCAGAGTAGTGAAATTCCCCTCTAAATAGAGAAGACGTGGGGAAAGAAAAAAACATGGAATTACAAGGAATTCCCCAATCTAACACTCTTTAGGATGAAGCTACTTGCTCAAGTACACCCCACTGTTATACTATCCATTGCAAAATCATTTTTGCATAAATTCCTCAAGTTAAATTTTTACTGCCAGAATGTGTAATACCTGAAAGTACTCTACCTAAACCATCGCAATCTAAAGCTTCACAATTAGGAACTCTAATCATCGAAAAATCCTATAAGGTAGAGAAACAAATTTCCACCTTTATGGCCATCTTACCTAGAGGGAGGAGAAGGTTAGCCCAATTATCGAAACAACACCAAGGACTCAGCTCTTCCACTCTCATGTATCCATAAAGTCAACCTCCTTTACAAAAGAAATAGATTTAACAAAAGAAAATTCAAGTGAGAAAGGTGAAATTTATCAGGATCAACCCATGTAAGAATTATTAGAAACAATGATAACCTTGAGTCAATTAGATAAGGAAGAAATTATGATTAGCTTACAGTATAAAGAAGAAAAGGTACATGAAGAGGAACAAGACTTCAAATTTTTTCTAGAATCACATGAGGAGAATTTGGATGAAATTGCTCATAATATCGAAGATGCACATGTACTAGAGAAATCAAATTCATATCAAGAAGTACCTAGTGTAGAATTGGAGTAAACATTAGAATAAGTGGAAGATTTATTACAATATTTTAATATGGAGGAAGGAACATATACATTTACTCAAGAATATTTTATTGATTTCCTAGTATTTTCCTACTTGTCTTTCAATGAATGTCTCTTAGGTTCCTTTCATTAATTCTCTGACAATTACAATTCATGAACCTTCCGCCGACTTTGTAACTACCACAATTCATGAACATTCTACTAGTTATACAACTACTACTGTTGAGGAGCATTTTGTTGATTCTCTAGTTGATGAGGTTAAAGAACCTTAAGTTGATTCTCTAGTTGATATAGTTCAAAAAACCCCTGTTGACTTCTTAGTTACTATGGCTCAAGATAATTACAATGAATCTTTGAAAACCATGGCACATGAACTCTTAGTTGATCCTGTAATTTTTATTGTTCAAGAACCTTGTCTTGACTCCTCGTTTTCTATGGCTTCTAATATTCCTACTGATTCCTTCGTTGTTATAACTCAAATATTTTTTAATGATTTACCTATTACTGAAACTAAGGAGTCTCCTGTTAATTTTCCAGAGGCTAAAATCTATACTCCACCTATTATTTATCTGATTTTTCCCCCTAGAAGTAGAGGTAGAAGACAAAAATCAAAGATTCTAGAAGTAGAGGTAGAAGACAAAAATCAAAGATTCTAGAAGTAGGGAGAAACAATAAGAGAAACAATAATTTTAGAAGATTTTTAATATTGAAAAAGGAGAATGTTTTTCTAAAAAGGAGGATACAAGAATTATAGATAGAGTTGGCAGAAGAAAAGCAACCTTTTGTTGTTCAAAAGAGAAACTCCACAAGGAAATTTAGGACCGGTAAGAAAAGGAAAGTCTCTAAATATAAAACCATATAAACACAAAATAAAGAAACAATTGAGATAAAGATAGGAGTGATAATAGATATTGTGCCTCCATATTCTCCCTTGATCCTTGAAGATGAGATACAAACATTAAAGAAGACTGTAGCCAAGTATGAGGTGGTTCCTCAAGATGAACATCAAAAGTTTTCGAAATTATTTTATGCATTGACACATGTGGAACTAGAAACAACTGAAGACCTAGTTGATGTCCCCAAAAATGTCCTTGAGTTGCAAGAAAAATTTCAAAAATTAACCCAAGAAAGGGATGAAATATGCTCCATGATTCTAGATTTTTTTGCTTCCAGAGCTCCATCTTGTAATTATGCCCAATTTTTAGTGGAAAAATACTTAATTCTTAAGATTCAAGCAATACAACATCGATTTCCCTATGTATTTACTGATGTTTTTAATTTCATAATTGTCTTCCATAAGCAAAACACGCATCTTTTGTCTAAACTTTATATGCATAATTTTGTTCTAATGGAGCAAACAAATGAAAATGTTGTGCCCTTTGTCAAAGACATTCAGCTTCAAGCCCTTCTATATTTCACATAGAACCAGATAAAATGGCATAAGGTCTACAATACCTATGAGCAGAATGAGACAAATTGTGATTTATGGGTTAAAGGAGAACCTGAGAACGCATTCACCACATTCCATAAGCATATTAAACATTTTTTCTAAATAGTTTAACTTTTTCTCTGCACTCAAATATATTCATTTGGGAGGATTGATCTCAAGCCTTGAAAATTTGAAGGGCATCAAATATGATGCAACAATGAGATGGATGAAATATTCATGAGAGGTGAAGAATAGGGAACCCTTTGGCCTCCATAACTTTCAGCAAGCTCTCTCTAGAGTTCATTCCTATACTAAAATTATAATGGAGGTATGAGTTAATTGGAAGGGATGTAGGTACTGATGCCCCATGATTTGGTGTCCTCTACAATGTTATTGAGTTGATCATGATTTTTCTAAACAAACTGAGTATTCAGCTCCCCAATAAATCAAGTATAGGGTCAGATTCATGTACAAATGAGAAGAAACTTACGAACCTTACTTCTGAATTCCCTACATGTTAAATATTTGGTTTCTCAATCTATATATTAATTGCATGATACATGAAATTAGGTTAGTTGGGGTTGATGTTGGGCCTTGTAATTGTTATATTTTCTTCCATCTAATATCTTATTTTTTCATAATAATTCCTTGTTCTTGTTGACTTATATTCATATTCTTTTCAAAATATGATTTAAAATTTGGTAAAAAAAATATTTTCTTATATAATTATGTGTTAAGGAGATAAATCAAAGATTTTTCTTTATAATTGAGTTAATAATTTATTGGATGAGATCTTGTTCAAAATAGGGGTTGTGAAGATTTATGAAGAATGACCGTGTTGAAAGGGTTTTTGGCTAATTCAAGAGAAGTTGTTCCTAACTCAAGAATTAGCTATTAGATATAATTCTTGGTTTCTCCATTGAATATAGGAGAGTTAGCTTAATTTAGGAAGAACATTCTAAGAATCTTTGATTCTCAGGAACGTTCCTTATTCTGGAAATTTTATATTGTAACTCTCCTTTTTAAATAGATATTAAATGAATCACAACACACTCATGAGATAAAATATGTCTGGTAATGCATTGAGATAATGCATGAAAGTTTATATGAATAAAATGTAGGGGCTGCAATTGTGTTCTTGATTCCATGAGTATTTTCCCAATAGTTTCTAAGCTTAAGACAAATGATTATATCGTATAATGTTGAGTTTGATGGTCAGGAATAGGTAATTGAATGATTGGTTTTTCCTAGTTAATGAGAAAGTTATATAAAATTTTCAATATATGAAAGTAAGTTTTTCAGTAATACCTAGTGGATTATGACAAAGGCAAGAATCCTTCAGTGTGTAAACATCACTAGAATATCAGTGATGCATCCATGAGTTACGATGGCATGATATGGTAACGACACTCATATTATGAATAATTATGGTACGTATGTTTGGTGCATTGAGTGCATGCATTCTTAAATGGGACAATAAATTTCATGATTGAATATCATGGAAAGAAACAACTTTTGATAATTTTGAGGATGATAATTTTGAGGAATTGTTGAGTAATGGATTGAGTGGCATGAATCCTTGATCTCACAGAGAAAAGTGGAACCTCAATACTCTTGATTTTAGAGATATATAACTTTAAAGATTAACTCTTTCGTTAATGGAACACATGTTTGAATGCATTATAAAATGTTTGGAATGTTTGTGATGTAAATAAGTAATGCAATGATAGTGTCATTCAATTTATTTTTAAATCAATTTATTATAATAATTGTGAGATCACTTTAGGGGATGTTATAAATATTGGAATGAAAATATTTTATGTATGAACACCTACCACTATTTGGCTAATTGAAAGTAAATATTATAGTTAAAATGGTTGTAATTATGATAATTAAGTATGAGTACTACCATATTCAAGAGTTAAACAGCATGAGAAGAATCTCATATTTATGAAATATGATTCTTATATGAAGAAAGTTTGGAAAAGAAAAGAAAAAGGAAGTATATTTGATTTAAATTATTAATATTAATCTCATGGAAATTGTATGGTTGTGATATAGGTGAGATTATGATCTATCTAGGAAGGATCCATGATGGTTGTGAAGCTAAAAATCCTAGGGACAAGGCCATTATGGTGACACTGGAAATCTATGACATGGATTGATCGCCATGAGTTATGTTATGAAAAATGTGTTGTGACATTTAGATCAAGCTAGAGAGATTCCTCAGCTATAAGAATCTACAAGTATTGAGATTCTTCTTATTGAGGAAGCCTTGCAAAGGAATGGATCTCCCAAGGAAATGGGGAGATAGAGAAGGGGATGCCTAAACTTGGAAGGTGTGTGACAGAAAGGAATGGGAGACTTGAATAAATTAGTTTTCAAGGATTCATGTACATACTAATTGGGATCATGAATGCATTGTGTGTGTCAAATAAAAAAAGAGCTAAACATTTTCCCTATGAAATCCTTGTGAAGCAATGGACAACCATGCAAGAATACACTGGAATGCCATGAGCTATAGAGGTAACTATATCGAAAAAAATGAATTTCACATTGCTCAAATTGGAAACTAAGGACATGGAAAATATTGCTAATATGAAGGTGACATATCCCTTCTTCTACACAGAATGGTTCTACAGATAACAGAACACCGGGGATGGTTTTCCTTAAATGGGGGAAGGGATTTTGACACTCCTTTCGTTACCCCAAATTTTGTAATGTAATTAAGAACATATATTGTTGAGGTGTTAGCATTGATGCTATAATGTCACACTCTATAATATGATGAAATGTTTATTTTTATTAATAAAAATGTTAGATTTTAATAAAAGGGACAACCAATATATTATGATTCCTTGGGGAGGGGGAAAAATTGACTTAAGAAGAAAAATATTCCTTGGGTGAATATTTCCTTTTGATGTGATAATTTGTCTTCCCAATAAGTTGAAAGGCTAGAAACATGAAGATGAAGGGTCAAGCTAGGATTATAAAAATAAGGAGGAGAAATAAAGGGGTTTTTTCTTCTTGGTTTTAAAGCTTCTAGTTTTTCTCTCTTTTATTAATCTCTCATACATCACTCTTTCTTACTCAGAAATTTGAGTTTGCATGAGAATTTGTGGCATCTTGTGTAATAAGAATTGAACATGTTGCAATGTCTTTTACTTGGATTAGATGGATTTGAGGATTGAGAGTTTTCATATTTGTGTGTGGAATATATAGCACTAAAGAAGGGAGGGCCAAGGGACTACAAAGATTAGAGAAAAAATATCTTGTGTTGTGCAAGCATATATTTTCATCTATGAATCTCTATAGGCCTATTCAAGGAATGGAATGGATAAAAACATACATTATTTACTTTATGCGGAGGATACTAGCCTTCATATTCTGAGTTAAATCTAGTATGAAAATGATGTTTTATCCTTGAGTTTAGTTTCTTTGTCAAGGCATCAAGACCTAGCTTGAGGGTGGCCAGGTATGAGAAATATTTTAGAATAGATGAGACTATGGTGGGGTGGAACATGGCTCACCTTAATTCAGTTTCTAGTATTTTTCTAGTTGCAATGGATAACTTATTATTTATGTGTTAATGATATTTCTAGCATCGATGGTTTAGTGACAAGCATTATTATTACAGTATTATTTAAATTTTTCTTTTCAACATGTTTATATGTAAATGCATTTACCCTTTAACAAATACATCATTCCTATAATTTTTATACTATTTGGTTGTAGTTTTTTATATGTATTAAATTTTATAATTACATTGGTTGAGGAAGTTGGGCTTCCTAAATGCATCTTTAAACATGTCATGTTGGAATTTCTGCTATAAATTTTCTTCTAGGAGGTTCCCTTAGCTAAAACTTAGAACATAATTAGGGGAAATCTCACTAATCATTTTCTCCACATTTCGGACCTTGGGTCATGATATTCTAGGAGATATGATCAGAGGAATTTGATCATCCTATATACTCCTAAAATCATGCATCAAATAGGTCATGTTTTCATTTATATTATAAATTTTCTTCTTCGAGGTTCTAGAGGCTACAAATTGGACCATAGTGAGAGGAAATCCCACAAATCATCTAGCTTAGTTTTAGAAAATGGACTACTATAATTTAGGAGATATTCCTTGATAAAGTTTCTATATCAATTTTCTAATTCCTAAATGGTTTAATGATTCATTGCATACAAACTGTGGATAGGGATGGCATTTATGCATGTGGGAATTGGTGTATGCTAGTATTGTTGTAGATGATCTATTCCTAGTTTCATGTAAATCATTTAAATAAATGTGTTAAAGGTTTTTTATTACAATTGCATACAAACTATTTAATAATATACCTCAATTGTAAAAATCAAAAGTTACATTATTGAGTGGTTTACTTAAGTTAATATGTTACAAGTGGAATTTGATTAATATTTCATATTTTATTTCATCCAAAATACTTAACAAAATGTATACAAGAAAAAGACTATTTATTTGAATAAAGGTTTACATGTAAAGTGTTTGACAAAATGTATGAGAGATGAAAATCAATTTTTTGAAGTGTGGTTAGGATAAATTTAGTTGGGGTATTTTACATAGTCAAATCAAAGCTTATTTTCAAGCTAGTACAAAGAAAAATAAAATTTTGGGTACCACATAACCTTCGTAAGTCATTAACGGAAATAGGTATTTGAAACTCACCATAAAATTCAAATTGAGATTGCTATGGAAGAATAATTGGTTTTTTGGAATCCCAGAACTAACTTACAGATGGAGACACCTGGCTCCTAGAACTCCATAGGTCAAAAAGTGATTTAGTTGATGATTATTAATGCTAGGGTTAGGTTTAGTGAATATAAATTAAAATTTTTCACGAGGGGTTGTATTTTTAAAATACTCATTTGAGCGATCATGTGTATTGTGCTTGCATGGGAATTTTCCCAAAAAAAAAAAAATCAAATCTCATGGAACTAATTTTTGTGACTCGTTTTGGTTTTTATACCCACGGAAAAAATTCACATTATGTCCCTAAATGAATCTAGAAAAAGAGATGCAACTAGCCATAAATTACAAACTATAACTTATATGGGAAAACCATCAATTTTTTTGGACTCTTGATACTAGGTTAAATCTAGGGGAAACCCTCCTTTTAGGATTTCATAGGAAAAATTTGATTTAGTGAGGATATTCAAAGGTACATTATGGTACCAAGGGATGGATGTTTCAAAACACTTTAAATGGTATCAATTATATACATTTCTTAATTTAGTTTTTATCAAAAAAAATATATATATATATATTCCAAATACTAGAAACAAATGGGATAGGATGCCTAAAGAATCCATGTAATATCACTCTTTGAAATGCACAAAATGGATGGTGTAATGTTTTGTAACTTCTTATTAAGTAATTTATGATGGTGCATAATTGATCATATTCGAGAAATAATACTAAGGAATCAACTATTAGAGGGGAGGGATGTCAAGTGTAACACTCCCCATATATGATCTGAAGGATTTTTATACATCTATTTGGGTAGCTAGTGACAAATATAGCTAGTGCATGACAATATTTTTACGACGTGAATGGAAATTCAATGTGAAAAGATAAGCATCCGTTAAAACTTTAGCTTCCTTATAGTGTAAGGGGCTTATAAATGTGCTCAAGAGTGATCCTAAATATATTAATCAAATGAAAGTAACATTTGGTACATATGTCACATACACAGAGGATAATTATCTTTCATAAGGAAAATTGGATAGTAAACCATTGAAGAGGAGTTTTGGACTAATATCCTATTAGACAGTGCACCATCTTAGAGGAGGGGTGATGATCCCAAGGAGGATCATGCTTAAGGGTTTTTCACTTATATGGAATTATCTTCTTATTAAGTTAGCCTCTCTCACCTATTGTATATATAGTGGAGGATAAAAGTGTTGTATATTTTTTCGTTATTGCACTCTATACATATTATTTTCTTAAAGAAGTGTTGTATAGAGAGATATGTTAGGATCATGAGGAAACTACAGTAGTATGGAATTAGGGTGCATAAAAATTCCTATAATAACAAAAGGGGAGGGAGTAATGTCTTTTATGTTTAATGGAAATATTATTTTGTGAATTTTTTGTTTTCTCATGTGATGCTAAGGTTTATGCTATTAATGTAGAACCTAGAGAAGAACATGGAGTTTTTGTGATTGATGATAATGACTATGATGGATATTGTTGTAATATTGGATTTTTTAACCTAGTATAAGACATGAATTACAAATATAACACTTAAAAAATATTTTAATACCTTGTTCTTATGGAATGTGATGTTAGGGAATAATTCAATGAGATAAAATTGATGAGTCTTAAGGATGTTATGATGCATTTAGTAGAGTAAAAGTTGGTTATTATATCTTCCATGATGTTCCATGGAGGTCTTGTTGTTTATGTTGATGTAAGAGTTAAAGGCCAAGGATTTAAGTACACAAAAACTAGTATGTACAAGTGTATATGGAATAGGACTAGAGTCATCTTTCCATGCATTTGTGCGATGCAACATGGATAGGTTTTGGAAACCCAAAAGAAGAAAACAATGTCGGTGCAAAGAGAATATATCATAAAAGTTTTTTGAATCCAAAATAAGAATTATTGGTGTTAATGCTATCTTGTTGTGCTTCTTTTATGGTGGCTAGGATTTTTGTGATTCTAAATTGCTAGAGTTTGGAGAGCTAGATATTATACCAATTGTTTGATAAATATGTTCACATGTATTTAATTTATTCTATATATTTTTATAAAGTATCGTTCTATCCAAATTTGTGTAATTTCAAATTTTATTTTTCTTCTTGCATTCTCTTCATGATTAAGTAATTTCCACTATAAGATATAACATAGGGTTTAAATTATTACGTAATTTTATATATAAGTGAATTTGAGATTTGGTATATGCTTGTTGAAGTGTGCCCTAATGGATAAAAATTCTTGAAATTTGTTTGGGATCACCAAATACATTTATCACCGAGAATATGCCTAGTTGAAATGTCTTTAAAAAATCAATCCAAACATCTTCATGGATACAACCGTTGGCATTGTGGTTTTGGCATTGATGTCAACAAGGTCATGGTAATGATGGTACTTGTCATATGCATGAGTGATGGATGTTTGGCTTGGAGGTCTTATTGGTTGGCATTGTTGTCAACATGATTGTGACATGATGGCGATGTTATTGAGTAGATATGGCATCCAAATGTGATGATTGGATTGCGGTGTTGATTGGAGAAGTTTCTATTGCATGTGGTTAGAGTGCTACTACAAGTATTGCATATGTCTCTACATGTCTTGGAGACAATGGATATGTTACTACATGTGTTGAGTTGTGGCTACATATGTCTGAGGTGCTTATACCTATGTTGGATGCAGTTGGATGACATGATGTTGTTGCTATAAGAGTTGGAGATGTTGCTACAGGTATTAGATATGTTTAAATAAGTTTTCGTTGTTGCTTGAGAATTTGGAGGTGTTGGTGTTGGTGTTAAGGTTGGTAGAATAGATCGTGCATGTCACTGAATTTTTCTTAGCTCATTTCATCAGTTTCATACTTGACACAAAGGTTTGGAGGAGTGATAAAATTCTAAAGAAGGTGTTCCATCAGCTAGCAGAGGTTATGGACTAAATATTCATTGGTTTTCTTCATCCTCAACCTCAGTTGCATGGAGCCAAGCCGTGGGAGTGGATCAAAAGCTCCAGTTGCTGGAAGACATGCCTATGGGAGTGACTATGTTTTTCGAGCCACATAGAGATAGTGTTGTGCATGTGACCAAGCATTTTCAGGAAATTTTCTCTAGATTTCTCATGTTTTTCAGCTAGTTTTTGTATTGTGGTGAAGCTTATGATCGGAACGTTTCGGTTTATGGTCGGAAACATTTGTGATACCTCTAGAAGCTAATTAAAGTTTAAGATATAAAAATCCAATTGGATTTAGTGTTTTGATAGAGTTAATGAGTTGAATCCTGATCAAATCAAGAATATGAACAGAGTTGTGAAGCCTAGTAGTTCTCTGTAATTATTGAGTTGAGAACCTGAGTTCATCTATATATTAGAGGAAGCTCATTGGTAGTATGGTTAATTATTCTAGTAAGTGAGACCTTGGAGAAGAATATACAAGCTATGTGAGTTGTCCAGTGTAGAATTTTCTGAAGTATTTTGGAGTTGTAGCAACAATGAGATGAAGTTTGTTTCAACCATCATATTGATGCAGTGAGTGAAGTGTTGAAGTGTGGATTGGAGAAGTGTTTGGTGAGATTGTGTGGAAGCTAGTGGAGTATTTGGAAATTGTGTTCTCCTATTTTTTTCTTTAGTTTTTGCTGGAGATTTTTTTTTAGAACAATGGTGTTACTGCAATGCTCATGTTAAGAAAATTTGGAGTCTAATCTGAAAGAATGTGAAACGAGGCTCACATGGAGGAAGTGAAGGCATGGAGGCTTTAGAGTAGATAGTGACTTTGTGGATTAAGTATAATGAAGATACTTCTCCATCCATTAGGAGTTGGATAGTCCAATGGCAATTAGGCAAGGATCGTTGATTGTGGTGGCCTTAAGTGGATGGTAGTTCGGAGATCCATGAGAGAAATAGTTTCCTCTCTAACAGGTGCCAAAAACTATGAAATAAGTTGAGTCTTCTAGCTTATGGGTGCAAGATTATCCATTTACAATTTTTTTAGCATATAATAAAATATTTAGCAACGCAACAGTAGGAGGGTGGTTTTTTCCCCTGTGAAGGGTTTTCTACTAGACATAATTGTGTCCATTATGTTGATGGATTTTATGGTTGCATGTTTATTTTTGGTTCTCTTATATATGCTTTTGTGTTTTAGTTTGTGCATAAATAAATATTAATTAACTAGATAAAATTTTTATAAGTGCCATCACTACTATGAAGTGCCATCCAATACTTCATGAAGGTAAATTTGCAACATGGAGAGTGAATTTGGATTCATATTTTTTATCTATTGGTGAATATATGTTTCTATCAATTGAAGATGGAGTTAAAGATGAATCAAATGATTTAGATAAAATTATTATTTTGAATAGTGTTTGAAAATATGATAGCATGCATGCGAAGCATTGTGAGACTCCCAAAGAGATGTTGGACATGTTGCAGAATTTGCATCTTGGAGGAAAATTGCATTTTTCATAAATGGAGAAAAATTTAAAGGATTCTACTTATATTGAAGTAACAAATCAATCCTCCTCACTAGAATAAGATGAAGGCACTAGTGATGGTAGTGAGATATTGAGCATCAATCTTGAATATCAATCAAAGATAATGTCTCTTCAAGAAAACATTCAAAAACTCGTGGTTGAAAATAAAAATCAATGGATGCTGCTTCAAATGTTTGAAGAAAAGGAGTGTTAATTTAAAGAAAAAAATTTATATATGAAAAATAAGCTAGAAGAAGGAAAAAAAATTAAAATGTAGTGAGAAATCAATACAAAGATTTGGAGGATGAGTACCAAAAATTGAAGGTTGGAGAAATTTCTGCTAGAGAAGAATTAGAGAGGTTCAAAACTAGTGCTCAAGCATCTTCAAGAAAATCAAAAATTATTGGATCATCTAGTTGTAGCAAAAATAATAAGATCCATGAGCCATGCAAGAAGCAACATAACAAGCGAAGAAGGCACAAGAAGAAGAATAGAATGGGAAAATGTTATAATTGTGGAGTTCGTGGACACAGAATAAATTTGCATAAATGGAGAGATTAATCTCTCTCATCCAAAGGAGTAGCAAAAATAAAAGCAACATGAAGCATGCATACAAAGTAAATATCCATCTCTCAGGTATAATAGTCCATTTTATGGTTATTTTTTCTCATTCGTTGATTTTTTCCATAGGGCTGTTGACTGCAGGGTCCACGCAAGGAATAAAAATCAAATGAGTAGAATACATCCACCTATTCATATATTCATTGGTCACATTAGATGTTTTGTGTGTGACAATGTTGGCCATAGGGCCAAGGATTTCAAAATTCCCATGTGTTATAGGAGATCGAACTAGAGAGAGAAGAATATGAAAAGTCAACCAAATAATAATAAGAAGGATAAGTAGATGAAATTTTGAAGGAGAAAAGGGCAACAAAGATCTCCCTCCAAAAATTGAGGCATGCTTGGTCTTAGGGGGAGCATATGGTTGCATTATGATTTGCATGCAAATCCTTAATTATGTAGCCATATCGAAAAGTGTTAATGGGGAGATGCATCTGTTCAAGGGAATTTTATGAGGTTCGAAGTGTTATTTATACTTTTTCTCTATCTCTATTCTAGTTTTATTTTAGTTGGAGAAACCATGTACATTTGTTTATTATTTTTAGGAAACTATATGTTTTGGTTTTTATTTATGTTAATGATGAAATGGAATCCATATAGCTATTCTTATGTGCATTGTCTAGGTTTGATGGGGGATCATAAATTCAGGGGGATCATTTTTGCTTCCAAATGGACTTGAGGTTGTTAGCATCATGCTTATTTTGGAGGATTTTTATCGTGCCTATTTATCATAAGTGTGTTACGGGAAAGGAGTTTGATTGTTGTTGCCATATATTAGAAAAATTATATGTTTTACATGACAGAGTTGGTGTTTTGATTACAATCATACTTGATCCAGGTGGATATTGGTGGCCACCCGCCTATTCCACTTTCACCCCCACCATTTTTTATTTCATTTTTTTTAGTTTCCTTAATTGTAGCACAATTTACTATTTTTGGTAGTTTTTCGGGTCTTGACCTTCCGTGGCCATTTTGTAGCCCTAGACGGTGTTTTTTTGGAAAATCACTAGTACAAAATTTCAATCCTCAACTCAACAATAATCACTAGTATTTTTTTTCCTCGAATATATCTTTCTAACGAGCTATCGTGTGCCTCAAACAGAGATCGTATGCCAAAGTTACAACCCTAGGAAATTGATGTACCAATTTACCCCAACGAGGCCCATACTTTGGTTTTTCATCTCCTAGGGTTAGGTTTTTGGATGTTTAGGGTTTTCCATTGTTTCTAAATAATAAATAGGCCTTAGAGCCTCATTGTAACACAATTTAGAGGCATGTAGGCACCACACCTCTTCTCAGAGATAAGCAACCATCGCCCTAGCTAGTTTATGTCCATTCTATCTATAATCATATTTCAGTTATTTGAGATTAATTAAATGAACTTTTATTTTTTCTACATCTATGAGTTTATTTTTAGTAATATATATTATTATTTTCCTACATAAATCCAGATCAGTGGTATCATAGGTGTCTACTCTTTCTCGATCCTTATTTGCATGTCCCCAATGAGGTCGGGGTATAAGGAGTTAGGGGTTGATCTGGTTGAACCTTTGCAATATCATCCTTGAAAACCCCCAATGGACGCCCATGGGGGAAGAAAAGAAAGATGAGGGAGAGGGATATCCTATCAAAATATTGGTTGAGGAGGCTGCCCAGAAACTAAGGAACATGATGATGGATAAATTTTCTTAGATCCTTCAACAACCACCCACCGACGATGCATCTACATCCAGAAGCCACTCTAGAGGTGCCACTCCTTTCAAGGTACAAGTAAAGTTCAAAATTCCTGTATTTTCAGGCCAAATAGATGCAGACACTGTAGATAGATGGTTTAATTTTTTGGAAGGGTATTTCTCAGTCCATGATCCTTCAACCAAGAAAATATTACTTTTTCACTCCTCAAAGTTACCCTTGATGTCAAAGACTAGTGGGAAACCTACTGTGAGAAAAATTATGAGAGGGAACCCTCTCTGTTCTCAGTGGCACCCACTTAGAATTATTTTCGATATGGAATCAAGGAATAATATTACCCCATGGGAAGATATAAGGAAAAGTACATCCAATGGAGCACACTTTGGCAGCAAATGGCTCGGGATGTGCAAGAGCTGACGAATTTGTTCCATACTCTACACATAAAGTTAGGTATTAAAGATTTGGAAAAACATTTGGTGCTCAAGTACCATATATTTTTGTAGAAATACATTCAAGATGAAATGGAGTTCCTCTAAATTACCTCCCTTGGCATGGAATATTGATATGCTGCCAAGATCGATTAGAAATTTAAGCACAAGAAGGGATAATTTGGATCCGAAAATCTGAAGCCAGGGAAAGGCGCCCCCTAACCGCAGAAAAAGGGGAAAAACCAAAGTTGGATGAATCATAACAACACCACAAATCCAAACAAGGACACGGGGAAGTGGTGTGAATTTCATAACTACTCCACTCACAACATTAGCGAGTTTCAGGGAAAACAGTCACTAGTGGCCGAACTAAAGGCATCTAAATCATATGCATGTTATGATTCTGAGTTAGAACCAGAAAAAGGGAATGGAAAATGTAAGAAGATCATTGATGTGGAACCGAGTGCCACCATTTCCACCACCAATCTCTAAAGGGAGGAGCATCTCTTCCATTCCCATATGTGGGTGGAGGGTTCTCCACTACAATTCCTTGTTGATAGCAGAAGCTAAAAGAACTTCATTTCAGCAGAGGTCGTGAAGTTGCTCGGCCTACCGACCAGAGCACACCCATAGTTGTATACCATCGGGTGGCTTCACCAAGGAAGAGGTCTCTGCATTAGTCAATAGTGTCGCCTTTCATACAACATCAAGCCCTTCACGGATGAGGTACTGTGCGATTTTCTCCTCTTAACGTGTCTAGTGTATTATTAGGCCAACCATACTTGTGGAAGAGACATGTTGTGTATTATTCTAGGCCTCGTTCTATTATTATTACTTTGGGAAATAAGTTGTACAAGATACTAGAGGTAGTACTGCCTCCCGCCATCTCTTTGAGTACGGAAAAACAATGGAGTAAGATTATTTCCCAAACCATGGATATTTTTTTTCATTACAATTCTTCCATAAGGAAAGAAGAATATTGTGGCAACAACCTCCAGACAGGTCTCCCTTTTGCGGTAGCAGCGGATGGAAAAAGTTGTGGAGGAATGCAAGGAAAATTTCTCCACTCCCACAGGGGTTCCTCTACATCGTAAGGTCAAAAAATCCATTGATCTGACCCAAGGTGTGCCATTGCCTAATGGGCTGACATATCAACATCATGTTCTAGAGAATGATGAAATCAAGAGGTAGATCTAAGAGCTATGTAATATTCCCAAATGGGAAAACTCAGCAATACATGCACATAAAACACATTTTTTAGAAATATGTGCATTAACAGATGAATTCAGTCCATTGATCCATTAGATATGACATTATAGCAACCAAATCTGAAAGGAAATCAGAAAAAAATCACTTTTTCCTAGTTAAACAGGCCTCCTATGGCCAAAACAGCCCAAACATCAAACCCCAATACTACAACAACACATAAATACTGCATAAATAGATAGTGCAATTATCTAGGGTTATACTCAAAAAATAGAGAGATAAATGAGATCTGATGATTTATTAATCAATAGAGCACAAAAACAGAGATCTAGTCTCTTTTACATAGATCCAAGATGACCCGACACGGGTTTCTTGACAAACATGATGTACATGAAATATTTGTTACAGATATATGGTTGAATCATGTTGTATGGCTGAATATATATATATAAATATCTGATCATGCAATTAAATGGTTGTATCTCCTTCTACTAGCTTTCCAGGGAAAAGGATGATCCTTCTCCTGGGAAACTAGCTCATAAAATCAGGGATTAAACCCCTCCACTGCAATACCTTAAGAAATAACGTAGTTTCTGAAAGGGATTGTGTTTTTTCTGAAGGTGACTACTTGTTCTAACACTATATAGTGGAAAATGTAGCACAAGATGCTTCCATTAGATCCCTTAAACAAGTTCTCCAAGAAGAAGTGGGGAATTCCCACATGAGAAAACCCTTGCACTAAACAGTGAAAAAAACTTAGCTAAATAGCCAAACAATGCAAGAAGTCTAAACATACCACATACAAAATATAATCTTCAATCATGCCTCATATGGTTTCCATTCCCTCCATTATATATTTGATGAGCTTCCTCACTAAGGGTCCCACCCAATTATGAGGTTTCTTCCATGCAAAGGCTCCTCCACCAAAATTATGTTGTCTCCATTAGTCATACTCATGTTTTTACAATGTTGTTTGATTTATTGAACCTTGAATTTATCTTCATGCATTGTCTCTTTTCACACCTAAGGTGTCTTCATTTTGACTAGCTGGAATGATCTTCATTCACACTGAGCTGTCTTTATTTCGGATCCACTCCTCATAAAATAATGTTGTTGACTTGGTAAAAATTAACTTTTTCCACACATTTTAGACCCTATTCACACATGAGGATGTTTTATCTGGTTATTAACATCATCCCTTTTCACATTATGAGGGATTTTATGCCCACTTAAGAAACTTATGAGCCTCCTTTCCCATTTATTCGTCTAACTAGATATTAAAAGAAAAAATAATATTCCTATTAGTTGCATGCTAATTTAGGAATATTACAGCCTTCCCCTCCCAAAGGTTGCTTGTCCTCAAGCAACTATAAGGGTGCTGCGAAATCTCCCCTCCTCCCTTTGGGGCCTCCACATCTAATAGTCTCCACCATTGCTTCATATATTCTGCAATGATTATGTCTCCCAATGGTTCCTCCCAAGTGTGTAAGTTGGCCTTTGGTGGATAAACCAAATGGCTCTCATCATGAAATTATGGTAGGTCTATATGTAAACCTTCTTTGTGTTCAATGGCCTTCTCAAGATAGAAGTGATGACAATCATGGGGAACTTTATTAACAATGAAAGACTTCCATATCCATGCTATCATCCAAATGAAATGAATCAACTCCCAGCTTGGTAATTCATAGAAAAGCTCCTCCAAAATGCTCATGAGAGGTATGTCCTAAGTGTTCCAAACAATCATATGGTCCACCTCATAAAGAAACAAGTGATCTACCATGGTGGCCATATCATCTTCCATTCTCCCCTTGAAACATGTAGTGAAAAAAGTGTGGGAAGTTTCTTCCCCCAAGGACACATTCAACCAATGTGTCTCTCCTCCAATCATGTTCCCAATAAAGATAAGTACATATTTAGCATATGGAATCATAATCAAATTCATGCTAGATGCCATATTAAGTAAAGGAAAATGATAATGGTCCCTCATGTGAAACAAGAGCAGTTTTACTCCTAACTTCCATAGAATATGATACAACAAGTGTTATTCCCTACACTTGTTTGTTGTCCCATCCTTCTTGTATGCTTGGAGAAGGTGTATGATAGTTGGTGCTAATGAAGCACACCATGAAGAATACAACATCTCCCCAAAATATTTTAGGGAATGGTCAACATCTCCATTTCTCATGGCTCTAAGTAGCCCATGAAGCCCATAAGAAAAAGTGCCCCCTCTTCGAGAAAAGCCCTGCACATGAGTGTTAAGAAAGTAAAATCATATAGTAGATACATAATAATGTTTAGAAATACAATTCTTACCATACACTTGATTCAAATCAGTGAGGTAGCTCATGGATGAGCTCCCTCTCACACCCAATGAATAAGGAGGTGGTGATGATAACTCTTCCCAAGAGCTATGTTCCTCCTCAACCAATAAATGATCTATGCACTTCCTCATATGAGAGTGCATATCCTCTTTGAAGTTTACCCACATGAATCCATCTAAGATAGTATGGTATGTTTTAATGAAACCAGTGGGTTTAGAAAGCAAGATCTCATAGGCTGCATTAAGTAGTTTTTCCTTGAGCTTGGAGTCTCTAGTCAAATAAATCTGATCATGAGAGTAAATGACTCCATCAACCACCTTATACCTCCTATACATCACTTTCCCATCAAGAACCTTACATGTGAAGAGGTTCTTGGAATATTCCATTAAGAGTTGGGACTCCCAATAAGGATCTAGGCTCCCCAACAATGACAGCGCTGTAGAAATTTGAAATGCAGCCCCTGTCATAACATGGCTCTCCTCTTTGACATGCTTGATGCCAAAGTCACATGTTGGAGTACTATCAACTTTATTTTGCTGCATTTCTTGCAGCTGATCTTGCTCAAGACAATATTGAAGCAGATGGAATTCAACCTCTCCTTGAAATTTTTTTTCCTTCCAAAACTTCCTTAATTTGGCCCATGCATGCAAGAGTGTTGATATCCTCTTGTCATGTTCAGAAATAGTCTTTGTGTGTGAGAATATCATTAGCTGCCCCAAAGATATGGAGTGGCCATTTGAAATCATATCCATGTCACCATAGAATTTTGAATCCTCCTTTTTCAGCGCAAATAGCTGAGTGGGAGATAACAATGTCCATTTCAGAAAATTTCTTACCTCTCTTTCAGACCCATAAAAGATTCTATGAGCTGTGCTAACTTCTCTCAAGGCTCCTTCCTTAGACAAATATGTAAATGTTTCCCATAGTTGAGAGAAAACTTTATTCTTCTTCCAATCAGGGGGTCTCCCTGGTGGAATGCCTCTATGGAAAGAGACATCAAGATATACAGCAGGATGTATATGTGTGTGGACTGATTTTCCCTTGCCTTCATTGCACAAATCTTCCTGCCTCCTTTGTGCATCAAACTTCTGAAATAGAGAAGGGTGTGTGCTTCTCATCATATGATGCTTGTCCTCCTATTTATCTCCTTATAACTTCAAAAACTCACAATTTGACAATGATGGCACATGTTGCACATGGATTGTGCCATGATATCCATATGTGAGATTCTTGGGAACTCCTTGCAAGAGTGGAAGAGTTTCTCTTCCGGGACAAATGCTCCATCTTCCTCTTCATGAGGTACTAGATTTGCTCTTGATATGATTGTGCTATTATATCCAACCTTCTCTTCATCCTTATCAATAGTTGAGAATGCCTCATCATCAATAAGAGACCTTAGGTCTTGGTCTTCCCTTGAAAGAGGAATCTCCACTTCTTTCTCTTAAGAAGAAATCTCATCATACAATGGGGATCTTGCCCCTAGAAAAGTATCAAAAAAATTTTCATCCCCCTCAATGGTTTTCTAAAATGGAGTTGGGTTTGTGGATCCTTCCAACCCATGCAATGGTTTTGTTTGTTTTGGTTTGATTTTCTCCATCAAAATGCTTCATGAAGTTTTTCATCGAATGTTTCCAATACTCTTCTAATGAAATTTGCATAAGTAGATGTATTTGCAATATTTAAGGAAAAGGATTCAAACAACCACCAAGAATAAGCATTACCCTCAATATGAAACATTGCTACTCTGATGGCTTCCTTTTCTGAAACTTGATGTTGTTGCACATACGTGTCTAGCTCCCTCACCCAAACCCTAGCTAGAAATTTATGTGATCCATCAAAAGTAGATAGAAAGAGTCTACCCACACCATGCTAATTCCTCCTTGTGCTTCTTTCCTCTTTGATCTTATAAAACCATTGGAAGGTCAAGTGATCTTTGAACCCCTTATATTGAGCTTCATACTCTTGCAAATAATCACCAAGATTCTCCTTCTTTGGCCCTTCTTCTTTCTCCATCTCATCTGTCTTGAACATATGGCTGGTAGAGCGTTTTAAATCTGATGGTTTGGATGAATAATCACACCCATAATATGAGGAATTAGAGCTTTCCTCATGTATAGATATTTTTGAGGGATCTCTATTTTTTTCCCTCCTCATTTCTTTGATGTCTTTTTTTGATTCGATGCAAAGTGTGTAGAAGAAGCTTTGAGAACTTCTTCCCTCCAGAAAATAAGGGTTTTCCTTGATCCCTTTTATATATCTTATCCCTCTCATGAGAATACTCCATCATGGTTATAGAACATAGGCTAAGCCAAGATTGATGCTCTAATACCACTGTAATATTCCCAAATGGGAAAACTCATCAATACATGCACAGAAAATGAATTTTTAATAAATATGTGCATTAACAGATAAATTCAGCCCATGGATCCATTATATATGACATTATAGCAACCAAATATGAAAGTAAATAAAAAACAAATCACTTTTTCCTAGTTAAACAGGCCTCCTATGGCCAAAATAGCCTTAAAACATAGCAAACCCCAAGACTACTGCAACACAAAAATACTGCATAAAGATACAACACATTTATTTGAGGGTTATAATCAGAAAATGAAGAAACAAATAAGATCTTATGATTTATTAATCAATAGAGCATAAAAATAGATATCTAGTCTATTTTACATAGATCCAAGATGACCCAACAAGGGTTTCTTGACAAACATGATGTACATGAGATATTTGTTGTAGATCTATGGATGAATCACATTGTATGGATGAAGCTCTACATATAAATTTATGATCAGCCAAAGAAATGGTTTTAGCTCCTTCTACTAGCTTTCCGGGGAAAAGGCTAATCCTCCTCCTAAGAAACTAGCTCATAAAATCAGGGATTAAACCCCTCCACTGCAATACCTTAAGAAATAACATAGTTTCTGCAAGGGACTATGTTTTTGCTGAAGGAGACTGCTTCGTATAACACCATATAGTGGAAAATGTAGCACAAGATGATTCCCTTAGATCCATTAAACAAGTTCTCCAAGAAGAAGTGGGGAATTCCTGCATGAGAAAACCCTTGCACTAAACAGTGCAGAAAACTTAGCTAAACAACCAAAGAATGAAAGAAGTCTAAACAGACCACATACACAATATAATCTTCAATCATGCCCCATATGTTTGCCATTCCCTCCAATATATAGGTGATGATCTTCCTCACCAAGGGTCCTAGCCAATTATGAGGTTGCTTCCATGCAAAGGCTCCTCCACCAAAATTACGTTGTCTCCATTAGTCCTACTCATCTTTTTACAACACTGTTTGATTTAGTCAACCTTGACTTGATATTCATGCATTGTCTCTTTTCACACCTAAGGTGTCTTCATTTTGACTAGCTGGATTGATCTTCATTCACACCGAGCTGTCTTTATTTAGGATCCACTCCTCATAAAATAATGTTGTTGACTTGGTCAAACTTGACTCTATCCACACATTTTAGACCCTGTTCACAGATGAGGATGTTTGATCTAGTTATTAACATGACCCCTTTTCAAATTATGAGGGATTTTATGCCTACTTAAGCAACTTATGAGCCTCCTTTCCCATTTATTCATCCAACTAGATATTAAAAGAAAAATTAATATTCCTATTAGCTGCATGCTAATTTAGGAACAATTACTTTCTGAGGCTGATAAAGCAACCAGATTTATTGAGCACATTTAAAACATCTGCCAACATTTCAATGAAATATTGGACAGATCCAATGCTAAGTACGAACATCGGTATGATCAGCATCAGGTGCCACACAAGTTTTAGGTGGGCGACAAAGTTTGGTTACATTTGCAGAAGGAGCACCTCGTTGGGGCCCACCGCAAACTTCACCTACTCTAATATGGGCCATACCCCATTACCAAATCAATAGGGGAAAATTCCTTCAAGTTCGGTATTCCACCATTCCTTGGTCTACACCTAGTGTTCAATGTGGACTGCCTTCGGCCCTACTTTACGCCATTGTTGGACACATCTGACATTGCAGAACAAATCACACCAATAGATTTAAACCCAGAATGCATGGAAAAATCCACAACTAATCAGATCATTGAAACACAAATAAATAATACTCAACAACAAAGGATCCAATGATATGGAGTTATCAAAGCAGATCAACTCTTTCATTAGGGCAAGTGGCTCATGAGGGACCAAGTTCAGCAAAAGTTTCCTCATCTCAGGAAGGAACTCATCGAAATGGAGAGCATTGCTTCCTAAGGGAGGTGAAATGATACAGATAGATATTGGTGGCCACAAGCCTATTCCACTTGGACTCCCACCATTGTTTCTTTTAGTTTTTCAGTTTCCTTAATTGTAACACAATTTACTATTTTTGGCAGTTTTTCGGTTCCTGGACTTCTGGAGCTGTTTTGAGGCCCTAAACGATGTTTTTTTAGAAAATCACCAGTGAAAAATGTGGGTCTTCAATTTGAAATTAATTATCAATAGTTGTAGTCCTTGAATATATCTTTCTAACAAGGTATCGTGACGTGAAATATTTGTTGTAGATCTATGGATGAATCACGTTGTATGGATAAATCTCTGCATATAAATTTATGATCATCCAAAGAAATGGTTGTAGCTCCTTCTACTATCTTTCCGAGGAAAAGGCTAATCCTCCTCCTAGGAAACTAGCTCATAAAATCAGGGATTAAACCCCTCCACTGCAATACCTTAAGAAATAACATAGTTTCTTCAAGGGACTGTATTGTTTTTGAAGGTGACTACTTCGTATAACACCATATAGTGGAAAATTTAGCAGAAGATGCTTCCCTTAGATCCATTAATCAAGTTCTCCAAGAAGAAGTGGGGAATTCCTGCATGAGAAAACCCTTGCACTAAACAGTGCAACAAACTTAGCTAAGCAACCAAAGAATGAAAGAAGTCTAAATAGACCACATACACAATATAATATTCAATCATGCCCCATATGTTTTCCATTCCCTCCAATATATAGGTGATGAGATTCCTCACCAAGGGTCCCAGCCAATTATGAGGTTGCTTCCATGCAAAGGCTCCTCCACCAAAATTACGTTGTCTCCATTAGTCCTACTCATATTTTTACAACACTGTTTGATTTAGTCAACCTTGACTTGATATTCATGTATTGTATCTTTTCACACCTAAGGTGTCTTCATTTTGACTAGCTGGATTGATCTTCATTCACACCGAGCTGTCTTTATTTAGGATCCACTCCTCATAAAATAATGTTGTTGACTTGGTCAAACTTGACTCTGGCCACATATTTTAGACCCTGTTCATAGATGAGGATGTTTGATCTAGTTATTAACATGACCCCTTTTCACATTATGAAGGATTTTATGCCTACTTAAGCAAATTATGAGCCTCCTTTCCCATTTATTCATCCAACTAGATATTAAAAGAAAAATTAATATTCCTATTAGCTGCATGCTAATTTAGGAATATTACAAGCTGTTGCAAAAAGGGCACATCAGGCGAAGCTCCTCACATGTACTTTCTGAGGCTGATAAAGAAACCAGATTTATTGAGCACATTCAAAAAATCTGCCTGCATTTCGATGAAATATTAGACAGATCCAATGCTAAGTACTAACATCGGTATGATCAGCATCAGGTGCCACACAAGTTCTAGGTGGGCGACAAATTTTGGCTACATTTGCAGAAGGAGCACCTCATTGGGGCCCACCGCAAGCTTCACCTACTCTAATATGGGCCATACCCCATTACCAAGTCAGTAGAGGACAATTCCTTCGAGTTCGGTATTCCACCATTCCTTGGTCTACACCTAGTGTTCAATGTGGACGACCTTCGGCCCTACTTTACGCCATTGTTGGACACATCTGACATTGCAGAACAAATCACACCAATAGATTTAAACCCAAAATGCATGGAACAAGCCACAACTAATCAGATCATTAAAACACAAATAAATAATACTCAACAACAAAGGATCCAATGATATGGATTTATAAAAGCAGATCAACTCCTTCACCAGGACAAGTGGCTCATGAGGGACCAAGTTCAGCAAAAGTTTCCTCATCTCAGGAAGGAACTCAACGAAATGGAGAGAATTGCTTCCTAAGGGAGGTGAAATGACACAGATAGATATTGGTGGCCACAAGCCTATTCCACTTGGACTCCCACCATTGTTTCTTTTGGTTTTTCAGTTTCCTTAATTGTAACACAATTTACTATTTTTGGCAGTTTTTCGGGTCCTGGACTTCTGGAGCTGTTTTGAGGCCCTAAACGATGTTTTTTTAGAAAATCACCAGTGAAAAATGTGGGTCTTCAATTTGAAATTGATTATGAACAGCTGTAGTCCTTGAATATATCTTTTTAACAAGGTATCGTGTCAGTCAAACAAATGTCATATGCCAAAGTTACGACCCCGGGAAATTGATGTACCAATTTACCCCAACGGGGTCCATACTTTGGTGTTTCATCTCCTAGGGTTAGGTTTTTGGATGTTTAGGGTTTTTCATTGTTTATCAATAATAAATAGGCCTTCGAGCCTCATTTTAACATAGTTCAGAGGCATGTAGCTGCCACATATCTTCTCAGAGATAAGATACCATCGCCCTAGCTAGTTTATGTCCATTCCTTCTGTAAGTATATTTCAGTTATTTGATATTAATGAAATGAATTTTTATTTATGATGCATCTCTGTTTTTATGTTTAGTATTGTATTTTATTATGTTCCCACATAAATCCTGATCAATAGTGCTATATGATGTTTATTTCATGTGTTTTCATGCATATGTAGTTGTTATGGAGATCAAATGGTGTGTTAGAGTTGGCTCATCTAGATTGTGCAATTTATGGTTCATGATTTTTATTCTAGATGCTTTATATTATTCCTCACGTGTTTTTGGATGCATGGGTTATGATGGTTGTTGATCATATGTTGAGTATACATGTTTTTTTTCTCACTGATCTATTGCTTATGCCTCATTGATGATATATTGCTCACCTATGACGAGGATAAGTATTTTTTGTTTCTTACGATGTTTTGGCATGATGTAAGTTTTTTCTTCTTTTTTATCTCATGGGGAGGTAGAAAGTGATTATGAGGATGTATTTTTTGTTTCTTCAATGACATATTGTTATGATGATGATATCAATTCATTTTGTTGTTGATGTACATGTGTACCATGGTGCTTGCTAGTGGTTTTCATAATCTTGCTGCAGGATCTTCATTGTTGGGATGGTGATGGCCAAAGTGTTGAATTCCCATGCAATATCATATGGATTGGATAGTGCTCCTATTTTTGTTGCTACACTTTGAGAGATTATGTTATTTTTGTTGCTTCCATATGGAGCATATGTCATTGCTCATTTTTTCTATGTACTCATGTTATTTTATGTTTTTGGAATGTATATAAGGGAGAATCATTGTGCGCGGATATAAAATTGATGTATTATTATTGTTTCATATTTTGGGCACATTACTCATGGAGAGACCTATGGTGTCTAACATGTATTTTCATTTACTATGTATGGATCAATGGAATTCCAAGCCATATATTTCCTTGTATATCTTTGATATATCCCCACTTTGTTGGGTGTGTTATGTAAACTTGGGTCCATAAAGTCATGGTTGATGATAAGAGATTTTATAGAGGATTCATATATTTTTCCTATGTATTTTTCTCATCCATGTAATTTTTCCATGAAGAATTTTATGTATTGTAATTCATTGTATATAATGTCCAAGTCAGTTGGAGTCGTCATCCTTGAATAGTAGTCCCTTGCACTTGGGAAGGAATCTTATTGCAAAAAGTGGATGTATTGCTCAACAAGAGAGACAGTTTGATTTCATCCCCACTACATTCTTACGGGGATCGTGTTCATTTTCATAGATATGATTGGTAGCTCAACTTCTTGAGAGGGGGAGCATTTCTCTCATCGGGCACAATATTTGGCATTGTACTTTAGTATTCATATGGCCCTTTTTGATTGATGTAAAAAGGGTAGATAATTTGGATGAAGAGAATAGCTTAATTTTTGGAGAGTGTATGAATATCGACCTCACATGTTGGAGGAGTTTTATTGTGCCTATTTATCACGAGTGTGCTTCAGGAAAGGAGTTTGATTGTTGTTGCCATATATTAGCAAAACCATATGTTTTGCGTGGCAGAGTTAGTGTTTTGAAGATGATCATAGTTGATCCATGTGGATATTGGTGTCCACCCACCTATTCCACTTGCAACCCCATCATTTTTTCTTTTAGTTTTTCAGTTTCCTTAATTGTAGCACAATTTACTATTTTTGGAAGTTTTTTGGGACTTGAAGTTCTGTAGCCCTTTTGAGGCCCTAAATGATTTTTTTTTGGAAAATCACCAGTGGATAATGTCAAACCTCAACTCAAAATTCATTTTCAATGGTTTTTTTCCTTGAATAGATATTTATAACGAGGCACCATTTGCATCAAACGAAGATCGTATGCCAAATTTAAGACCTTGGGAAACTGATGTACCAATTTAACCCAATGGGGCCAATAATTTGGTGTTTCATCTCCTAGGGTTAGGTTTTTGGATGTTTAGGGTTTTCCATTGTTTCTCAATAATAAATAGGCCTTCGATCCTAATTGTAACATAGTTCGGAGGCATTTAGCCACCACATATCTTCTCATAGATAAGCTACCATCGCCTTATCTAGTTTATGTCCATTCTATCTCTTATTAAGCATATTTCAGTTATTTGATATTAATAAAATGATGTTTTATTTCAGTTGCATCCATGTGTTTATGTTTAGTACTATATTTTATTATGTTCCTACATAAATCCAAATTAGTGATATCATAGAAGTCTTCTCTTTCTCGATCCTTCTTTGCATGTCCCCAATGAGGTCGGGGTATAAGGAGTTAGGGGTTGATCTAGTTGAACCTTTGCAAGATCATCCTCACAAACCCTGATGACCACTCATGGGGTAAGAAAAGAAAGATGAGGGAGCAAGATATTCTATCAAAATATTTCTTGAGGAGGCCCTTGAGAAACAAAGGAACTTTTCCTAGATCCTTCAACGGCCACCCACCGGTAGCACATCTACATCCAACATCCGCTCTAGAGGCGCCAATCCTTTCAAGTTACAAGTTAAATTATACATTCCTATATTTGAAGGCCAAATAGATGTAGACACTATAGATATATGGTTGCATTTGCTGGAAGGGTATTTCTCGGTCCATGATTTATCCGACCGAGAAAATATTACTTTTTCACTCCTCAAAGCTGCCCCTGATGTCAAAGACTAGTGGGAAACTTACTGTGAGAAAAAGGATGAGAGGTAATCCTCTCTGTTCTTGGTCGCACCCACATGGAATTCATTCCAAGATGGAATCAAGGATTAATATTACCCCATGTGGAGATATGAGGACAAGTACATCCAATGGGCCACGCTATGGTAGCAAAGGGATCAAGATGTGCACGAGATGACGACTTTGTTCCATACACTATGCACAAAGTTAGGTATTAAATATTTCGAAAAACATTTCATGCTCAAGTACTACAACTTTTTGCACAGATACATTCAGGAGGAAATGGAGTTCCTAGACATTACCTCACTTGGCATGACATATTGATATGTCTCCAAGATCGAGCAAAAATTTAAGAAGAAGAAGCGAGACTTTGGATCTGCGAATCCAAAGACAGTGAAAGGTGACCCTGAACCATAGAAAAAGGGGAAAATCCAAAGCAAGGTGACTCAGAACAACACCACAAAGCTAAAAGAGGACACAGGGGAGTGGTGTGAATTTCATAACAACTCCACTCACGACACTAGTGAGTGTCGGTCCAAACAATCGCTTGTCGCCGAATCAAAGACGTATGAATCAGATGCATGTTTTGATTATGAGTCAAAACCAGACAAAGGGAATGAAAAATGAAATAAGATCATTGATGCGGAACCTAGTGCCACCATTTCCACAACCACGCTCCAGAGGGAGGAGGCCAAGGATCTAGAGGAGGGGGAGCACATCTTCCATTACTAGATGTGGGTAAAGGGTTATCCACTACAATTTCTTGTCGATAGCAGAAGCTAAAAGAACCTCATTTCAGCAGAGGTCATCAATCGGCTCTACCAACTGACCAAATCACATCGATAGTTGTATACCATTGGGTGGATTCACCAAGGAAGAGATATTTTCATCAGCGAACAGTGTCGTCTTTCGTATAACATCAATCCCTTCACGGATGACGTATTGTGTGATTTTCTCCTTTTGACATGTCTGGTGTATTATTAGGCCAACCATATTTATGTAAGCAACATGTTATGTATGAGTCTAGGCCTCATTATATTATTATTACTTTGGGAAATAAGTTTTCCAGGATACTAGAGGTAGTAACGCCTTCCTCCATCTCTTTAGGTATCGCAAAGAAATGCAGGAAGATTATTCCCAAACCAGGAATTTTTTTTTCATTACGATTCACCCACAGGGCAAGAAGAATATTGTTTTTACAACCTCCAAATAGGGATTCCATGCATAGCAGCAGCGGCTAGAGAAAGTTGTGGAGGAATACAAGGATATTTTCTCCTCTCCCATAGGATTTTATCTACACTATCAGGTCAAGCACTCCATTGATCTGACCCCAAGCATGTCGCTACCTAATGGGCCGATCTATCTACATATTTTTCTAGAGAATGATGTAATCAAGAGGCAGATATAAGAGATGTTGTAGAAAGGGCACATCAGGCCAAGATCCTCAAATGTATTGTCTAAGGTCGATAAAGAAAACTGATTCATTGAGCACATTCATCACATCTGCCAAAATTTCGATGACATATTGGACAGAGCTAATGCTAAGTACAAACAACGACATGATTAGCATCAGGTTCCACACAAGTTCCAAGTGGGCGACAAAGTTTGGCTGCATTTGTAGAAGGAGCACCTTGTTGGGGCCCACTACAAGCTTCATGCGCTCTGATATGGGCCATACACCATCACCAAGTCAGTAGGGGAAAATCACTTCGAGCTCATTATTCCACCATTCCTTGGTCTTCACCCAGTGTTGAATGTGGACCACCTTCGACCCTACTTTTCGCCATTGTTGGACACATCCAACATTGCAGAACAACTCACACCAATGTAGTTGAACCAAAACTACATGGAAAAAACCACAACTAATCAGATCATGGACACATAGATCAAGAGAACTCAACAAAAAATGATCCAACTATATCGAGCTGTCAAATCAGACCAACTCCTTCACCAGGGCAAGTGGCTCACCAGGGACCAAGTTTAGCAGAAGTTTCCTCATCTCATGCAGGAACTCAATGAAATGGAGACTGTTTCTTCCTAAGGGGGGAGAAACGATCCAGATGGATATTGGTGGCCACTCACCTATTCCACTTGGACCCCCACCATTGTTTCTTTCAATTTTTAAATTTCCTTAATTGTAACACAATTTACTATTTTTGGAAGTTTTTAGGGTCCTAAACTTATGGAGTCATTTTGAGGCCCTTAAGGATGGTTTTTTAGAAATTCACTGCTAAAAAATTTGGGTATTCAACTCAAAATTAATTGTCGATAGTTGCATTCCTTGAATAGATATTTCTAACGAGGTATTGTGTGAGTCAAACAAAGATCCTGTTATCACCATAAAAAAAATTTCTAAAACTTGGACAATTTACTTCATTTTAGTCACGGTCTTAGAAAGGTGTTAAGTCATTTTAAGTTTTTAGGGGTTAAGTGATAGGGTTAGAGTCTCATTTTCATTACAAAATAAAGTCCAACAATCTTATCTCATACCTTGAATGTCTCATATCATGTTTAGAAAGTCCAGTTTTTAACCATTTAAAAAGAAATTTGATTAAGCCACGAAACCACATTTTAGTAGTGCAGACAGTGTTAAAAACTACTTTGGCACTACAAAAACGCTGCTCTTTTCGTAGCGCAAAACCATGAAATTACATTAGGTGTGCGACGAAATCGGGGATTCGTAGCATGTCTTGTCAGGTTATCAAATCCATCAAAATTATGTTAATATTTCATGATTAGGTGTCACTTGGGAGTCCTTGCTCATACATGCCATCATTCATAACCATCATGACATTCATTAGAGGTCATTCATGTCAGTCATTTTTAAAATCGAAAAGGGCTGGTTCTTGGTTTTATTTTCTTATGCAAGAAACACCTCATGCATGCCCTTGTTTCGAATGGTAAGCTCTTGGTAAGCAGAAATCAAAGCTTTTCTCAGTTTTCAAGCGAGGCTGAATCCCTAATCAAGTGAGGTTGAATTCCTAAATCAAGCGAGGCAGCTTATTCTGAAATCAAGTGAGGCTGATATTACGAGTTTTCAAGAAATACACAGGAATTTCAAGGGAAATATGACAGAAGAAAGAAAGAACCACAGGTCAGGCCACTATTTAAGGATGGAACCTGAAAGCATAGAGGCTCTAACCAAGGAAAAATCAGTTGAGGAGGCCTTCAAGAAGACAGGATGTTGGAAATTCTGTGAAAAAATGTAGGGAGGTCATAATCAGGAGATAAAAGATTTTTCTCTTCATTTCACCGGTTCAAATACAAAATTTGGAGTTTTAAACTTGCCAATTTATCCTGAGATCATATCATTAGTGACAGAGATTACAAGGGGAGAATAAATATGGTTCAAAAATTTCAGGTCTGAGATGAAGCCTTGTAAAATATTTCTGAAGCCAGAGTTTGCAGAAACAGACTTAAAAAAAGTAGTACCAAGAAGTTACATTAAGAACACTTATGCCAACCTGCTCTACTACATTCAAAGGTATTTCACCTATGAGGGAAGATATCATAAAGTGTATTCTTATCATTTCAAAATCCTATTGCATTTTACTAGAATGATTTCTTTGGATTTCCCTTTCTTTTTGTTTTGGAATTTAGCTAAGATGGCAGATAAAGTGCAAATGAAAACTCAAGGATGTGAAACTTTACTTTTCCACCATGGTTTAGTTAAATTGATAGTTTTACATGAAATTCATAGGATAAATAGAGAATGGTATACATTTTTTTGTGTGTGTGGATTTGGGGTGGAAACACAAGAAACAAGTATTAGCCCTAAGGCCAAAGAAAAATCACCATCAAAAACTAGTGATCCTGCAGAGACAAGATCAAAAATATTTGTCAAGTTGAAACCCAGAAAGCAAGTGAATGAGCTAGAAATTAAAACATCAGTGATCATTCGAGAGAATTCTCAACCTGCACAAAAGAAGACAACTAAATTTAAGGAAACATTACAGGAACAATCAACCAACAAATCACTCCAGAAAAGATTGACTAGAAGTCAAATAGCAAAGGAAAAGGGTAAAACAGTGGTTTCAGGAGAAAGTCTACATTTAAAGGGTGATTTGAATGATATTTTACAGGCTATTGATATTGAAGAATCTCCTTTGGTTCAGGAAGAATTCATAAAATTGGATGAAGGGAAATTTAAGAAGATGAAATCTTCTAAAAAGCTAGATTTTGATGATGAGATTTCAGAGTTTGTGTTATCACCCAAAAATTTTCTAAACTTGGTCAATTTATACTTGCTCCTAAGTCATGGTATTAGATAGGATTTGAGTCTTTTTTATGTTTTATAGGGTCTAAGACATAGGTCACAAGTCTCATTTCATCACCAAATAAAGTTCATAAACCTTGATTTACTCTTTAGAAGTGTCATACCACATTTTGAAAACCATATTTTAAGTCTTTAAAAAAAAAAAATTGAATAAGCCACGAAACCATGTTTTCATAGCGTGCTCAGTGTAAAAAACTTCTTCTGTGCTATGAAAACACTGGTATTTTCATAGCGCAAAATCCTGAAATCACATTACCAGTGCTACGAAATAGGGGATTCGAATTTTTTCTATTTAGCTATCACATCCATCAATTTTGGTTAAATTTTCATGATTAGGTGTCATTCCACGAATCCTCCTTCACGCATGCAACCATCCAAAGAAATTATGAAATCATTATGAGATTCATTAGGGGTCATTTTTCATTGGTCCTTTTCAAATTTGAAAAAGGATTGGTTATCATCGATTTTGTCTGATACAAAGAAACACTGCATGCATATCTATTGTTTGAAATAGAAGCTCATGCTAAGAAACGAGAGCTTTCCTTAAGTTTTCAAGCGAGGCTGAACCAAATTTTCAAGCGAGCCATTTCATCCAACAAGCAGGTCTATTATAGGTTGTTGAAGACACAGGGTTTTCAATAGGAAGATGACAAAAGAAAAAAGAAATCACAGGTCTCGTCACTGTCTGAGAACATAACATGAAGGTTTAGTAGCTCTCACAAGAGATAAATCTATTGAAGAAGCCTTCAAGAAGGTAGGGTGCTGGAGGTTCTACGAAAAGCTTCAAGGAGGGCATAATCAGGTTACCAAAGAGTTTTCTATTAACTTCATAGGGTCAAACACAAAGGTTGGTTTTCACAATTTACCAATTTCTCCTAAAGTTATATCAATGGTTACAAAAATTCCAAGGGGGGAAGATAGATGGTTCAATAATTTTAGGTTTGAAATGCAACTTTGCAAAATCTTTTTGAAACCAAAGTTATGGATACTGATTTGAAAAAAGCTATGCCAAGAAGCTATGTCAAGGATGCATTTTCCAATCTTCTCTACAACATCCAAAGGTACTTCACTTGCGAAGGGAGATACCACAAGGTGTACACTTACCACTTTAAACTCTTATTGTATTTCACAGGAATAATCTCTCTAGACTTACCTTTATTTCTATTTCGAAGTCTGGCCAAGATGGCAGACAAAGTACAGATGAAAACTCAGGCATGTGAAACCTCATTATTTCATCATGTTCTAGTCAATTTAAAAGTTTTGCAGGAGCTTTAGAAAGTGAATAGAGAATGGTATGCATTTCTCTTTTTGAGCGGAATAGGGGTTGAAGGAATAGGTGCTAGCCCTCAAGTCAAAGAAACATCTCCATCAAAGACTACTGAACCTGCAGAAACAAAATCAAGGAGGTTTTTCAAGCTTAAGCCCAGGAAAAATGTTAAGGAACCAATGATAAACACATCACTGAATATCCAAAGGACTCCTCAATCTTCACAGAAGAAGAAAACTCATGTCAAAGAGACAATTCAAGAATAGTCAACTAGTAAAATAACTCATAAGAAGTTGACTGGGAGTCAAATGTCAAAGGAGAAGAGTAAGGCTATGGTCATAGATGAGAACTATGGTCACAGATGAGAACTTGGAATTAAGAGGTGAATTGAATGATATATTACAAGTTATTGACATTAAAGAGTCTCCCCTGGTTCAAGTAGATTTCATCAAATTGGATATAGGTGGCAATCAAAGAAATTGAAAACATCCAAAAATTTAGATTTTGAGGATGAAGTGTCAGAGTTTGTCTTTACACCTAGAAAACCCTTGACTAGGTAGTCTAAGAAATTTCAGCAGCAAGACATGGAGATAGACCAAACAGGAGGTGAGGATGAAAATATTTTTGAAGAACCCATAAATATATCATCTCCAATGCTTGAAGAAGACAGAAAAAGAGTTTTTAATACTCAGAGAGAAAAGAGTATTTATGAGGAGGTTAAAGAAAAACTCAGACTTGAAAACATTGAAATTGATAAATTGAAGAAGAAAGTGAGAATGCATGTTGTAGAAAGGTCAAACTTTCAGAGGTTGAAAGGTTTGTGGGAGCTAGAAAAGGTTTCCAACATTAAGTCAATCAGCAGTGAGGATCAATTCTACATATGGACTGTCCCTGCAATCAAGGAAGAAAATTTCATAAGGATGGTTAATACCAAACTAAGAGCTAATAATAGAAGGCTTAAAAGGCAGGTTGAAGATCTTGAAATACAGCTAGCAAAGCCTGAAGATCAACCACAACAAAAATGAGTGTAAATAGTAAGTGACATGTCCTAACACATTTTTGGGGTTATGTGGAAAGATTTCATTTTTGAAAGCAGTTCAGAGTTGATTTTTGTTGATTATGGGAGCTTATATATAATTGGAAGGATGGCAGTAAAGGTTTGAAACTTAAAATTTTGGAAAAAGTTCTGAAAATATAGACACAACAGCTTCGTAGTGCGCTACGAAACTGTTGTAGGATGCAGTTTGAACAATTTTGCAAGGTTTCAAAGGGTTAAAAGGCTTTTTTTTTAAACCTTGATGCTGCTGAAGAATGTATAACAATAAAAAGTGAATATCCAATGGAAAAACACAAAAATGAAGGTTCCAAGTGAAGTTTTCAAAGGTAAAGTTCTGCACTGCGAAAATAGCAGATAGTTTCGTAGCGCAGCAATGTTAACAGTTTTGGCACTCCTTCAAAAGTTTGGTTTGGGCACAACTAGAAGGGCAAGTCACATGAGTTTAATAAGACATTTCCACATGTTTTTGAGCACAAGTTGGTCAGCATATGATTTGAAGAAACATAAATGAAGCACTATAGCTATTTTGCAGGGAGCATGTTCCTATCTTTCAGGGCAGATAAGAGGCAAATCAATACAGTCTAACAGCAAGGAGACAGACATCATCAAGGTCAAAGTTTAGGAGAGTAGCTGTTAGATAGAATATTTAATGTTTATATAAGGTTGTTAAGTTATAATAAATAATTTTAATCCTAGTTGTATTAGGACTCTAGAACATATAGTTTAACTGTCAGATGTAATTAAAAGTTTGTCTTAGAAGTTGATAAGTGTCAAGCTAGAAAATTCAAATTTTTCTCAAGTGTTTGGAGAGAATCCAAGAATTTAATTATGACTATATAAGAGATAAGAAGTCGAATTTCATAGGGTTGGAAATTTTCATTAACAAGCATATTGTTTTGCTGTAGCAGAAACTATGTTTTTATATTAATACAAAGATATTGGTTTCATCACTCAGGATTCAGAAAGGGTTATTGATGTTTGATACTCTCATGGTTTTCCTTTTTCAATTACTTGTAGTGGCAAGATGTATGTTACTTAGAATTCACTTAAGGTGCTCTAAATTCCTTCATATGTTCATGAACTGTGTTTATTTTCTGTCCTACTATTCTGTTGATGCATTTAAATCCTGAAATGCCCTAATTTCCATATGAATTTTTTGTGAAAACACACTTGACTCCATAAGCCCAATAGATGTTTATTGATTAGCAGTACAACCAATTATCAATTTTTATCCATTTTACTCATAGAGTTAGCCATATAATCCTTATTTGAAAATCATAAACCTATTGAGAGAGCCCTCTCAGGTTGAGGAGGCTAAGCCTCAACTAAAAGTCTAGTTTCAAATAGTTACTCATAGTCTTCTTGATTAGCAACCTATCAGGGTCTTATTTTTAGATAAAAGTTTGTATTTAAGCCCATAAATCCTTTAACCAGGCAATCAAAAAATTTTCAAGAGCTGGATATGGAGTTAGAGAAAATAGGTAAAGTTTCCAATGTTTATGAAGAACATATAGACCTATCATCACCGATGCCTGAAGCTGACAAAAACAAAGTTTTTTATACTCAAACAGAAAAGAGTAGTCATGAAGAAATTGAAGAGAAGTTGAGATTAGATAATTTTGAAATTGCTAAGCTTAAGAGGAAAGAAAAAAGACATGCTGCTGAGAAGACAAATTTCAATAGAATAAAGGCTCTGTGGGAGCTTGAAAGAGTTTCAAAACCTAAAACAGTCAACAGTGAAGCTCAATATTTTACTTGGACTCTTCCTGCAATCAAAGAGGCTAGATTTGTGAGAATGATAAATGTTAATTTAAGGGCTACTGACAGGAGGCTGAAGAGGCAGATTGAAGACCTGGAAATTCAATTGACCAAATTTGAAGGTAAGTTACAATAGAGATAAAACAAAGCAACAAGTGACAAATCCTTAAAGCAGTTTTGTTATTAAGAATGGAATTAGTTTTTGAAAACATTTTAAAGATAAATTGTTTTACTTTTCAAAGTCTATGGACATTATTGAAGAAGTAAAAATATCCTTAAGACTTATAATTTTAAAAAAAATGTGTAAAAAGGGCATACATAGCAGTTTCGTAGCACGCTATGAAACTGCTGTAGGTGAGATTTTGGGCGTTTTTATATTTTTTTGGGAGTAAAAACAATTGGTTTTCAAATTTTGTTGTTGCTGGTGGATGGAAAAGAGTCATAGATGAAAGCTCAGGTTTTAAATCAGAATAAATAGGGTGTTAAAGAAATGTTTTTCAATGATACAAATTATGCACTACGAAAACAACTGTTATTTTCGTAGCGCAGCCACATCACATATTTTTATACTTTGTCAAAGGTTTACTTCTATACAGGTGGAAGAGTAAGGTTACAAGGAAATGATAGCACATGTCACCTATCTAAAATATTCAATATTTCCAGCAAAAATGTTTGAATATCATCAATGAAGATAAAGGCTTATTTGCAGAAAACATGTTCCCTGCTTTTCAGGGCAGATATGACATGAGTCAGCAGGATTTCATAACAAGGTTAAAGGCACCATCAAGGTCGAATATATGGAGAATTAGTTGTCAAAGAGAATATTTAAGTCTTAGATAAGGTTGTTTTAGACATAATAAGGGGTTTCAATTCTATTTGTATTAGGAATCCTAAAGAGATAGTTAATTGTAAATTGTAATTAAGAGTTCGTTTTAGAGTAGATAGGTGTCAAAATTAGAAATTTGAATTCTCCTCAAGATGGATAGGGGAATCCAAGATTGTAATGATGACTCTATAAGAGACATGAGGTCGAATTCCTCAAAGTTGGCATTTTTTCATTAGCAAGCAAACTATATTATTGTAGTAGACTGTGTATTTTTAGCTTAATACAGATTGGCTTTACTAGTCAGGATTCACAAAGAGTTTTTTTTGGTGTTTGATCTCTCTACGGCTTTCCTCATCTACCTATTTATAGTGGTATGAACATGTGTTACTTCCTTCACATGTTTGTAGACTATTTTTTATTCACTGTGTTACTGTTTTTTTTATAAACCTAAAACCCTAAGTGCCTTGACCTCCATGTTGAGCTGATGTTGATGTTTTGTTGAAACATATCTTGACTCCATAGCCCAATAGATGTTTGCTAATCAGTAATTCAACTAGTTATACACTTTTATCCATTTTATTCCTAGAGTTAGCCATCTAATCCTTAATCAAAAATCTTAAATCTGTTGAGAGAGCCCTCTCAGGTTGAGGAGGCTAAGCCTCAACCAAAAGATTGGTTTGAAAGAGTTACTCAGAGTCTACTTGATCAGCAGTCTATCAAGGTCAGATTTTGTGCTAACAGATCCTATGCCAAATTTACAACCCCGGGAAATTGATGTACCAATTTACCCCAATGGGGCCCATACTTTGGTGTTTCATCTCCTAGGGTTATTTTCTTGGATGTTATGGTTTTCCATTGTTTCTCAATAAAAAATAGGCCCTAGAGCCTCATTGTAACATAGTTCAGAGGCATGTAGCCACCACATCTCTTATCAAAGATAAGCTACCATCGCCCTAGCTAGTTTATGTGCATTCTGTCTGTAAGCATATTTCAGTCATTTGATATTAATGAAGTGAAGTTTTATTTATGTTTCGTATCCGTGTTTATGTTTATTATTGTATTTTTTTGTGTTCCTACATAAATTCGGATCAATATTTCTAGATGATGTGTATGTCATATGTTTTCATGCATATGTAGCTATTATCGATATCAGATGGTGTGTTAGAGTTGGCTTATCTAGATCATGCAATTTATGGTTCATGATTTTGATTCTAGATGCTTTATATTGTTTTTCATGTGTTGTTGGATGCATGGGTTATGAAGGTTTCTTATATTATGTGGAGTATACATATTTTGTTTCTCATTGATATATTTCTTATGCCTAATTGATGATATGTTGCTCACCTATGAAGAAGATAAGTATTTGTTGTTTCTTATGATATTTTGGCATGATGTATGTTATTGATTATTTTTGATCTCATGGGGAGAGAGAATGTTATGATAAGGAAGTATTTTTTGTTGCTTCGATGACATATTGTTATGATGATTATATGAGTTCATTTTTTTGATGATGTACATGTGGATCGTGGTGATTTCTAGTGGTTTTCCAGATCTTGCTGCAGGATCTTCATTGTTGGGATGGTGATGGCCAAAGTGTTGAATGCCCATGCACTAGCATATGGATTGGATAGTGTTCCTATTTGTTTTTCTATAATTTGATAGATAATGTTGTTGTTGTTGTTGCCATATGGAGCATAAATCATTGCTCATTTTTTATATGTGCTCATGTTATTTTATGTTTTGGGCATGTATAAAAGAGATCATCATTATGTGCAGATATAAAATCCATTTATTATTATTGTTTCATCTTTTGGGAACATTACTCATGGAGATACCCATGGTGTTTAACATGTATTGTTATTTACTATTTATGGGTCAATGGAAGTCCAAGCCATGTATTGCCTTGTATATCTTTGATGTATCCGCTCTTTTTTGGGTGCATGATGTAAAATTGGGTCCATAAAGTCATGTTTTATGATAGGAGTGTTTATAGAGGATTCATATGTCAGTCCTATGTATTGTTCTCAGCCCTGTAATTCTTTCATGAAGCATTGTATATATTGTAATTCATTGTATATAATGTCCAATTCAGTTGGAGTTATCACCCTTGAGTAGAAGTCCCTTGCATTTGGAAAGGAATCTTATTGCAGCAAGCGAACGCATTGCTACAACAAAATAGACAATTTTATTTCATCCCCATTACATTCTTAGGGAGATCATTTTCATTTTCATACATATGATTGGTAGCTTAGCTTCTTGACAGGGGGGGAATTTCTCTCATTTGGCGCATTATTTGGCATTGAACTTCAGCATTTTTATGCCCCTTTGTTATTGATGTCAAAGGGGGGGAGAATTTGGAGGGGTGTATATGGAGATCAACCTCACATGTTGGATGGAGGTTGAAATCAATGCCAAAGGGGGAGTTTGTTTGAATTTATGTTAACAGGGTGATGGTCATGATGCTACTTTTCATATGCATGAGTGATGGATGTTTGGCTTGGTAGTCCTATTAGTTGGCCTTGACCTCAACATGCTTGTGACATGATGTTGTTGCTGCTAAGTAGAGATGGCATCCACATGTGATGATTGGATTTGGGTGTTGATTGGAGATGCCACCATTGCAACTTGTTGGAGTGTTGCTACAAGTGTTTCATATGTCTCTACATGTCTTGGAGACATTGGATATGTTTCTACATGTGCTGAGTTGTGTCTACATATGTTGGAGGTGCTTCTACGAGTGTTGGAGGTAGTTGGATGACTTGATGTTGTTGTTGTAGGAGTTGGATATGTCCCTATAGGAGTTGGAAATGTTTCTATAGGTATTGGGGGTGTTTATAGAAGTTGTGGTTGCTACTTGAGAATTTGTAGGTGTTGTTCTTAGTGCTAAGGTTGGAAAAATAGGTTTTGCATCTCATTGACTTGTTCATAGCCTATTTCATCAGCTGAAAAATTGACACATAGGTTTTTAGGAGTGATCATATGTTGAATAAGGTGTTCCATTAGTTGGCGGAGGTTTGGGACTAAAGATGAATAAGGCAGGGCCCCTCCCACAATCAGTGGGGAAAACACCTATCTATGCCCTCTCTGATAGGTATGTGCAAATGTGTCCAAATCAACCCTTTTAGGCTTGCTAGTTTGACCTCTTCTAGATGACCCAGTCTGAATGTGAAATGGAGATGAAGGTGGTGAGGTGGATGATGGTGACTGATCTGGTGATGATGTATGAAATATAGGTTGATATGGAGGTATGCATTTGGAAGGATGAGATGATGAAGGTGCATCTTGGCCATGCTGAATAGGTGGGATAGTGAAAATATCATTGGATATGAAGGTGTCCCATGTAATGTTTAACTGTTCAAGGTGATGAAGGACTATCATCTTGATATGGGAGTGAAAAAAGACACTTTGAATTTGATGATCATAATCTCTCTTTTGGGAAATAAATTCCATCTTCTCAATCCTCTGGTAGAGATAGTAAGGTAGATTAAGCATCCTGACTCTTGTTAAGTGCATGAGTAGCTAGATATGATAGGAGTAGAGTCTAGAAAACCTACCCTCACAAGTAAAGTACCTCATAATAATTTTCATCATAGGGACATATTTGTCTAGGAGATAAGAGAAAGGAAAAATCCTCTTTCTCTCATTCTTGTACCTTGGTTTAATATATGGCTCATAATAAAACTGATTCAAATCTGCTGGCTTAAACCATTTTTCTCCAATGTTTGGGATTTCAGTAACAGCTGATATGATGGTAGGGGACATAGTGAAAGTAATACCAGCAAGGGTTACATGGTTGTCATGGAGGTTTGAAATTAATAATATGGACAACATATGATGCTATTGTATCTTTTTTACTTTCTCAAAGAACTCAAAACAGACAACATGCTTAAAACATGTCACAGTGATGGGAGATGCCATAAGTTCTCTGGTATTTGATGGTTCATGTCTAATGACTCTCCCTCCTTTTTTATATGACCTTTCTCCTGTATTTATTCCTCCTCACTATGACTTTTCTTCTCCTCTTCTGCCATAATTTATTTGACGTCAAACCCTAGGGAGATGATGGAATGGAAGGTGAGTTTATGAAGTGAGGGTTGTTGTGATGAAATTGGAGGAGTTTGGGAATAGGGATTTGTAATATGAGGGAGGTGACAGGGGTAGTGATTATGAAGGGTTTTAGGATAGGGGATTTAAATTTAGGTAGGGTGTAGGGAACCTAGGAAAATGAAAACATAGGACTTAGGGTTTTTAAGGATATGATAGTTTAGGGAAATGGGATATCAGTGTAGGGATTTTAGAAAGTGTTTTGTGATATGAGGAAAGGTATATGAAGGCTAAGGGATTGAGATAAAAGTGTAAATTAGGTTTTAATGAAAACTAGGGTTTTGAAATAGAAGGAGACACCAAATTCCCTTAGGAAAAATTCACACATCAAAATGACATTTGATAAAATGGAGTGAATCAAATTTTTTACTTAGTGGATTGCTGGAGGCATGAAAAATTGTTGTTGCAAGTTTGGAAGTGAATTTGTGAGATTTTCAGGTCTGGCAGAGAATTTTTGAAGCAACTAGGTGAACGTGCAACACCTTTGGAAAACGCTCAATGTCACTAGAAAACATGTAGTGCCGTTGAGAAATACATTGCGCTTTCATCCAAACCCACAATGCCATTGGAAAACGCGCAATGCCACTGTCAAATGCGCCCTCTGACCCTATTTTTCACAATTTCACCCTAAAATTTGAAATTTTCACCTTTGCTGAATTTGCTTGAGGTTGTAGGAAGCAAATGAAATTTGTTTTGATGTGTTGCGGGCTTTTATATTTGAGTAGATTCGATTTATGATTTTAAAACCTAGTTTCCTTATGTTTCACTTTACCTTTCAAATTTTCAGACTAAGGCTCTTTAACTTCTAGCCTTTTGTTTTACACATTGATCAGTTGATGGAGTTTGAAAATTCTTTCTTTTAGTTTGGCATGAGTGCTTTGAGTTGACAACTAGGGAGTGAAAATATTACATATAGAAAACATAAAATTACATAGGAAATTGAAAATAAATTACATCTTAGTTTTCATATCAAAATTACATTTTGATATGAAAATCATATAAAATCAAAATTACAAATTTAAAAATATAATTTTTACATACTGGTGATCTTCTGAAGATAGAAATACAATGTCATTGAGTCACTCTCACATTTATTTGATAATGTTATTAGGATGGAATGATGCATTTTTGGACCTTGAAAAATAAAACCCTAAAGTCCTAATGGGACCTTGAATAACCTGAATTAGATGGTTGACTTTAACTGAGAAAATAAATTATGAAATGAGCTTTTCATAGGTGTTATTATTGCTTAGCAAGACATGAAGGTGAGTCAACAAATGTGATTTTCTGAGGGAGACTGAAGTTTTATTGAGTAGGGATACCATTAGTGAAACAATTTTTAGCATGACCGAATGGAATGATATAAAAATTTCAGAGTGTGACACCTAAAATGAGAATGAAAAGAGTGATTTTGATCACTGATGGAAGACTACATATTCTGACACTAACAAGTTAGACCAACATAACATTCCAATCAATTATATGAGCATGATCATGTATATATTTTTTCAAAAGAGACACATGAAAAACATTATAAATTATAATATGCTAGCTGGTAAGCAACTTTCCCTACTCTAGATAGTATCTCAAATGGCCTACAAAAATGAGGGTCTAGTTCAGAACAATCCCAAAATTTAAGGAGCTCTTTTTTAGTCTTAATCCAATATAAACATGTCCACCCACTTGAAATTGTTTTTTTTTCTTTTTAAGTTTACATAGATTTTTTTTTCTATCCTCCATTGCTTTTAGATTTTGTCTAATATTTTTCACCATCAATTCCATTTCTTGTAGAAAATTCGGCCCTAGCATAAGCCTATCCTCTAGTAAAATCCAACTTAGAGGTACATGTTACTTCTTTCCATATAAAACCTTGAAAGGACTCATCTTGAGTGATGCCTAATAATTATTGTTATAGGAAGAGTCTACTAAATGTACATAGGCCTCCCATTTTTTGGGTTGGTTAAATATGTACATGTGTAGCATGTCTTCAAGGACTTGGACAACCCTTTATATTTTCATATCTGTTTGTGGATGGGACACAGTTTTGAAACCTAGTTTCATATCCATCCCAATAAATAACGCCTTCCAAAAATTTGAGGTGAATTTTGTGTCCCTGTCTGAAATAATTGTGTTGCGCACACCATGAAGTTTGAAAAATCATTTCATGAATACTTCTGCCACATGTGTAGCTCTATGGGTAAACTAATAAAGTATAAGATGGGCATCCTTAGATAATTATTCTACCACAACCATAATATAATCATGTTGTATTCAATTCTTGGGTAATATGGTATTGAATTCTAATGAAATCACCTCCCTTTCCACTCTTGCATAGGTAGAGGATTCAATAATTTGGTTGGGTGTTGGTGTTCTACTTTCACTTGCTAAAATTCTTGGCATCTTGTTGAGTATTTAGTGACCTATCTCTTCATTCTAGACCAGAAAAATTCCTTTTTAAGAGAAATTATAATTTTATGATAACCTGGGTAGCTACATAATGGTCTCCTTTGGTGTTCATCTAATATTAATATTTTAGTTTTATCCACATTCGAAACATAAATTTGGTCCTTGTATGTCAAAAATCCAATTTTATTAATTTCATAATCACACTATTTTCTTTAATTAATTTCATCTCTCGAATTTTTAGGAATATCATTATAATTTTAGTCTTTTATTGTTTCCACTTAATTTGTTCAGTAAAATATGTTTAAGGTTTACTCACTGTTACTTCACAAATTTGTTTCAAACTTTGAATCCATATGCCACCTTATTTTCTTTCCCCTTTACAAGGTTAATGTTGAAGTCATATTCTCTTAGGAAGGCCATCCATTTGGCTTTCCTGATATTCATGTCAAGTTAGCTGAAAAAATATTTTAAGCTTATATGATCAATAACTAAGGTAAACTTCTTACCAATCAAGTAGTGTCTCCACATTTTAAGTGCATGGAGGACTACAATTAGCTCAATATTATAGACTGCATAATTTATTTCATGTTCCTTTAGTTTGTGGGATTCATAGCCACCACATGTCCCCCTTGCATGAATACACCTCCAAGACCTTTCAAGCAAGTGTCAGTACACACTGCAAAATCCTTATCATTGTTTGCTATTTTCATCACAAGGGAAATAGTAATTAAATTTGTTAATTTATCTAAAATTCCTTAACATTTTTGTGTCCATTTAAATTTCACCCCTTATTTCTGCAAGGAGGTTATAGAGTATGCCAATTTAGAAAATCCCTTTATGAATTTGCAATAGTATTCATTGATACCCATCAATGACCTTACATCTGCCACATCCTTTGGGAATCACTAAATAAGAATGGATTTTTCCTTTTCAGGGTCCACTACTATCCCCTCTTTCGATAACACATTCCCAAGATATTGTATCTTGTCTTGATAATATTCACATTTGTTAAACTTATCATATAGTTGATGTTCATGCAAGGTCTGTAGCACTATTTCCAAATGATGTTTGTGCTCTTCCAATGTCGTTGAATATATTAAAATATCATTTATAAATATTAGTCGAAACTTGTCCAAGAATTTACTAAAGACACTATTCATGAACCACACTGTTACACCATTTTTTGGTCATCTAACCTTTTATCATTAGATGGACCCAAGTACACCATGTAAGACCAGTTTTACCCCAAGTAAAACTGCTTTCACTATGTTAATTAAAGAAACCCCAAAAGGAATAATTAATTAAACCATAATTTAATTATTATTCCCAGTCATGTTTAACCCAAAAACAAAGAAATTAATGAGATACACCCATAATTATCTTATTATTTTCTAGGAATAATTATTTAAATAATATTCCTTGTTAAATATGACCAAATCAATCACTATTAATCAAATAAATCATTATTTATTTGATTATATCCCAACCACTTCCTTAAAAGGATAAATAAATCATTTATTTATTTATTCCTCACTAATCAAGGGATTTGACCCAAGTCAAACACCCTTTCCCTCCAACAAATAATAATAAAATATTCCATAGAGGTGGATCTAGATGTGATTAACATTGTTTTAATCATGCACCAAGATCTAGAAGGACCCAATATTTTGTTATAAATAGGAGGGTTTTCCCCATCATTCTTCACCTTTTGTTGCATACTAGATCACTCTGGATCTATACACTCGGTCTCATTTTCTGCCATTGTTGCTCCCATTGAGCTCTACCTTCTACATTGGGTTTTCTACATCCACAAGAGAGAGAAAGCTTAGATCTGAAGTGCTGAGGACTACAAAGAACCCATCCCATTGAGGAGATCTGGATACACCTTCTTGTTTCCTCCCAGGTGCCCTGTAATATAAAAATTCATTCAAAATCGTGTTCTTGTCTTGTCTGTTGGATGCATGGAGCAAACTCTTTACTTTACTGCTTAATGTCTTTCCATTTATAGATCTGTTTGTTGCAGCGCTTTAACTACTAATTGCAGATCTGAAGATGTTTTGCAGCCATTATTGTTGTTAGGGCTATTAGTTATGCATAGCTAAAGTGGTTCTTTTTCGTACACTTCGACGAAGAATTCATACTAACACACACAAAGGTAGTGAGTGAATTATTAAGTCTAAAATGTAGTACTACAAATTCGCAATGTCCAAACCAGGTTTGAAAATTTGTCTTTGGTATGTCCTCTTATTTAATCCTCGGTTTGTGATAACCATATCTGAGATCTATTTTAGAAAACATTATTACTCCCCTTACTTTATTAAGTAAAGCACCTATTCTGGGAGTGTGATGCCTATTTTTAATAGTCAATTTGTTTAGCTATAGGTAATCAATACATAACCTAAATGTTATATGTTTTTTATTGATAAATAGGACTGGCGCACTCCATGTTAACACATTGGATCTGATGTATGCTTTTTTTAATAACTCCTGTAACTATTTTTTTAATTCGATTATTTCAAGTACACTCATTTGGGAAGTTTTCATTGATACCAATGTTTCTCCTGGTATCATCTCTATAGGAAAATATATTTCCCTTTAAGGTCATAAACCAAGAATATATTTAGGAAACACATCATCATAGTCTCTGATAACTTCTAATTCATCCAAGGATGTACCTGAATTATCCCTTGTGTGGTATTCCACTTGGATGGAAAGTGTTTAGCATCCTTTCCTTGAAGCCATTTTTAATTGCAGTGTAGATATCTAGCACACAAAAATGGGCCTGGGTATGCCTCTTATAGTTTGAATTTCTCCATTTTCTAATGTACACATACATATTTTATCAAGGCAATTAAAATTTCCATGTGCCCCTTCAACTAGTCCATCCCAACCATAACATAGTATGAGCCCAATTGAAATATGTTCAAATTCATAATAGTTTGATTTCCATTTAACACAAATGGTTATGTCTTTATCTAGCTGGTAAATTTTCCTTTTGTGTCAATAGAAAACTAGAGCAATTGCAAATTTTTGTATTTTTTAGGCTTTAGTGTACATTTTTCTATGACCTAACAACTAAAATAGCTCAAACTAGCTCCAGGGTCTATCAATAAAGAAAAATATTGGTTAAAAACAATACCTTCTACCTCCACCATGAGAGACTGGTGCTCTTCGTAGTGCTCTTCTAAGGTTGCATTGATACATAAAGTATTTCTAACCATGTCTTTGATAGTATAGGCCTCTCGAGTGTTCTCTAGGCCTCTTGAGTGTTTTGTAGGTTTTGTACATATCTAACATTATAGGTACATTTTCATAAAACATGGGGTTCCCTGCAACCCCAAAATTTTAAGGGCTCCCTGTCCCTTTCATTGAATCCTTTATTATTTATTTTTATTTGTTTAGACCCATTTTGAGTCTGATTATATTTTCTTTGGGTTTGATTAATGTTTCTATGGAAATTCTGATTTTGATCACCTTTACTAGGATTCTTAAATGATCTAGGTTTCGTCTTTTTCCATCCTGAGTAATTATGTCCTTCTTCTTCTTATTATATGGGGATTTCATATTTGTATTTCTCTGCTTGGCCTGGTGATAGAACATTCATGCTTTCCTAATGGCCTCATCCATTGTTTTATAATTTTCATACTCAATTTGTTCTTAAAAATAATTTTGAAGACAATTTATAAAGTATTGTACTTTAGCTTTTTTTCTCTTATGTATGGCACGTATCATAAAAGATGAGTGAATTTCATGACTAACTCATCCATTGACACCTAGAAAAGATTTAAATAATGAAATTATTTAGCTTTATCATCAAAATAATGCTAAGAAAATTATTTTTCTTTAAAGGTTCACTTTAATTATTCCCAAGTAAACTCTCTATCCTATAAATTATGAATTGTTTCGACTTCTTTTCACCACACAGAGGATTTTCTTACAACTAGTAGGCAACTTTGTTCGAATTTAATTTAGTAGAGTATTCATACACTTTAAAATACCTATTGATATTGAGAATCTGTACTTATGCTACATCTTGTGATTCCCCATCATAGCTTGGGGGTTTGATCTTTTTAAACTCTCCCTAGAGTTCCATTTTAGGCTTCTTCCCTAATTTCGAATGAACTTTTCTCTTCTCATTCCTATGATTTTTCTTCCTTGATTTCAACCATCTCTTTAGAAGTCTTCTGCTTAAATGTCTCTCCCTTGTTTTCTTTATCCCTTACATTCTCCACATTGTTGGGATTACGTTTATCAGTGAATTTTTTAATAAGTTGTTCTTATTTTGCACTAGCTTTCAACAAATTCTCATGTCTTAAACAAATATTCATTAACTATGTTTGTAAATATTTCATCATATTTAATAGCTCCTTGTGGGTACTTGCACTTGTTGACCCAAATGTACATAAATTTCTTCTTCACCTATATGACTACCTCCTTCTCCTATTTAGTTTTCTTCTTATTCCATGTAAACACAAACATTTATTTTATTAACAAAATCATGGTCAGCTCAAAGGCCAAAACGTTGTAACCTATTTTTCTTTGATACCATATGTAATATCCCTCCAATTTTTACACAGAAAAATATGTCAATTTACCAAGAGGTTAAGTAGTTTTTTTTTTTTTTTTTAAACATGCATTAGCTTCTATTTACAAAATAATTTTTGGAACTTCTATTCCTCATAGATACATTGACATGTAGAATTTTCTTCTCAATTTATATTCCCTTTTTCTTATGCACCGACGAAATTATATTATTTTTTTATTTACTTCATAAAAGTTTGGGTCCACCACCCAACATTTATCAATCATTGTTTAACTGTACTTTTACTTTTTATTTTCTTGCTACACAAATTATGACTATAGAATTATGGGTTATCGTTCCCACACCCATTACCATAATGTATCACTATATAATGTGTAACATGAATTTACCACCTATGATATTTGACCTTATGACTTACAAATTGTGCAATCTAATTATATGTATACATGCCTTGATCTTAATGTTTATGTTTATAGCTACTATTCTCCACTGATATTATTTCAAGGCTTGTGCCACGAATTTTTAAACATGGTTCTCATGGAAACAAATTCCACCCTGGTTTCCTTGTGAATCAGGGTTCATGTGGTTATTAAACATGGATAGGAGGGCCCGCAACACTAGTTGTAAACCTAGAAAATTTTATTATTCATCGATGAGGATTTTCCATAGGTTGATCAATGGTTATTATCATTTTTGTTTCATTAGAGTAACTACCTACCATTTTCATTTTTTTCTTTAGTCTCATTTTTCATTTGTCATTTGTCATTTTTCATTTGTGGAAAGCTAGAGGCATGGAGGGAGGAGTGTAGAGATAATTTATTTTCTGTGAGTCCACTAGAATATGTTGTATAATCCTATGTTTTCATTAGGATGCTAAGTGGAAGAATTAATAACCTTGGTGCCTGTTGTATAGCTAATAAACCACCTGGACAAGGAATTTTCCGTCACTATGGTTCTTGATGAGTAGTTGATAAACCACCCTACTACTTGTTGTAGGTACAACTAATAAAATGCCTTCATTCCTATTGTTAGAGGGTAGCTAATAAACCACATGGATAGTGGGAAACATATTCTGAGTGTGTAACCAATCCTTTGGTGTGAATTCTTAATGATATTAGAAGTTAGCTTTCTATAGTTGCATTAGAGGGAAAATGTGAATAAATTATCATTCAATGAGGGCTTGAATGGGTTAATATGAACCAAATGGATAGTGAAGTCACAACTATCAAAATGACTTTAGAAGGACATTTCCCTTAATTTAAAAGTGTGCTTAGATGATATGTTTTATTTATGAAAATAATATGAATGTGTGAATAGTAAGAAAATATAAACAATTACTTACAATGTTTTAGGTAATATTGTAATGTTACCTTATGAATTCCATATCACATGGAATGTTCATATGGTAAATAGTGATCTCTTGTTTTTAACTACCACATGAAAAAGAGTAGGGCGCTTATGCTTATGAGACTTGTCATGTGAATGATTGAAAATAAGAGAGGCTAAAAAATTAAATTTAAAAATAGGTGTTTATGAATAGCATGGAATATGTGCAAGTATGATACATGCATGACAAGATGTATACGCACATGTTTGTGTACATGATTGAAGGCATTGTTTGAATGTATAATTTCTATGCATAATGTAAATTCCCTTTATGAATATTCATTGAAACTTGTGTGTAAGAATATTAAATTATAAAGTGGTGATTAATATCTAAGGTTGATATCATTTCGGCAGTTTGTTGAATGTTGCAACATCAAGTATGCCAAGAATCTAGTCGAACTCCTTGAAAACATATTAGTTGAGAATGCATATGATGGTAGCCAATTAAGTAGGGAGAGTAGCAAGAAAAGATAAAAAGTTAAAAGAATTGGGTAATAATTACTTTCAATTGAATTTGAGATCTTTTGTTTTTAAAATTAATGCATTTATTTCATGGATGCCCAAGAAGGGGTATTATTAATGAAGAAAATTATCAACACATATTTTTTTAGTAAAATATTAATAATGTGTGTGTTGGACCTTGTAATTGTTATATTTTCTTCCATACAATTTCTTATTTCTTAAAATTTTTTCCTTGTTCTTGTTGACCTATATTCATATTTTTTCTCAATATGATTTAATCCTTGGTAAAAAAATATTTTTGTTCATATAATTACGTTTTAGAGAGATACACAAAATATGTTTCCTTATAATTGAGCTAATAATTCATTGGATGAGATCTTGTTGAAAACAGGGGTTGTGAATATTTATAAAGAATGGTCGTGTTGAAAGGGTTCATGGCTAATTCAAGCGAAGATATTCTTATTTGAAGAATTAGTTATGAGACAAAATTATTGGTTTCTTCATTGAATATAGGAGAGGAAAATTATTTTAGGAATTCCTTATTTTGTATTTTTTTTTTTTTAAATTCCCCTTTTTGTAATATAAAAATAGGGGAATTTATCTCTGATAGTTGGTTGTACTTTTGTGAAGACATAACTAGGGAAAAATATTTTCACTCTAATTATCTCAATGAAGGATTATAATTCAAATGATTCTTATTTTATTTATGTATAATCAATTACCTCTTTATCTAAATTTCTTTTAGAGACATTCTTACTCCGCGAAGTTTGGGCCCACTTCCTGGATGAAGCATCTACTTATTTTTGTAAAGTAAATTAGATTAGATTTATGTTGTTTCCTCTTTCTAAATAGCTCTTTTTGATAGATGTTTATTGAAGATTTTAATTTATGTTTTTGATACCACTAGAATTCCTAGAATTATCTCGTTTTGTTGTTTTTGGGTAGATGATAGTTGTTCCTTCAATTTATTATTGGTTTTTCTTAAACTTTGTATTTGTATTTCTTTATTTCTATTTCCTGAAGAAATGCTACTAAATTATATAACTTTCTATATTATTTTATGAATGGTTAGATCACTGATAAGTTTGGAATTCAGGTTACTTATGTTGTTTCTTAGTTAGAACATTTATTCAACAGTTAGTTGTGCATTTGAATTTCCTTTTCATAATGAGATGTGATTTCATTAGATATAAAAATATTTTCTTTGTTGATAATTAAGAACAATATTCTTGCATAAGAAAGATTCAGATTTTAGATTAACTCATATAGCACCAGTACTAGCTCTTGATAGTCTCTTTCATATATTTTTCCAACTACCTTGAGATAGAAAGATGAATCCATGTATTGATAAATTAATTTTAACTACTTGGTTGTTTTTAAGAAATAAATAGACTCAACATATTGGCATCATTGTTGGGGAGGTTGTTAAAAGAGAGATATTATACTAACGACTAGTTATAGATGCATACTTAATTTCTTGGGGGTCAGTTGTTAAATATGGGAGGTAAGAACCTACATAACCACCCTAAAATAAATTTGTGGTGGATTCTACCCTCATTCAATAGTTTCAAGTCATTTAGAGTGCATGGCTAAGAGAGTAAATAAAGAAATATATAAGAAAGGAATAAAAACTAAAACTATTCTTGTGAGTAACAAAACCTAAGGCCTATTTAACCTTAGTAGATTGAAATTCATAGATGAAATCATATGGAAAGAAAAGTCTCAAGATTTAGTAGTACCTTGACCAGAAGGATCCATTAAAGGATCTAATTTTTTCATTACTCCTATGGTAGAATATTATGTTGCAGCGGAAGTTGTGATTCATGAATGAATATCGGGATCACCAGTAAAAGGAGAAAGCATTCTTCAATCTCCATCAACCATTCCTCTCGGTATTTAGAGTAAGAGTGAGGGGAACTCTTGCAACTTAAGAGGAGGAGGTGAAATAGGTAACTTGAATTCCAAACCTTCTGAGGAAGAGCCTCTTGTAACACCAATATCAAGGGAAGGAATTGTGATTCCTGACTTAGGTAGTATTGTAAGGCCTAAAAAATTCATAGGGGCTTTAGTGGGGGGAAAATACTATACCACATGGGTTCATAATGGGGGATATATAATGAGGAAAAAATGGCATAATATATTGGGGGATATATAGGGTAAATGGTTTTTATATTGGTAGGTATAAAAAATGGAGCTCAAAGTTAATGAAAAAATATAAAGGGGCATAAAAAATGTTAATGGAAAAATGGATACCTACAATATCTAGTGAGAGTAGGGGTTTTTAAAATTGGGAAGGTGTATCAGGTTCATATTGCTAGGGGGTTAAATAATGTAATTTTAAGAGGTATTTTTCAATATCTAGTCAAATTAAGGGTATTTTTTAGTATGCCATGAACGCATGTGAGTGAAGCCCCCACAAACAAAGCCCATTGCCTCAACACCGTGCTGGTCCAATTCAATTAGTTCCTCCTGACATTGAAATGATAGACAGATATTGGTGAATTTGAGAAAACGGTAGGACAACTAAACACATCAACCACACCGAATTAAACAATATAAATTCCTATTTTTTATTCATAGCAAAATGCACCCATCAAATCTGTTAGGGCTCCCTATTTTACCAAGGATGAGAAAGGAAATCTAAGAGGTAACCACAAACCAAGTTTTGACTTGGTAACTAGCCCTACCAAGTCAGAGAGGTCTCTCTCAAAATCAAACTCACAACTAATGAAAGTGACTAGAGAGTATTAAGGTTTTAGGCTAGTTATCAACCACTTCAAGTTCTCCCAAAATTTCATGGAATGGCCTTTGAGGACCTGTTGAATCCTAGAAAATATCTGCTTCAAACATTGGGGAAAACCACCCGGTCGGGACCTTAGGACAGCTCCTTATCCGTTTGGTATGGTGGCTCCGACTGGATTGAAAGGACCAGTTTCCTTATAACTAATGGGTTGGTGATGGGTTGATTTGGATGAGTGAAAATGGGACTAAATAACTAAAATGAAACTATCTAATTTAATCTAAATACTGATAAAGAAATTATAAAATTAACCCGGGTATCATATGTGAATACAACTTAAAATAGTTCTAATTGAACAATAACCATAAAAATGTATTATTGTTAAATTGAAATGTGCAGAAACAAATAAAGATAACTCTATTTAAGAAATTAAACAGAGTTATATTAGCATATTGTATTCATCATTGTATATCATCTACATACACTTATGAAAGATAACATTTCAATTATACTAAAAAATGATATATAAAGAAACATTGTGAAAACCAAATATATATAATTGATAGCAAATTTTAAAATGAATATCATAAGACAAAAGAAATCAATAGTGAACAGATAGAAATACCTTATCCATCTTGAAAGCTTTCAAATGAAATCTGATACTCTAATCCAGTAATTTCGATGCAAAATCAAATCCAAGGTACATAAATGCAACACTTTAAAGATAATTCCGCATAAAATCACCAGATGTGATCCTTTTATAAAATATAAGAGCCAGTGGAGTACAGAAATGTAATCTCCAAGTCTAAAATATTATAATTCAGGACCCCTCTCTAAATGCATGAGAAGGGTCTAAATACTACTAGCTAAATCTAAAAATAGCTTATTACAAAAAATAAGGATTCGGTTTAAATGACCATCCTTTTCCTAGGCAAAAATACAGTAAAACTAAAACTAAATCTAAAAATAAAGACTATTAAGTAACTACTTATGAACTTGATCTTTAAACTTGCAGGCATCTAGCATTGTTTTGAGAAGATGTGGTTGACCGACTTCAGATTTCAACTGTCCAGAAAAGACAGAATCGGCAAGTATAGGCGCAATCTTCTCAGCATAATTGATGATGCAATGAAGCACACTATGTTGACTGTGTGGTTTCACTAGGTATGTCTAGTAAGAATCCCAGTTTAATCTTGTCAACCCTTGAATTGATTTTTATTTTTCTTCTGCCTTTTGTCTCCATTCTGTTTGCAATTGATGCGCCTGTGGAAGATATCCCGGAACATTTTCTGAAATCAAATTTGCTTTGTGCAAACTCTCATTTACACAATTAGTAAGACTGCTTGCTGCTGTAGTCGATTCTTCTGCTGCTTTCTCTGCCCTTCTGATTTGTGCATCCCAGTCATTGAAAAGTATTTCTTTATGGTTTTCATTAATAATTGGTGCACCAGATTTTCTTCCTTCCTCTATTTTTTGCCATACCAAATAATCAGTAACTTTTTCATTAATTAAATCATAATCATTTCGTAAATCTATGACATGATTAGTGATCTTATCACTCTCTTGACAAAAAGAATTCCATTGTAAGATTTTTTGGCATAAAACTTCTTCTTGTTGCAGTAGTTGATTGTTTAAAGAAATAGTTTCTGAAAGAAACTCTCGAAGCTTAGGATCATCTTTGTGCTGATCTTGGATAATCTGTATTTGTTTCTCTTTATCAGCTAGACTTTTTTGATATCCAATTTGCATTTCTTGAAGTTGTTGCTGTAACTTTTCAAGTTTCATCTGTGCTTCATTATTGGCCTGTACCTGTTGCAATTGCTGTTGCAGAACTTGTATCTGTTCTTATTTTTTATTTAATAAGAGCTGTATCTCAAGTGCTTTGTCAATAGTTTCAAAAGCATAAGCCCCCGTAATCTGAGATAACTTAGCGAGATTATCAGTAGGCTCTGTGGTAGGATCCTTCCACAAAACATCTAATTGTTCTGCTTCAGTAGCAATTGCATCTTCTAATTTTCTCTTTTTCCTTTGTTTCTTCACTACTGCTTTATACTTTGGGCTGTAGAATACCTCTAGAGGAGGAATGTCCTCTACATTAAGTACAATTTCAGAAGAGGGAGTGACAGGTATATGCTCAGTTTCTGTGACTGTGCCACTTATTCCTGTGCTCAAAACTTTTGTTGTCTGTACAGGGGTCTATATATTCTATCCTTCCACATTAAGCAATTGATTAAATCTTTCCCATTCCTTGTCTAATTCAATTGTGACTGATTGTTGCTGTACATTGGTAGGAGGAGGAGTTATCTGCTGAGAAGTCAAAATTTGTTGTTGTGAAAGTTCTTTCGATTGAGTAGTATCTTTCACTGATTCTTCATTTCTATCGTGCTCTTCATTAGATTTATTGGAAAGTTCAGAAGTCTCTCTTTCAGATTTTGACTTAGATTTATCTGTACCCGAACTGCCACTTATACTAACACTAGGAGTGGGTTTCCTTGTGGGTTCCACACCCAAATTTTCCAAAGGGATGGTGGTCAGTCTTCTTTCTCTGTAAACCTTAAATTCTTGAAATTTTTCTGGAGATAACTGCATCTGTGTTGAATGTAGAATTTCTTTCAGTGTGGATTTTCCTAGGAATATATCATCGAAAGGGTCCTCTTCTCCGGAAAATATCCTTACTTTGATTGTAGTGGTGAAATTTTTAACAACTTCATTAGGGTCGAATAACCTTTTTGCAAATTTAAAGAATTGTAAGCATGTAATATTGCTTACTTCCTTGAATGCATTTCCAATATCAAATAATGAAAATGTTCCGCAAGCTACGTGAAATTGTGGCCAAATAGATTTCTTCTTATCTTTTAAATCCTTTGTCAAACCTCCTTGACCACAGGTTTGGTATGCAATTTACCGAGCTATAAGATTATCAGAAACATATAAGGGTAAAACATGAGGTGAAGCAGAGCTTCCGAAAACCCTTACATAGGTAAACCATTCTTCCCCAAACCATCGTGCAATGGGGAGAATGTCGACTTCTGCTTCCGGGGAGAACCTTGGAGCATCTTTATTATACACTGTTTTGTGTAGAGGCAACATTATGCCGTGGAAAATCTTGTAAAAATGAGGAATAAGCTTGGATTTCCATAATTCCTTGTGATACACATGAATAGGCAAAGGATCTTGAATCGTCCATTGCCAACCCATCAAAGGGAATTTAGAAACAAAGCAGATAGCATCCATAACATAAGCAGATAGATAAAAAGGAGGATAAATCCTCTGAGAAACACTTCGTTTAGACCGGTAATGGAAAATAGTAGTGGCCAAATTATCAGACAAGATTTTGGCCCAGTCTACAATTGTTGTGTTAACAACAGCATTCAACAAAGGGAGCCATTCAGGCAAGATCATATTTATGTCAGGCTTTCCAAAAAGCCTGCATAACATAGCAGCAGCAAAACAATATGGAGAGGTAAGTGAACCAGTACTATACATACCGTGTTTGTTTTTCTTCAATGGTTCATCTCTCTTGGTCCACTCCTTTGTGCATTCCACCAAATTTGCATGTTCTTTGGCAAAATCCTCCATAAATTGTTTATTATAAGTTGCCTGCGGTTCTGGAAAATGATACATTAGCCTCAAATTTTCCGTAGTGAACGACCCGATGAGCTCTTGATATAGAGTTCTAAATTGCCTGTCTGAAATATCAGTGATGTCCAGCACCCATTTTACCATGTCTGTATACGAAAGAATTCTTGGTCTTGCCGCTATCCGGTGCAGAAATGAACAAGCCAGTTCTTTAAGGGTTGCCTCAGATGAATTACTTGAGCCTGCAGTAGCCGTGACTTGCATTACCCTGGGATTTTCTTCTTCGAGCAAATTATACATTCCTTCCCAGGTGGTGATACTGGCATCCTTATTGCAAGCAGTATCCGCATACAGTGAAGCCATTTCTTTGTTTTCAGAATTTGAAATCTTCTCCTTCTTACCCATAATGCTCTGTTAACGCTTTGTATAGGCTTCTGTTGCTTCGTGCCTGTGATTTTACGAGTTAAGTGAGAGTAATGACGTGAGAAGGGTGATGAGATAGTTTTAAATGCAAACGGCGGATGAAATATATTATTCTAATGGACACAACCTTTCAATTGAAACAAAATCCTTTTTATTGATATTTGAAAATCCATTCATTAATTCAATCATTTAAAGCACATAACGGATATTAATTTATGAAAATATTTACATTGGACAACGAGCTTTTAAGAATCTACAATATTGCGATCTGCAATTTTCTGTGCAATATTGCAATATTGCAATATCGCAAATCGCAATTTTCTCAAAGCGTAACCATCGCAAATATCGCAAATATCTCATATCGCAAATTGCAAATATCGCAAATCGCAAATCGCGCATATCGCAAATCGCAAATATCACATATAAAAAGTATTCATTTAACATTTTTCTGCGATATGCGATTTGCGACCAGTATTTTAATGTATAGGATTTTTGGGATCGCGTTATCACAATATCGCAAAATCGCAGTTTAAAAGATTCAGTTTTACAAAAGATATCTATCATTTGCGATGGATGCGCTATTCCGCTCAAAGAAAGATTTTATTGTAATTTATCATAAAATTAAGTGTTTTTTAAGGATTTTCTATGAAATTTCCCTAAGTTATGATAGAAAGTTTTATTTGAAAAGGGAAACAAATACTGATTGATTTTTTTGGGTTTTTTAACTAAGGGTACCCATTTATTTAGTATGATTACTAATAAAAAGGGGGGTTGTTGCTGGCCACAACAGGACCCTGATGCCTTCTTGTTTGAGTTTGATGTTTTTTGTTGAGGATACACATACACAACTGATCCACATAAATTAAAAAATTTCCCCTTTACCTTGAAGGGAGTAGAATTAGGATGGTTCATTGGATTAGGAGGTGGCACCATTAATTCCTAGGATGAGATCAAGGAATCATTTCTTACAAAATACCAGGACTATCTTTGATCTGGGGATTTAAAAGAAGAAATATTTAAGATGACTTATAAAGAGGAAATTAATTTATAAGAGTATATAGAATGAATTTAATATAACCTCCAAAAGTCACCATACACTACCCTTCTTAAGGAAGTATTACAAATTAACCTTATCGGAGGAATGGAAGAGAAATGGTTAGAAACACTCAATTTAATGGGAAAAAGAGATATTTATAAGGAATAATATGATGATATTATTAAGTTTTGTATCATGTGCTCCCAAAGAAGTGCAAGGAATAAGCATGGACCATGAGATCCTTTGAGCATAACCAACAAGACTACGAGTGGAGGAGTTACTTTAGCATAAATTGGTAGCTTGTTAGAAAAATTTAAGACTAATATCCTGAGTACTTTGACCATGTATTTGAATTTTTTGCAGGTAAAACAAAAATAGGTAGAGGTTGAACAATAATTTGCCATCTTCTACCCCTGTTTTAATAAAAAAAACACCCACAATGAATGTCCCTTGGATGTGGTTGAAATTTGTGTTATTTGTTCAAAGGAACATGTACCTGATTGTTTTCCATCCCTGTTAGGAAGAAACTGAGTCAACATATTTAGTGGTCCAATGACGACAATGGAAATCGTGTCCCCTAGGTATGACCCAAGACTCTCTTATGTTATTTTCTAGTAAATATAGAACTAAAAATATCTTGGACCAACTTGGAAAAGTCAAAAATATATCGGAGCATCATGGAAGAGTTAGCAATACCCAACACCACCCTAGCCAAATCAGCGATACCCTAGATCTACATGGAAAAACCAAAAATATTTCATACTTCCTTAGCAAAACACACAATACCCTTCCCAATGGACGAATTAGGCCACTCAAGGGCTGATATGGTGTCAAAATTGGAAACGCCCTTCTAGAACAACTAGTAAATATCTAGGGGTGTTACCTTAGTCATAACCACCATAATAATTACAACCACAACTTCAATTACCTTTTGAACACTTCACCACTACTACATCCTCAACTACCCAAACAACTAAAACCCAATCCGAGAAATCGGTTTGTTCAACTTTTAGAAATAATAGATGTAGAAAATCCACGTACATTCAACTAATAATTGTAATATGACAAAAAATTATACTTGAATATACTCTACCAATTGCGAAAACCAATTTAGATCTTGAAATCAAAAAGCATGAAAGAGAAAGAATTCAAATCATACAAAAAAAAATATTTTCCTATGGAAAGCCTCAGCTAAAAACCCTGCTATATGTATATTTCATAAGTAATAAAATATGAGAAGATTAAAATGATTTTCTCCAAGCTGAGAAACCTATGCACTATCTCTATCTGTCTCAATGATTCCTAGGCAATCTTGGTTCAATAATTACTCAATTTTCTATCCTCCAGGATCCCTATTTCCTTCTGTTTTTTCCTTGGGTATTATGCCTTAATAATTAGGGAAATTACCAATCTATATTGTGCAATCCATTAGGCGCCTTCCTCTGACTACATGCACCACCTTTACAATTCAGATAATTATACAAGTGATAGTACACTGCCCTTGACCGCCAATATCAACTGGGTCTTTCTCAGAATCTACATGCAAGATTTATTTATGAGTGAATTATCAGTTAACTAGTTAAACAAATGAAGTGACGCCCTATTGTCTAACCTCCTACGAGTTCCTCCATCAGTTAGAACTATTTTAACTAGCTTTAACTCAGATAAAATGATTTAATTAATTACAAATCAAAATAAACTCAACTAGGGCTCCTATAATGTAGGAGACACTCTACATGCCTCTAGTTTGACCTTGAAATCAAATTAATTGAACCAAATAATTCATCCTAACATAGTTAACTTGTACAAGTTTTCATGTGATGTGGAATTACACTTTTATTCTAATTTAATTCAAGGGACATTTCAATCAAAAAATTTCTTGATGTCATTTTCAAGATTTCTTGTTGCCATTTTCAACACTCCCTCTCAACAAGAAAGTTATTCAACTCTATCTCGGTATGGTACCTTTGGAATGTTCTGCATGCAACACTTCTCTCTACCGTTGCTGCTACTAAAACTTCTGAAACTGAAAAGCATCCAAACCATATCAACTGTGATCCGTATGATGCATTTGTCACCCGAGTCTCTAACTTATACTAGTTACAACACTGTCTACTGAAAACTCTGTGATGTTGTTGACTCTGCAATACACTCCCTAATATCTAATTGCTTCTAGTATCTGCATATTTCATTCTGGCATCTGACAGAATCAAATACCATTTATCCATCCTGCTACTATATTTTGTGGGCCTCTGTATTAAGGTAATGATCCATGAGGAAATACATATCAATGGACCCTACCCAAATTTCTACACTATTAAGAATATCACTTCACATTGCCCCACCTCTCACCAGGAGTAATGGTTGCATGTGCTCCCTCTTACCACTTGGATCAAAATTCCCCATATTGGATGTCTCTTATTGAGTGGATGTATCCACTCGAATTCCTCTTTGCTTCTCAAATTGTGGTTGCTCCACAACTTGTTGAGACTTCTTTTGAGGCTTCATGTTGAGAGGTAATTCATGCTCCCTCTCAACCACCAAGTCTCTACTGTTTTCCTTTCTCCTTCTGCCTTTCCTGCCATTGCTGCACAACCATCTACCTACAATTGATAAAGGTTCTTAACTCAAACCCCTATCCTCCGGGTCTCACCAGTTACCTTACTACACACGAAAGCCTTTCCCTCACTAAAGACAACATCATATCCCTTGTGTTCTAACATGGCCACTGAGATAAGAATCTTCTTCAATCTTGGAACATGCATCACTTCCTTCAATACGAAGGGTTTACCAGACTCCTTCTCAAAGTAAATGGTACCAATACCAGTTGCACTGTATCTACCATCATCGCCCATCTTGATGTGCACTCCAAGATCTTTCTCATCCAGATCAGTAAACAAATATTTGTCTCCAGTCATATGAAAAGACGCACCAGTATCAAAAAACCATACTGAACCCATCACACTTGAGACCAAGCATGCGATCAGTGAAAAATACATCTCAAACTGCGAGGCTAAGGCCTCTCTAGCTGTAGATCTAGCAGCCTCCTTATTTTTCTTCTTCTGTGGACAATTAGTGGCGTAATGTCCATGTTGGTGACAATGAAAGCACTTCACCTTGGACATGTCCTGCTTCTTGCCTTTTGCACCGGATTGAGAAGCATTCTTCTTGCTCTTCCTCTTCGTTGCTTTGGCAGCCAATTTTTTTTTTCTTCATCAGAGTTCTTTGATGAAGATCTGTCCCTGGTACTTCACCTTATCTCCTCTTGCACAAGATCTGACCAAAGTCGCTCCCATCCTGGCAATTTCTCCCGACCATTAACATAGTCCTGATAGGAATGCCAACTCTTCGGAAGCCTAAGGAGAGCCAAGCTCACCAATTCCTCTTCATCAACAGTAACCCCCACACTTCCCAGCTCATCCTTGCATTGGATGAACTTCGTGAGGTACTTGGGCACACTGTCGCCTTTCTCCATTTTTATGTTTTTGAGTCTATACTTGAGCGCCAACTTCCTCTGGTCGCTCTTGCTTTGGAATAAGTCTGTCAATGATTTCCACATCAAGAATGGAGAAGCTTTACAATGAAGGCTGGACACTATGTGATCCTTCACAACTTCCAACAGAATCCTTCGACACTTTGTTGTCTTCTTTTTCCATGCGTCAAGTATGGCAACATCGCTAGAAGTAGGTTTTGGAATTTCTGCATCTATGAAGTCCTTCAACCCATTGTCATCCAGCACCACCTCCATCCTGTCCTTCCATGCAATATAATTCGAGCTACCCTTAAGGGCATACTCCAATCGCAATCCATTGAGAGGCATCTCAACTTTGACACCAAGAAAACACTGCTGCAAATTCAAATTCCACCAGCTCAAAACTCAATCGCTTCAATGTTTTGCAATTGCTCCAATGATCAATATCGCTCTGATACCATGTAGAAATTTGAATAGCTAATATGTTATCCACTGATATTATCCTGATCACACACTATTTTATCTTCATGCACAATACAAAATCTCTTCTACCATTGATCATTAATTGCGGAAAAAAAAAACAATCGCATGCGCACATTAAAACCATAAACAATCACACATATGAACATAGTATTTCATGGGAAATTTTAAAGCTAAGAACCCCCAACTATCTGTATATTATATGTCATAGATATCATGTAACAATCATTATACAAAGCTCCTCACAAGCTCTCAGTACAATCTTGAATTGCTACACACTAATCAAGCTAGATCTAGCAAAACACATGCTCCAATATCTGCCACCTGATAGCCTGCCTCTATTGCATAATCAATGCTGAAGAATGGCTCATAAATATCTTCGAACCACTTGGCTTGTACTGCGCAATCCTCATTGGCATCTCCAATCATTGGTTGTTGCAAATCATGCAACAGTATAGTCACAATTGATAGTCACACTGCTCCTTCACCTATATCTTCACTAGTCTCCATTGAAACTGTCCATGCACTGAAGTTAAATGATGTATTCTTTAGTTGATTAATGAGTTTATAATTAGTGAATTAATTAATAATTAATTAACACCACTCTAACTAGTGTATAAATCAGTTAGACTAGATACAACTAGCTCAACTATGTTTAGATTAGTTAAACTAAACACAACTCCATTAACTTCCTCAATCAACTCCACCAAACTCTCTCACATGAGTTCTAACTGAAGTATCCATGCAATAGCTCCACTTAACCCTCAGGAATAGCGTAATTCCTTCTGCCAACTCCTGTGCCACATTTGTGCACTTAACTAAAGTGCTCCAAGAGAATAAGATAATGTTTATAGTCCAAATATTATTAAGAGCTAATAATATTCGACATATATATTTTTAGACTAGCAATCTAAAAATAGATTTCACCCAATATGTCTAAAAATAGAAGTCCAACTATTTTTCCAACTTGACCAACCCTCCAAAAATAGCATCCTGCAACTCATAGAATCATGATCAACATGTCTAAAAATAGACATAGTCTAAAAATAGACTTTGCGCCAAAAATAGCCTGCGGGTCCACTTAGTGAAGGCGACTTCTTTCCACTAAGCTCATCATCTTGTTGCAATCTCAAAAAAAGAGGCAATGTGCCTAGCACCAGACTTAGCTATGCCAGACTTCACAAAAGCCTTTATTGTGGAATGTGATGCCTCAGGAAATGGAATTGGTGTTGTTTTAATGCAAGAAGGAAGACCCATTTCTTTTGAAAGCCGTCCAATCAAAGGAAAGTATTTACAAAAACCTATTTATGAGAAGGAAATGTTAGCAATACTGCATGCACTAAAGAAATGGAGAAATTACCTCATGGGAAGACACTTCAAGGTAAAAACTGATCATGATAGTCTTAAACACTTTTTGGAACAAAGACTATCTTCAAAGGAGCAGGAAAAATGGGTCACAAAGATGTTGGGTTATGAATTTGAAATAATATACAAAAAAGGGAAGCTAAATTTTGTTGCAGATGCACTCTCAAGAAAGAATGAAGAGGTGGAAGCATTGCTTTGTGCCATTTCTATTATCCAACTAGATTAGATAATCGAAGAAAGAGACGAATGGAAGAAGGATGAAGATGTGTGGACACTCATTCAAAATTTGCAGCAAGATCCTAGTACATCTGATACATTTAGTTGGAAAAATGATTCCTTATGGTACAAATATTGCTTATATCTTTGTAAGAATTCCTAACTAAAACAAAATATTCTTTTGGAATTGCACACTTCTCCTTTAGGAGGACACTCAGGATTTTTAAAAACTTACCACAGGGTGAAGAAAGAATTTTTTTGGGATGGCCTTAAATCTGATATTCAAAAGTTTGTATTAAAACAATATCACAGAATAAATTTTAGATAATTAAGACTCGAAGCTTTCTAAAACTTCTATCCATTCCAAGTCAACGTTTGAGTGAGATTTCTAATGGATTTAATGCGTGGTTACTTAAGTCTAAACATTATGTCATCATGGTGGTAGTTGATACTATCAAGTATGATTAATGCTTACATTATCTCATCCATTTAAAGATTATTCATAGCTGTTTTTATATCATGATTCAATTCAGCTACATGAAACCCAAGGGTTATTGTTTTACGTAGGATCCATTTTTAATTAAATTTTTGGACGTTGATAGTTTTCAGCTATTTAAAATTAATTAGCTCATAGTCTATATTATCATCCTCCAATCCATGATCAAACCAGATAGTAATAATAGTTTGAAAGATATCTTGTTGTTTTATCTATAACAAAACAGTTATGGTGGTCATGGTTCTAGTCAAATGAAGGAACACTTTCTTCCATACTGCAGCAAAAATGACCCCATTTATGGTACTTTATGGATATCATACACCATCCATCACATCATATTTAAGGGAAAATTCGAAGGTTCAAGAAGTGGAATATCACATCGAGCATCAACAAGAAGTTCTCCAACTCTTAAAGGATAACCTGAATTTGGCACAAAACCGAATGAAACAACAGGCAGATCAACATCGCAGCGAGAGAAGTCTTGATGTATGAGATTGGGTATTTTTACGGCTACAACCATACAAAAAATGTCCCTCAAGCGAGCTAATAAGGATAATAAATTATCGCCAAAGTACTATGGTCCTTACAAGGTGTTGCAAAAGATTGGTACTATGGCATACAAATTGGAGCTTCCTGATTCTTCGCGAGTGCATCCAATTTTCCAGCGCTTCTATGCTTAAAGAAGGTTATAGTGAAAAATATTCAATAAACAATATTGCTTAATCCTTTTATGAGGAAGGAAAGATTATATTGGAACCCGCAACAGTCAAGGAAACAAAACAGTCACGGAAACAAGAACTCGACAGCTATAGAATCGATCAATTTTAGAGTATCTCATCAAGTGGAAGAACTTACCATTGAAGATTCTACATCGGAGGATGAGAATTTTATACAGAAGCACCTAGAGTTACTCAAGCGTTGAGGACAACACTTTTTTGAAGGAGAGGGGCATGTTAGGTCCTTATATTACTAGTATAGTCCCTTACTGTTGTTAGTGTAACCCCCTTATTGTTATTATTGTACCCTTTTAACCCACATATTGTTATTATTGTGCCCTTAAATTATTACTGTTAGGTCGGCTAGGATTACATTGTGGCCCCATGGACTCCTATATAAATAAAGGAGGCTTTTTAATTTTGATCATCCAAGAATTGTTCATTCATGTAATGTATTGGAGGTTTCCCCCTCGAAGTGGGTTATTTCTAAGGCATTGATATCTCTTTTCTTCTCTTTTTGGAGCTGGTTTCACAGCACAAAAATAGAATTAAGGAACAATAAATAAATACTGATTTATTTAATTATTCCTAGGTGACTTAGTCAAATGTGACAAGGAATAATTATCAAATAATGATTTAATAAATGTTCATAGATAAATTTTTTCTTGTTGTTGTTGATCTAACCCACGAGGAATTGAATATTGAATCATTTTCTTTACACATGACTTCAAAACAAGGCGATCACCAATTGAGCTACACCGTATGGGCATTCATAGAGAAAATTAAATAAATAATGATTTAATCAATTATTCTCATGGGGTTTCTTAATTTTAATCATAAATAATTTAACAAAAATTGGTTTAAAAAAATATTTCCTGTAGTGAAACTGATTTTACTATGGTAAAATTAATCTTGAATGGTGTATTTAGGTGATAACAAGTAGAGCAACCAATTTGGATTGATGCAATGGTGGATGAGTACAAGTCCATTGTAAAAAATAGTGTTTGGGAAGTGGTCCCAAGAGTTGAAAATGAAACAAGAAATTCATAATTTAATTTTTCCTTTGATTAAATTGGGAGAAAATCAAAATTCCACATCAACAGACAACTTGAATGAGTTAACTGAGTTGAAATTGTTGTTATCACTTAGTTAGCTTAGTTAATTTAGGTTGGGGACATGAAATTGAGTTGTGTAGAGTGCTTCCTAAATTTTAGGAGCCTAGGTTGAGTTAATTTTAGTTTTAACAATTTAATTCAGTTAAATTGAGTTATTGTCCGTTAAACTAGTTCCAACTATTGCATTAACTAGTGGGAGGTCTAGCAGTGGGGTGTAACTTCAATTTTTAACTAGTTAACTGATCAATCAAATATCTATGGTCAAATAGATTGTATTGAAGCTAATGATGTAAGGGAGCAATGATTCTTATAGATTCTCAGATAAGTATGAGACCTCTATGCTCATATCTGTTGTTTACACCTATAGTTTCAATGTTTCTGACATGTTTGATGAAATTATTGTCATGGCTAGGAGGGGTCCAGAAGAGGTATTATTGATGTGATTTCTTCTGTATCATTGTACTATTGTTATTTATCATATCTAAAATTTTCATGAAGTTTTGGGCCTGAAAAAGGTGGCTCAAATCTCGAGGACGCTGGCACAAAACTGAAGAATGGAGTCCATGGACGCAGGAATGCAATGTTATTCCTGTGTCTATAACCTCTTGAACGTTGGATTGCAAGCCTGTGACTACATCTATGGCCCAAATAGGTCAAAAGGCCAATGTGACACCGGGTTAAGAGGCATGAGTGGTTGGTTACCTCATGGGGTGTTTTTGTTGTTGTACAAGGTTTGTATGTTGTATTTCCGCTGATTCCACGTCCTTAAGGTCACCTAGGAGGTTGAATCTCATTATAGTTGCCTCTTGTCACATGTTTACCCCGGTTGGACGGTAACTTGGGTATATGTGGGAAGAGGGTGTTACAAAGTGGTATCAAATCATGGTTCAACCCTTATACTGGATGGGCAATGTGTTGGTCATGCATTCAAGTCAGTTGCATATGTGTCTCTTATGCTTGTTGCATTTGCTTGGTTTTGATCATGGTTTTAGTGATGTTTCCATGTGAAGGTTGATGGTGTTGTTTTGGGATGTGTTTCCATGGTTGTATATGCATTTGTTATGCATAAATATGTTTTTATGCATGCATTGTCATGGTTAAGGTTGTTGTGCATAATATCATTGTATGTAATTAGGTAATCATGATGTTTTTGGTATGTTATGATGCTAATGTGTTGGCTGAGATAGAGAAGGAGATGCATATCACCAAAATGACGTTGTGGCACTAGAATTCAGGGTAAGATAAGATCCTCATACATGTATTTTATGTTTGGCTAGTGGTTGTTATAAGAATTATGGTTATATACATGTCTGTAAACATATTGTTGTTGCAGTAAGATGTATGACAAATTCTATTTGATCATTTTAGTTATATGCATTATGGTTATGTGTATGCCTTTCATTTTATTGATGTTATGGTTACATACATGATAGATGTTAGTGAATCTATGTGGTCATATGTATGTTTGTCAGACAATCATGCATGGTAGTAACTTGTTGTTTTTTTATGTTAGTTAAACTTGATGATTATGTTATATGTTGTTTATGAGTATGTTATATGATTGAATTGTTGTTGGTATATGTTATTTAACTTGATTATTAGGGTTATGGAATTAAGATATTGATGTTATATGTACCATTCTAATTTGGATTTCCCTGTGTAGTTGGTTGTGCCTATGACATTCAGGTATGAGTTCATATATTGTGATATTATGTCATACTAATCTAGGATGATTGTGCATATGTGAATGTTATGCATGAATGCAAATTTCTTATGAAATTATGATGTGAACACGTTAGCTAGTTTCTGTTATGGATATCATGACCTTATTTATGATTGATTTGATATGTGTTTAATTTATATCTTGGTAATTAGACTGATTGTGCAGACAAGATAGCTTCCCTTGACATACATTAAGGTATGATTTTCTTATGTCATTTACTTAGTGCTTGATTTTTTTATTATGTTGTCTATTTGGTTTTTGAGTGATTTGTTGTCTATTACGTCATCTAGTTTGTTTATTTAACATGGTATGTTTGCAAGTTGTTTGAATGTTTGATTAATTGCACGATATGATTATATATGTTTATAACATTGCATGAAGAAATGATATTGTTTTAAGAAGATTTTACTAACACATATGTGTTGGGAAAAATGATATGTACTTGATTGCAAGTAGGTGATAGTGGTAGAATTATGTATTATGAGTAATGAAGTTGAGTTGATTCTGGATTATGACATGGTTTTTATTCTTGGTAAAAGTTGATTTCAAATTAACAGATATGTTTTATTGATATCTGGAACATGTGACTGACATGTGTGCATTTAGTTACAAGGTAGTGTGACTGGCACAATAAGGTAAGGTAACTAGCTTGTCAATATGTTTATGCACTAACAATTATGTGTTTATGGAAGTATGATGTAGGGGATTGCATGGAAAAAGAGACTGCCATGAAATTTTAAAGAAGGTTCAAGTTGAGATTTCCTTTGGAAGTGTTGGGAAGCCATGGGGATTGAGTCGTGGTGTTTGTTGCTATTCTTGTGTTTTTGGTCTTTTTTTATTTGTTGCGCTTGATTTGCAGTCTTGATTGCATCCTGTGCATGATCATGCCACTTTTTTGTGGTGTTGTATTCTTATTGGTTTTGATGTTTTCCTTATTGTTCTTTCCTTTTGTTTGAGAGTCTTGGGAATCGGTTGGGAAAATGGAAGGTTAATGGAGCTTGGGGAGAGATTTTGGGTACCCAATAGGTAATAAAAGACACAGATGAAGCTCAATGCACAAGTAAATGCATCATAAGGTAAGAATATGACAGTTGGTTGGATTGGTTCAGTCCATTGAGGTAAGTGGACGGTGTACAGGTGGTATTGTGTACATGTTGTGCATATGGTACTGGTATACATGTGGTATTATGTGCATGTCGTACATGATGTGTTTTTGGCATGTGGTACTATGTATGTGCATGGTGTAGTCATGGTGATATGTACATGTAAAATATGTAGTATTGTGTACATATGATGTTGTATGTCCATTGTATATATGGTGTTATGTGTATATTTCATATGCAATGCTAGGTATATATGGTGCTATGTGCATCTTGGATATGTGGTGTTGTGTACATATCGTACTGTGTGCATGTTTGATATGCGGTGTTGTGTGCATATGATGTTGTTTGCATGTTGGATACATGGTGTTCTGTATGTATGGTGCTATGTACATGTTCAATATGCAGTGTTATGTACATATGGTGTTTTGTGTGTGTTGTACATATTGTTCTATGGACATATGGTGTTGTGTGCATGATTGTGAATATGGTGTTGTGTACATATTGTACATGTGGTGCTATGTGTGGGTGGTATCGTGTACATGTCGTGCATGTGGTGTTGTCTACATGTTGTGGCATGTACATGTCGTGCATGTGGTATTGTGTACACATTGTATGGGTGGTCATTGTACATTTGGCGATGTGTACATGTTGTGCAGGTGGTGCTCTGTACATGTGATGTTGTGCACATGTTGTGCAGGTAGTGTTGTGTACAGGTGGTATTGTGTACATGTTGTGCATATGGTACTGGTATACATGTGGTATTGTGTGCATGTCGTACATGATGTGTTGTCGGCATGTGGTACTATGTATGTGCATGGTGTAGTCATGGTACTATGACATGTGTATTCATTGTTGTACTCTGTATAGGTGTATGTATTGTGTTGTAATGTACACCATGTGTAGGTGTATGTGTTGTATGTTAGTGTAGGAGTATGTATTGTGTTGTATTGTACATCGGGTGTAGGTGTATGTGTTTTATGTTGGTGTAGGCGTATGAATTATGTTGTATTGTACACGAGGTGTAGGTTTATGTGTCGTATGCCAATGTGGGTGTGTGTATTGTATGGTGTTCTATGTCATATGTGGGTGTATGTGTTGTGATGTACATTATGTGTATGTGTACATGATTGAAGATAAGCAAAGGAATTGGGTGCTTTCCGAGTGAGGAAACTGATCCAGTATGGCTACAAAAGAACAAAGGCATAAGTAAGGAACAATGAAGGATAAGTATCAACATTTTATTTCAGTCTTGTTATGCATGTGATCTATGATTCTAAATTATTTGGTTACATATGATTTATGATTATGGTTTAGGATGATTGCATGTGATTCATGATTTTAACCTATGATGGTTGTGTTTTGAGCTAACAAGATGTGATATATTTATACATGATGATTTGATCAAACAACTAGTTTGACTTGTGTGATAAGAAATGAATAGGATTGCAAGTGTACCTTATTGATGAGCCACCAATGAGGTATGATTTGAAGTTATTTCAATTTATTTTGAGTCTAATGGGAATTATATGCTTGGTATAGGAAAGAATGCAATGTTCAGTTGGGTGGTTGAAACTGACTGCAAAAACTAGCAACATCAATAAAATAAATTGGAACATGCATCAGTATGTTGGTAAATTACTCTAGAAGTAGGGCCATTTTGGGACACTTGTACCCAATAGTGTCCATGTATTTCCGTAAGCATGGTATGAGTGGTATTATGGTTTTGAGGTAGGTATATGCCTTGGTTGTTTGACCTTCTGATGCGATGAATCCTTGCCAAGGGATGGACTGTCTAGGATAGGGGATGTTGGGGAACTTGGAAGGTGTGTGATTGCACAGAAAGGGATAAATGGATTTCCTAAGGGACTGTGTAACATAGAAGAGAAGGCCAGGCATGGATTTTTTTTTTTTCATTATAATTTCCATATGGAATCAGATGCACATTAGGAGTGTGTCCTGGAACAATGAGTCGGTAACAGTTCACTGAGGGTACAGTGGCACAGGATTGTAGTGTTGGACTTTGGATGCAACTTTGACTCTGATAGTGGATTTTGGACTTCCTAGGAAGGAAGTGAATCCTGGTACTACTTTGAGGGTGGAGGTGTGAGCCTCTGGATTCCCTTGTTATGGATGCAAGAACATTATCCTTTTATTTTTTGGTTGAGAAAATGTGCATATGTGTATACTATTGTAAATACTATAATGAGTTGTGTTATAAAGCTCCATTATACATAATTTTTTTCATGATGATTTTTTCTTTTGAGCAAGTTATTCATTGTAAATAATGCAACGAGTTGTGTTATAAATATCCATAGGTAGTATGTCTTGTTACCAGTGGTTTGCTGATTTATAGGTGTCATTGAACACCGAGGAAGTTGCTCCCCAAAGGGGGAGGGTTTTGTAACATCACTGGTTAAAAATACATGTAACAAATATAAGACCACAGTTGATGGGACATATATTCCAATCTGAATGGTGGGAAACAAATCTTAGAGGGTGTTCATTTTGGTTATTATGGCTACATGAAATTGGAAAAGGAAATGGAAAAGTATATGAAAAGGCATGATGCATTAATTGGCATTTTATTTATGAAAATAATGGAAAATAGGAGAAAAGGGAGGTGAAAGTTCATAGGCTACATGTGATGAGGAAAATGAAGGAGAATAATGAAAATTGAAGAAAATATAGGCCTCATTAATAAAAAGGATTCTGAGGATCAATGGGAAATATTTTTCTCACACTTATGGCTCTCTTTCTATTCTCCCTCTCTCACACACTCTTAGATACTAAGTTAGAGATTTCTTGGAGCATTTTAGAATTCAACCAAGAAAGGAAAAAGAAAGCAAGAGGAAGGAGGAAGCAAGCAAGGAAGACCAATATGAAGCAACTACATCAGGATTCTTTGCAGGTATCAATTTGCATGTGTGATTTCCTTACTAGATCTATCATGCATGGTATTTCAAGTAATTCATTTCTTTCATGGCATGGTTTTTTCGAGGTGTGACAGTGCTTTTAGCCTAGCCTTGTCATTTCTAGATAGCCTTGATGAGATGGGTTCTCATACTTTGGTTGAGTTAGGTTGCTAGATGGATTCGAGGTTGAGTGAGGTGGGTCTCCGAAATGAAAAACACACGGCATAGTGGTCCCTAAACTAGACTATGGATCACGGTAAAGCCACTGGCCTAGTAACCCCTGAACCCAACTATGGATTGTGGTAAAGAAAATATTGTGTGCCTCAGTGGCCCTAGGAATAATTTTCGGTGAATGGTGGGATATACAGTAAAGCCAAGAGGTGCATTTCTCTCCATTGGGATTAGTAGTCCCAAGATGGGATGTATAATAAACCCTAGAGAGTGGGTCTCGTTGTAGGGCCTAGTGATCCCTAGATTGAAATATGGATTACGGTAAAGCCTAAGAGACTAAGAGGCACTCAAATTCCTCACGGTGTAGGCAGAGAACTCTGGTAGAATTCTTACTTTTTTGGTTATGAGTTCCACATTCATGCTTGGAATATGGCACGGGGGTGATTGGATGAAGAGAGATTTGGCTTAACCAATCTATGGTTGGGTGGAACATGGAAGTCCCATCTCCGATTTGTTTTTACATTCATTAATGATAATATCATTCATTTGGTATTTGATGTATAAATTCACTGGTTTATATGTGGAATTTATTGATGTTGCATGCATGACATTTATGGTGTTATTATGTTGGTTGTTAGTGTTATTATTTTCATCTTGCCATTAATGATCAAAAATCCTCTTTTCATATCATATTAAGGTTTCATTCAGAATTTTTTTCATTTCACTAGGTCATTATTCCAAAATTTACTCACTCATGGCAGCCCTAAAATAAATAAATAAAAAATCACTTTTCCTAAGTTTCCATTACTTGTTGCCTCATTTTCATACTTTGCTAAATGACCATCACTCATGAGTTTTTATCACTTGTTTAGTCATGTCACCATGAATTTCATTCAGTCAAGGATTTCATTAGGTCTTTATGGTTTTTCAAGGTTTCATTAAGTTTCTAGGGTTTTTCAAGGTCCAATAATAAACCATTTCCATTGCATAAGAGAAACAAGTAAGAAAGTGATTGCAATAACCTCTCCTTACCATGTAATTATGATTTGTAAGGAGTAATTCTTATTCCAATATGTAATTTTTATTTCAAAATGTAGTTTTTATTTTCCATTATGTAATTTCATGTCACTCAATTTGTAATAAGTTCATGGTTCCCAAGTTGCCAACTCAGAGTTCCACATGCGAACAATGCAACAAATGTCAAAATGTAAATATTTCTCAATCATCAAATGATCAATTTGTAAATAATGAAGTAAAAAAGAGAAAAGATATAGTTTCAAAGTGTAAAGTGAAATATAAGAAAAGAAAAAGTGGGTCCCAAGACCCAAAACATCAAATTCATCAAGTATAATACCACCATAAGACAAAGAAGAACCTTATTTTCTATTGTAAACATCGAGCTCGCACTCCCTCAGTTCAAAAAACCAATTTGCAGGGTCAAAATTTGTGTTTTTGGGTGGTGCTACATTTTTTGAATAGGCGCTGCACTTTTGGACATCAACACTACATCTTTTGCTGAAGGGCACTGTGCTTCTGTGTAAGGCGCTGAACTTTTGCCCAGTTTTCCCAATAAGCACCAAAGCTCTTCCAAACTGCCTCTAATCCTCCAGAAAATGATCTTATCATATTTTATCAAGTAAGTAAGGCCATTTTATCACCTCCTTGCATTCCTATATATCAATTTCATGGTGTTTTTTTCGTGAAAAATTGGTAGTTTGTCTAGTTGAAAACACTAATATCATCTCCTCATTCCCAATTTGATGCCCATAAACCCTACATTCCATTCCTACATCACTGTAAACCTTGTCCCTACCCCTAAAACACTATATCCTTTTCCCTAAATCCCTTTTCCCATAAACCCTAAGTCGTAGGTATTTCAAATTTCCTAGGCACCCATACCCAAAACTTGTAATAAAATTATAATTTCTAATTCCCCAAGAACTTTAACCCTCTATCACCTCCCAAAGTTCAATAACTCCTTACCCCATCTCCCTAATTTTTCCTAGACCTATCCCCACTCTTTAGACCTATCCCCACTCTCATTTCCTCATCCCTAGGGTTTCTAGACCAAAATATTATGGAGGAGGAAAATAGAGACTACATGGAGGAAGAAGAGATGGGAGAAAGAAGACCTCATGAGGGAGGAATAATTATGAGCTATGAACCTACACACACCAGAGAATTAATGGCCTCACCCATGGTAGTCACTTGCTTCAAACATGTGGGCTGCTTTGATTTCTATGAATTGGTTCAGAACTACAAACCCTAATCAAGAAAACAGAGAAGGGTAATTTGGATTTTCTCATTGATGCATCCATGATAACATAGCATACCATATCAAGCCTCCCTACAGTAATTCTGAAGAAATTTTGAGGAAATTTGAAGAAAATTTGTGAAAATTTGAAAAACTCTTTGAAGGCACATTTTCTAGAAATGTCCTTTTTGGTCACCTTTCTAAATAACATATTGTGGCAAAAAAAAATGAATTTCGGGAAACTAGAGGAGGTTTATGTTCTTAAGATATCAAAGTACAAAATCCTTTCACACTGTTTACACAGGTATTATAGAATGAGAGATACATTCACATCTTCACAGCCTATGTTTATGCCTGTGCAAAATCCTGTTTGAGATACATTTGTGCAGAGACGATTATGGCCACATGCGAAAATGGATTGTGAGAAAATGGATGAGTTTTTTGTTCAAAACATGCGAAAAAAAAAACCTCTCTCATTTTTACAAAAAACCTCATGGTTAGTAAGATATATCTCCATATTTGAGTCCCATTGTTGTAGAAAAATCATAATTTCATGAGTTGCAATATCATAGAAAAGTGACCTCCAGTTCTCCACCTTTTATGGGACCTCCAATGAAAAATAAAAGAACTTAGATATCTGTGGAAGGCTAAATACAAACATCAATAGCAACTTTTCTAAGATTTTGGGCCAACTAATGAACAAAAAGTTTAAAAAACCTCCAAAAGACATTTTCCCCAAGTAGTCATATGTTCTTTATCCATTCTTGGGAGATTTCCTTTGAGGGTAAAATAAAGTCATTTTATAAAAACTAGATAGTTTTGGAAGTTAGATGATAGTTGCTTTCCAATAGATAAATCTCATCTATTTGGACATTGGGAACCCCTTCAAATGTGGAGTTGAAGTTGGTGCTGTGCTTTTTACCAATTTTCTGTGTTTCCTGAAATTTGCAAATTTACTTAGTTTCTTAGTTTCACCTTGGAAAATGGTGTTTTTACCAATGTAATTCAAGGATGTAAATGTAATAATCATGTTTTTAAGCTACCTAGGGGTAAATACATTAGGTAAAAACTCTTGATGAGATGTAATGAATCCGTTTCCAAAAAGTGAGGGATGAGTCAGTTTGACCTTACTACACTTTAGGTATGTAGTTCATTTTTTTGTCGAACAACTCCTCAACTTAGGGATTCGAAAACTAGGGTTGGAAGAAGTTGTTTGATGTCTATATCCTTCAGTTCTTGACTCATTTCACAGGATGGACATAGTTGGATTTTGTTGCATTGATCATAGACTCTAGTGTTGGGTAACTGGAGATTTGGCAAGAATTTAATAAAAGAGTTGCATCTATTTCTTTGGGATACTTGTGGTATGAAAATTTAACATTGTTTATTCTTCATAGTTTGTCTCATTTCTTCACATAATTGTACATATGTATTCAGCAAGAAGGTGGTTGTCATCAGGATTTGAAGCCCTCAAGTCACAGTGATACATTGTTCTCAATAAGTTTAGTAAGGTTTTATTTTATTCAAGTCAGGTTTGAGTCAAGTCTTGATTCAGTTTGTTGAGTCAAGTTTTCAGTATTCATTTTGGTTTTTAGTTTTTGACCGTATTGGCCCAATGGATAAGGCTTAGTGGTCTAAGGTGTTATTGACATCTCTTTCAGAGTGGTCATCCCCAATAAGGCCAATGTTAGTGTCAGTATTTACATCCTTCCATCAGTGATCAAAAATCCTCTTTTCATATCATATTAGGGTCTCATTAAGAAATTTTTTCATTTCACTAGGTCATTATTCCAAAATTTACTCACTGATGGTAGCCCTAGAATAAAAAAAAATCACTTTTCCTAACTTTACATTACTTGTTGGCTCATTTTCATACTTTGTTGAATGACCATCATTCATGAGTTTTTATCACTTGTTTAGTCATGTCAACATGAATTTCATTCAGTCAAGGATTTCATTAGGTCTTTAAGTTTTTTCAATATTTCATTAAGTTTCTAGGGTTTTTCAAGGTCCAATAATAAACCATTTCCATTTCATAAGAGAATCAAGTAAGAAAGTGATCGAAATAACCTCTCCTTACCATGTAAAGATGATTTGTAAGAAGTAGTTCTTATTCAAGATGTAATTTTTATTTCAAAATGTAATTTTTATTTGCCATTTTGTAATTTCATGTCAGTCAATTTGTAACAAGTTCATGGTTCCCAAGCTACCAACTCAGAGTTCCACATTCCAACAAAACATAAAAATTAAAAATGTAAGATTTCTCAATCATCAAATGACCAATGTGCAAATAATGAAGTCAAAAAGAGAAAAGTAGTTTCAAAATGTAAAGTGAAAGATAAGAAAAGAGAAAGTGGGTCCCAAGGCCCAAAACATCAAATTCATCAAGTATAAAGACCACCATAAGACAAAGAAGAATCTCATTTTCTATTGCAATCATCAGGTTCACACTCCCTCAGCTCAAAAAACCAATTTGTAGGGTAAAAAAATTATTTTTTTGGTGGTGATGTGTTTCTAGAGGGTGGCGCTGCGTTTTTTGAATAGGCACTGCGCTTTTGGACAACAACGCTGCATTGTTTGCTGAAGGGTGTTGTGCTTTTTCCCATTTTGCCCAATAAGCATAAAAACTCTTCCAAACTACCTCTAATCCTATAGAAAATTCTCTTATCATATTTTATCAAGTATGTAAGATCATTTTATCACCTCCTTGCATTCCTAAATATCAATTTCATGGTGTTTTTGTTTTCATGAAAAATTGGCACTTTATCTAGTTGAAAACCCTAATCCCATCTCCTCATTCCCAATTTTATGCCCATAAACCTCGCATTCCATTCCTACATCACTTTAAACCCTATCCCTACCCCTACAACACTATATCCCTTTCCCTAAATCCCTTTTCCCTTAAACCCTAAGTCCTAGGTATTTCAAATTTCCTAAGAACCCACACCCAAACCTGTAATAAAATTATAATTTAAAATTCCCAAAGAATTTTAACCCTCTATTAGCTCCAAAAGTTCAATAACCTCTTCCCCCATTTCCCTAATTTTTCCTAGACCTTTCCCCACTCCCTAGATCTATCCCCACTCCCATTTCCTCATCCCTAGGGTTTCTAGACCAAAATACCATGGAGGAGGAAAACAAAGACTACATGCAGAAGAAGAGATGGAAGAAATAAGGCCACACTAGAGAGGAATAATTCATAGGTTTGAACCTACCCACACCAGATAATTAATGGCCTCACCCTTGGCAGTCACTTTCTTCAAACATGTGGGCTGCTTTGATTTCTGTGAATTGGTCCAGAACTACGAACCCTAATCAAGCAGAAAGATAAGGGTAAGTTGGATTTGCTCATTGATGCATCCATGATAGAATAGCATACCATATCAGGTGTCCGTGAAGTAATTATGAAGCAATTTTGAGGAAATTTGAAGAAAATTTGGGAAAATTTAAAAAACTCCTTGAAGGCACATTTTCCATAAATGTCCTGTTTGGTCACGTTTTTGCAGAACATATTGTGGCAGAAAAGAATGAATTTTTGGGAACTAGAGGAGGTTTTTGTTCTTAATATATCAAAGTACAAAAATATATCTCAATTTTTACACAGGTATTACAGAATTAGAGATCCATTCACATCTTCACAGCCTATTTTTCTGCTCGTACAAGATCCTGTTTGAGACACATTTTTACAAATAATATTGTGTCAAAAAAAATGAATTTTGTAAAACTAGAGAAGGTTTGTGTGTTCAAAAAATTAAAAATTAAAAAAACCTCTCTCAGTTGTAAAAAAAACCTCATGGTTAGTAAGATATCGCTCCATATTTGAGGCCAATATTTCCAGAAAATTCAGAATTTTTACATAGTTGCATTGTCAAAAGCGCAGCACCCTAGGCGCTACGCTTTTTATAGGGACCTTCAATGACAAAACTAAAGGCATAATTGAATTGAGAATGAAAAATACATTCATCCTAGAAACTTTTCGAAGCTTTTTTGGGCGAAATGGTTAGTCATAAAGTCAAAAAGACCTCAAAAAACATATTTCTGCCCTATTTTTTAGGTTGGCACTATGATTTTGACCAGTCTTGTGATATTGACCTTTGGGGGTCAATCAAGTCATTTTTGAAAATGAAGGACAATTTTGGAAACTAGATGGGACAGGCTCCCCAATGAGCTATCCACAACTCAATTTGAACACTTGGAACCCCTTCCAAAGTGGAGCTGAAGTTGGCGCCACACTTTTTACATTGGCACTATGTTTTTTACCAATTTTCTGTGTTTCCCGAAATTTACAATTTTTTTTTTTCAGTTTTCTTAGTTTCACCTCGGAAAATGATGTTTTTACCAATGTAATTCAAGGATTTAAATATAATAATCATGTTTTTAAGTTACCTAGTGGTAAATTCTTTAGGTAAAAGATCTTGATGAGATGTAATGAATCAGTTTCCAAAAAGTGAGGGATGAGTCAGTTTGACCTCCCTACACTCTAGGTTTCAGTTCATATTTTGGTGGAACAACTCCTCAACTTAGGGATTCGAAAACTAGGGTTGGAAGAAGTTGTTTGATGTCTATATCCTTCAGTTCTTGACTCATTTCACAGGATGGACATAGTTGGATTTTGTTGCATTGATCATAGACTCTAGTGTAATTAGTATTTGGTAGGAATTTAATGAAAGAGTTGTAGTTATTTCTTTGGGATACCTGTGGTATGGAAATTTAACATTTTTTATTCTTCTGTTGCATATGTATGAATGTTTTCTACTCTCCATGATCTATTTCATTTCTATTATATGTTGATTTTCAATTTGATAAGAAGAATACATCTTTTATGCTCTGTTTTGGGAAAATGTCTATAATTTGTCTCATTTATTCAGTTTAGAAAGAATACATGAATTGTCTTGATCTTTTTAGCACCTCATCTGTCTGATCCATCCCACTCAAAAACTCCAAAGTGTTAGCCTTCCTACCTACCTTGCCCCATGTAATGGACAACAATCCTAATCTTATGTTCCCTCACCTAGCTTATTTGACCTAATTCACCCATCCAACAAACCAATTCAAACAAACAAACCCGTGTACTCATACCTAGCGTAAAACCCTAATTCATCCAATCCTCTTGGCTATGATTTTTTGGAGAGAGCCCTCTCCGATTTCGTATGGTTAGCTACCAACATAAAATATTGGTTTGTGGTTACCTCTATTTGGACCTTTTCTCAGCCTTAGAGATCCGGTGGTTTGATAACATTGGTTATAAGCATATATTTTGACACTAGTGATGTATGGATATCTCCATGTTTTTATTTTTAAATGAATGCACAATGTATATGTGGTCAAATAGATTGCATTGTAGCTAATGATGTAAGGGAGCAATGCTTCTTAGTGATTGTCAGATAAGTATGAGACCCCTATGCTCAAATCTGATGTTTACACCTATTGTTTAAATGTTTGTGACACATTTGAAAAAAATCCTATCATGGCTAAGAGGGGTCCAGATGAGTTCTTATTGATGTGATTGCTTATGTATCATTTTACTATTGTTATTTATCATCTCTGAACTTTTCATGAAGTTATGGGCATAGCACGAGGTTGTGGGCCTGAAAAGGTGGCTCAAATTCTAGGGACATTGGCATAGAACTAAAGAATAGAGTCCCTAGACACTGGCATGCAGTTTTATGTCTGTGTCTATAGCCTCTTGTATTATGGCTTGCAATATTTTTCTTGCATCTATGGCTCAAAGAGTTCAAACGATCAGTGTGACCCAGGGGTAAGAAGCATGAATGATTGGGTTACCTCTTGGGGTGTTTTTGTTGTTGTACAAGGTATTCATGTTGTGTTTCCATCGGTTCCACTTCATTAAGGTCACCTAGGAGGTTTAATCTCTTTATAATAGGCTCTTGTCGCATGTTTACCCCGATTGGCCAGTAACTTGGGTAGATGTGGGAAGAGGGTGTTACATAATTCCTCAAGGAAAAATGAAAGGAAATAGGAGCTTGGGAAGGCTTGAAATTTTCTAAGTGTTGGAAAAATTCAGTCAATTAGGAAGAGGATATAAGATACTTGTGCAGGTTGTGCTCAATATTGAGCAAGCATATTGTATTCATCTAGATTCTTTGATTAATGCAATACACAGAGGAAGGGGTTTTGAGAAATTTCTTTCCACTATATAAATCTCTTTTTATGTGTGATGCAGGTTTTTATATGTATTCTCAATCGTGAATTTTCTTCCACAGATGATTAGAGTATAATTCAGTCTTATGTTTTAGTAAATTACATGAGACTTATTGGATTTACACATTAATCTATACATGGTATCAGAGCTAGATTTGTAGAAATTTATACATGGTATGTAGAAATTTCTACATGGTATCAAAGCATGATTCACATTACAACCAGTCCTTGAAGTCATAATGTACAATGATCATTGAAGAACTAATGAGTTTTTAGGAGGCAGAGTTGATGGAGCCCTAGTTCAGAGAAGATCCAAAAGAGCCAATGTACAAACTTCTTAATGGAGCAAGAAGGTTGCTGCATGGGAGGATCAGTTAGCCAATGTTTAGTAACAAAAAAGGAGTTTTGATCATTCATGTTGGTATATTGAGGGGAAAATATTTTTCCCACAGGGAGATCGAGACTCAGAGGGAGCATCCCTATGAAAGCTAGTACTTTAGGATCTAGGGAGACCAGACACATTATTCCTGTAGTTGTAGCATCAATGTGAAATCAACAACAAAGCAGTAGCAACAATAGTATGAGTATATCGTATTTCTCCATGAATACCTCTATAAATCCAAGTGTGAGGTGGGGCGATGTGAAGCCCTAGTATTAGAATTGCAAGAATTTGGGTTGGGTCCACTTACGTGTTCTCGTCATAAATATTTACCTTGCTACAGGGGCCCACATTATTTAGTAGTGGGAGGATAAATTCCATCCAGATAGTAAGGAGTGCACAGCAGTTTTGATAGAAGAGAAAGAGGATCAGTAGCAGAGTTAGTAGCAACACAATTTCTTAGTACACCATTTCATATTGATCCAATGATTATTTTTATTTATTTTTATGTATTCTTCCTAGTTTCAAATATTGTAGTAGCAAAAACAACATAGAGAAGTGTTACATATAGTACATTCCAAAGGTGTTGGATCAGGTAGATGTGAACCCATTTCTTGTTGAGAGGGGGTGTTGAAAATGTAGCAAGAAATTCCTAATTTAATTTTTCCTTTGATTAAATTAGGAGAAAACCAAAATTCAACATCAACAGAAAACTTGAATGAGTTAAATGAATTGAAATAGTTGTTATCATTCAGTTAGCTTAGTTAATTCGAGCTAGGGGCATGAAATTGAGTTGTGTACAATGATTCTTAAATTTGAGGATCCTACGTTGTGTTAATTTTAGTTGTAACAATTTAATTCAGTTAAATTGAGTTATGGTCATTTAAACTAGTTCCAATTGTTGGAGGAACTAGTGATAGGTCTAGCAGTGGGGTGTAACTTCAACATTGAACCAGTTAAATGATCAATCAACCTAAATTAACTCATGAATGCATGAAATTCAAGTTACCCAATTTATATTCGAGTTCAAGGACAATGGAATATCATTTGTAAACTATTCCAAGTTGTAAAGGTGGTGCATGCAGTGAGAGAAGGACCTAAATAAATTATGCAATCGAGATGAATGAATTTACTAATTAATAGGAGCTTAATTCCTCAAGTAACCACACAAGGAAATAGGAGCTTGGGAAGACCTGAGATTGGCTAAGGATAGAAGATACTTGAGCAGGTTGTGCTCAAGCTTGATAAAGCTTATTGTATTCATCCAGATTCTTTGATTAATGCAATAAATATATGAAGGGGTTTTGAGTAGTTTCTTTCCCCTATATAAATATTTTTGTATGTGTGGTGAAATTTTTTGATATGTGTTCTCAATCATGAATTTTCTTCTATGGATGATTAGGGTAGATTTTAGTCTTATGTTTTAGTAAATTACATGAGCATTTTTGGATCTACACATTAACTTCTACAACGAACAGAAAATAAATCAGTTGTGGTTTCGAGATGGATCTTAAAGGTTAAGCTGGAAGTAGATGGAAGCATAGAGAAGTATAAGGCCAAATTTGTGGCAAAGGGATACTCTCAAGATGGAATTGACTATGAGGATACATTTTCTCCTGTATTAAGGTACTCATCCATTAGTTCAATTCTTGCATTAGCTGCATATATGGGGTGGAATATCCACCATATGGATGTAAAAAAAACATTTATCAATGGTTTTATTGAAGAGGAAGTGTAAATCGAGCGACAAAAAGGTTTTGAGACATTTGACCAGGATTCTCATGTATGTAGATTCAAGCAATAATTGTACAATCTCAAATAGGCACCTTGAGCTTGGTACACCAAGATTGACAATTATCTCACTAGTTTGGGGTTCACCAAAAGTGAAGTGGATGTGAGCCTCTATCATATTTTGGTATAAGTTAAATTACTTAATGTTGTTTTATATTTTTATGATTTAATATTCACAGGTGATGAGTAGATGATCATCTCTTACAAGGAGGAACTTGCAAGGGAATTTTAGATGAAGGACATGGATCCCATGCACTGCTTTCTTCAGGTTGGAAGTATGGCAAGGTGATGGGGAATCGCTTGTGTCTCAAGGAAATTATGTCACTGAGATACTATAGATATTTAACATGGAGAGTTGTAATCCCATGGAGACACCTCTAGTGACCAACTAGAGGAAGGAAAATTCCACTTCAGGTGAAGAGAATGATGCTACCATTTATGAACAAATAGTGGGTTCATTGATGTATCTTGTAAACACACGACCATATATGATCTATGTAGTTAACTAGCTGAAAAAAGCTATGGTTAGGCCAACCAAATTGTATTGGAAGGAAACAAATCATTTTTTATGCTACCTTATAGGTGTTGGATCCCCATGATTTTCAAGATTGGCAAGAACAAACTCTGTAGGGAACCACATCAGAACCACTTTAGAATCCTAGGACCTAGCCTTCCTGGACTCAAAGAGGGATCTCTCTATGTAATTTTTTATAGATGATATGTCTTTGTGCTTTTTTCTATGATGTTAGGCTAGTTATAAAGTTCTAAGGATTTTTTGTTTTGATTGATTGATTGATGGATTGAGAGATCAAATGGTGTGATTAATTGAAGAAATGTTTTAGCTGAATAGATAGACCATGAGAAATATTAATCCATTGGGTTATGGAGTCATAAAAGGATTTAATTGTTCATCAAATCTGCAAGGGTTTTCATAGGGAAAGCTAACTATATCAAGTGGATCTCTGAGATTACATGTGATATGAAATAACAATAAGTTGTGAAGGCAACAAAACTAAAAGTCAGTTAAGAATCATTTTAATTCTACTTCAACAAGAAAATCATTTTAGGTAATTGTTTGAGGAAAACCAAAGGACAAGGCATACCATAGACTTATTTGGCCAGAATTTAATAAGCAAACCTTTAAGACAACAATCCAACAATCCTAGAATTACTTTTAAAAAATAAAATATTTAGGATAATAGTGAGTGTAGCTAAAGAGCAAGCTAAACCTATCTTCTTTAACTAAACACTCTACATACCTTCAAAGCAATAGTTTGAGGTAGACCAAAGGACATGGAATACCATAGAATTCCTTGGTTTAGAATCTACTAAGTATACTTCAAAGAAAGGCCTTAAAAACAATATTTCAAGCTACACCAAAGGAAAAAGCTTACCATAGACTTCTTTGGCTTGACTCTATTAAATCATTTCCAACACAACAAGCTAGGTGGAACCAGAGAGAAACTAAGAATTCTCCAATCAGAACTTGTAGAGGAAAACATTAAGATAAAGAATTCAGACAGAAATAGGGTGCCAAGACAGAATATCCTAATCTAAAAAAATTATTCTTTTATCAGAGAAATAATGGACATAATGGAAAAAAGATGGAAACATTGACAAAGAAGGAAAACTTCACCATTAACATAGTTCAGGAATCCTATGAATGTGCTTGTATTACTGATGTTCAAAATAGTTACATTACTCCAGTAAAATAGATCTCTGCAACTCAGAGCTTTCTCAAATCTAGCCTAACAGTCCTCAACTAGCTTAGCAATAGAAAATTAGTCAACTAACCAACCAACCAACACTAACAATGACTAATACATGCAGTATTTATCTGCAAAATGAGGAGGTGATCCTAAGCTAGGGTTTAAGATGTCATTTATTACAAAGATAATGATTTTTTGACCTTTGAGACCATGCAAGGCCCAATGCAAAATATCTAAGACATACTCACTGCAATATTGACTCCTAACTTAACTATTTGAGCTAACTTTTTTGGAAATATTTGACTTTAAGGCTTTCTCAATAACATTTACAATAACTGTTAGGTAGATGAGAAATATCTCTGACTGTTTGTAATAACTACTGATTTTTTTTTCTGAAAGAAAACATGATGTAGTTGGAAAAATGTGTTTCTGAAGGAGTAAATGCCTTCGGTTGAGTCATTCAGATCTGCTTCTGCGCTTGATCTGCCTTTGTTTAAATTTTAAACTCGGTTTTAGGCTTTAAAATTGGTTTTATATTTTAATTGTATACCTCACTGTCTTTTCTTTAATTCTGCCTTTATCTCTGTTTGGTGACTAATCCCTTTAATTTGTCCTTTGATCTATGATTAGCCCTTTAATCTTTACTGCTACAGTCTTCTAACTTTTTTTCCTTCTTCGATTGCATCTCTATCTGTGTTTTTTGTGAAGGAGGTATTCTTCTGCTGTTGGAGGGTTTAGATAACCACCAATAATCATGATTTATTAATGATTTAAGCTTTATCTTTCGCCTCTGGTCCTTTTATTATAAAACAAATCTTTGGATCATCACCCAAAACATTCATCTACTTAATTTCGGACCTCTGAGATGCACTTCTACCTTCTGCCATTAAACCTACACATAAAACAAAAAATTTTAAATTTAAAACCTACGTGGGGGGCTTTTCTGCGTTTGTTTGGGATTTTTCGGGCGTTTGGATTGTTTTGCAGAGGGTCATGGTGGAGGAGGGCTTCATCGCAGAGCGACAGGGCTCTGGATTGTTTGAATCGGGCGACAATATTGGGATTTGGTGCAAAGAGAAAAGGCGGTTTTTGCAATAGGGAGAGGTATTTTTCGCACAGTCAAGGAGGTGGTAATGGTTTTGGGTGAGAGTGCAATTCCATACAACACTCGATGCGTAGCGGATGGGACTCGTGGTAAAACCGCTTATATCGCAAGGTTGAGTTTTGTTTAACCTCCACGCCACTATATTTGCGATGAGCACCATCCACCGTGGATCTCGAGGGATGAGATCAATGATGGTTGGGGGCTTATTGGAGTAGCGGGCAGGTACATAGGTGGGGCCTGGGTTATTTTTAATAAGTGCAGGTGCTTATTGAGAGAGGAGGGAAGGGTTATATGGGCGCGGGGTTAAATTTTATGCGGGAGGGGCTTAAAAACATTTAAACAGAGGGTTTAAACATTTATAAAGGGGCGGGTTCATATCTAAAACATGGTTTTATATTTAAAACAAATTTTTAATTTAAATCAGGGGTCCCGAGAGCTTTAAATTTTAAACTTAAAACGATGTAAAAAACTTGTTTTTTACATTGTTTTTAGTGAATATAAAGAAGAATAGTGAAGGGAGGGAGCTATTAATGGGGTTTTTAGAAAGGAAAGTGGAGAGAAAGATAAAATGAGGCCTTTGGGTAGGGAAGATGATGGAAATAAGAGAATTTAAGCCTAGATAGGATTCTTTAAGGAGCAGGAAGGTGTTTTGAGAAGGAAGAGATGAAATATAGTGAAAAGGCTTATTGAGGATAATGAAGGAAGTGAGATTTATAAAGATAGTTGATAGGCAAGGAATGCTATCTTTAGCTTCTTGTAATAAATCCATAGTCATCTAGTGAATCTGTAGAATACAAGAGGATAACAGTGGCTCCAGCTGGGGAGGGTATCTCCTTTAGGAGGTGTCAAGAACCTCAGAGATCAAATCTTTGGACTTTGTAGACCAATGCCTTGATTTTCACTTTGGAAGACTCCTCTTCTTCATTTCGTTGATTTGTTGTTGTTATTTGAAGCTGTGATCTCTAAAATTTGAAAAAATATGATTTCCTCAACTCAAATCTACCTACCCATCATACTTTTCCTAGCATATTTTCTTCATTTGGGTGCATTTAGATTGGAAAACCGTTCACATCATTTTCTTTTGAAAACATGAAACTATCTACTTCTACACTTATATCATCAAAAGACTCAGATTAGACTAATGAGCTCTTTTATTCTCTACCTAATCTACTCATTTGTCAAGATTAAACAATTTGACAAATTTTCATTCTCCAATCTATTAACATAAAATTGAAAACGTGATCAAATCAAGATTAAGCAGTTTGATTTGTCCTGAGTTGTGGCATTTGTGGACAAGCTACACACATATTTATTTTTCAGAAAGTAAAAATAAAACTTGAGGGCTATAATTTGGAATTTTTCATTCATCCCTCTCTTTTTTATTTGGTTCAATTTTGAAGAATGGAACCAATTTCTTTTCCTAATCTAATCTACTGATAATCCAAGTTTAAACAGTTTGACAAATATTCATTCTCTAACCTATCAGTAGAAATTCAAAACTTATTCAATCATTATTAGGTTGTATGACTGAACATGACTTCCTCTTCAAAATTAGTGGCATTTGGACTTGCACACTTTCAGAAATATTCTTTTTTGGTATGGGTCTTTACCTTTTTCTTTTTATTTTCCCTCCTTTCTTATTTTCTTTGTTTTTATGTTTATTTTCTGATATTTTATTAAAACAGTTTTATATACAATGAATACAGCTTTAAAATAAGTATTTTCAATAAAAATAATGCTTGAGTATCCTACCATTGACAAGACCTCCAAGTAATTCTGTTCCATCCACCTCTTGTAGGAAAAAGGCATTGTTACCTCTTACTGAATGGATGATATATGGACCTTTCCATATATTTTCAAATTTTCCATGCTTGCCTTTGTCTTCACTTCTTGAGTCCCACTTCAATACTTTGTCACCAAGGTTGAAATCATTTTCCTTGGTTCTTTTATCAAACAAATTCTTGACATTTTCCTGTACTTGCTGTGTTCTGTTGTATACTTCTTCTCTAGTTTGTTGTAGCTTGACAACATGGTTTATTCTTCTTAGCATGTCATTTTGTTCAGACTGTGCTTCTTGGTTGAGCTTCATCGCTGGAAACCCCTAAACTTGTTGGAAAAATTGCATCTTTTCCATACACTAGCTTATAGGGAGACATTCCAATTGATTTTTTATTTGTTAATTTGTCTACCCATAGTGCATGTACTAATTTTCTATGCCATGATTTCTTGTTCTCTTCCAACAACTTTTTGATGATGTTCACCAAAATTTTGTTTGAGGATTCAACCAACCCATTACCTTAAGGGTAATAAGCTGTTGAATGGCCCAATGTACTCTAATATTTGTGGAAAAATTCCACCATTTTCTTGGGTCTAAAAGCAGCAGCATTGTCAGTGATAATATTTCTAGGACAACCAAATCTAGAAAAAATGTGGTTTTCAAGGAATTTGATGATTAATGAGTCTGTGGCAGTTCTAGAAGGGATGGCCTCTATCCATTTTGTAAAGTATTCAGTTGCAATGAGGATCCATTTGTGTTGGGTAGAGGAGGCAGGATGGATTTCTCCAATAAAATCTAGGCCCCATTGTTGAAAAAGAGCTTCAACAAAGATAGGATGCAAAGGTAATGGTAACAGTTTTCTTTTGCCTTCAAATATTTGGCATTTATGACAAAAAATTACCATTTTATGGATGTCTTGAAAAAGGGTGGGCCAATAGTAACCAGCTCTAAGGATTTTGTTAACAATAGTTTTCCAATAGAGGTGGCCTCCACATTCTCCTTCATGAAACTCATGCTTGATCTTATCTACATCATTCTCAGGAAAAAATTTAAGCAATATACCACTAGAATTTTTCCAATATAAAATTTTATCTATAATGCAATAGTTTACAGCCTTCAACTTTAAGAATATAGCCTTTGTTTTGGACAAACTAGGAGGAATATTAAGATTAAAAAGCACATATAAAATATCAGCATACCATGATGAATTCAGAAATGATTCTTCAATAAGTGGAGTTGCCAACTCCTCCTATTCATATAATCCATCAATTGTATTCATGTCCAGTGCTTGAAAGTGTTTTTCAGCCATGATTTTAGCCAATCCTTCTCCTTTGATTAGTTTAGTGGGCTTGATTTCTAAATCATATTCTAATATAATAGCAACCCACTTACCTATTTTTCCATAAGGGTCTTTTGTTAAGATGTATTTTACCACTGAGTGAGGCACAAATGCAATGATGTGTGAGTGCAGAATATAAACTCTGAAATTTGTCAATGCCTTGATTAAGGAAAAAGCTTGTTTCTCCATTATGTTGTATTTCAGACGTGCATCTCTTAACATTATGGGAACTTTGAGGTCTAAAATGGGCCTCATAAGAAAAATGTAAAAAAAAGATAAAATTTATAAGAACCAATAGGATTCAAGATGATGATGTCAACCATGAGGGATGATTCACCATTATTTATGTGAAAGGGAAAAAATATTAAGATATAATAAAATAATAAAACTACGTTTTCAACTCGTATTTTCAACTTATCTCCCAAAGTTTTTACTCAAATTTCGAGCAAGAGTACTTGTTGGATGCAAAATTTAATTCCTCATCAAACGAGTACCCATGTTTCATACTTTTGATGGACCCTGCTACATGAAAAATGAGAAATAAATAAAAAGTGTGATTGCAATCACATTTTTCATGTATTTCTCACTTTTCGTGTAGTAGGACCCATCGAAAGTATGCAACATGTGTACTCCTTGGATGAGGAATTAAATTTTTCATCCAACGAATACTCCCACTCGAAATTTGAGTAAGAACTTTGAGAGATAAGTTGAAAAATTAGTTTTTTTTTTTCATTTTTTCCTTCTAAAATTTGATGATGTAATCAAATCTTATTTTATTATTTCCAATATTATTTTATAATTTCCTTAGGAGGCCCATTTTAGACCTCAAAATTCCCTAATGTGAATTGGTCATGTTTCGAAATAAGTTTACTCCTTTGCAGGCTCATAAAAAAACCTCCACAAATCAGGGCATGCTACTCAAGAAGGACTCACACAACCACACTTGTATGCTAAAAACTAGATAACATCGATAGTAGAACTCACCCGTAATCCTATGTTTGATGTAGATCCCGCGGGGTCCAAACCCCCAGCAACCCTTCTTCCTCCTCAACCTGAAAACCAAGAAGAAACGTGCACGGAAATCTAGTTGTACAACATATATCTATCCTAAATGTCAGTGAAATCCATGTGAAACATCATATAAACAATAATAAATGCTTAAATAATAATCTTTTCACATATGCAAGTAGATATTAACACGTGAATTCAGGAACAAGATGGTTCTTCTTCATTACGAACAGCATGTACAGTAATAAAAAGTGGAGAGATCACCTGAATCCTTCCACGATCTTCGAACAGACCGTCGTCCGGATCTGTCCCGCCCTTGCCTTGCTAGGATACTTTCAAGACTTGTGCACACGAGATGACATATAAACTAATGAACATCTCCAGGAAACAAGGGTTTCCTGTAAAAATCTGGGAAAGTGCAGGAGGCACGGGAAATCAGACTTGAATTGGGATTCCAACAGAGTATAATGTCTATAAATTTCTCTCTCTCTTAGGCCATGCACATGAGGGGCTTTTATACTCCCTCGAAGTAGTTTCAATCAGTTGGAAACAGTTGGCCACGTGATGAGGTGGTTGAACTACTAGAGTAACCATCAACCCAGCCCGAAAATAGGGAATTTTTATATATATTTTTAATGATTTTAATGGTATACGTGGAAAAGTGTGTATGGACTTGCGTATACACGTGGAAAAGTCTGGGCATACCTGCATATGGGATTTTTAACACTGTTTTTTATGAATTTTGTTCAAGTCTGTGGGAATGGGTGCCCAAGGCCAAAGAGACAATCATGAATCACATGAGGGTGAAAAATGATGTTATAACAGCTGAAAAATGCAATAGGTTGTTCCTGCCCTTTTATGTTTTTCTGCAGTAGGACAGCAGTAACTATATGTTCTGATGCAAAAGAAAATATGAAGAAATCTTTGGTAAAATCAAGGCTAATTAGAACTAGTGTTTGGGTAAGTGCTTGTTTTACTAGTACAAAGGATTGCTTTGATTCTATGGTCCATTTGACTCCTATTTCTCTTTTTAGGATGTTTGTAATGTTTCTTAGGAGTTATGCAAGGTTTGGTATGAACCTTCTTAAGAAATTTATCTTTCCAAAGAAATATTGCAGCTCTTTGATATTTCTAGGATGATTTATTTTCAATATTCCTTCAATCCTTTTTGGGTCCATCTTGATCCCTTCTTCATATATGATATGGCCTAAAAGCTAACATTCTTGAAGGCCAGCCAAAGTTTTCTTGGGATTCAAATACAAACTATACTTTCTACATTTTTCAATAACCTTTCTTAAGTGAGTTAGGTGTTCTTCATCATTTTTTCAATAGACTGTTATGACATTAAGGTAAATCACAATGAAGTAGCCTATCTCTTCTGATAAAGAAATATACATGGCTCTTTGAGAGGTGGCACTAGCATTCATTAACACAAAAGGCATTTTAACATACATGAAGGTGCCCAATGGTGTAGTGAAAGTTGTCTTGTGTTGATCATCTGGGTGTACCACTGATTGTATCCTGAAAAGCCATGTAGCAAAGAAATTATTTTAGAACCTACTACCCTTTGTAAGATGTGATCCATTTTTGGTATAGGGTAGTTGTCCTTCAAGGAGCCTTTGTTTAAATTTCTGAAGTCTATGCATAGCCTAATTTCTCCTGTTTTCTTCCTCAGTGATACAATATTTTAAACCCATTCTGAGTATATTAGAGGGACTATTATTCCAGCATCATACATTTTCGTAATTTCTTTCTCAACCAGGGTTAGTTGTACAGGGCTTACTCTGCGCAATTTCTGTTTAAAGGGCTTCTAGTTTTCTTTAAGAGGAATCTTATGCTGGATTATCTCTATATCATATGACTTTAAATATTCATAACTCCAAGAAAAAACATCAGTAAATTCTTTGAAAAGCTTAAGATGTTTCTGTTTTATATGAGTTGGTAGTGTTTTAGACAGTTTGATCATTTTGGGTTTTTGTTCACTACCTATATTACATTCTTCTATTTCAGCTTCAGTGGGTTCCATTTTGGCTTCTTAGCAACATTTTTGAAGTAAAAAAGTTATTCTAGAGGAACTAGTCCCTTTGGAAAGTTATCATTATTGGACTGCAGCACTTCAAAGTCTTCTTTCTCTAAATTAGTGCACAAATCATTTTTATGTGTGTGTTCTTTTGTTAATAGATATATATCAGTATTATCAAGAGGTTCTTATTTGTAAGATTGTTCCTCAGTAGGGCAGTCTTCTTCATACTCTGAGTCTGAACATGGCACTTCAAACTCATTTTTGGACTGCAGGGAATCTTCTATTTGCTTATCTCCTTCAAAAACCTACCAATATTTTATGTTATCAGGAACTGCTGGTCTGTATTTGACTTGGACTATGCATTGCTTGTTTTGATAAGGTTTTTGACATGTGCTGGCTGCAAATGCTAGACCATTGGAAAGGATTTTTCGATTTCTAGGGACAGAGGTAAGGTCATATTCTGTGAATGATTTCAAGAGGCCAATGGCATCATCCCTATTTTCTTTTAATCTAGGATTCTTAGCTTTGTATTCTCCATTAATCTCCTTAATGACTAACTCTGAATATCCATGGGAAATTATCCTCTTGGCTCCTAATTTCTTCA